>JAVDOI010000007.1:10973179-11658179 GCA_032191485.1 Leptoclinus maculatus
ATTTTTCTTTCCTTTATGTTAATTCCTCAATTTAATCCCCGGTTGCACTTTTTTGTTTGTTTTCCCAACAGATCTCCACACTACGCCTGTCCAGAGGTCATCAGGGTGAGTCATTTTTCACTAAATCATGTTGTTAGCTTCTTTTCATAGTGCATCATCTTATTTTAACCAACTCTAGCACTTTGCCCTAACCCGCTAACAAACACTCTCTTGTCCTTAGGGAGAGAAGTATGACGGGAGGAAAGCAGACGTCTGGAGCTGTGGGGTCATTCTTTTTGCCCTGTTGGTGGTGAGTGTCAGCTCGTTCTTTACTAACTGATGGCGATAAGACTGACATACAGTTTAAAACTCTCCAAAGAAAAATTACATGACAAAATTGAACCATAAAGTGTTGCCTCGCCTTCATAGCTAAGCAGTAGGTCCAGCCTTTCTAACAGCTGTAATAGTTCAAAGGCCCGGTGACAGGACATTCCCAACTTTGCACTCCGTCTGTTGACGTGAGGCTGACCTTACTCTAATGGAATGGGAAGATGGGGCGAGCTCGAAGCTGCAACGGCGCCTCAACCAGAAACTCAGGGTTCAGGGAGTTAAATTCCAAATCGTATCACTTAGAAGGTCTTACTGGCAAAATGTTGCAGAAATGCCCTCAAGCTGAAATTCTTGCACAACAGAAGATCAGAGAATAGAAGCATCTTTTTATTCATTATCCTCTATCCACATGCAACGCTGTATCCATAATCGGGTCTATTCTCCAGCTACATTATGCCTATGGTTCCCCAGCCATGCAGCCCTGAAGCTTTGTTTCATCAACAGCTGTACTGTAATTCCTACACATTCCTGCTCCATGAATAATTCATACAGCAAAACTGAAAGAAGACAACCCAAAATAAATATCAACGCTGACAGGGCGGCTTTTGGCCACAGGCCCTGTGTGTTTGTCTTTGGTTTTGCCTCTTTCTCTCTCACCCAGTTTCTTTCTGTCTCATCTCTGTGTGTGTGTGTGTGTGTGTGTGTGTGTGTGTGTGTGTGTGTGTGTGTGTGTGTGTGTGTGTGTGTGTGTGTGTGTGCGTGTGTATGAGTAGGACAGTCTCCCTTGTACTCTTATGTTGCGTAAACCTAATGTTGTGTACTGTTGTCTCCATTGTGACCATACTTCTCTTGCTCCAAACAAAAGTTTCTACCCGACGCTGTTTGACTGCAGATGGATTTTGTCTTTCTCCTGCTTCGATCTGTCGTCTAGCTGCGAGATAACCATTTGTCTGATTGTGGGAGACACGCATACTCCCCAGCAGTTAGGCTGCTCTCAGATCATCTGTTACACAAGCCCGCCCCCCTTATTTCTCTATACCGCTCTTCATTTCTCAGCCTTTCTTTTTGTCTTTCTCACCCTTTTCCTCTGACTCTCCCCCTCCATCTTGTCTTCTGGTGGTTGTCATTCATCAAACAGCCACATCTGTGAGGTGTCAGCTCGCTCTGATAAATGACTCTGATGAGCGAATGCTAAATGAAGGAGGTAAATGAGAACGCTGGGTAATTATTAGAAAAAGCCCAGTTTTCAGCTTACCGCTGTTTATTATTTATTTTTCATCGTGGCTGAGGGCGGGATGCTCTAATTGGAGAGTCGAACAAGTTGAGAAAGCGCGGCTGTTCTTTAAGTCGTGCAGGATTTAGACTTAAAATATGGTTTTGTTTCCTCTAGCGAGCCTTGTTAGTCATTCTTTTTTTTCTGCCCTCGATCGGGTGAAGGCTTATTTTCTGTTCTAATGCTGCCATTAAAACAAGTGCAAACTGTTTCTTCTCTATTTTTGTTCCTACATCTTTGTCTTCACCACTTCCAATTTATTTTCCCCGTTTTCACTTGCTGCTCTTTTGCCTACATCTCTCCAGGGTGCCCTGCCGTTTGATGACGACAACCTGAGGAATCTGCTAGAGAAGGTGAAGCTGGGAGTGTTTCACATGCCACATTTCATCCCTCCAGACTGTCAGAACCTCCTCCGTGGCATGGTTGAAGTGGATGCCACCAAAAGACTAACGGTCAGTTTAATTAAGAGACTGGATGATAACCATTATGATTATGTTCACATATTTTTGTGTGCTTTTGGTCTTTGGCTGTTTTTCATGCTTTGAGCTTGGCTTCTTAGTTTCAATTGAGGGAAACCTTCATACTACAACATGCAATGCTATTTTAGACAATAGTTTTGGTACAGCAGTCTAGGCCAAGCCAGCCATTGTCTTTTTCTTGCTTTATTCTTTGCTCCCCTATGTTCCAAAAGCGTTTGTCTCGCCTCATCCCTGATTCTGTTTGAGTTCTTTTTCAAGTGTAGTGTGTGAATTCAGGAGAGGACTGCTGTTTGTGTACTCTCCCTCTGCACTGTTTAGTGTACTCATCACAGTGCCGGTCCATCTCCACACAGCAACTGGATCACCTTGGCAAGGTGGCTGGAGGATAGCGCAAAAACAGAGGAATGTGAAGGGCAGAGAGTCGGGGTGTGGTGGGGAGAGAGGTGGACAAAGGGAAATGTAAATAATGACAGTTGGCCAGAGATCTCAAAAAGTGCAGACTTCACGCAGAGATGTTGCTGCCCTTTGTTCATGTCCTGCATTTCACATTCAGACGACGCGCAGAGATACAGACATGCTCTGAAGTTACTGTTTCTGCACACATGCACAAAATACAAAAACCCCACAGTTTGACACACATGCACCCCCCTCCAGGCTCTCCAGGTGTTCTTTTGAATCGGCGCAAACAAAACAATTTTCATGCACTTGCCTGAAAGCAAATGTGGTGACACCAACCTTAAGTGGATGCTGATGCTGGATTTCTCCATGCCTCAGCTATCTCTCACAGTGTCAGAATGACTTTAGATAACAGGAATGTTAAAAACACCAGCAATCTACAAAGAAAGAGACGCTCATTTGTGGGAGAGGTTACATCTTTACGGTACAGCCCTTGAGATAAACGGCAATGTCGAAACATTGACTTGAAAGACCCCACCTCTTTGGTATGCTGAATGTACACTATATGCTGTATTTTTCTGTTCTCTCTGCCTGACGAGGACAGGTCACCCTGAGATCCACCAGATATGTCCAGCAGCCTCCAGCGCTGTCCTCGACAAAGGCTTACACACAGACTGAGCTTCTGGGAGAAAATATGCTCCCTCCCTGGCCCCCCCTCCTGTGCACGGGGGCACCGAGCAGAGCTCTGGGGATGTGTTGTAACCTCACAGAATGTCAAATAGCCAGCGTTGGAGTTTAGTGGTGACCATCCAGTCAGAGACAAGACAGATGCACCCAAGGGGGGGGGGGATGGCATCATTAGGACCATGTCATTCTTTTGCGAGGGATTATCTTTCATAATGATGTCGACTGTAGCTTGTTGAATCTAATCGATAAGGTAATCGGACCACAACTACTAGCTCTGTTTCAGTATGTCTGTTGTCACCTCCGATTAATTACATTTTGCTAGTAGATTCACACAAGTACACACACAAAGCCAAGGCCCCTTAGAGTCTTGAGTGGGAGGGCACGTATCCAGGCTTAAGGAGCTTAGCCCAATAAAAGCCTTTCTACATTTCCTGTCTGTGTAGTCTGGGGGCCCCATAGGCAACGGGGCCAGCCGCCTCAACACAGTCTCATTTTCGGTATTGAAATGAGAACAGTCACCCTGGAAAGATCTGCGTCCTGGTGATCCCTGGCCAATCCCTGTTAGCTTATTATATTAAAGAGCACTTCATCACAGGCATATAATATATTCATAGGGGCGGCACAGATGAAGTGCAGAGGTTGTCGGAATGAAAATAAAGGAAGTGTGTGTGTTTTTGTGCGTCACTGAGAAATGACACTGTAGTTTATCACGTGAAGTCCACCCGTCGGAGGCTGCAGAGACGGCTGTTGCTGCTACTCTGCTAAGCTAGGCTGCTTACCTTTTAGGAGGTTGAGTTACAGAATAAGAAAGAAGTGGGTAAATTATTAGCTAAAAATGTGTGACAATAATTAGAGCCGCTATCTGTATCTCCCGTGGTTCCAGCATGAGCAAATTAAAAAGTCCCGACAGTGACATTGATCCTGTTTTCCTCTGTGGGCAGTTGAAACACTGTGGTGTCATTCTAACAGACATCTTCCTTTGTTGTCCTTTTGCTCTCTCTGTTTCTGTCTCTTTCTGCTTTTTCTTTGTTGGCAAAAACCATGTTGACAGTGTTGGTGACAAAGTGGCCACATTAAAAGTGTGATGACAAGAGTAGTATTGAGAGAGTGAGTGTGTTTGTGTGAGTAAGAGAGACGGGAGGAGAATGAGAATGGGAGATTCCCTTTAGACCAGAGGGCTTGGTAGGGTCAGCAGTCTGTGTGAGGGAGATAGTATTCTATGTTTATAACTCAGTGGTTCCACCTCTCTGTCATACTCTTGCTGTACCACTCTCTTTTTCTCAATAAGTGCTTTTTTCCCATTGGCAGTATTCATATTTGAAGGCCTCATTATTTACTTCCACCATCCAATCTGGCCGTATTGTTCTATTGTGTTTCCATTAAGCCAGTAAGCTCAGGGTTCAATGAAGCCATTCTGCAATCAAACATTGCTGTACACGGGCAAAAGATTGAATTGTACTGTGTATTTACCTTTTTCCTCAATGATTCTGTTGCATTTTAATGATTATTTTTGTACCAAAAAGATGATAACATGATTCAAATCAAACGCATTACGCTGTTTGTGTACTGACCTGCTGTTTCTTCTGTCATGTCTTTCACAGTTAGAACAGATCCAGAAGCACACATGGTACATGTAAGTACGCTGTCTTTCCTTCCTTTTAAAACCCTCCCCTCCTCTCCTCTCTTAGTTTATTCTGCAGGGGTCGTAGACCTTAGGGGAGCGACAACATGATAAATGGCTTTGAGTTGCAGCCCTGTACACGGGAGCATATTTGAGCAGGGCATGACTCCACTCTCTGGGATGTGGGGGTAAATTGGTAGTGCATGAAAAAGGATGTGCAGCATATGGTCAACTGAACAGGGAGTAGGGGAGAGCGAACAAGCGAGGATGTGGTGGATGAGAAACCCACATAACCTCAGTGTACCCTTCGTTTAATTTTCATAACAGAGTGCCCCCGCCGTTTTAAGCTAACATAAATCTTTTGATGTCATCGTAAACTATGTTCAGTCGCAAGGTTTATTAATGGGGAACGAAAGCATTAATAAATGTTTTTTAGTTTTTTTTAAAAATATAACATACAGTTACACTAATTGTGAATATCCTCCCTCTAATAATCAGATTATCACCATTTAGACGTGGTAGCTAACAAAGTTCTAAGAAAGATTTCTTAATGAATTTCAAAGAGTCTTTACCCTGCAGGAGCAAAGATAAATCATGACGGGAAGTTGTAAGCCCTGAGAAGGGGTTGAGTTATGGTTTCTGCCGTGTACTGAAAGATCAGGCAAACAGACAGCAAGACTGATCAAAGAAACAAGAGAAGAGCTGGGAAAGAAGACTAATGTAATGGGATTTTTGCCAGTGAGGAAGTTGCTAGGTAACTAGTTCTTTTTTTCTACAAATTCAAATAAGGCCATTTGTTTATTAGTTTTATTAGTTGGTGAGCATCCTAACAATCTGCAGCTGAGCAGAGCAGTGGTGCTGAAAGGATAGCGCCAGGCCAAACTGTCTTCACCAGGAAAACTAAGTAGACAAACATGTACTCAGCTCCCAGATTTTTAAAAGAGTGGTCAACACCGTTATGAAACAGTTTACACTTAAATTCAACCGTATACCCGTCATTAACGTAGGTTGCAGGGCTGTTGTAGTAGATGCATTTGTTCTTCATCAAAGAAACTGGCAACTGAGTGTAGTTTAAAGTGGGTGACGCATTAGGCTCATGTCAGACGTGTACACATTTATTTTTTCATTACTGTGTCTGTGTGTGTATTAGTGTATTTGTAGATATTGAAGATGAATCTGTTCTTTGAAACTGACATGTGGAATGTTCCAGAAACCCTCAAAAAAGTTGTGTGAGTGCGGATTAGCCTTTCATTTTAAATCCCATTTTAAATCCCAAAGAATAAAGTCCTGCTAGTGCACTCCCTAGATACAGAAAGACAAAAGAGAGACAAAGAAAAGTGACATAACTAGGAGAGTGTCTGGAAAGAAGGAGGGGATAATGATGAAACTAAGTTTGGAAAACAAGCCAGGAGGAGACAGAGAGATTGCAAAACGTACCAGCAACTCGACGTCTGTCTGCATCTTGGCGAGCATGACGACCCCTGTTCACCCTCTGAAGCTTTCATGCATAATGACTACACCTGGGGAAAATACGCGACTATGACCGTTTCATAATGTAAAACCTTGGTTATAATGAGGCAAACTTCCAACCGAGAGGCAAACAATCACGGAAACACTTCACACACTACATATTCTGTTTACCGCACATACTTATTAAATCTGTAAATCTGCCTCATATTGCCTCTAATGTAAGCTGTACAAAACGGTGTTTGTCAATGTAGCCAAACTCACAGTAGTAGGGACGAAAGAGGCTAATTGTGTTGTGATTTCTTTGCATTCCCAGAGCGGGGAAGAACGAACCAGAGCCAGAGCAGCCTGTGCCCAGGAAGGTGACCATCCGCAGCCTGCCCTCTGCAGACGACATCGACCCAGACGTACTGGACAGCATGCACTCCCTAGGCTGCTTCAGAGACAAAAACAAACTTCTGAAAGACCTGCTCTCAGATGAGTGAGTGAAGGGAGGGGCAAAAGGGAGGGGCGGGAAAGAGGTGGGATGAAGAAGATTGGAGGTGTGGTTTGGTGAATGAAAAGGTGTGAGTGATGAGAGAAAAATAGGGGACATGGGTCAAAAAGGTGCAAAAGTGGGTTGAAAAAGGGAAAAAAAAAATGGAAAGCAGCTGAAGACGGGGAGAAGAGGATGGGGCTGTGTGTTGGTACTGCAATGGAAGGATGGTTATGTGGCGTCCGTGTGCACAGGCAGCCTTGGTTTTTCCCCAGCTCTTGTGAACTCCTTTGAGGCTGTCACTTTAGATGTCAGTGGCTATAGATCACTTAACTGTTATCCTACAGCACTTACACAGCTTGCCACTGGATACATTCCCCCCAAACTGATCCTGGCTTGCACCAGGAACAATCCCCTGGGTCCCATTGTTTATGTTTATGTCACACATGTGTGTTTTTGCTCATGTGAATATGCATTTATACTGAATAATCTTGCCCTGCAGTGTTGTTTCATTAATATGGGCATCCAGATGTAGTTTCATTTGCTTTGGTCTTCCATCTCCTTTCTCTCTGTTTTACATTTTCCCGTCCTCTTTAATTTCATACGAAATGAGTATTACTCTATCACTTTCTGCTCTCCCCATCTCTTCCGTTTGCCTTTTTTCTCCTGGGAGCCTCCCATAATAGTGCTGGAATGGAGGAAAATCCGTGCTCTATATTTCCCTTCCCCTTAGTTCATTTTAGCTGAAGTTGCAGGTCCTTGTCTCTTTGCCTCCTGCTGCTTTCCAATCTGTCTTTATTACAGACGACCAGTCCCTGGGCCTTTTGCATAGAGAGATTTGCCCTTTAGGCTGAAGATATTAGGCTTCCTGATTTACAGAGAAAGTAAAGGATGAATTCATAATGTTTTGATACTTTCATAAACTTACCAGTAGACTCTGCATATGGAGATTTATCCTTAAAAATGTATGCAGAATATTATATCATGGCTTAATGAGCTGTAAAACTAAACTTTTCTTTGAATGTCGGAAGCTTTTTAGTGGCAGTTTGAATGAATCCAAAAAGATTAAAGGATGTTAATCACAGTCATATTTTTTAGCTTTTGCACTAATGTATATGGATGCATGCCTCAGTAATCTTTACACGTTTGTGTTTGAAATGACCCAGATTTGTTCAAAGCCATTGTATTTTTTTTCCATATGTCTCAGTAGATTGTCTCCTCTTTGCAGTGACAACCAAGAAAAGATGATCTACTTCCTGTTACTGGACCGTAAGGAAAGGTATCCCAGTCAGGAGGACCAGAACCTACCCCCTCGCAACGAGATTGGTGAGGCTCGGACCAAAGAGTAACATAATAGAATATGATTTTAAAAAACGACAATTCAACAAAAGAGCATAACAGGAGAAAATCAGTAAATGCATATCTGTGACTAGTTTCTTAAACTTTGAATGGCTTTTCATCTAGTCATTGAATAGAGAGCTGTATGTCACAGACAAAGCAAGCCAATTTAGACCAGAATAAGTACTTGAAGAAGGTAACTCATAACTGCTTCCAGTATCTGAACCGTTTCCGTTTGTTGAATATAGACAAGCTTCTCAATGAAATATAATAACAGAAATAGAAGGTGTCAATTGGCCACATTTGAAAAACTGTCAGCTACGACTGCTTCAGTTCTGATAATAACTCATTAGAAAAAGGTGTTCTTCCATTCGTACACCACAACGCAGCACAGATTTCCGCCCACAGAAATCTGAGCAGAGACAAAGATGCTCTACTTAGACTTCTGCCAGGGTTATTTTCTGACAACACAAGCATTGCAATAAGAGGAGTATTTAATGCGCAAATGTGTGTGTGTGTGTGTGTGTGCTGGTAGATACCGACATTTTGATTAATAGACTCCCTCTTCAGTGAATGTGATACAGTCAATATAGTGGCCATTAGTTCAAGGTGTGGGAGGAAACCATTGCTTATTCACTATTAGTTAACATGCCAATGTGATCAGCTCCAAACATCACTCAAACACTCACACACATATGCAACGCACACAAATGCTCAATGTTTAGACGTTTTTTTCGACGTCAGGTGAATTGTGTGGATTCTGAATCTATCTGTTTCACTGATTCGGCACAGATCCCCCAAAGAAGCGGGTGGACTCTCCCATGTTGAACCGTCATGGCAAGAGGAGACCAGAGAGGAAGTCCATGGAGGTCCTCAGTGTCACAGACGGAGGCTCACCCGTACCGGCAAGGAGGGCTATCGACATGACACAGCATGGACAGAGGTACGCATGGAGGTGAACAGAAAAAGTCTATACAATTTTTCAAATGAACGAATGGAGTTAGACGTACAGTTGTGTGTGTGTGTGTGTGTGTGTGTGTGTGTGTGTGTGTGTGTGTGTGTGTGTGTGTGTGTGTGTGTGTGTGTATGCATGTGTGTTGTGTGGAGGATCTCGCAGCCCAGTGGTGTTTGAGCAGGTCTGAGAGCGAGTCTGGCTCTGGTGTCAGGAGGCTAGAATGTGGACAGACATCAACACAGAGACTGACGCTCTGCTCGCTTTGTCTCCTGTCTCACTGTAGTAAATCAGTGTACAGTAAAAGCTTGGATATTCCTGACGCCAGTACAAAATGCAGCGAAGGAGAAAGGTATTCATCTGCCACTCACACGTTCACCTCCTCTTGCGCTGTGTCTTGCCCCCCCCCCCCCTTCTGTTAAAAGGAAGCTTTGTTTAAACGGTGACATATGCTGCAAGTCTATTTTAATAAATCAATAACTCATCTTCAAAATGGAAGAAGCCGGGTCTAACAGAGTCCACAGTTTTGGGATGGCAGTTGCTAAAATATGACTTGACTCTCTCAATTGACTTAACTTTCAAATGGAGTAAGACAGCGCATTTGAAATTCGGAGCTGGTGTTCGCTCAATTATCTCCTCTTTTCATAATCTGAATGCATTGGTAATCACTTCTCCCATACTGTGTCCCACTTTCTCCGGATGCCGAACATTTCTCCGTTTCTCTATTTTAGAAATGTTGAAGTCAAGCCAGAACTACACCCCCACAAGGCACAGCAGACTGATTTAAAATCTATTTCCCCCATCTTATTTCAACAACCAATATATCATCGCACGACATATTTCTGCTCAGAGGCAGTGACATTTGTGACAGCGTAAGATTGAATGTGAGGGGGGTGATAACCTGATCTGCCTAATGATAGGCAGATTGGCAGAGTGCCTGAAGAAGCTCTCCGAGGTACGGGATGCAGAGGCAGCGAGAGCATATATTCTATAGATTAAAAAGAATGTCGTTATATAATTGAATATTCATCCAGATGTCGGATGCATTAATAACTCCTCACCATAGCGCTTTGCCAACAACAAAACATCAAGAATTTATTTCCCCCCTCATTTCACTTTGGGAAGCCACTTCAGAAGTTTTAAATCGAATTCAAGAACTCCCACATCTAAACACTTCTGCTTAATTCTTTCTGTCCTCTGGTGCCTCTGAATTTCACTTTAACATTCATCTTCCTGATTTTCATCGCCTCTACTCCACTCCTTCATCCCTTCAGGCAATCCAAGTCTTATTTCTTCTTCATTTAAATGTTGCATTAGTTCACAAGCTACCGTCGTCTGCCCTTCGCTCTGACTCATCTGTTTCAGCCCAGGCAATAATCTCAATATAGGCCAGTTTGCAATGACTTTATCGAGCATTAAAAATGCTCGATAAAAGAAAACACCAGTTAAGAAATCATACACTACTGAATGGCGAACATCATAAAGGGCACAGAAAACAGTTTTGAACCTTTACTTAAAACAGGACCTTTAGGTTTACTCGTATAAATCTCAATAATAAGTCACATCTACTGACGGCAGCGTATGAAATAGGGTTGTCTGGATCCTACATATATCAGCAGCTGCAGTCATTTAAAAAGCTCCGCTGCATCTTTCCTCTACTTTAAATCAGTGTTTTTAGTCCTCCACCCAAATCTCTTTCAGGAGCTCCTCCCTACTCTTTCATATCTCCTCTCTATCTCTCTCTCTTTCTCTTTCTCTCTCTCGCTCTCTGCTGTAGTTCTTTGTGTGCAACTGACCTTTAGTCCCAAATGCCCCCCCTGTTTGTATGGAATTGCTATGCTAATGTGGAAATGCTGCTAGTTTTTCTCTGTCTGGCTTCCTATCGGTGGGTTTGAGGCGGAGGGAGTCCTATACCACAGCCCATCCGCCTCCAAATCAAATCTCTCCCTCGCTTTATGTTGCCGAATGCAATTCACGACTCTCCAGCTGATCAGTGGGGGGAAAAAGATGTCTGTAACAAAGCCTCTGTAACCTTTTTGCCTTTTATCACATCCTTGTGTTCCTTTGTTTGATCATGTGCATGCTTGTGTGTGTTTATAGGCGATGGCGTTGTGGAAGCACATACGTAGCAGAATAACGTCCAATGATTTGACTGACTTTCTCTGAACCTTATCTTTCCCCGACAGCAAACTTTTGTCGACAGCACAGAAGATCCGTAGAACTTCAGATCAGAGGGTGTCAGAGAGAGGACTGACTTTGAAACGTGTTTTGACAGGATACATTTCCACCAGCGCAAATGATGGAAGAGGGGGGAAACGGTTTTATCTAAAATTACACAACGAAAATGCCTGAACCTCAATCCCCATCCAGCATTTTGCCTCACATATCTCATGTAGGCAGTAATAATCCGATCAAATGTCCAGGCTGCATTTTCATACATCTGATTGATGATTTGACTGCTTCTGTGAAGTATAATTGAAAAGATTTGGGATAAATGCTGCAGTAGCCACGTTGCAGAGAAACACACATGGAGACATTCTCACGTGGATGTCCATTTCGTTATTTATACACCCAAAAGTATCATGAAAAGACATTTTAAGCCAAACTCAAAGCATAAGAAATCCCACTGATTTAATTTTAAATCTTAACAACATGCCAGGAGAAATGAAGGGAGGTTAATGATATGTAAATGAAATATGGAAAAGTGCTGCAGTGTGAAGAAGAGAATATCAATTTGATTTTTTTTTCTCTTCACAGATCTGCTCTAGTTGCTTCATGCAGTTTGAATGTGTTGGGTTAGTAGGAGCAGTCTTAATAAGTCAGGCTCTCATGCTAATTATTGACTTTAATTTATTTAAGAGGCTCAAATGAGCACAAATAAAGCACCTTTACCACTGATCTCTACATCAGGGGTCTCACTACGTTTAGACATTTGAGAAGCTGAGCAGCGAATAGTAATGCACAAGTCCTCAGGTAGTTGTCAGGGCTCAGGAAAAGGAAATGTGTTGATTTATATGAATATCTACTCCGCGTACAAAACTCCATTGGCAGGACAAAATCAATACAGAGGAGGGAGAAAGAGAAAAAGGGAACTTTTCTCTACCTAATCACACTAGCAGAGCAGTAGCCTTGTGTTTTGGCTTTGGCAGTGTTATTTGTTCTCTGTTTGACTCCTGGCACTATCCATTACATTTTGTTTCACTTTCGTTTAATTTCAGTCCATGCCCTCGTCCCAGAACCTTTTGCACTTGTTCCATCCCCCACAGACCAACATTAAACCCCTACAAGTACTTTGGATGGGTCTCTGACACAGCCGATGGTCACACACTGAGGACATGGGCCCCATTCCAAAACAGGCTTATTAGAAATGTTATCTTGAGAACTAAATGGATAATAGAAAGATATGAATGAGTGGCCCCACTCACACGCCTTTACTCTCACATGTATGTGTGCAGGTACACACACATTAAAGGGCAACTTCACCTAAAAAAAATTATTTTCTCATTTACCTCCAGTGGTGTCTTGCAATGCATATACTTTGGGTTTTATTTGTACGAGATGGGAATAACATTTCATTTGTGGTGCTCACTAGTGGTGAAGAGGAAGTATTCAAATCCTTTACTCAAGTAAAAGTTTCACTTAAACGATCCTATTATATTTAAAAGTCCTGCATTTGAAATGTCACTTCAATTAAAGTACTAGCAGCAGATGTACTATCTGTAGCTGTCAAATAAATGTACTGCTGTAAGAAGTGCAATATTTCACTCTGAGACATAGTGAAGTAGAGGTATAAAATGGATTTACTGAAGTTGGGACTGAGTTACATTCCACCACTGGTGCTAACGGTATTGAACAATTCAACAGCAATGTGTCTATCCACACTTAACCGACTATAAATATAATCC
The DNA here is from genome assembly GCA_032191485.1 of Leptoclinus maculatus. NCBI lineage: Eukaryota > Metazoa > Chordata > Actinopteri > Perciformes > Stichaeidae > Leptoclinus > Leptoclinus maculatus. Next base: position 10,986,082 of record JAVDOI010000007.1, read on the forward strand.
ACACTATCAACAGGTTTCATTCAAACTGCTTTCTAACGACAAAGTAGTCCCATATGACAACTGTTGACAGTGTGTTCTGTGAAGTATAGAGTAATTGGGACATTGTATCTGGAAAGAGCAGTTGCTTAATGGGTTTTTAAGTGTTATTTTTAAATGCTGTGATTACCACAAATTAAATTCCACTCCCCTCAATTGTTTTTTGGGTGGAGGCAGAAATTTCTGCAAAAATAGATGTCTTAAAACTTTCTGTAGGGCTACATACTACTTCAGAACATGTTTTTTTGTGATGAGGTAATTTTGTAACTGACCCTTTTAAAGCAAGAATGGACAGAAACACAGAGGGCTTAGAGTAGCTGGCTTCAGTATCGAACCTCTTTGTTTCTATATGATAGATGATAAATGATTGCTTAAGTTGTGTCCGCTATTCACACAAATTCGTCTCTCTCTCTGAAGCAAGGGTGAGCCTCTGACAGCTCATTACTGTACCGCATAGCCATCTGTAACATTAGCTTTATAGACCTGCTGGTCCAACACTAACCGTTACAGAGTGCCTCTAACAATATGCTCATAATGGCCCGAGGACGCTGTGTTTTGGCCATGTTCATATGAAGTGCGATCGACTATTTGTGCACAGGCGATCTAGTGAGCAACTGTTGGCATGTCTCAGTGGACCGTAAGACTTAAATGTAAATGATAGCAACTGTCTGGTCGGCTGTTATCTTAAACAAGACATCCTAGCCAACGTGGTCTCAGTATCGCCTACTCATGAGTGTGTGCAATCAATACACTCACAGAAGGGGCAGTGAGAGAATTGCAAAAATAGCCTGAGAGTGGGTGTTTCTATATTTTCCTCCCTCTCATTGTAGCCGTTGCGTCCCTTCTGTTCTGTTTGTGTGGCTAGGTCTCTCAGGAGTAATATTCCTGCTCTAGTATCACTTCTTTCTTGTGGTGGTTGTAAATTAAAGGCTCAAGGGAGATGGGTGACTGAACCCAAATAAGTGCCTCTACTTTTTAGAAGATTGATACATATAGATCTTAATCCGGGCTTGTTGTTATGACAGCACCAGTATCATTTTTATGGCTACTAGCTGTAAGCATGTACGCAGTTTTGTGTCCATGTGCGGATGCCTCTGTGGTCCTGTGGGACTGCTCCAGCACCAGGAATGACCATCAGTCTCCATTACTCTACCCCTCCCTCCCATCCTTCATTCTTCCATTCCTCCCTCCTTCCCCCATCGCTCCGAGACCCCCCTCATCCTCCCCTCACATTTGTCCGTGAGGTCTTCCTCTACAACCAAGCAAGTTGAAAAAAATACTAGTTGTAGTGTCTTTATCCTTTTCAAGGAGAGACAAAAGATCTGTAGGATTGGCCACATGTTTGCAAATGCATCAATGCTGAAAGAGAGGGGGGGGGGGGGGGGTATTGTTAGATTGAATGACAAAAAGGAGCAGTGTTGTGACAGTGAGCAGCTGGTGTTTCCAAGTGTTGACAGGCTCTGTTTTTGTGTGTTGTGTATGTGTGCGTACATGTGTGCGTGGGCACTTGATGGAGACAGATTGTCCTGTGATTGTTCGTTTCTGAGCAGGGCTCTGCTCATAGGGGTTATTGACGGCATCTGCGGGGGGAAAGAAAAACATGACAAATGGCACTCAACCAAATTTCCCACTTAATTTCCCCCTGAAGATATTTTCTACTGATCCAGTGCGAAGGCCTAAAAGTCAACATGTTTGGTTTATTAGCAGACTTTAGACAGGTCGGAAAGCTAATCTGAATGCTAATCTGTGGAAAGCAACCTAAAGATTTGCGGGAGAAGCTGCAGTCAAATCAGCATATTTGAAACCAAAGTTTGAGCTTAATTGGTTTGAGACCAACTGCTGCTAGTCAATGCTAGTAATGTATGTTGTCATGTCGGTGCTGTTCCTGTGTTTTCATGCTTTTTGTGTGAATAGGTGTTGTTTGCAAAGGGCTTGATAACAACTACTGTGCTTGGTACAGTGGCGGGCCGTGGATTTTATACCTGGGCCTTCAGTGCTGTCCTACTACAGTTGAATTACCTCCTAATAACCTCATTATGACACATCAATCCCAGTACATCGTTTCAGTTCCAGTAAGAAGTCCTTCTCGGTTCATGGACGCAAGTGACAGTCGAGCCTCCCCAGTTGTATTTCGCCGGTCTGCTGCGGCAGGTTCGCAGCGGGTTTCCCTCCTCCGCTGGGGCACCGGCCGGCGCGCAGACCGCATGCCGGGCCGCGGTTGTGGAGCTGTTTCCCTGCGAACGTGTTCGTTGAGTTGTAGATCCACTCGAGTCTCTCCAAAAGTTTTCAAAAGCACCGTAGCTTGTGTCCTGCCGTGCTATGGCGTCCTCAGGTTAGTGTAGCGTAGCTCCAAACACCAGGAGCTCAGTTAAAATGAAACACATTCCCAGCCATGAAATGTGCAACGCTTCTCCGACGCTGTCAGCCAGAAATACCGTTCATGCAAATCCTTTTCCTGGCTGAGTCAGGGCTGCCAACTGTGGGGTTGACTGACCATTTCTTACGATGTCCAGCTTTTCCTGAAATGTCCTTTCTTGAGAAAGGTGTTATCAGTAACTCCGCCACTAAATCATTGAGTGTTCAAAAAACAAAGCTAGGTTAAAAAAAACTAAAAATGCCATAATTTCTTCCATATCTTTCCACTTGAACTCTGACTGCTACAACCTAAGTTCTGCTAGCAAGCATAAGTTTCACTTTAGTCACGTGCTCGCCCACTGACCAATCACAGCACACTCTGCACTTCGGCAGAGCTGCACCTGGACTCTGAGCTGCATGTAATGATGACGTAGTGGTAGGTCGGCTAGTATGGGGCTAGCAGGTGCTGACACTCAAAGAATACGCCCAACATGTCAAACTAAAGATCTGATTGGTTGAACATGATGACAATCAACAATATCGTCCCCATTCACTTAAACTGCACATGGAGGCACTTGTGAGTCTGCAGGCCTCGGGCCTCTCTTCTTACCTAGAGACACAGAGGTGAAATCTGATTGGATAAAAGCTCTACTTAAAACAAGCTGCACTGGAAGCAGAGCAACTGAGGAACACAGTAGCTGTGCAATGAGAAAATAAGAAAAATATTTTTATAAATTATGATACATTTAAGAAAAATTATAAAATAGCTATAACTTTGTGATTCTGTTTAGGCCAGCAGAGAAGGCTTTGCAGGCCCTGACGGCCCACCACTGGCTTGGTATGATGGTGACATATACTGTGGTGCTTTCTAACTGTGTGCGACATGTCACCTCCAAGCTCTCACCTCCACCTGTGTTTACTGAAACCTGTAACAAGTACACATATTGATCCCACAAATGACCTCTGCCCCTCTGTGTGTGTTCGTGCGTGTTTGTTCCACAGGTCTCGGTCTATTAGTGGAGCCTCCTCTGGCCTCTCCACCAGCCCCCTCAGCAGCCCACGGGTAAGTCACGACCCTCTATGTACTTTCAAACACACACATACACATGTGCAACACACACCTGTTGACCCAGTTCTCATGTACTGTATGTAGTTGTTCATGCTCAGGGATAACGACCATCCAACTCCTGCTGATCTCATCTTATTGCTGTTTACTGTATGTCCACAAGAGGAAATAAAGACGCTCACTACAGCTGCATCGCCCAGGCTTCTGACCAATGCACAGCACACTCATTATGAAAGTGTTATCCCTGTATCTCTCCGCACATGCAATATAGTAGACTTTTCCTCTTCATTATTAAAATAAATAAATAAATCACAGTTCAGATCTACCTTTGCGTTTGGTATAAGCAGGGATCCACTATGATAAGCTCCTCTTATCCGGTGTTCATTTAGACTTTACATGTGTCTATATAGTTGGATCTTTCCATTAACTCAAAGTAAAATATACTGATGAACTTCCTCGGGGGACGTGACAGCACAGCAAACTACTATACCTTCCCCTAAAAGCCTCTTCTCTCTCTAGCCTTTCTGCGTATTATCCCTGATTTTGCTTTCTGTGGTCTGAGCTCTGTGGAAATCCAGCTCCAGGAATGCTTCAGAAAATCCAACTTTTCTTGCTCAGAGCTCGGGAGCTTGTGGTAAACTTTTCCAGCTGACTAACCTGAGAAGGCTCGGGATTAGCCAGGATCCTAAGACGAGCTCCTTTGCGCCACACAGGTTCTGCCAGGCTGATCTGAAAGGGAAATAGATTTCTCAGACCTCGCAAAGCCTGGATTGTGCTCTCAATGAGAGGGTTATTTTCTCAGATTTGTGTCTGGAAAAAGGGGAGGCATCCAAAGGAAATACTGTATCAGTGCACCGTTGTGGCTGCAATTTTACAATTACAAATAAAACAGATCAATAAAACCTACAGCAGAGATACCATAACGGTGTTCCTCCTGATATTGAGACAGCCCAAATTGTCCTCACAGCTGGCCTTTTGTCTCTCACACATGTTAGTGTCTGCTTGCTTTTCTCTGCCAGCAGAGCCCTGTATGTTTTACTCAAGTGAAGTCCATCTTTTCTTTTTTATTTATTTATTTATTTGTGTGTATTGCTTGCTGTTTTTGTTGTTCCCATTTCATGTATGTTTTATTTTGACATGAGTCACTGAATGGTCTAACTGCATGTTTCTTTTCTTTTCTGTCTTTCTTTTTTGTCAATTCCTCCATCTCTCCCGTGTATGCACACATCTTACCTGCCTCTATATTCTTTGTCTGCCTCTTCTTCTGTTTGTTTTGCTCCACTTTTCTGTCTTGCTTTACCTATGTGCTTGTGTGCCTGCATGTGTTCCTTTGTGTTTTGCTTTGTTTTCCTCTCCTCCACCTGCTCTGACACTTGGCTGTATCGTGCTGCTTGTCTTCACACTGTGTCCTCTTAACTCCAGCCTGTCAGAAAGTTCTGTGTGCCGCCTCAGTCCCCAGACTTGTCGCAGTCCCCTAACACAAGCCCCTGCCCATCCCCTGAGCCCGCCCCCAATCGCATAGGGCCCCGTTTCTCCACCCCCAACTCACTCTCTCCAAACAGTGAGCCCATTCCGGCAGCACTCAACAAGACGCAGACACTACCCACCAAGCCCAAAGTTGTCCCTCTGCTTCTCCAAGCCACACGATCCAACCCGCTCCTCGAAACCTCAGATAGAGTATCTGCAGCCAAATCCGAGCCCTCAACTCCCTGCCAGCTCCCATCACGGCCACCCTCTGCCTCTATGCCCCCAACCCCTACTTCTCCTTCCTCCCCGTCCTCCCCCTTTCCTCCATCCTCCATCTCCAGTGCTCCATTCCCAAATAGCCCCCAGGTACGGCGATCCCCTTTTGCTGCCAACCCCCAGCTCTCTGTGCCCTTCAGTGCAGCGGTGCCCCTGTCGCCCATCCGGTTGCACCACTTCCATCCCGTGGTGCCGGCGCCTTCTTCATTCACTGACCACCCGCCCAAATCTATCCCGCTCATACAGGTTACCCCTCACCCCTCCCCTCGAGGCAGCCCCCTCCCCACCCCAAAGGGCACCCCGGTGCACACTCCCAAGGACAGCCCGGCCGGGACCCCCACCCCCACGCCGCCCCCCAGCCCTTCCATCGGAGGCATGCCTTGGAGGACACGCCTCAACTCCATCAAAAACAGCTTCCTGGGCTCACCACGCTTCCACCGCAGGAAACTTCAAGGTACTGACATTCCAGCAGATTTAACATTTCTACGGTAAACGCTGAATTATCTCGTGTTAATTTCACCCCTCCATAAAACTAACGTTACCCACTAAGGCAATCTACTACTTTCACTGAGCCTTCTACTTTTGTCTGAACTTTAACCTTGCTTCCACAGTTCCCACACAAGAGGAGATGTCCAGCCTCACACCAGAGTCTTCCCCAGAGTGAGTAGATACTACACCACCACTATCATAACTATGCATAACGTGTCAGCCCCTCAGTCATTGGCTCAAACAGGCTGGTTCTTGATAGCATGCGGATTTGGAAAGCATTACATCCGTGAATGTTTGATTTATGCCTGCCGAGTTCCCTGTAATGACCTCAGGTCTGGTCTGGGCTGGAGATGCAGCACCGTAGCAGGAGGTATTGGGTTGGTTATGAGGGAGGTAAGGTAGCCTGTGTGATGTTGTTGAGCTCCCAGGGGCCTGATAACTCAATGTTGGCCTAGATATGCCTGTTTGGTTTGCTGGCTCTTTGGCTTGGCCATTTCCACCTGGCTGAGAAGAACATCCTGGCTGGAAGGAGTTGGAGAGATGGCTGGAAAAGACCTTCTTAGTTGGGTTAGGCTTGATCATATTAATAGACAGTCACACACCAGCTGTTACCAGCTTCTTACTGCAGGAAAATGTGCCCCTTAATGTCGCTGCAAACTTAACATCATGGAAGTGTTTATTTATTGGGGAGTGTTTCTCTTTGTGCTGAAGTTTGAGTCTCGCAAATCCATCCGCATTTTCAAAAATCTCATAAAATATGAATATGCCACAAAACAGGAGTCCATGTGGCTTATTAGTGGGTGCAAATACACTTGGGCTAATGGTGAATTCATCTACCTCTCCCCTGTTGGACCTACAGTTCTGTTCACATAGAGGCTCAATTATCTCTCTCTCATACATACACATACATGCATTAACACATACCCAGTTGCACAGAAGGTGAAGTTTCAGAAAACTTTTCTCCCCTGCACAGTCTTAGCTTATTTCCCTCAGGGTATCCTCCGTTTGCTCCTTTCCATTTTCCCAGAGCTGCAGTGAGTGAGTGAGTGAGTGAGCGAGAGAGAGAGAGAGAGAGAGAGAGGCAGAGAGAGAGGAAACTCTTCACCAGCTCTTCATTTTTCTGGATAGATAGATGGTTAGATGGATGGTTGGATGGGTGGGTTTTAACAAGGAGGCAAAAAGGGTGGAAGGAAGACAAACGCTCTCTCGTAGGCAGAACAATATAATATAAACTTACAGCTGATAAACACGTTTTTTCTCTTCCTGTCTTTTCCCCACAGACTTGCCAAAAAATCCTGGTTTGGTAACTTCATCAACCTGGAAAAAGAAGAGCAGATCTTCATTGTCATCAAAGACAAGCCTCTCAGCTCCATCAAGGCAGACATTGTTCAAGCCTTTCTCTCGGTACACACTCAGTGTCTTGCTTAATTCCTTACTTTATCCCTGCCTCCACTCCCATCTGATCCCTGCGCCCCAACTTTTCTCTGTTAATCTGAATATGCGTGCATGCTGCAGTATTACCTGTGCGTCTGCTGTCTGTTTGCAGGACATTGCCAACAGTGCCTCTAACAGCACCGGTGATTGGCAATGCTATGCGGCAGGCTCTCTCTGAGTGTTTGCTAACATGCTTCTGATTTATGTAGCAATTCAGTAAACTGCTTGTGTTCAGTGCTTCTATTTTCTCTCTGACTGCAGACTCAGTTGAGGTCAATAGAAAATCAACAGAGAGCATTGATCATTAGCATATAGATACTTTGCCCTCTATACCGTTTATTGAGCATGTGTGTGTGTGTATATTAAGATGTGTAGTGTGAGAAATTGAGAGATAGTGTGAATTGTATCTTTGTGTGTGGGGTGTTTTATAATGTGGATGTATAAGTACATGCAGGAATGCAGATAACATCAGGGTTTCCCAGTAAGTGCGGCAGAATCTGTATCAACAAACGCCGAGCAGTGGTAGTTGATATTCAATGTACATAATTTAACAAAACCTATCCTCACCCCAGTTAAATTTAACAAAGTCTAAGTAAATGCAAACTCTGCCAGTGCAGGTCAATGTCAAATCTGTTTCCTCATCCCCGGAGGTAGCTCTTTTCCCCTCTGGGTTTTACTAGCTGCTGTCTCCAGACAGGAGATTGGCACCTGAATCAGTGGAATTATACCTCTCACCACACTCGTATTAATGGAATGTCAAACCCTCTCCAGCACTATGGCGAAACGTGACTATATTGGGCATAGAAATTCATTTTAGGTGGGAGAGTGCAATGTTGTTGGATGACTCAAGATTACATTAGCTTAAGTCTCCCTGGCATGCATGGCTACTCCCCGAGGCATTAATCTCCTTAGAGTTTCGTAGTATGTGGAGGGTATTTTAATGAGGGTTTATTCACCTTTTCATTTGCTAGCTGTGGGAGAAAAATTAAACATCAATGCTCCCGATGTATAATCCCATTACTCACATTCACACTACCTATTTTTTGTTCCTATCTCTGCCTCTTTGTCCATTTTGCCTTTCCTCACTTCTCCTCTTCTTTCTCCCAGATCCCCAGCCTGAGCCACAGTGTGATCTCCCAGACCAGTTTCCGAGCAGAGTACAAATCCACAGCCGGCCCGACAGTCTTCCAGAAGCCGGTCAAATTCCAGGTGGATATCACCTACACGGAGAGCACAGCTGCCACGAAGGAGAATGGCATCTACTCTGTCACCTTCACCCTGCTCTCAGGTCAGGACACTGTCATCACACCCCAAGTTCCTCGCCCTCCTTTTCTCTACCCGCTAATCCTGCAATGCATCGGGCACAATGCACACTGAACAGGTCACCAGTCACAAGACAAACCAGGTGCAGACCTCACATCTGGCCAATGAGAAGAGAGTAGGGTCCCCAGGCATAAAAGTATGAATGCAAATACGGCTACTTTACTTTTACTAGTTTAACTCTTTTTCACTCAGAGAGAAAAAGAGTTAAACTAGTAAAAGTAAAGTAACAAGTGAAAAAGTATTATTTATTTCACTGAAGCAGCATGCCTTGAATGTAATCGGTATTTGATTCCTTCTTTAATGGACAGAAAGGGTCATGTTCAAACCTAGGACCTTGCTGTTGTGAGATGACGGATCACAGGCAGAGTACCATACGGTACACGTTATGAGATAAACAGTATTCCATCTCAGTGGAATACTGAGTGATACCTCAGTGAGACAGGTCTCACTGTGAGACAGGTCTCACTGAGGTCTGGGGAAATCCAACTCTCACAAATCACTTTGAAAAGTGTGGAAAAGAGTATCGCTTTACATGTCAAGTGGGATGCTGTCACACTCAAATATAATAAAATGAATCTATGTTTGTATCCAGCCCAAAAATAAACCAGAAGTTCTGCTTAAAAATGTGGGTGTCTCAAACTCACTGTCAAAAATAATGTCTGCCTAAGTTCTTGCAATCCTGGATGCTTGATAAGATCCCCCCCCCCCCCCCCCCCTCCCCCCTCCAAACCTCCCTGAGCGTAACAAGATGAGGTCTGGCTATGCAAGATTACATACTAAGCAATCATGCATGCATGCTTAGTCGTGCAGAAACACATGCGTTCTCTCTCTCCCTCTCTTTCTCACTCACAAAAACAAGTGTGTGGGGGGGGGGGCACATTTGAGCTGAATGGGGTGTAATAGTGGCACTTAAGAGCCTTCTTCCATGTCACATACTGTATACAACAGGTATACAGCAGGGGCTTACAGTAACACCTCTCTCTGGCCTCCATCTATCATCTCAGGCTCTCTGCAGCTTCTCCAGCTCACTTTTCACACCACGCACACCTTTACTTGTTCTTCTCTTAATTAATCCATCAATATAGTTCCTACACACACTCTGTCTGCCTTTGTGCTGCTACCTGTAGATTGTGACGCAACAAATCTTTCCTGTTTGTGTGACTGTGTTTAGGACCCAGTCGACGCTTTAAGCGAGTAGTGGAGACGATTCAGAGCCAGTTGTTAAGCACACATGACCAGCCAGGGGTCCAACAGCTGTCTGGTGAGTAGGAACTCCTCTTTTCAAAAGAAAAATATTTCAAAATCTTATCCAAAACCTCTCCACCCCTTACCCCCACCGCCTCATCCGCCCATCCCACCCACACACGAACCACTCTCACCGCTGAAGCTAAGCTAAATCCTGCCTTCCTCTTCCCCCGTGCTTGAAATCCCCGAGCCGCTCTCCGGTTCTCAAAACGGCTTCCTTTGCATGCCCGCGCCTCACTGCCATCAAAGGGTGGGAGTTGCTCTCAAGCACCGACTGCGGGTCAAATGTTGTCTCGTTGCCCTGGCAGTGAAGATTAGAGTGGAGGTAGGGTAAGCTGATTTGCATTCTGTTACTCCTACTTCCAAGACTGATCGTCGGAGCTTGTCACCATGGCAACACCACTGCACCTCAACGCACTCCCACAATGCACTGCACCGCACAGTGACACCACACCTGCTTTCTCTCTCTCTCTCTCTCTCTCTCTCTCTCTCTCTCTCTCTCTCTCTCTGGGTAAGCTTGTACAATAGGACCCCCTCCCCCTGTTTTCCCTCGTCCACCAGCCTCTATTGGCGCCTCCAAAGGCACCAAGGAGATATAAAAGCCTCTGACGGGCTACCTCAATCACCACCTAACCGTTCACCTGTGAACTTTGTGACGTTATTTAAATATTCCTCCATCATGTTGAGGCACTGGAGCTGTATAAGTCCATTCTTTCCCCAGTGTGGCTACATCCTTTTTCTGGATGGCAAAAAGGAAAAGAAGAGAGAAATAGGGATCCCACTCCTCCCCATCTGCTCTTTAGCATGTCCTTCCTTGTGAATCACTGCTCTGTTTGAGTCTCAGTCGTCATCATCTTGACAACAGCTCCACTTGTTGGTCACATAGGGAAACACCACCAGCCTGAAATGCACCGTTTTTATCAGGAGAAGGTGTGCTGTTTTCGTTGGATATCAAGTTCATCTCATGCGTGAATCATAATCTCGGTGTCTCTATGTTTGTGTCTTTATCCCTTTAAACCCAATTCCATGTAGGACTTTTTTGAACAGATACCTAGCCATCATACAGCTTTTACTCTGTTACTATACCATAAGTGTGGGCTGTATATTTATCTCAGCAATGAACAGCAGTCGTCACAGCTGCTGTGATTATCTTACCTCCCTACGTTTACCAGTTACTTCTGATATTTCATGTTTGAGCTTATTAATAACAGACTGAAGGTTAAAAGTGGAACACATTATATTACATTAGGTTCAAACTACTTTTTCAGCATCAGAGATGTACTATGTATAATATGAGAACCATTTATCAATAGAGGAGACTGAGGATATGACAAAAAACATAAATAATGATCAATTTAGGATAAAAATTCAATGTCATTTGCTTTTGACCAAGGTCAGTCTGAATGAACTTCATCTCTTTACACTATCAGAGTATCTCTCACCGTCATATAAATCTTAAAACAGGTCAATGTGTGCTCATCAGTAATTGATTTCCTCCACCTCCCTACTTCCTTGTGACCTCCTAACACACTTTTGGCGCTACCTGACCACGGGGTCTTTGCAGGAAGTCACTGGCTGTAATTAAGAATAGAAATGGCTTTGCATACCAATGTGTGTCAAACAAAAGGCTTCATCAAGTCTTGGTCATTATGTCCCCTAATCGCCATTAACAGAAGCATACCTGGGAGCCCAGCTTAGGGAGACAATAGGAGGGCGTGGAACAATAAAAGGAGTGTAGATGAATGCAGGTAGCATACTGTAGGACTACAGAGCAGAACCGTTCATTTAGAGGGTTACTGTCTCTGTTTTATGGAGCAGCTGAGATCATTAAGATTCATGAGTTTCCTGCCATTTTTGGAAATGTGCAGATTTGGGTGGAGTGAAGTGAGTAAATGAGGAAAGTCTTCACACATGAGAAAGGAAGAGGGAACATTAGGGAGATGTTGGCCGCAACCATTTTCCAGCAGGGTAATGGAGCAGGCGAAGCCAACTGAGGCGCTTACACACAGACTAACAACTAATAACTCTGACTCTTTATTTGCTCCACTTCTCATGTTTTGTGTCCTTACAACTGCACATACCTGCAGTGGGTCCCTGCAGGAAGAGCGAGTGTGTTCAGCTGAAGATCATTTGTATGCACACACACAAACACAAACTCAGCAAGTGTGCATATAGCAGTTAGAAAGATATAAACTTGTGTTATTCAGCATATTCACCCATTGTATTCAGCACACAGAATGAGCTGGACTTTTTCTTACTTCAAAGAGTTGGCACAATGATAATGCAGCCACCCGGCGTGTTTGATGTCTTTGTCCAGGTTTAATCGTTAGCTACAGTGTAAAACTCCCAACGGAAGTGTAGAAATGTGTTGATCAAAGGTTGTCCGTTTCCCGCCAACCTGATTTAAGTCCAGACATTACTGTGTTAGATGTGCTTCACTTACGACAGCCACGAGACAGACAGCCCCCATCATCTGCACTTTGCCGAGGTTCAAGTCTCCGTTCAGTTCTCTAATGAAGCCTGCAAAAAACCTCCACAAACGATTAGGTTTAGCAAAAGGAGAGGAGACACTGATTTATTATCCTTCAAGGGCAACGTTGTCTGGAAGCTACGAGCGTTCACATTGTCCACCTTCCATCATTTGCCCGGCTTCTTGGCTGTCCCAAACTGCTTGGGCACCGACTCACACAGATGACACACCACGCTTCCTTCTTTCTGCATCACACAGTTTATATGTTAAAGAAGCTTACCGTAGCAGCAGGCTACAGAAGCCTATATTGACTTTGGTCAGCCCCCCCTATTTGCTTTCATTTCTAGTTTGAGATTGAATGGCTCTTGTGTGTTTTCATTGGTTGTGCTGTTACATGTGCATGGTTCATCGTCCTACATGGCTGCACCAGCAGCTCTCACCCTCGCTGCGTCTGTCAAGTCCTCCTCGCCTCTGCTTGTTCTGTCTTACGTGTAAGCCTCGTCTCTGTCCTGTGAACCCCATTGTTCATTAGTTTGTTTGTTCTCTTTCTTCTCTCTTTTCCCTTTTTTTGTCCTCTTTTTTTCCCCCCATCTGTGTACCTAGGCAGCCCATTGAGTAACTTCTTTGACGTAATAAAACAACTTTTTTCAGACGAGAAGAACGGACAGGTGCCCTACCCCTCTGGCACGCCCACCAAGCACTGCCCCTCGCCCATTCACGTCCGGAGGCACGAGCCAGAAAATAATGACACCAAATGCCGAGACAGAGTCAAGCTGTCGGTGGCGTCTTTGGGGACACAGGAGGAGTCTTAGATCGGGAGGCCGCGTAGTCGAGCCAGTGCTAAAACTCATCCCAGTATCACTATAAACCAGTGGCACAGAGAGAGAATATTTGTACATAACTAGGTGTACATAATCATTTATGGAAATTCTTTTTGTATAAAATTACTTTATATAGATAGAAATATATTAAGAGAATCTAAGTAATATTTTATAAACAGCATACTGCACCTACATGACACACACACACACACACACACACACTCCAGTCCTTCCACTCCCTTTTTCACTACCCCTTAGCATCCACCATCATCATCCACCCCTCTACCTCAACCATCTAAACGCCTATGACCCTTGCTCTGATTTTTGGCTCCCTTGCTGATAACCTGTGTGATGACCCTGACTTGTTTCTGATACCAGGAATTATCCAGAAAACCTATTAAGCCCCTCCTCCTGCTCCCTGCTCTGTTCGCCTTCCCTCGAACCACCCTTCCGCCCCCACCGCCCCCCCGAGCATGCCGATAGAGATGGACATTTGTTGACGGAGGACGGTTTTTTAGAGGTGCGCTGAAAAAAGGGGGGGGGGGGTGGTTACCATGGAAACAGACCCCTTCATGCAGACTTCTACCTTCATCTCCCTCTGCGCCCCTTCTCCACCTCTGGCAGCCATCAGTAGAAGTAGAGGAAAATACCTTTTGTGTTCCCCCATCTTAGGAACACACAGACACACACACACGTGCACAACTAATCCACACAAAATCCCAATGAAACAGAAACGCAGACTCCTCTAACCTTTCCTTTCAAGGAGTGTTCATCATATGGAAACGAGTATTTTACAAAAAGACACTACACACACAAAACATGTACATGCTTACATGCACAGGTCCAGTTTGCACAGAAAACTCTGGGATGTATTAACAAGAGCATGAACAACAACAACAAAAAGAAGACAGAAACTGACTGATTCAGAGGAGGAGAGAAGGGGGGGGTGTTTTGTAGAAAGCCCAAAAGGCCGACGCGGATGCTTGCTGGATTGTATTTGTTTGCTTTTTAATGTACTTTTTTTTGTGAAAAACTGGGTTTAAAATACTAACTGACTTTATTAGACTTAACACTATTGCTGCAAATGGACTGGAATTGTGATTTCAGAGAGGAGCTGGGTGTGAGCAGAACAGGGCCGAGGGGGGAGATGATATGATAATATCGGGGTAGAGGGGAGGGACAAGGGTGGGTATTTGGGTATTTAAAATGAATGATTTATTCTGTTGTACAGACTGATATCATTTCTTATGTATAAAAAAAATGAAATGTCTAGTTGTGACACTATGTTTAGATACCATAGGGTCAGGTTGCTAAACCTGCGCCTGCCACATTCTGTTATTTTAAATTTGTCTGTGTATTTTTGTTACATGATCATTTATGTCTTTGTTTGATTGAGCTAATTATGATCAAAACATTCCTGTTTGTGTTATTTGCAGCACTTTGTCTTTGGTTTTCCATTTATACCTCTCTCTTAGCCTCACTTACCAGCAGTAGAAGTAGTGGAACAAAAAAAAAAATGATGACGTGACAAATGCAATTGTGGATATTTTTTTATTTCTGTCCTTATTTATTCACGTTTCTTCATCTCACTGTTTGATTTCCTAATTTATGATAACTTGGCTATTTATATGAACAAAGCTGTGAGGTCAGTTGAATGTTATTTATTACCCTCTTGTGTGTTCGTAAATGGGGCAACATTTGAAGAAAAAGTTAACTTTTTTTCTTTAGTTTTGGTCTACATTTAACAGAATTATGTGAACATCGAGTGACAAATTCTCTTTTCCCTGACCTCTCTGTAGAGGGAAAGAGAACTTGTGGGAACTCTTGAAAAAAAAAAAATACATTTACCAGTAATTTAAGAATGTAGACGTAGCCTCTTTTTGGAGAGGGAATATGCTCTTCTATTGATATTTGTCAGTTTCATATTATTGTGCGTGTAGGCCGGGCCTGAGGAGAAGGACTCTACAGAACCCCAATCTACTTCTTCTCTTTGTAAATATACAGACAAACCGTGGGGGTTGATTGTCTTCTCAACCATGCTGGGGATTCCTGCTCTATGCTTTTAGTCTGTAGTGCTGTGTGCATGTCAAACATGAGCTTTTCTTTGCATGGCTTTAGTGTTCATGTTCCATGCCAAACTCACTCCTTCTCTCAGCCTTCATCGATTCTCTCTCCACAAAATTACCTTTTAACTTTCTAAATTTCCTCTCTATCCCCTACTTCTTACCCTCTCTGCTTTTATTTCTGGCCTTCTTTTTTTTATTGTTCCCTCAATCCCGCTAATCTTTTCCCTACCTCCTCCTCCTTATTTTGTGCACAAAGTTTTGAACGATGCTTCCTTTACTCTGTACCTCTCTCTGGAAGGATTGGATGTCTGCTCTCTCTATCTGGTGGTAGAAGAGACGCAGTGAGGGGATATCAGTACACAAACACAAAGCAATACCCTGTCGTTCACTTTCCTTTCTGTTTTTTAAAATGGGAAGCTAGCAGCACCAAGGACATCTGATGATTCTAAGGACCAGAGCGGTCTTTTAACAGAGCAGGAACAAAACTGACTGATGTAATCCCCGTATAAAATAACTGTGAGCATCTACAGTGCTGAAACAAATAAACTCATTAAGTTATGGTGTGTTTGTTTTCCTTCTTTGTACATGTATGGGTGTGTATAAGTTCTAAAGTAAATATCTAGTGCTACAAAGTTAAAATCAATGTACTGTAATTGCATCTTCTCTCCCGGTATAGTTTTTCACACCCACCCTACCAGCATTTCCTGTAAGAACTTTATATGAAGGTCATGTCTATTAAGCATCATAAGCACATGCATAAAGACACTTTTGTACATTCATAAAGCTTCAAGAAACTCGTATAACACGATTTATACCTCCATGAAGTGGCAACAGTGTCCTGGGTTACACAGCAAATTATGACTAGCATAGCTTTAGCCAGTCATAAAGACACAGATAACTGCTCTGTACCATCGTGTAGCTAACAAGCTAGGAAGGTGCACTCAGAGTTCAGATCTCCACCAGGTGTGTCTGCAATGACCACTGCTGTACTGTGTGATTGAATGAATTCAACCCACGATTGGCTATCCTCCTGTCGAGACACCAATGTTAAGGGCCTGTTAAACTAATTTCAGCTAAACTTAAAAACAAGCTTCGATGTATGCAGACAATCATCCCAAAGTTGTTGTACAAGACACATCTTACAATCTTGTCAAAACAAATTAAACTCACCAAGCTGTCTTCCTAACAACCAGTGATGTACGCAAGTACAGATGCAATGAATGGACTTGCAGTTGTGACAGATTGTGAGCTTTATGTCTTCTTCACTCTCCAACACATGTATGTGTGCGTGTGTGGCTGTGAAGTGATGGTCTGTGCCGCTGTGTGGCTTTTTGATGATTTTTTTACAATACAATTACTTTTTTCGACATACTATACAATAACTTTTTAATGCCTTTTTTCGCATACTTTTTTACTGTGACTTTTTACGGACTTTTTTCAACATACGTTGTTTTTCCAACTTCTTTCGACATACTATACTATGGCTTTATATTACTTTTTTCGACATACTATGGCTTATTCAAGATATATAACTTTTTTCAATATACTATACAATTACTCTTTTAATTACTTTTTTTGCATACTTTACTGTGACTTTTTCATGACTTTTTGACATACTATACTATGTCTTTTTGATGATTTTTTCGACATACTATGTCTTTTTGATGATTTTTTTTACATAAAATACAATTACTTTTTTCGACATACTATACTATGGCTTTTTATGACTTTTTTCGACATACTATGACTTTTGGATGATTTTTTTCGACATACTATACTATGACTTTTTTCAACATACTATATACTATGTATAGCTTTTTTATATGGCTTTTTTATGACTTATCAACATACTCTACTATGACATTTTTTGACATACTATACTATGGCTTTTTTCGATATACTATACAATTACTCTTTTAATGACTTTTTTCGCATACTTTAATCTGACTTTTTTCGACATACTATACTATGGTTGTTTTATGACTTTTGTGACTTTTCGCATTCTTTACTGTGACTTTTTACAGACTTTTTTCAACATACGTTGTTTTTCCGACTTCTTTCGACATACTATACTATGGCTTTATATTACTTTTTTCGACATACTATGGCTTATTCAAGACTCTTAATATAACTACACTATGACTTTTTTTGACATACTATACTATGGTTTTTTTATGATTTTTTTCATCACACTGTCTTTTTGATTTATTTTTTACATACAATACAAATACTTTTTTCGACATACTATACTATGGCTTTTTTTATATACTATACAATTACCTTTTAAATGTTTTTTTGCATACTATATTATGACTTTTTCATGACTTTTATCAACATACTATACTACGACATTTTTCGATATACTATACAATTACTCTTTTAATGACTTTTTTCGCATACTTTAATCTGACTTTTTTGTGACTTTTCTCGACATACTATATTGTGACTCTTTCATCACTTATATTATGGCTTTTTTATGACTTTTTTTTTTACATACAATTACCTTTTTCGATAATTTACTATACTTTGACTTTTGATGACAATATTATGACATACTATACTTTTGACTTTTTTATGGCTTATTTGTGAATTATTTTTTTTAAATACTATAATATGACTTTTTTAAACATATTACACCATGTCTTAGTTAAGACCTTTGTCAACATGCTATACTATGACTATTTTTTTACTTTCTTTTTTTGTATACTATGACTTTTTTTATGTTTATGTGAAAAATTATCGACTTTTTAATAATTACCTACTGACGCTAATTGAGACCAGTGATCCATTAACCCTAAACCGGTAACGTAACAGTTTGCCACCAAAGGTTTTAGGGAAAAAAATTGAACTTAACTTAACGTTACTCTGCGTATATGATAAACTCTTGAATATAAATCAAATATGTTGAGAAATATAGACGTTCTAGTGCTTTTTATCAAAGTCCAATATGGTGGCAACGTTGATTTACGATCCTAAGGACAATGCGCCGTCTTTTGGCAAGCAACTTGAGCGCAGACTGACTGCGACAAGCGCGTCTAATGGCAAGGCTAGCAAAAGACGAGTATACCATCAGAGCAAGCTATTACTTTTACATTTCTTGATGTAATCTAGGTAATCTATATGTGCGGTCACCATACATTTAAAAGAAACATAATCCATGTTATCATAGACATTAATGTGCTTGAAATTGGAGCTCACATAGTAACCACGTGGGAAAACGACATTCCTCCAAAGGCAAATACACCACCACGTTCTTAATAAGGAAAAGAGGGGAGAAGAAGACTTGACATGATAATCATTGTAAAAGTGTTTTGCTGTACACTTAACTTGCAACCAGCAAATACTAGCTGAATTATAAACAATACATAATCTAAAAATAAATAATTGTTGTTCTCTCGTTTCAAGTAAAGTAAGTGCTGCATTTAACAATACATTAAATAACAGAATGCTTTTGAAAAATGTGGCTCTTAAAATAAAGTACTTCATTTTTGAAAAATGACTCACTGAATTGCCCTGCAGCTTTAAATTCAGTTCATTCAGGGTAAAGGGATGTCAACCAAGACACTTCTAAAAAGAGAAATGTGTGTGGATGGACTTAATCTGTGGTTATTAAACCATTTGTTTCAGCTCTAATCCTCTCAGTTAACATCATTGTTGGACAGTGCATTAATGTGTTAGGATTCTGATCATATTGGGCTCTTGTGAGTGGCTACGTTTGCTCAAAAGTTGTGTGCTTTGTCTGGTAGTGACGCTTCACATTGCCGCTTTTAATAATCGTCACGGTCTCTGAACATAATGAGACATACTGCTTTTGAACTGTCCGTGGTGCACTCTGCTTAGATCTAAGTGTGCTTTTTGATACTTCCAGCACCTTATTTAAGATAAAGCCGGGTGGTTATCCTAAAGAAACTTATGATTTAATTTAATTGTAGTTAAAGGTTAAGTGAGATCAGTTCTCACTGTATCTTTATAAGTGTCTTAAATTATGGAAGTTATAATGTGCTGTGTAATTTAGGGATCAGATTCTTCTTTCAAACACTGTTGACACTATGGCATGGAGGAATAAAGCAATATGAATGCTGAACTTATCATGCATTCCACCGTTTACAAAACTTGGTATAAAACGTCAAACATTATTAAAAACATGAAGAGTTTTAAAAGCCTTATAAATACATTTTATTAGCTTACGAATGTGCTTATGACGACCTTGAAATAAAGTGTTACCAAAGGTGTTTCATTTAATCTTTTGTTATTGCAAATATAATGACTTTTATTATGTAGATCTGTGCATTTGCAAGTCTGAGATGTACTGGATTTCAGGTAAGTCTACACAAACCCACACAACAGATGGCAGTGAAATATTTGGAATAGTGTGTACCAGTAAAACTGACCAAGCTTGTTTACCAGGTTTATTACAATGTTCAGCATTAAAACAGACTTAATGTATTCCAAATCCCATGTTGGACATTGCTGCTGTACCTGTATAGAAGCATTACACCTCAGCATACATAAGCTTAATTAACTGTTAGAGTGTACCTGGAAAAACAACCGCTACACAAAAGCAACTTTTCATCAATAATATTAATAATTAGCTTGGATTAAAAAACAAAATAAAAAGGGAACACCCCGTTAAATACTCTCACATCTTTTTTTCCTCATTAAATAGAAAATGTCCATCCCACTCTTTATTAAGTGTTTTGTTTCGCTGATAATAACTTTAAAAAAATAGAAAATAAAAACATAAAAATACATAAAAAGTACATTTGTTAATCCAAAGTTTACACCAATGCTGGAGGCACCAAGTCTACCTCTGCCCTCCCACTCTGCATTATCAGTCTAAACAGGACAAAGCCAAAAGTCCAGCATGGCTGCCCCACTTGATTCAGTCTATTTGTCACTTTACATAGCTTCAGTCAGAACCAGGAGGGTGCCCTGGATCCCAATCCTCCAATTAAATGGTTTATTTTGCCAGTTTTGTCCAGTAGAGGGCAGCAGTGTTTCATAATTCAGAGTTCCCACCTGTTACATCCATCTGTTGCTTCTCGTTTAAGCTTCCAGAGCCTTGGAAAAAACATCACATTGTCCAATTTTCTTCTTCATGAACATACTGTACACTGCAATAAATTCAAGATGGAGTGCCTGGCACAAACTATGAAATGCTGAATTGTCCACAGAGCGTCTAACTGCTACCGAATAACTCACTGATCTGTGTCCACAGTGTCACATCACTGTGGACGTTGCTTGTCACCAGAGATAAGATCAAGTGTCACTAAGAAAACATCGGTACTCAAACCATTTAAACAGCGTCTTTAACATCTGATCCTGTATCAGTGATAAGATTCAAATTCAACTTCAACTGCAACATCCTTATTTCTGTCTTCTTTCCTCAGACTCGGGAGGTGACGCAGAGAGAGCGTAGTCGTTGAGCCAAGGTGGCCTCCAGCTCCTCAAGAGGTGATTCTCCCCGGGTGTGAAGCAGCGAAGAAGTGGAGTTGTTCCCTTGTCGGGCCGCGGGGGGTCCCAACAGCAGGCCCCTGAAGCCCTCTCTCTCCACTAGAGCAGGCATCTGCTGCAAGAAGTAACCTTCACAGAATGAGCTCAGTTCCAATGAACCATGGGCCTGGGGAAAGAGAGGACGACGTTATGTTCTGGCCTCATTAAAAAGTATAGCTGTAAAGTGTCAGCAATGCTGCTTTCCAGTGTAGAATTGAGGACATTTATGATGTAACATGGTCTTTTGTGCCATCAATCGAATGTTCCCAGTTTATGTGTGAAATTAGAATTCTCTCACTTATTATACTGAAGAAACACAGTTTTTTAATGCAAGATACATAAAACATTTCCCTTCCGTGAGTCACCATAGTTGAAGAGGCACATAGAGAGCTGCTGTATAATACAGTTTGCTATTCTAATAGTTCACATAACATCACACTATGATCCAGACTTCTTAGTGTGTGTGTGTGTGTGTGTGTGTGTGTGTGTCACCTTGGCTGTTCTGTAGATGCTGACTGCATTATCCAGGTTGATGAGCCGAGAGCAGATGAGTTCACAGTGTCTTTGTAGCACCCCCAGCCGGAACAGACTAGCAGCTGACAACAGCTGCAGGAGAAATCACAAGCAAATGTCTTGAAAGTGATACCGCTTGGATACAGCGGTAAATTCAGTTAGTTTGGGCTATAATTTGGTTACTAGCTTATTTATAAAGACATATAAACACTGATTAAGAATATTCAACAGTCTCCAAATTATCTAAACCACATGTTTGTAAATGATGGTTAAGGATGAAATCATACAATTTGTCAAACATTCATGACCTACAGTAAATAGTGTTGCTGTGCACACAAGCGGTTTTACGACGCAATAGACTGACCATTGTAATGGATTGTAATTGCGTTGTGTTCTAAACAGGGTTGGCATTTTTTGGGGTTGTACCCACATGGATGAATGTAGTTATTGGAAGTGGCTTTGGTTAAAAGCTTCAGCTAAATAAATGTAATCTGATGGTTTAACTGGGGATTTGCGTTATCACAAAATAAACATTTCTTTAGACCCCTTTAAAAAGTAATGCATATGCACCACATTTAAGGGATTTACAAAAAATCCATGAGGTGTCACTGTGAATAGTACATTACAGAAAAAAACACAGTGTGAAGAGGCAGAGCTGGGCAGGAAGCTGCTGTTGTGTGTCCCATATACACACACGTGTCCCATGTACACACACGTGTCCCATGCTCATTCATTAGATTCTTAAACAACAACCTTATTTCTTCACAAAAAAGTATTCATGTTTCCATTTCATTTTAATACTTTTATGGTACATGTAAAACAAAAAAATGGGATTTCTAACAAGTAAAACGTTTCATACAACTACTCAGATAGACGGTATTGTATCTGTTGAGCGATTCTCACCTCCAGCAAATCAGGCACAACAGTTTTCAGTGACTCTGTTCCTCCACAGTACAGGTATGACATCATCATCTGTAGAGAGGTCAAAGGCCTTATTTAGAAAAAAGTACCGTAGTTGAACTAAATAATGTACATGTCTTGTCATATGCAGTACATCTATCTCCAGTTTATTCCATCAATATTGATTCATTGTGTCACACACACACACAACAAATAAATACTTTGGGTAGTGTTTTTGAAAATCAGGAAATAAAGAGGATATTTGTTACCTGGAAAATGTTGTATTTGATGTCACTAATCTCAATCTTCTTGTTGGGGCTTCCATCTGGTCCACAGCACGCCAGCAGAGACTTGAATCTAAAAGAAAACAAATATCTTTTTTTAAATGATCACTGTCTTCAAGTATGTATCATTGTGTCCGGTGGGAACTCGTCTGGACTCACCTGTCAGAAGCTGTGATCAGCAGGACTCTGTGGCCATAGAACGGTTTGCCCTCCACCACAAACGTCACATCTGACATCTCCTGGTTATTCAGGAAATGAGGGTCTATGGGACAACAGATAAATACCTTCTTACAACTCCATTCCCAGGACAACTTTTTAGTGACAAGGAAGCCCGTCTGACCACTGGTCCAATATTACACGGACACATATTAAGGAAACCAGAGCTTTGTTCAGTCTTGAACGTAGGTGAATCGTGACTGTGTCTAGGTCCTCACACCTGGCATACGGTATGAATGGAAAGGTGTATCAAGCTAACCATTTGCGATAAGATTTTGCCTTCTCACTCATGTTACTGTATCTCTAGAAAAGTATTACTTCAAACACTAATTTGCACTTGGTCACACAGGATTGCCTTGGCTGTTTGATACCTTGCCTCAGATATAGATTTTAAAACCTTGTCCAATGTGTTTGGCATCAGTTTAACCCATGTCTGTGGGAGAATTGTAATGCCATACCCACATATTACAGAATCGGCGAAGCAATCCTTGAATGCAGTCAGGAAACTCAATGAGGTCGTAGGTATTGAGAGCGCAGAGCATTATGGTGCAAACAAATCTCTATTTATAACCATAGTTTTCTTACCCAACTGTGCTGAAAGAGTTGCCTTCATCCCAGGGATGGCTGGAAGAGGTGCTGGGCCAAAACAGTGACTAAAAATAATCGCCAGCTGTTGGAGAATGGCATCATTCTGGAGGGAAGGGGGGGGGGGGGGCAAGAAAAAGGGGATTATATCACACATCTGAACTACATCTCTTGCTGAAATCATGAAGACAAGACAAGCAGACACTCTTGAGGTTTAATGGTACCTTGGTGGTACGTAAGATGTTGAACATCAAGGGCAGGCCTATGGTGACCAGCTCCTCGCAGTAGTCCTCTTCTTTGATGGTGGTGAACTCTCTGAGGAGTGAGAGGGTGACTCCTGCCCTGGACTGCTGTTGGGCACAACGTAGAGATTCCAGCCACACATGTAGTTTCCATGGAACACCTACGTTCAGAAGAAAAAAGAAATGTTGTTTGGTTTTCAAGGTAAGTTAAAATTTGAATAGTAAGAAAATCCTCTTCTTGACATCTGATAGGTACCCATAGCTCGTAGCTCCATGGTGACATCCAGGTAGCCATGCTCCGCGCTGTAGTAGCTGGCCTCCTGCAGAGCCTTCATCCTGGCCTTGCAGAGCCTCGCTATGCCCACCTCTGGCTGGGCCCCGGGGCCAGAGGAAGGGGTGGGGAGGGGGGAGAGAGGGAGGAAAGGGCAGATACCGGCCTCCTCATCCTCCACCCCCTCAGCTAAGATCTCCTCCAGAGACAGGACATCGTCTTTGACTTGCTGGGGCTGAGTCAGTAGCTTTCTCAGCACGTTTCTGACAAGATAAATGGGAGGAAGAAGTGGGAAAGAAAGAGGACGAGGAGGGAAGGCCAGAAAGAAAGCATGACAACATTAATATATGTCCAAACTGCAACACATACATCCATTTCTGTGACCCTGTACCCTCCGCTCTGATTACATAATCCGTCACCCTCACTGTGGAATGTGAAGTGTTGAGTCTACATTGTGTTCACACATACACACAGTGAACAGGTGGAGAGGTTTACGCTTCCAGTTGGTTCTTTAGAGACAGATGGACTCTGAATAGAAGGAGGCCCTGAATTCACGTTTTTTTTATACTCTGAAAAGGTCTGCCATTTCACCACATGATAAAAGGGACGAATCTCTCCTCAAAGCACAAATGCAGACTTAGGTCAAGTATGACAGCGTGCTGACTGAGTTAACGTTATTTCCGTGTTACTTTCTTTTCTGCAGTTAAGAGGCCAAAAGCAGGTCAAGAGCATCGGTTGACAACATGCCCTTTTCAGATCAGATCGAGAGACACACATACCTGTGTCCATGTGCGGCAGCATGACTGAAGCAGTTCATGTCTTCATAGAGGGATGACGTAAGGGCATTTCCATCGTGGGTCTTGGATAAGGGGTCTGCACCTCGGGCCAAGAGCAAACTAACCATCTCATAGTTTCCTGGGAAGCATATAAACAAGTTAATTACATACAGATACATCTCCTGAACACATTTAAATGGGATATATTGTACCAGTACCAACCATAAGCATCTTTGCTGTTTGCAAAGACATACTTTTAGTAATCTATTCTGCTTGTGTATTTTCCCCACTGGTGCAGTCTACTTTAGAAAAGTTAACATATCGCCCCAACAATTGTTAACATTCTTTATGGTTTAATTTTGAGTGTTTGTGTTTTTATTGCTTCTTTTCTAATTCATTAGTGCACTTATACTTTAGATGTCTTCTTTCTGGCTTTATTGCACTTACTGTTGCAACGGTTGTATTTTACCACAGGGACAAATTAAGTTTTATCATACTTTATTTTTGCATTTTCAAACAAACAAACAAACCCATTCATATTAGGCACTATTTACACGCTGTCATTGCTGCTATGTAGAGCATGTGTCTCTTTTACTACAGCTATGTGTGGCTTTTAGATGATCCCACAGAGGAATGCTGCCCAGAGGCTTCTAAACAACCACAGGCAGCACTCTTCTGCTCTCACTTTGCCTTCATGTACCCTCTCATTTCCTTGTTCCTCCAGCCAACGCGCCATTCACAACTCAATCCTGTGCTTCTGTTGGTGGTCTTTTGGAAAACTAGCACACTACTGGATCGGTGACTGATACTTGTTTTTTGCCCGTATAATTTAGTAGTAAAGTAGTAATTTACCCACCATGGATCAGATCATCACACAGTCTGAGAATACTCTAAAATCAGCTGTGACTTGTGTTGTACTGTGTGTACATGCATGTGTTTGCCCACCTGCTGATGAAGCCAGCTGCAATGGGGTGTCTGCATTACTCTCCTGCCCGTTGCGGACTGGGGCCCCCTCGACATTGGCCCCTGCATCCAACAGGAGCTGGAGATACACACCACTTCTGTTACACTGTGCAAATCTTTGACATCCTGTAACTCACTTATGGCCTGGCCTCTGACCTCAAATGTGTCACTCAACTTTAGAAAGTATAACATTACAATCACATTTAGCTCTGGACTGTGTAAGGACAATCTGCATTCCAAATTGTTCAAATTAAGGGTTCACACACTAGCTACATGTGGTGGGGGCTACTACATGTGTGTGTGTATGTGTTTCCAACCTGCACTACGGAGATGTGTCCATGCAGCACAGCGAAGGTGAGGGCTGCCCAGTGTCGACTATCAGGATGCACAGAGGGGTGCTTTGGGGAGTATGGTGGAACCTGGCAGCACACGACAAATTGGTGTTACACACCAACATCGAGATCATACTCCTACATGTAGACGTTTACTCAACGTGCAACATTTAAATAAATGTGTACATAAGTTGACATTGTTGAAGCATATTTACCGCCACGTCAAGGTTGGCCCCGGCATCGATCAACATCTGGACTAAAGCCTCGTCTCCAGCTGCGCAGGCATACATCAGTGGGGTCATGCCCTGAGTGACGAACAGCAAGGAGGGCAATGGACACATGAAAAAGGAGAAACAAATACATTAAGTGCTGCCTACAAAATTAACTATGAATATGAGTACATCTGGATAATGTTGCAATATTCCCCTCAACACACGTCATACATAAAAACACATTCATACCGCTATACACAAACAGACAGATGTTCAGTACCTGGTCGTCCATGCTGTTGACCCCATCTGGCCCCAGCAAACCGATAGCTTGGCCAATGAGATCTGTGCGTCCACAGTTGAGCATCCGAAAACCCAAGTCTAGGTGGAACTTGTCCGTGGCGGCTTTGGAGTCCAGACGCTTGAAGGAGCTAAAGCAACATTCAGGCCTGATGGAGACAGAGACACAAAGAAAGAATAAGATAACAAAATGAACAGTTCACCTTCAAATTGTGAGAGGTAACTAGCAGAGTCTGAGAAGACGCACTAAAACCGATTAAAGAGACATCGAGAGCTACAAGAGTTTGTTTCAACCATGTGGCTCATTGTACACATGTATCCGATGATTTGTTTGATTTGACAGTAATTTATATACTGTATACAGTGTGTAATTATTTGTTAGCGAGAACCAATTGAAAAACAGGCCTTTAGTGCATCGGTTACAGGAAACACACACAACAATGTCTGAGTAATTAGGTTTCGTTTCTTTTCAACTAACTATTATGACCTCATCAACGTACAAGGAAGACATGACATGTCAGGAAATCTAAAATGAGGTATTGTCTGAAGGCATTGTTAAGCTTTAGTTTATATTCTTTTTGTATGTCTGAGGATCTGCCTCAGACATAGTGCTGCTGCTTTCCATTAGAGATCCAGATCCCGTCTACAAATCAAGCACTACAACCCTGGCGAATATATGTGTGTGTTCTCATTTACTTCAGCTGTCTCGGTTCACAGTCCAGTCCTGGAAGGAGTAGCCTGGCAGTTTGTCTGACATCATCACTATCCACCAATAGACTCTTGCGATGCTCAGCATGAACTATGGCCACTCTCATCCACTCCATCAGAGGTGGCAGCAACAGGAATGGCCTGTAAAAAAGAACATATGAATAATTCCACCACTGTCCATCTACATGCTTGGTACAAAAAAAAACTGTATTCAACTATAATGTATGATGAGCACACAGCAAGGTCTGTGTGGGAGTCGTCTTAACTTGTGATTTGGTCACGTTGAGAGGGAACTCATAAACTGTCTACGACCAGATGACTTATACATGACTGGCAGTACTTCCCCATACCCTGACCAGTACACAGTGAGTCACATTTAAACACACACGCACACACACACACTAAGACACTGTACAGAGCACCTCACCTTTACTAATCACATACATTTGCCAGCTTTTACACACCATATAGAGTTGGCTTTCTCCGTTAAAGTCATCATACGTGCAAGCAGACACATTGAAATAACAGATGTGTGTATATATATATATGTGTGTGACCAATCAGTGTTGGTTGCCAGGTGGTGCAGTTAAACAGCTGCTTTCCTTGTCTGTGAGACGTGCTGGGAGATGATCACAGGACTGTGACTTTATTCGTGCTGTGGTTTGATAAACAAAATACTGTGGCTTCCGAATAATCCGCCTATTTTTAAACCAGCTTTAGATAAATAAAGGTTCAGCACTCCGGCATTGTTATAGATGATTTCTAGGAAAGAGAGAACCAAGTGAAACTAAAAAGACGAGGAAAGGATTAAAATAGAAATGATAGACAAGATTGACCCGATCCTGAGGAAACAAGACAAAGTCACATTATTCGCGGAGAAGCAGTGGAGTTAACACGAGTCGAGAAGAACATAAGGTCTGCTGTGGTGTTTGTGAATGTGGCATTCTGGATGTCACCCGGCTCTCTTTTTCTTTCTTTCTTGATCATCCTCATCTCTCAACTTATCTTCTAAAACCCTTTAGAAACCACTGGTGATATGGCTATCTGCAACGCCACAACGGTATTCATTTTGTCTTGTACGTGCCTTTCTCTCACCATATGTGCCTGTGAACAATGAAACGTTATTGTTGCTTTGCTTTTGATCCTATTGAGCCTCAGTCAGAGTGTGTTAATGAGTTGTTTGAACACTGCCTCTGTGTTATCATGAGATACTAAGCAGCCTTTTCTCCTGCTGTGGTGTTATTCTTAGCGGTGGCTTCGCCTTTGTTCCGAGGAAATGCAAACATTTCCAATGCATATCATGAATACAGATGGAGGCAAAAGCATGAGCAGTACACAAGCATATAGTCCTACTGCGCCTGCTATAGGTATTGTAGTTACTGTTAATGAGCATTGGGACCCCTGCAGTGCCATTTATTCTCCTCACTGTGTTTACTTCAAGTAGCTCCCTGCGGTTTTTAATAGATAAGCTCCTTCTGTTCAACAGCAATCCCTCTCATTCATCAGTGCTTTGTTAATAATGCATATTGTCACTTTACTAAAGGGGATCTTCTCCATTTTATCTGAAGGTTTCACAATGTGGATGTCAGACTTTTGAATACTTCCCTCAATTTAACATTTAATAACAATATAACAACCAAATATGTGAACTTTTCCTAACTTAACATAGCTAATTAAAGCTTTTCATAACTGGACAGCTGTCGATGTTTTTACATATTTCATCACTAACTGGTCTGGTCTGTGTTAGTTGACCTTTAATAACTGCATAGCAGACATGACGGCATTATAATCAAGGCCTTAAAATAACTTATAATCTAAATCTAGGACTTTTTCAGACATTTAGGAGCCCTTGTTTCTGTCTATTTTGTCTTCTAGCTATTCTGTCAAATGTTCTTTCAGTACTTTATCAGTGATCAGTCAAGAGGAGGGACCCTGCCGTCACTCAGGCGTGACGGCTAACAAGAAGACAAGGGACTGATGGGATGGAGGAGGAGGAGGAGGAGGAGGGAGATGTTAAATGGGTCTGATAGGTGCATATAAGGAGGGTTTGACTGTTTGGAAAAAGGCTGGGAGGCAAGTGGGGTATGTCATAATGAAGAGGGGGGTTGGTTGGCAGTTTGGAGATGTGCTGCGGGGTGTAGAGTGATAAGAAAGTCCTGTTTCTGGAGGGGCAGCTGGCTTGGGAATCAATGTTATACTCACCTTAATGGGCTTCACTCACCATAAATTGGACTGTGTGTGAGTCTGTTTCATTCGTGTGTGCATTTGTGCTCGTGTCTCCGTCTGTCTTCTTGAATGCCACAAGGTCTCCACCCAGCTATTTTATTGCATGCGCGCTTCAAGGCATGCGCGCTGCACACGCACTAATCCAGAATTAAAGCAGCTCCAATCAACCGCATCAAGCTTTTAACACTTAGCGCTTATTGATCCATCAGAGAGATGTTCCCTGCCCTTAACTTCATCAATCAGCATTTCACAGCCTGTGTTTCAGTAAGTAAAACGACATCAAACTTCTAATCCTGCATAATAACCAAGGTGTGTGTGTGTGTGTAGTAGAGGATATACACAAAAATGTGCATCAACACAAATCAGCTGAGGCCATATGTATATACACCTTTGCCAGTGGCCCACGACTGCATACAGATGGAGCATGTCTGCACAAACACCCACGCAGCTCTGGCCTCTATCCCACAAGTCATCCCTCCTTCTTTCCTCAAACCCTTCTCCCTCGATCTGAAGCGCTCCCCCCCCATACACGTCCCATCTGACCTTTGTGTCTGGGTTATGCCCCTCAGCCTGAAACACAAACTTTAGCTTCGTCTGAGAGTCGGTGCAACATCAAAGCTGAGCCTCCTGTTAACTCTGAAACTAGATAGCACTTCTGGCTAGCCTGCTGACCCGACATGCTAAGGCTGCACACTGAGAACAGCGGGATGTAGACACACACACACACACACACACACACACACACACACACACACACACTCTTCCACACATGTGCACACACGTACACAGATAAACGTTAGCTCTGATTCATGGCGCCGTTCTCTCCATCACCTGGCTGGTCATGAATAGACAGTCAGCCCAAATTGTGGTCAGGTGTGTTTGAACTCTTACCTTTCCAAAATGAAAAGCGAAGGCTTTTCTCCCCAGCCGGCAACATCACATATGCTACACTGGCCCCATATGTCCAATGTGTCCTATATCTCGAAGCCACTGTGATTGAGCTCACGTTTAAGAAACTGAAAGCCGGTCTTAAAGCAGACTCCATCATGCGGTGCAGAGGGTCAAGGTTAACCACTGATCTAGAGTCAGATTACTCTCATAATGGCTCCATAAGGGGGATGGGGGGGGGGGTATGATGTTTTCTGATGTATCAGTGCTTGTAAGCTCCACTGGCTACTTCTTATCACAGTAACACATCTATCCATTAGTGCTCCCTTTCATCCGCTGAAGGATGTAGAAGGGTCGGGGTGGTCTGTTCAGCAGAGTTTGGAAGTGCTCGTTTTGGGTGGAGAGACGAGTGATTCTACCATTAAATAGATTGGTTAATAACTTTCAGCACTAATAAAAGTGATTTTTCCGTGGCTTAAAGAGGAGTGTGTGAATGCAGAACTAAGCAGACACAGACAGTGGTGTTTGCCCTTCTTAACGCAGCCTAACACTCCAATACAACATGATCTGTAACAACCACAACTAAGCACCAGGTTTAAAGGATGAGAAGAAAAAGTGCGTCTTGCGTAGTTTGGAGGATTCTGCAATAAGGCTCTCACCAGGCTCCCTATAATGTTTGATGATGTGGCCCACACAGATTTGGTGGTTTTGGGTTTCCACCAAAGATTTTATAAAGCGTTGAATAGAGGGTGAGCCAGAGAGAGTGAGAGGCCCATTGTAGGAGAGCAATCTGTAGCATTACCAGGCACCCACATAGTAATCACTAGCAGGTTTCCCCTGCTCTACTCTACCACCTGAGTCTGTCATGCATGTACAGACACTCCACACAGTCACACAGAGAAGCATGTAGGCAACTCAGTAGATGTCCAGAAAGAAAAACAGAAAGTCACAGATGTTTTCGAAGTATACAGTATAACAGGATGCTAAATCATTTCATCCTGCACACATAAACCAGGCTGATATACACCCAACATTAAAGACATCAAGAAACAGCCAGGATAGTGAAAAGAGGGGTGTATATTTGCTGTTCTGTTCCCTTTGATGCTAATGAGGAGCCCACCTTTGCTCACTCACGCTGTGTCTGTTCATTATTAAATGTATAGGAGCCAGCTGGCTCTGAGTGTATACATGTGTGTGTGTGTGTGTGTGTGTGTGTGTGTGTGTGTGTGTGTGTGTGTGTGTGTGTGTGTGTGTGTGTGTGTGTGTGTTTAGGTAAGATATTTGGCTGATTTCATCACAAAAACTTTTACGGAAGTATGATGATCTCACAGATGTCGTGTCCTCATCATAACCCAACAATCACAAACACATGGATTTCTAGAGGTTAAAACATTCATTGTGGATACAAATTCAAACAATTTACCACAGCAAACTGAAACACACACTTAAGTGGGAGCTGCATCCCATTTGTATGCTTGAGTGCTACCTTTAGACAGGCCTCCCTACATTTGTTTAAAAGTGTAATTAACCTTTACACAGAAGAACACTTTCCACTGACATTTTTAACATATGGTTACTCTGGAACACATACATGCATGCTGTGAGACCAGGGCCCAGATGTGTGGGCAGACTGCAAGTACGTTTCTCTCACACACAAGTGAAACTAATAATTGTTATGCAGCCAAATAGTTCATCAGTTAATTTAGGAAAAGAGACATGACTCAGTTCAGTGTTACTCCTTGCTTGCTGTGGAAACCCAGCAACATGAAAAACAATTTCCTGAGATGTATTTTAGGCCAAGAATTAGCCAATGTTCAAAATAATCAGGTTTACTGCTTACACCAAGACATTGGAATAGAACACAAATGTGATACTACTCTGCAGGCAGGCTGTCCAAATATCGTCAACCAGTTGTCTAAGTACTGGGAAAAAAACAAGGATGACCACAATTGTTCTCCAAAGGCAACCCAAAGAAGATCTGAGGAGACCCTAACACAATTACAGACCATTAGCACCTCTTGAAAACCCCTTAAATCACCAGTCTTCAGCCTAATTTACACTCTAAAGGTGCAATGAACCCTTCTATCAGACCAACATTAACACCTGGAGTCTCTTGCTCGCCTGTAATTTACATACACTTCAATGAGCAGAGGGCAATGGAATCGGGAATGGCTAAGAAAGAAAGGTCGTCTGTGAAAAAGCTGTTCACTTGATTAGGACCTGTTTGTTAATGTCTGAGGCTGGATGTTGGTGTATTTGAGTTTGAGTATTTGCAATGGGTAGTGTGCTGCCGTTAATCACATTTCTGTCAACCTAATGAAGCGAATCAAATCCCGTCTAATTTCAGATGTGATCAGGAAATCAAAGCATAAAATGCATGAATGGAAACTCAAGAATACTATGAGACCTATTATCTCAGGGTGTATCTAAAGCCGAAACGGGGGAAAAAAAAAATAACTGCCTAAGATTAGATCAGTTATTTCACTGCCTGTGATACACTTTGGAGAGCATCTAAACCGCTCTTGTCCGGACATGCATGACTCCCACCTCTCCTTGCTGAGTGCCATGCGTGGGGGATCTAAGTTGGGATTCTCCATGGACTCCATTTGTGGGCAGCGCAGGAAGTAGTAAAGGGTGTGGAGGGCGTCCGGCGACCAGGACACGGGCTGCTGGGGACGGGCGTGGCGGGCTGGACTCAGTCCTAGACGCACTGAGCTCAGGCGCTGCATGTGGTGCATTGCACGCGACACCAAGTCACCTGGAACAAAGGAAACAAGAGAAAGAGGTCAATGGTTTAGTAGGTATTTGTTCTAATAAATACATGACGCTTGTTCATTTCATTTACTCAGTTCTTCTTCATACAGTATCAGAGAACACTGGAATGTGGGCCAACTATAACAAGAGTAGTTAGTTAGTGCCCAGTATTAACCCTGTGGGCTCCTAATCCAACTGGATTTCCCCTTTTCCTAAACCACTCCAACCCTCCTTTACTGTCATTACTCTCGCTCCATGTCTCTAGTGGTATTTTCCATTAGCAGTCTCGTTATCAGTGAGCACAGCCAGACGGACAGTCTAAACAGCCATTCATCTTTAATCATTGAAGGAGTTAATGGGCTAACAGACAGTTGACCACAGGCTCTAACGAACCGTTCAACTGTTTCTGTATTGACCTATTTCAATTACTGCACTCAGCCTGGATAGGTGGGAGTCAGTCACATGGTAAAAACAAGTCTTAAATCTGTCTTGACTACCACTTGTGTGAAAACACTGCTGTGCCGAGATAAAGACATACGAAATATGCAGCTTATCAGAGGATTCATCCGCCCACACAGCGAGCTAAGTGGACAACCCCGTGCACTTGGATGAAGGCCAATTCAGATTACTGGATGTACGGTGTAATATATGAGGAATTTATCAACATAAGAAGACATTAATAGACTCACAAAACACAAAAAAAGAGGGCGTAGGGCTGCAAGGAGTAGAGCTTGTATAACTAGCAGGAGCACGGTGGAGAAATAAAATATCAGTTGTCACAGGGAGGGGATGTGGAGGGGGGGGGGGGGGGGGGGCAGAGAGAGGCAGTGTGAGGGAAGGAGGCCAGCTTGAACTTGGGATCGTGTAACGCTCATTTAACATAATTACCCCTGGGTTAATTTCTAACCAGATTACCGTGAGTGAGAGGCTGCCAGGGGGCCACGGCTTGTGAGTCCAGCAGTGTGAGTGTGTATGTGTGTGTGTGTGTGTGTGTGTCGATATTAAAGGGTTTGTGGTACTTCGAGGGGGGTTAGTTTGGAGCGGCCTTCCCAAAACAGACCCCACTTCAAGCTGAAGGGCCTCCTTTGTGTTAACCACCACCAGCAGTCCCTCCAGGAGGTCTCCGAGGAATTCTTGCCCAAGATGGAGAGCCTCTCCCTGGCTTTCCAGCCCATATTGTGCCCCGAGGCTAAACTAAGCTCCAGGGGTCAGAAGGATATGAAATCCTTCATTCTTAGATTACAGCTTATATTGGAGTCTTTGTGGAAGCCTGGAAGTAAAAAAAACTGTGACATGCCTGCTTTTTCAACACATATTGACTAAATAAGCCTCTTAGGTCAAAGTTGCAAGATAATTAAATGTTTTAAATAATAAGATAATTAGAAGATGTTGACTGTACTGTCAATTCAGTATAAACCTGTTGACACGGTCTGGACTCTGTGTGACCCCAGATCACTAATTGGCTTTACAGGCTTTAGCACAAAGCTCATACAATTTGAGTTAGCTCAATCCTGATTTTTAATATTTCCCTCACTTAACCGGATGGTCATGTACTCATAGTTTCCCATATCTGGTGAAGCCCACCACAGAGCTGAAAATGAAATATTCAAACTTGTACGAACACAAATTTCAGAGCCAGTCTAATGCTTGCACTACATTTCCAACCATTTTTCACATTAAGCTGAGATGTCCAGTACCCTGCCATCCATTATCCAGTATGTTGATGTATGCTGTGTGTTCCTGTGTATGGCCAAGCCCAGTCTAGAGATCCAACAGGACTGAGTAGCTGAGCACAGATGCTCCTGTGTCTGCCTGGTCTCTTGGGCTCAGATCAGAGTGCCAAACCCTCTGTGTTTTTGTTGTGTGTATGGGTATCGGTGAATACATCCCTGTGTGTGTGTGTGTGTGTGTGTGTGTGTGTGTTTGTAGGTGCGAATGAGTCTGAAGGATGCCAGCCCTGCCCAGAACAGCCCAGCTTCACACCACCAAAGAGATGTGGCACAAAGAGACCACTGAGCAAGTGAGAGAAAGAGTGTGCCTGTGTTTTGAGAGTGTGTGTGCACTCTCTTAATGCCTCACTAACGACGGCCGTGTATGAACGTGGCCTTGTACCGGAGGAACAAATGGCAGAGTGTTAGCTCATTTGGAGAAGGAAACTTATCCTCGCGCCCACCAACACTAATCTCTATCCCTCCTCCTCTCTCGCTGCACTGACAACCTAACTCTTCACCTTCACCACCTTTCCATCATTTCCCTTCACCCCCCCCCTCCCCTCCACACAACCCTGCTTTAGCAAATATGCACTCCAACCTAATCCCCCACCTCCTACCTTTCCCACCTCCTTCTCTTCAATCTCTTTCTACTCGTGTCTTTTTCTCACATTTTAATGATGTGATTCCAGCTCTCCATCATCTGCCCATTCCAGCAGAGCCTCCGGTTTAAACAAACCATACGTACAGTAGAGTACAGTATGACTGTGTGCATGTGTGTCTGCATGCTGCTCTGTTTACCAACCATGTGTATGAAACATGGTCATTTAGAACTGGCAATATTCATCCCAGGGAGGTCCCTCACCTCTCGACAGATTTACACGAGACCCGATTTATGTGTAAGGACTGAAAAATAGGATCAGGGATGTGATTGAAAGGGCGAACTTGCCCCCAGATTCAAGATATTTGCCCCATAAAACACAATTAAGAGTGATTGTGTATGTAAAAACCTCCAATTTCAAGTGAAAAAATATTTCATTTTATACCCTGCAATAAACACACTACTGTGTCAATGTACCAAACACAAGATATCTACTGCACAACATTCAAACCAAAGTTTCTAAAAGAAAATGGTTCTTAGTAAAGAGAGTTTTCCCATGTTGACTAACTTGACTGGGTTTGAAAACAGATTCAGAGTAGCAGATAGTTTGTGTTAACAATGATGCACACTGCCAAAACAGACAAAAAGCAATCAGAGGCATTATCACTGTACTCCCCAGAGCTCCACGTGTAGATACACTATTTATTGGCTTCATTTTAAAAGAGCACACATTACATGACTTTCACAATAAGGCACACACTGGGGCTTATCACAAGTCACATCTCTGCTTGGCGCTTGGCTGTTTGAAATAACAGCCTTTTTGGCAGAAGAAAGTGTTCCTGTCTTCCAGAGCCAGTGTAGGAATAACAAGGTACGTTGAGAAAGTGTTCAGAATATGGTCATGTATTTCAACAAATATGACAATTAGTTTATTATTTCTGGGATAAACAAGAATGTTTTATAGCTTCACTGTTGTTCCTTTATGATTGTTCAAAGAGCTCATAGGAATTTAACAGATTAAACATAAAATTTGAAAAAGAATGCTGATATAAAGTAGATCCGGGACCCACACACTAGTCTGAGCTACGCGTACTCACTGAGTTCAGAGATGCTGCCCACACAGGTAGCCAGCAGGGACTGTTCCAGCGTCCTCAGCTCCAGCTGGGCATAGGCATCTTCCCTGCTGTCCACCGACGCCTGCTGGTTCTCTGTGTAGGGACTGAAATGGGCCGGGAGAGACAAAACCCCTACGGGAGACAAAAACAGAGGGAATGGCGTTCGTGATTAATATGATAAGTTTGTGAGCGCTGCTGCACACAAGCCAACATAGCTTCAGCTGCATCCATCCACACTGCTTCTGCAGAAGTCCCAAAACAATTGCCAGTGGTATTTACACAGTGTATTTGTAATCCTGGTAACATGTAACCCACACCGCTGAGGGTAAATAAACACACAAGGGAACATGAGCCTTGCTCTGAAAACATTCAGGAAAATAATCAGTGACATCAGGCTAATACAAACAAAACAGATGCACACTGCAGCAGAAGCAGGCCGAGGCCTCACAGTATCAATATCAAGATAGACGGAGATCACGTTAACAAATCTATTCATTTCCCTTTACAAATCACAAGCATTATACAGCATATACAACACATACTGTACACGATTGATGCTTACCCGCATATCTGCAGATATTTTGCAAATATTTGAAGACATGAGTAACATGAGGATGGTTACAGACTAGTAGATACATGACAGTTAAAGCTGATATGACTCTCAAGTGATATAGGAACACTTTGGTGTGGGTTCATATTTAGACATTTAGGATGTCATCTATCAACAGAGTGCTGAACGGGTCAAAGAACACCAGAAGCCCAAGACCCTAACCACCCCTGACCTTTATTACACTAACACACACACACACACACACACACACACACACACACACACACACACACACACACACACACACACACACACACACACACACACACACACACACACACACACAAAGATGACAAACAAACAAATGTGCCAATGAAAGAAGGATGACTTTTAATTTGATTTGTATAGAAAACACATCCTTCGCTTGAGGAGTGTTTGATGAACTGAATGTAAATACGTAAAAACTAAATGGAAATGAGTTTGAAGGGAGAAAGGATCCTCTTACAGTTATGGTTACTTAGTTATTTCTCAGGGAATCTGATAAAACTATGTTAAATCAAACTATTTTCTTAATCTGATTATGTGTAAATGCATGTAAATATAGTCAGTGTTTAGCTGAAAATATTTATACATTTTTCCTCTATAATTTCACTTGGAACTGTTATATTCATTTTGAACGAACGTTCTTAATTAAATATTAATATATATTATATAAATATAGTACTTTTCATTCGTTGAGTATGTAATTCACACAGGAGTATACTAAAATGGCCATTACCATGTGGTTATTTCATATAGACTTTTTATTTATTGAATTAACGAAACATGCTTTTTCGTGTTATATATCGTTATCGAGATATGAAATTACCTTTTTTTTGTGATAGAAGAGATTTGTCTTTTCGCCCGGCCCTATACCTACAGTAGAACTAATGAAAGGCATCCTCTTTATGTCTAGATTCTACCAAACCTATCTACCAGACAACACATAATGTTAAGGAGAACATCTGTCAAAGGAGTATCACTTACTCCCCTCCATAAAAAAAACAGATAGCAGACAGATTATGTTATGTAGCAGTTAAACACAAAGTTTGGTTTTACATTTTAAGTGACAGCTGGCTGTCAGACTTAATGCCGGTGAGGAGGTAACATCATTATTTTATAAACCGAGGATGTCATCCTGCTATCTCACAGCTGCAACCCCCTTCTGATGCTTGTTTTCCAGTTAAAACAGATATAAATGGTGACAAGTGAAGGAAAGAACACGTGGACTGCTGTTTTCAGCCTATTAGTATCTCTTTGCTGGCTGTTAGCTCCCACACCCTCATCATTAGCTTTGTCTGGAGCAACATGTGGTTATGTAAGGACCAGAGTGTGCTGTTAGCTACTGTGCAGCTTGTCGATCTGGGTGAACACGGTTAGCTGCCCAAAGGTTAACCTTTATTTTGGCTTCAGTCGCAAACGAAAGCTCTCTGCCAAGCCAGAGGAAATGAGTGGGTGATGGGCTGGGGATAGAAAAAAAGAAATGGAAAAGAAGAAAAATGATCTGAGCAGGTTTGTGATTTACTTACAAAGCCTGAGGAAAAACGCTTCATTTCAAACCCTCCCTACTTCTCCCAAAGGGGAAAAGATGGGCTGCCATCCCGAAAATGACATTCCCATGTGCTTCCGGCAAACTGTGTCCTCTTTTGGAATCTGAGAGGGTTGTTGAAAGAAAAAAACCCTGATGTGTAAAAAACCTCCCATCATTTCACTCTGAAGTCTCTTTCTCTCAGCATCCCCCGACACAAGAGGAGACTGAACGGAGAATAGAAATGAGCAGACTGAATCTAGGCAAAGGACAGAATATTATAAAAACCAGTGGCTCACCAATAAACCTTTTCACAGAATACACTCGTCTTGCCTCTATACATCTTTCTGCACTGTTAATTGTGGGCGGTATAGCTAAATGTGCTTACAGTAAACATGTACTGTGCCCAAAGCAAAAAATAAGCAGGGAGTCTCCCAGGTATGCATCAAAGGTATGCCCAGACTTTGACTACCTTTAAATTCAGGTATACAGTATACACAACGCTCAGTAGCAGAGGAGATATTTGAGAGTGACAATTATAATAATTTAATATTCATGAAATGCTATACAAGCAGCAACTGTCATATCAGCACGTTTTGGATACTAAATGTTTTGTTGCAAAATGGGAGCTGGATGTACAGCGTGTTTCAGTGAGTGGTGCTCATACATTTCTTGGAAATAAGTCATTCAGTATGAAAAAACGTAGAAACTAGACCAAAATTGAGTTAGTTGACTAATCGACTAAAAGGGGGGCAGCCCTAAGTGCTTAAATGAAAAACATATTGATAGAATTAAAGTCTCATTTAGTTCCCCCCCCCCCCCACCTCTCTCTGGTACTTTCTCTGCACCATGTGACCTGTAGCCTATAATATGTGCTGACTCCCCGCTCCAACACAATGGAAACGGCTGAGTCCAGCAGAGTACCACTGCTACAAAGAACGTGCCCATCAGACAACCAGCAGTAGACAAGCTTCAACACATCCCTGTTAGCTCACACAAGCACAAACATACCCACACACACACACACACACACACACACACACACACACACACACACGTCTGTGTTTGCCCCTCTTTCATATCTCACTTCAGGTATTTTGATAATCATGATGAGGGCTTTGCCTTTGCAGCTTGTTTCTCATTCCTAAAAATGACATTGAGCACAAATAACGTGGGTGAAGCATCTGGAGCTCGAACATTTTTACAATACTTTGCGTGAATCTCGAGAGACCGAACATTATTGTGTTAACTTTTCCATGTTCTACTCCCCTGAACGGACTCACTGTGTGTACATCAACATGTTTTTACGACCACTTAAACTACAGCGGCCTCCATGACAGAGTCGTAGGTGTCGGTACTGTATGGTACATGTAATGTGAATACCTCATTCAGAAATGGCTTTATTATACTTATGTGAGAGAGACTCATGCCTCCGGAGGTGTGAGAGTCATTCTGAGAGATACTGTCTCATTAGTGTGGGTGAGGGTGTGCAGAAAGAAATGATGTGTCGGCAGGTGTGCGCTAGACTGCGTGTCTATGGGAGTGAGCAATGGTGTGCAAAGGAACCCAGTTGTTCTGACTCCCCGTAGTGATTCACCAAGAACATCACATTGACGTTAGTCTTCAAACTCTGTATAAATATATCAAATGGTTGAAAATAGAAACATGATAATACCTGGAGGACTAATTAAACCAGTATGATTATGAACCGTGAAAGACAGCTAACTGTTAAAGCACAGCTCCCGTCCTTTACCTTCTTGTAATACAGTAAACCAATTAAAAAACAATTACATTTCAAAACATCGCACTTTAAATTCTTTACTAAACCAAACAGGCGTTTGTGTATGAATGGATTCAGAAGTTGCGTGTTACTTTTACAGATTAGTCTTTAGCCTATATTTAGCGTGCCTAAAATACACGTCTTGAACAACATTTTTTGAAATGTTAATATACTTTGAATTGATTCTGCCATCTTCGTTGGTTAAACCACGCTCTCAGCAGTTCCCACAGTCCCACCCCGTTGCTTGCTTCACCGCTGAACCCCAGCCTGCGTCATCGGGTCCTGATGTAGGTCCGCAAGCCAACCAGGGCCTGTCCCCACCACCACCACTAATATCACGAGCACCAGCGGCAGCTCCAGCACCATATGCATCACTTTTCTTTGGCACTGCGAGAGGCTGAGGATAAGACAGAGAGGAGGGGAGGACAGTAGAAGGTGGGAGGAGGAGAGGTACTGAGGGTTGTAGAGTTTTGGTGGAAGATGAATGAGTCATGCAGAGGAGGGATATGTGGGGGGGGGGGACAGCGATATCTGGGAGACTGGGAAAAGGGTGAGGAGGAGGGGGAAGATAAGTGGCACAAGGGATTCATTCTTTTGCGGCCGTTATGGTTCCATTTCTGTGGTTGACCCTGCAAATGTCATGTGGGAATCACAGCTACAAATCACAGCTGAAACTTACCACAAAGCCTGTGGCAGTCCCCGGCCCATCCAAACTATCTCTCCAAACCATTACGGCTCCTCCTAGCACAGCCAAGATATCACTCTCAATGATGTTGGACAAACTGCCACCGCAAGGTCAGAAAAAGTACTTTCTATTCGGCTGAAACTTTGCCCAGCCGCGCCGTCACTCTCAATTAGGCGCTTTAATGAGTCATATCACTTTCATAATATTGACGTCAAATCAAATTTCCATCCATTGTCAGGAAATCATAACAACTTTGAACAGCGACTCGCTAATAAAATGTGCCAGCAAACACTTTGAGTTAGCAGAACACACCGCTGCCTTTCCCACAAGCCTCGACTCTCATTCTTTGTTGCTCTTGTGATATCTCGTGTTATCTCCCAATGTCACCATTTTGTGTTTTTTGCACACATGCTCGGTAGCTGCATTAGGGTAGAAAATCTCTAGGCTTTGGAGGACATTACTGCTTCACATGCCTACTTTATCAGCAAATAATGTGGAAGATATTTGGGTTTCACCTTCAATAACCGGCCAGAAAAAAACCCAGCTCTCAATTCTTAGAGCATGGCGAAACCCTGATACCGTGAAATGACATTGGAATGAATTTTAAATTTCAAATCTGCTTTGGACCATCTGCTCACTATGCCAAGCGTTCATGAATACATATCATAACCATTTCACTGAAAAGATAATCTTTGACTTTATCAGTAGAAAATGACATTCATACTTGAGATTGGATGCATCCACAAATATGTTGTAACAAGTTAGTTTACATTGCTACTAGCATATAACAATATAACAAGTTTAATTTCTGTTTCCACCAGCTCAGCCCAGATAAAACTGCATTCCTGGACTGTAATTGGTCTGTGTGTGCGGATTTGTTTTGTCTACCGTAGAGAGTGTGTGAAAGACAGAAGGACATGATCAGCTTTGCTCCTTCTGTATGCAAAAAACTCTCTCTCACACTCACACACACACACACACACACACACACACACACACACACACACACACGCACGCACACACAGAC
Organism: Leptoclinus maculatus; assembly: GCA_032191485.1. Taxonomy (NCBI): domain Eukaryota; kingdom Metazoa; phylum Chordata; class Actinopteri; order Perciformes; family Stichaeidae; genus Leptoclinus; species Leptoclinus maculatus. The sequence continues at coordinate 11,027,824 of JAVDOI010000007.1, forward strand.
ACACACACAAAGCAGTGAGCACCTGCTTTGTCTCTATTAACAGCCTCTTCATTCATGACAGGGTGGATGGATCAGCAAGTCAGGGAAAGGGGGCTTCAAAGGCACTTCCCCTGCCCAGGAAGAAGCTCTGATTCTGGGCCAGGAGGCTATGCGCTAGTCCCTGTGTGGAGGCTGGAGGGTGGACAGTCACACAATAGTACAGTGTTTGGCCGAGCTGTTATTGGGTGTGTATCACCCCACGGTATCCTGCTCTCCTCTGTTTTTCAGAGAGTGTGTCTTTCACACAACAAAAGACCCACACATGCTTGTGCTTTATTTCATGTCAGTGGAACCCAAAGGCCAGACGTGATCCTTCACTCACAAGCCCGACCTCTTGTTTTCCACACTTAAAACCACCAAAACACCTGTTTTTCACACATCCAACCTCTCGCACACACACACACGCACACCACATTCCTCTCACCGTTTCTTAAAGATTCTGTGCAACACACAGGTCTTCTGTTGGAAGCACTGCGCATGATCTTCTGAGAGAATCACAGTGAGATTGATGAATGAACTTTATTGTATGTCTCTCTGAGTGTCAGCATACAGGGTTAAAAATATCCATGTGTTTGCTTGCTCTGGTGGACCCTCATCCCGTTCCTTATCTTAACAGAACTCAAGTGGGACAGAGGGGCATTTAGAAACTTAAAGTGGTCTATTAGTATTTAGGCTAAAAATAATCATTAGTTTGACATGTTCGCATATAATCATCTCTTTCAAAATACAAACTACCTTTGTGGATTTGGGGGCAGACAGAGAAGCATTCATGAGCTGACGTTGCTTACAGTACACTCGACCTTTCACTTGAAGATTCATGCGAGCGATTCGAGATGTTTCCGATTTAAAAAGGCATCACAATTACCGATCTCACTCACACGTTAGGGTCAGATAAAATGCCAGACCGAGACAGATGAGAGATGTGGGGTCTGGTCGATGTCCCCCGACACCTCTGGTGACCCTCGGCTATAAGGGGTCACGGGGTCAGAGGTGGCGCTCAGCTGGGGCTAAAAGAGGAAGTAACCTTATCAGCTGTGTAAAAAGGGGGCTTCCCTTAAGTCAGTGAGCGAGAACACCCACACACATCATGAATCACTGCAAGACCCACGCTAAGATGGAACGATAGGAAAGTTCCTATCTTTGGTGAATGTGAAGGAAACACACGTAGAGGATAAAAAGGATTTCATGTGCCTGAGCTGCCTGCTGTTCTCAGACTTCTGCTGTAATCCAGCATTAAGCTTTTGGCTTTAAAGTCCAACTGAAATCACATTTATTCATCCCTTTTTGTGGTGAAAAATAATGCCAACATGTTCTTTTTAAAACGTATTGTTAATAGATTTTGTCATATAATAAAAAGGAAGAAATATCAGAAATGCTCCTTTTTTTTAATCTCCAGTCAGTTGTTTGATTGACAGCAGCTGTCAGGTAGTAGTGGTAATAGAAACAGAACCACACCAGCATCTTACCAGACCAAAGTGACATTTGCAGGTACATTCACATGCATGTTTGATGTGCAGCAGCTGAGCAGCTAATCAACTGTCCAGCCTGCAAAATGACGTTAGCGACGTTAGTTTGTTTGTTTATGTATATCAGAAGGAGACTTCAGCAGGAAAACTAATGAGGTCTACGCTGGCCGATACCTCATGGTATCCCCCCGATCGGAGTCGCTAGACAAAAAAAAAATGCAATTTCATTTCAGTTGGACTCAAAGTGGTTCTAACAGTGCCACGGTGCAACTGTTGAGCTGTGTATGTAGTCAACAAAAACATGCCTACCACCACCCCGGAGAAAAGACACACACACACACACACACACACACACACACACACACGAATTAGGAGTGGTAGGATTGAAGACGGCTCTGGTTTCCTACAGCCCTGAAAAATATCGGCATAAACTCCTCTATACATCTAATCCTAATCCTAAACATGACTTCACAGCGTTCTCCCCCCTATCCTCTCCCCCCCCTCCTTAACTCTCCCTCTAATCATGTTTTATACTTTACATTCCTGGCCAACTGTGGTGCCTGTGGCTATCTAGTCGCGTTCAACATTCCCCCGTTTCCATATGTGACGCCACTTCACATAATGTGCAGCAAAGGGACAGTATAGCTCCATTACTGGACCACTAGGGTTTATAGGTTTCACTGGCTTATTGTACACTGCTGGGGCTGGAAATACAATAATATACTGTATATGGAGGCTGGTTTTGTTTCCTTTATGACACAGGGCGACGGATATTACACACACCCTGCAATAACACATCCACATAAACATAACCTCAAATCCGCCCTCTCATAATCAAATCCACTTATTGCTTTTGAGATGATGTCACCATCGAAAACACTGCCAAGAGGTGAAGTGTTTGACGGATAAAAACTCAAGAGGAGGGCAAGATATAATGGTGGCAATGCATGCACTTCGGTTTGGAGAACAATTCTCGTTAGTACCATTTTTTTTTTAAAAGTCAACCGCTCACATGTGACCATAGTAAAGACGGGACCTTATTGGCTGGAACAGATCAAGGGCTGGCTGTTTTATTTGCCCATTTGAAAAAGAAACAGTTAACCTCCCTTTTAAGAACAAGCTGCCCTCTATTCAGTTTTCCGACAAGTAACACTACGGGCAGCAGGCTGGGCAGAGAGGCACGACGCGTGCACGCGAGTGTGTGTTTGCACTAATTGCTCCCATTCTGTCTGTGTGATCAGCTCATTTTCTCTCAGCTGGACCCTCAAGAGAGTGAGAACAGAGAGTCAGTCAGTTTGGATGGCAGACAACATGCTCATTGAGGAAAGGCTTGGACCTGAACTCTAGATCGCTGCCGTCGTCAGTAGCACACACACACACACACACACACACACATTACCATCAGTAAATCACGTTACTCAAGACTGAGCTGGAGGTTGATATTCTTTTCAGGAGAGGAAACTACAGTTAAAATTCCAGTTGCCATTGCCAGTTGGCTGTGTGAATCTCTCAGATGCCTGAAAGTGCTCCTGACTTTTGCTGTGATGGATGTTTGAAACCACTCACCGTCAAATAAACATGAACTTTGGCCATTTGGTTTTAGCCAGATGTGAAGTATTTCTATAATGGAATTAAATAGTGTGAGCCTTAAACTTTTAATTAACAACAACAAACTGAGCAGCCGCTTAACATATTTGTACTCTGGCCAGTTGGCAAGTAAAGGTTTGAAAGTGGGCAGGGATTAAATTAATTAAATTAACATTAATTGTGTGAAAATGCAGAATTGTAAGGCTCACAGATGTTTTGAGCCGGCAGGAGCTTCATCTGCTCCCCATTTTCACGGTCTCAGTTCTGTCAGTTGGCATCCCTTGCATGCAAACTCCAGGTTAAGTAGCCTAAAATGGCTTATGCTTTATTCATTTTTTCGGAAAGACTTAACTTGTAGATTAATCACAGCTTGCATTTTGTTTCGTGCTTGCTCATTAGTTTAGTCATTGATAAAATGTCAACTTTAAAAAATGATGCCAATATAAAGACTGAAATAACCTCAGCATAAGACACTTCTGTGTCTGTGTCGCACACACACACACACACGCATGTGCTGCTGATTCATTATCACTTCACTTCACTTCACGCCGCTGCCAGGATAACATCCATATAAGGCTCATGTCTGTGACTCACTGATTACTTATTAGATTGATTCTCTCTCTCCTCTCTAATTCCTCTCTTACAGACTAAATGAAGCATTCACACATGAGCTCAGATATTAATTAACACACATCCGGAGTGCCACGCTGGGCCTCTCACACCAGAGTGACTTCCACAGGCAGACACAGGTACTGTTCAGTTAATAACTATTGTTGCGGCATCATGGTTCTCACAGTCCAACAAGAGGTTTTTGATAGAGGGTCTTAGGAGTTTGACGTTTCAAAGAACTGGATCCAAATTCCCCACTGTAAATCTAAAGCAGCTTTCTGCTGATTAACATTCCATGTTGGGCTGGGTAGAGAGCAAAATCATGACGCAGAACAGGGTGAGTCAAACGAGGGGGAAAAAGCATGGGTAAGGGGGATGGTGGAAGTGTTACTTCTTTCTCCTACTCTCTCTTTCAAACTTAATCTTTGGATTGAGTTTCACAGCAGAGTGGAAAAGGCTAAAGGAAAGGAAAGGAAAACCACTTTCTGGGCAGCCGCACAGACAAGTGTGTCCTACAGTATATGTTTGTGTCTCTGTGCGTGCTACAAGGTGTGGCTTCTACTTGCATCAACTACAGACAGTGGTGGAATAAGAGTTCAGGTCCTCTCTTAAGTTAATAGTTTTACCACAACTTAAAAATAATAATAAAAACATGCAAACATATACTTATATTATTGCAGCATTTTAATGTTGAAGCTGATCAAGTGGCGCTCACTGCTTTATACACTGTTGGCTAGTCCTAGAACACATCATGTGTTTTCTATGTACCTCAAAATTGAACTTTGAGTAGATGCACTATATAACTTTCCATTAGTGGCTACAGATATCTTAGTTTAAGTGAGTAAAACCTGCACAGTCAGCGCTATAAACAAGAGAGGCTACATTTACTTCTAGAAGGAAAACTATTTGCAGAGCACTGTTGCATTAACCCTCTTACTACCATCATGCTCCAATAAAGACTGCATTAAGAAAGAGCAACCACCCCCCACTGCATCCCATTATAACCTGCCATGGATAAGATAAACAGAGAGGATGAGTATGCATGATTTCATGGGCATCGCAACTCAGCAGCATTTTACAGCAGCGGGCAGTGAACAGAAAAGAGCTTTGTTCAACAGGCCCGCAGCTCTTTTGTCCGCAGTGATGAGTAGGGTTGGTCCATTTACAGCTGACTGACTCTACTATTGTCCATGCCATTGTTGACAACAACTGTCCTCACCGCGAAAGACAGAAGAGAGGTGAGAGTTCGATGCTGGGACGGGATGCGCATGGGTCGTAACATCGGCCGGTTAGAGTGGGCAGAGTACCTCAAACAATTAGTCGGGAAATCAATGCCACTGTTGGAACATGTGTGAGAGCGACGTATACTGGCAATAAATCAATGGACCACCCAGCCTCAGACACACACATGGTGACATTCTGATTAATGCGCCCAGTGCAGACACACACATTTTAGCACAGGATTAAATCATGGTATGCACCAGGCATCAAAATCACAAATCATGTGTCTATGTGTCAGCCGTGGAGATGACAGCTGAGCACAGATAGCAGCTCTACATATTCTGTGTGTGTGTGTGTGCGTTTGTGTGACCTGGGTGTGTTAGGGACCTGCAGGGCGTGTCGGGACGTCCACCTCTTTAGCAGGAGGCAGTAAACTACCTCATTCAACTGGCTGTATGGCTCATCTGACACCCAAATGGGGTTTACAGCTCACCCCTGACCCAGCACAAACCCCTCACACACACACACACACACACACACACACTGAACACAGAGGGAGTGTCCACACCTCAAAAAGGAGCCTGCTAAAAAGGTCCATCCTCTTATTTTGACCCGCAAATCTTCACACCCACAAAGCAACGCTTATTCACACAAAGTCCTACGGTCACATTTACGTAAGCCTCCTCCAAGTGCTCACATGGGGGTCAGCGCTATGGGACACACTAAAAGTTGAACAAAGCCTCATTGTGTCCACGTCATCGTTACACAAGTGAACACACACACGTACTTAGACACCTGCAGTGCAAGTGATCTGGACCTGGGGGTCGGGACCTCCACGATGCATCATGAGATGGATATAAAGGGGTAATAATACCTTAAATAATAAGGGGTTTCAAGATAATGTTAGCAAAATAGTACATTTTCGATGCACAGATTTCTTTTATTTTCTCTATTCTTTCTTTCTTTTTACTAAATACTTTTACCTCTTCTCTCTTTTCCTCGTCTCAAAAATGCTAAAACTCAAAAAGTCAGAGTGGACATTGCCTCATTTTAACCACTGCGGTATGTGCTGCACAGACACACGCGCTCCCAGTGACGGATGTTCGACTGAGGGTTGCGGAGCCATCCGTGTTGTCTTTCAGTGCTCCGACTGATAAAAAGATCACTCTTTCCTCTTCCTATGGAAAGTTCTTGTGTGACCATCTCTGAACTCTTTCACACACTTTGTGCTGGAGAGGGAGACGAGAAAAATAAATAAACAAAGGGAAGAATTAACGCTTGAAACAACTAAAGCATTATCCATCGTCCTGAGTCATCACTGCTGTAGTCTTGTCTTTCAAACACAAAGCAAACAGTGTCGCGACTCCAATACAAACAACTCACATACAGAGTGTTTGCTGCTTCTTCTCCGCAGGGGGCACCTGCTCACACATTCCTCTGCCCGAGCACGGCAGCAACACAAATACATTAGTGGGAGGTGAGCGCATGTGTGTGTGTGCATGTGTGTGTGTGCATATGTGCGAAAGGTGGTGTTTGTTGCCGTGTGTGTTCCCAGCTGTTGCCTGTGCAGGTGCTACAGGCAAGCTTGACTCAGTGTTAGTCATTGAAATACTTTATAAGGTCATCTCAAACAACTTCAGACATGCTTAATCTCCGCAGTCTGTTTTAATGCGTCTGTCTGTGCCTCTCAATGTGTGTGTTTATGTGTGAGTGTGTTTGTGTCTGTGTGTTATGTAGGTCACCGGAGGCTACTGATTCAGGGGTCTCTGTGGACCACCCAGTGATGGCCTCCTCTCGCAGCAGCAGATGGAGGTGACGAGGAAATATATCACGAGAGAGAGAGAGAGAGAGAGAGAGAGAGAGAGAGAGAGAGACTGAGACTGAGAGAGAGAGTTGTCTTTTTCCAATCATATCCATCTTTCTTCTAACTATTAAACCAGAGCACTTTAACAAACAGAGCACTTTAAGAAGTACGAGCAATATCAAAGTCAAAGGCCGATGGCCTTTAAGTGCTTAGGAAGCTGCAGTTCTCACGAGTGTGCATGTGTGCGAGTTAATGCATTTCTTCCCGAGTATCGCAGAAGACCCGGTCAATTCACTTCAACTGACGTTCCCACAACCCTTCCCAAACCACAATGGCTAAATAATAGCAGACAGACTTTAAGCCGTTCCTAACGCACAAACACACAGAAACTCACACCCTGGCAAACTCACGTATGACATTTAGACTGGCCACATTGTATATTATTAACTACGCCCTTCGCAGAAATTAATAAAACCTAGCTTGGCAGGAAACAATCGATAAATCATCAGACCCACCCACACACACACTCATTGAGTGAAACTGTGCTACAATGTGAACAAAATCAGGGAATGGGAGAAAGTTTCCAGATCGTTGTACGGTCGACCCACTCAGACTTGTGATATGTGCTGAGTGTCAGGGTTTAACCACCATGGGTATTGTTAGTAAATCATGACGAGTGAGAGGTGCTAGCCACATCCTGACCACACACACTAAAACACACAAACCCCTCTACCCTTCCCAGAGAGACCAGGCTGCCCAGCAGAGACCCTTTAAAGGAGTGCTGTGGGTGGGTGTGAGTGTTTTAGAGGAATGTTTGTGTGTACAAGTTGGGGGAGAGGACAATTCTTGCACATGCTCACATAGCTCCTGTGCAAACAGCAGACTGAGTGACAAATATGTGAGTGTGATGATGACGGCTGAGCATGTGTGCGGTCCTGGCGATCTTCATCGACTACCCCCTCCTGCAGTTGTTCCACGTCTGGCAGGTTTTCAATCGTCAAAAATCTCTCTTTTCTGCCCAATCCTTCATTATTATTTTTTTTTATTCTTGCTCTGACTTTTCGTTCTTGTACTTCCTGTCTCATTCTAAGATAAACAGCAGCCCCTGCTTTGCCCACTTGGGAAACCCCATCACCACAAATGGTTAGACAGACAGACAGAAGGAGAGGCTCGTGGGATATTTCATTCAACTGCTTGCCAAGTGTTCAGAGTTGGGGGTTTGAACTATCCAAAGCCTTAAACTAGGGACACACACACACACACACACACACACACACACACACACACACTGTTTCCCTACCCTGGGAAACAATGTGTGTGTGTGTGTGTATCCCTACCAACTCCCATTCTCCAATTTCATCCTGTGAAGTCTCAGAAGGGCTTGCAAAAACTGCAGGGTGATAATTAGCTACATTTACCTTTTGCCTCTTGAGAGAAACATGGGAAGAAAATAACACACACCATAATGAAGATGGGAAGGAGCTGGGGAGAACATGTGTTAAGAAGCAATTTTGAATGAAGACAGTGGTGCTATTAAAAGAAGCAAATGGAAAAACGAAGACGGCCACCAACCATTCTCCCAACAATGTTACTGTGCAAGTTTGTCAAATTGAGCTTCAGCCTCCTGGTGTGTGTGTGTGTGTGTGTGTGTGTGTGTGTGTAATGATGCCTTCCCCAGCCGTTGTCTCTGAGCTACAGGTTCCCAGGAGCCTGACTCCAGAAGCCCCGTGCAGGAAGTCTCTGGCTGAGGAGAACTGGCAGGGTGCACAGATAGAAGGCCGCTGAGACAGGTGAAAGACAGGAGGAGAAGCGACGTAAGGAAAGACAAAATTTGGAGAACAGGAGAGGGGGGGGGGGGAGGCCAGTTTTTCCTCTGATTTGATTTTCAGACTGCGGTGACACGCAAACCGGGCTTGCAGACATGCACGCACTCATATGCGACAAAGATAGCCCAAACCGAAAGGGCAGAGAGTGTTCGATGGAGAGCTGCATGCAGAAATGCACAAGCCAGGGCATGAATAATACTTGACCTCACAGTGCAGGCCAGCTAAACGCTAACCTCACCACTCTCTGGCTACCAACACGAGTCGGTCACAAGGTAATTGCAGCCTTCAGAGCAGAAGTGCACTAGAGCCAAGAACCACAAGGCAGGTTCATCTCCTGCTCTGTTTTCATTTAGTTTTTTTGTCTCAGTGCTTGTCACTGTCTCTGCCTTTTTTCCCGCTTTGCTCTTCTCTCTGTATTTAGCCAGGTAGATACATCAGACTCACTTTCTGCACCTTAAGTCTTAATCGCCACATGTTCAACCATTTGAAAACACATTGTTTACACGTCTCCCCTCTCTTCTGCTGGTAAAGTTGTTAACTTAACAGCGCAGTGTGCCACACCTTGTAAAATGATTAAAGTAAAACTGTTTTGAAATCAGGGCCTATTTCTTCTCTATCCATCAGTAGTTAAGAATGCAGAGACATACAAACATCTGTATTCTATTCTGTCTCACATACACAAAGTACAGTGTTATTGGTTTCCTCGTGCTCCCTTCTGCAGGAGATGATGAACGAAGAATGAAGAGAAGGAGGGAGGCGGGGGAGGAGAGAGAGAGAGAGAGATGGCGCTCTTGGGAGGTTTCCATTGGGTCAAGACAAAAAGAGGGGCCTCCGTGAAAGTTTGTCTCTCCCAGCATGAGGTTGGAGATGTTAGCTATCCATCCAGACATGATGAATGTCAGGAATCTCAGCAGCAGATATCACACAGACATCATAATGAGGTTAAGAAGCACTAGTTGTCACACCTGCATACAGAGGAAAAGCCCACCACATGCTGATAGTGTAAATCCTTTCCATCTCTGTCTGCCTGTTTCCTACTTATCAGTCTGTGTCCTTATCTCAAGTGATTTCAGATTTTCTTTGAGAGTGTGTGTGTGTGTGTGTGTGTGTGTGTGTGCGTGCGAGTGCTGCTCTGTGTGTAATCTTTGTCTATTCAGACTCCGAGATAGAGCTGCACAATGTTATCAGAGACACAGCAAGGCATCTCCTCCCTTCACATGCGGGGTTGCCTCTCTGTTAACTGCCTTAAAGTGTCCCATTGTCCTCCTGACATCAGATGGCCTCTCCTTAGCATCCTGTCTGCAGACCTTATGTCAAAGCAATTAAATAAAACAACTGTGTCGGCATATTTGTATGAAACCACCTCTATGGGTAAAAGCTCCTTACACTCCAGCTGGGGCTCAGCTGACCGGCTGGGTGGGTGTTACAGTATTTATGACTTACTGACCCTCAGGCCGACCCCCCCCACACACTTTAAACTCCTGACACATCTGCCCACTTCAACCCCATCATGCAGACACACACGCCCCTTCTTAGCACCTGACCGGACTGCTGAAAGACTCCTTCTGGAGAGTTAGAGATATTCCCAGACCAAAAGCAGGCTTTTAACTAAAGACTAAGCATAGAATTGCCAGGAGTCTGCTTAATGGCAGAAAGGTGTGTTGACCTTCTTCTTGACCCCTGCCAGAGTGAATGCTTGGCTGGGTCTTGCATTATATATTTAACTACAGTCAGGCTGCCTTTGAGGGTGTCTTTACGGCCCCTTTTAACAGAAGCACCATTAGGCCAGGGCACTGACACAGACACGTATATATATGTATATATATATATATATACAGTATGTGCACTGTATAGGCTCATACCTAATGTGAAACACATGGATAATAATGAGAATGTTTGTTCAATAGAGCTGAAATTAGTCACACTTGTGTCTACGGGCCACGCGGGTGGAACAAACGTCTAATCCTAACATGTTTACTAATCCCATTGGGTTTACAAAGAGTTAAACAGAATCAGCTTTGATGAGTTGATGATCATGTTGGCAGTTTTAGAAGCTGTTATTTTGCTCTTTGAGGTGGAGTAGAAGGGGAAGCATCGAGTTGTGCTCTGAGTCTGGCTTAAGCCCCGGTCTGTTTAAACGGCTGTCTGACTGACTTCCTCTGCAACTTCCGCTCCACAGCATAGACAGAGACACACTACCAGAACAAAGCCACACGAGATATTAATAGTCCAATTCATATTCACACATTATGCACTGAAAGGCACAAGGCACATGGCAGAATTAGGTTCAACCACTGACAAACGGGAAAACAGTGGGCACCCATCTTATGTAGATGAGCATCATCTTCACACGGACAGAGCTGTTTGACACAAGTTGAACCAACGAAAATTCCGCCCTCAAACAAAGCATCCTTTCATCAGTGTGAAATGCCTGCACACACACAGCGCCCTATTCCCTCTTCTATCTTCTCCCTCCATCCCTCCAATGCTCAATAGGCAGATTATCTCAATGTTGGAGAGGAAACTTGGCCACCACTGCTAGAGTGTATTATGTCCAGCACTGTCTGTGACCCTGCAGTGGCACACAGATGGCCAACACAACACAGATAGACGGAGACGGAGGCCAACACAGAAAGACACAGCAGCTCAATAGACAGAGCCTACTAATTCACCGAAAAGTTCAACACATGCTCACATGGACATGTGCCCACACATGCACACAGTTATATGCATGTGCAACCCACAATAGTGGGAACATGCCCAAAAGAGACATATCCTGTACAGACGCACACAGTAACACAAACAAAGTGTCAGGTTGGGTTTTTCATATCGCAGCAGCCTTATGTGTGGGCAGTCAAGCCGTACACGTTTTCCTTGCCACACAAACACAACATAGACTCAAACCCAAACAAGCTCCTCAGCATTTTTCAAAGGAAACAGACAGACATGGTGATTATGTGTAATAAGGAGCCTCTTACATCTGATGCTCTGTCTGCATCCCCCCAAACATTATCGAAACTCTGAAATGATTTACCTCTCCATTTCACCAACTATGTGTTTTGTTCACCTTCCTAAAAATACACATCTTCTGTTGGTTACCAATGAGATCTGAACTATTTATATTGATTCCAGGAAGAAGTCCACATGTGGTGCATGTGCTGTACAGATCTTATCCACAGAAAGAGACTAAAGGCTACGGCCAAGGGTGTCCTGTCTTGACAGTCTGTTTTCCTGTGCCCACATGTGTTCTCCATATGGCTCTGCTCTAAATGTGCCCCTTCCCTCCACTAACCACGAGGGAATTCCAGGGAGCCTCACTGTACATGGTTTTCGGCTAAATATGCTGTGCGAGCCGCTGTGGCTTTTTTTAAAATCACCACGTTTATCTGGCTGACCTTGACCCAACAGGTGATGTTTTTAGGAGATGGCGCTGGTTGCAGATGGAGAGAGCAAAGGTTTTGTAAAATAAAATGTAAATGTAGCCTGTGTTTCACTGTAGAGAGCAAGTGGGAAGTATAAAGAGGCCAGGGTAAGGTACGGGCAAACAGGAGAGGTGAACAGACAAGGTTAGGGCCCGAGACTGCGATCAATGTGGATTGAGAACAACCTCAAACAACAATGAAAAGACACGGATAAAAAGTAGAGAGTCAAGAGGAGGAGTCTGGCGTGATGTTTTGTATGGTGTAGAATAAAAGCATGACAGGAGAAACTCTCAGAGTGAAACAATCTAGATTACTTAAAAACCCAACGAGGTTTGGTTATCAGCACGACTTGGGGGGAGGGGCGACGCATCTTGTGATGTGGGCAAAGGGCATTCAAACAGGCCGCTGAGCTTTGATGTTTACGTCTGCGCTGTTGCTGACAAAGCTGTCGGCTCGATGCGCAAACAAACACATTCCAGTGTCTGATGGAGAGAGACGAGACAGTTGAGAGAGGGGAGGGTGGTGCGAGAGAGAGAGAGTATTAGCCTAACCCGTTTCATGGTTGCAATAAAAACTTATGGAGACTTACTGCATCTATTCCCGTCACTGGAAGGTCGATGGAGTTTTCAAGAAAAGTAAGAAAGAGCAAACCCCTCCCGTCCTTGTGCTTTCATTCCAAAGAGATCAAACATGACGAGGCACCCACAGTCTCCACTCTGTGAATGGATGCCTGTGTTTACCGTCACTCCGTCCGTCCTCAATCAACTCTGCTGATGGAAGAGGCAAATCCAGGCCAACACACACAAACTAATAAGCACACACACACACACACACACACACACACACACACACACACACACACACACACACACACACACACACACACACACACACACACACACACACACACACACACACACACACACACACACACACACACACACACACACACACACACAGTCCCTTTCAAAAGCACGGACACCATCAGTGTCAGAGGAGAGAGACAGAGATGGGAGAGACATCGGCGGTGGTGGCCTACTTATGGCTGAAGGGCAACATATCACACATAAAGACACACATGCTTGCACACACACACACACACACACACACACACACACTCCTCGTTAACCTGTCATGATGGTCACTTTGCCCCCTGAAGCTGGCACACTCACCAACAAGCTTGTCATAGAAGCTGCTGTTGCTTCTCCAGTCTCCTTTGTGTTCTTTTACACTCTCTCTCTCTCTCTCTCTCTCTCTCTTTCTCTCTCTCTCTCTCTTTCCAAATTCTCCTTCTGGAAAATTGGCTGTCTGTTTGGGGTGTTGGCGAAACTGTTTCCAAACATCATACAAGCTGTGAACTTTTGCTCAACCTATAGAAGATGGTCTGTGAGGCTGGTCCAGATTTCGCAGTGTAGGACGCAGATATGAAGCACTGCAGATATTCCTACTGATGTGTTTACATTTAATTATTAAAGGGCGTTTGGCTCTAAAACTGGAAGGCACTCCACAGTAAAGAAGCAGGATTGAAAGTCCTGAACAGAGTGTCTTTGTCCACTGAAAAATGTTTGCTTACTCCACCCTCTGCACACTCACAACATTCGTAGTAATGCAAGTCAGAAGGAAGAGGCTCTTCTTCTCTTTGTCCGCTTCTAACGTAGCGTGAGTGTTTGCGTATGTGTGTGCGGGGGGGGGGGGGGGGAGGTATCAGTGTGCAGAGGTGTTTTCCCACCCGTGGAGTTTTTTGCTTCCGTTTGTCTTGCACGTCACCTTTAGTGACAGTAAGATAAATAATCAAAAGGCCTGGTCTACTTGTGTGTACACTAGTGTGTGTGTGTGTGTGTGTGTGTGTGTGTGTGTGTGTGTGTGTGTGTGTGTGTGTGTGTGTGTGTGTGTGTGTGTGTGTGTGTGTGTGTGTGTGATGGATATATGTCCGTACATGAGCGTGAAAAGACGAAAGGTGACCAGAGGAGGAGCGAGTCATGTGTGTCAACAGTGTGTCTACAGACCGGTGTGTTTGCTTTTCCAGTACGATATACGTGAGCTTCGCCCATTCAGGCTCCACACACGGCTGCTCTGACTCCGCTGGACAAAGAGGTCACTGACAGCGTCACAAAAAGCTCCCTCTCTCAGCCCGTTTACAAAAACAACAGTTTAGACATGAAAGTAAAAAAAAAAAGGGAAAAGAAAAACATCACTTTCCTAGCTTGGCTGAAGAACATCCAAAAGAAGTCGTGTCCTTTTTATTTTCAGTGCCGGCTGATGGAAGTACACACATACATGCATACACACACACACACACACACACAATCTCTTCCTCGGCTGCTTGGCTTTGGCCAACCTGGCTATAGAGATTGCAATCAGAGAGGATGTGTGGGATTGCAGCTTCATCTCTCCATGGCTCCATCCAGCACAGTCGGTGTGCCTCTGACAGATTTCACCAGAGAACACAGCGAGGGGTTATTATCTCCAATCCCTGGTCAGACAAATCTGTTTCCACTTAAACTACACACTCCATGCTCTCTCTCCGCTCACTTCCTCCTCCAGTCTGCCCATCTGATCTGCTCGTGTGTAATTAAATATTACAACCAAATCACCCACAACATGGTTCTGTATCGACTACAGCGACTGGCTGCGATTTTGTATGAGCACACAGGCAGAGAGGCTGATGCATGTCAGCTAATGCCTATTAGCAATTAGAGATGTGATGGTTGGCATTGATTTTTCAAGGCAGAGGAGGAGGAAAACTGATGATTTGTGGTTTGACAGAGACTCAGAGACTTTACTCTTTGTGAGCTCTGTACAAATGTTTAAAAGCAAGGCGGAACGGATCTGCATGGCCACAGAAACAACCAAATTATACAACTGAAATGGAGTACTGCGTGTCTTTTTCTTTGCATTGGGGCTGTGCTCGACCAAAAGAAAGTCAACGACTGATCAGTAAGGAGATTTAAGTTTAAGTTTCTAGAAGTCATTCAGCATGAAAAAGACATTTAATACAACTAATTGACTAAAGAAATCTTAGTGACTTATTAGTTGACGAACAGGGTGCAGCCCTACTTTGCAAACCATATGCTGTAACACTTAATTGAACCATTTCTGTCCTAAATAACTGAGTGAGAGGCTGGTGTGGCTGTAAGATGGATCGTCTTTTAGTAGCAATGACAGATTTATTACAGACTGCCTGCACTTGGTTTATGTCTAGGGTGGGTACAACAACTACTGTAACACAGTAGCTTACTACGCACACGGTCTTTTCTGCATTTCCAGTCATAATTACGACATATTTTGTATTGAGCAAATAGACTTTGTCTAGTCAAATACATCTTCACATCTTCATGTAATTCATTGGGTGTATTTAAACAACTAGCTTTTTTTATTACTTTCACTTCAGCAAATTCATATCTGCCTCAGGACATTTTAGCAGACAACATTTACACAGGTCTTTGGTGGTATTTGATGTAAAGGTCAGACAGACCGGAGCTTCCCAAGCAGCATATCAGTCAGTGGGAGAAAAGAAATATGAGCTGCAGGAGCTAAATGTTACGTGAAGAAAAGCCTCGATGTTTCTCAATCCCTTTGCCCTGATCCTCACCTCCTCACTCTGTCTAAGCATTTTCTCTTGCACATCAACATCAGTCTCACACATTAAACCCAATGTTGAATCCTTATTGGTAACTCTGGTAACTTGTGCCAACTAAGGCCAACATGATCCAAGGAGGCATACGCACTGATTGGCCTGTGCAGTCACAAGCAAAGTTCGGCTCTTCAGCCGAATTTCCATATTTCAGTTTGATAATGACTGAGCCAGACTCCCAACACAGGTGCATGTGGCAGTGCTGTCTCTAAGCCAGACTTCACACCGAGATGCTGTGATGCTCAGCGGTTCCTTTCAACAAAACCATTGCACGCGTCCAGGCAATGTGCTACGCTGCCTGGTCCAAGATTCCAGCCATCTTTCCAGCCAGTCCTCCTGCTTCCCTCATTAGATACTCCTGCTGCAACTCCAAACCAACGTGCAGGACAGATTCCCTGCAGAACCATATAGACACAGGACTCTGTGGTACCGCATGTGACACACTGGCTGCACATTTTTCCAATTCAAACAAGCCAAAGAGGCTCAACACCACCAATCTGAACTCTCCTGTTCTGTCTGGATAGACTCAAGCGCTATACTCTCCAGGGATGTGATTAGAAAGAATAAATCAGGACGCAAAGGCACAGACGTTTTCAAGTTTGCGGTCACTATTTCTGTGTCTCCGTTTGTGTCCATTGCCATTTTTCTGTCATCCTCGTCTTTCTTCGCTTCCTCCCTATCAGTGCTTTACTGTAAACAGTGTTAAGAAGCATGACTCATGCTGCTGTAATGTAAAAGGAGGAGCGTGGCTTGAGATCAAAATAATGACTGTGAGGTTTCAAGAAAGAAAGAGGAGCGAGTATAGACGGGCTACACCCAGGGGAGTAAGCCTTCTGTGATATTTGACTTTTATTGTTATTCATTTACCGAACTAAATGACCCGCGTCAAAGGATGTGGAATCAATGTAAGCTTCCTGAAATCGATGCCATTGGTTTCGTAATAGCTTGACAAATCTTTTGCGGTGTCATATCTGCAAAAGCATTACTCACGGTTCTCCAAGAATAGTCTAAACCCACACAACAACATTCAAGCACATTGAAACATGTGCACACCAGCACTCTAATGGGTCACTGTTTTTACAGCTGGGACCAGACAAGAAGCCTACGCAAACACTGACATGGACCATCAGTGTGTGTGTGTGTAGCCGCCTGAGGTGGTATACCCGCACAAAAACCACTCTCACACACACAAACAGAAATTGTAGTGATTTGTGACAGATTAACCCTTATAAAGCTATATTACTTATGGTTTTAACTCTGTACACGCTCTGACCTTCTAATGGCGCTCACATGGTTAACCCAAATGCATCCGTACAGTTATTCAGGCCAAACTCAGGCTGGAAGTTAATGCCTGCACATTTTTGCAGCACGTCTATCGGATGAACATAAGTCTATCTCACCATAATATTAATGTCTTGATATGTTTTCCAAAACTCTATTAGATCCGGTTCCAGATTTGTGGAGCAAGGAGTGTATTTTCAGAGTGCTGGTTTCCCCATCTGTGTGACCACAGTGCTGGGCTGCTCTCCCTGCATCTTTCTGCCCACTGTTCCCACGCCTCTTTCTGGGCTAAATACATATTTCGGGAAATACTGAGCAGCAAATCATGTGTCCTGCTCCCTCAGTGCAGCCCTTTTTTACTACTTTTATAGTGCTGGAAAAGAGAACCTGAACTTTGCTTTATTTTTAGTGCTGGACCAAATCAAAGGTACATTTTGCTGAGCATGAATGCTCTCTCTCACATAGTCACTGCTTCCGATTCATACAGTAGTACAGATTCAAGCCACAAGCACTTTCCAACCACAATCTTCCACAACGCTGTTGGGAGTTAGCACTGTTGATAAAGGTCAAGTCACTAGTTTGCATACCGAAATATATTAAATTACTGCATAAACAGCTAACTTGGGAAACAAAAAAAAGA
Organism: Leptoclinus maculatus; assembly: GCA_032191485.1. Classification (NCBI taxonomy): domain Eukaryota; kingdom Metazoa; phylum Chordata; class Actinopteri; order Perciformes; family Stichaeidae; genus Leptoclinus; species Leptoclinus maculatus. The sequence goes on from JAVDOI010000007.1 coordinate 11,045,353, forward strand.
CACAAACTCTCTGAGAACATTGGAAAGTGTCACAAAAACTCAAAACTGATCCGTCAGCCAGACCAGAGTTTAACAGACACATGCGTCCCAGTCATAAAGACCAATCACTTCAGAGCCACTTATATTGTCCATTAGTAAAGCTACTACTCTGCACTCTGAAATGCCCCACAGCACTATCAATACAATTTACACCAGGAAGCTTGTGCTACTTGTGCTACCCTAACCCTAACCCTTGTGAGGAGAAATGAATGACAAATGGATTTGTCTGTATAGCGACACTGTGTAGTGGGTTCAACCAGAGATGTGGAGCCATTTGAACCCATGCAAAGAAGACTAAATGGGTTTTCATGGTGTGTGTGTGTGTGTGTGTGTGTGTGTGTGTGTGTGTGTGTGTGTCGGGAATGTGCTCGTGCAAGTGTGTGCATGAGTAATGAATAAGATCCTGGCACATCACAACCGGGTTCCTCTAATGCACTCCCTGTGGACCAGAAGAAATAAACAGATAAAGATGAAGTGGACGTGAACGCAATAGCAAAGAAAAAAAAAAAGAGAGAGAGAGAGAGAGGCAAAAGCGAGAGTGAGCAAGAGAGGGCAGGAGGAGGGGAGGGAGGGAGTTTTCAGAACTGTTATTGGAGCCGAAGAAGTCATTTCGACTTAAAGAGTTCCAGATGTGGGCCAGCCCCTGAGAAAGAGAAAGAGTCGGAGAGAAATCAAGAAGGAGGATTTATCAGACTGTATCCTTCCACATGATCAGTAGTCTACCCTCCCGTCCCGAGACCATCTGGTTTGAGAGCGGAATAAGCGGATCTTTGCTTTTGTTTACACTGATGGCTGTGGTGGCTGGGGGGGGGGGGGGCAGCGGAAAGTAAGGTTTAGGGTGTGGGGTGTCAGGTGGTAGGGTGGTGAGGGGGTATGGGTATGTGGCTTGCACAGCCCGCTCTTGGGCCTATAAAAAGCTAGGGTGGTCAGAATAAGGGTCTGTTGTTATTACACACACACACACGCACACGCGCACACACGCACACACACACACACACACGCACACACGCACACACACACACACACACACACACACACACGCACACACACACACACAGGTCTTTCAAAACCAATGACTGAACTCACCAAAATAGGACCCAACCAAAAGACATCCGGTGAAATACTGGAACAAAAGCTGCTCTTTCACTTATTTTGCAATGAAATAGCTCTAACTCAAGCATATGGCCATTTAATGGGCAAGTCCAATGCACTGCACTCTGTTGTTTTTAACACTTGCTGGCTTAAATGGAGTGCACATTGGAAAGAAACCAGTGGAAGCTGCACATCATATGAAATGTAAGGGATCAGTGAATGCGTGTGTGCATGCAGGCTACTTTGTTTTAGATGCTGAACTGATCTCAGACCTTTAGGAAGTTGCCATTAACCCTTTCTTCACATACATGCCAATGCTTGCACAGAAAGGTGCTCCTGCATGACAACATCTTAACTTTTATCAACAGTGAGCCTGCGGCCCTGTCATAAAAGCTAGCTTTATCTCTCTCTGTTATGTATATGTGTATGGACATGGATGTGTATGCCCAGCTTCCCCAGCATTTGTTTTCACTCCCTCTGTGTTGGGCTAAGCTGCACGATCACACAACAAAAGGCCATTGTGCTGTAGTGAAGAGCTCTGCTTCGGGGAGCTGGTAGTGGGCCACAAACAAAGGCTGGTTACAATGTCCCAACACAAGCTCATGAATCAACTCAACACTGGGCTGCCAAAAGCAGCCACGGAAAGAGCGCTATGAGTCTACTGGGGTTCGACAAAGAGGGGCGGTAGAGAGAGTTTGATAGAAGAGGGATGTGAGGGTGGAGGAAACAACTGGACAGGGAGCAGGATGCACAGCTGGAGCTGGAAGAGAGAGGAGTGAGAGATGGAAGATATGTGGAGAAGGTGGTGGGTGAATGGGATTTGTCCAACGGGAGGAGAGCGGGGATGAGGAAATGGAAGAAGGGGAGGATTTGAAAGGAGTGCAGCCAACACAGCAGGAGGATGAGAGGTGAAGTCCGCCTCAACAGAGAGCTGTGTCAACATACAAGGCTCCTGCCTGTGCACGAAAGCCCCCCTGCACCCCACATTGCAACCTTAGAACAAGAGTGACTTGTGAGGACTCAATCTCGTAACTGGTCAATTGAAGTCGTCAAAAATTAAAGTTGGCTGTTCAACAAAAAAAAAAAAATCCAGCTGTTCATTTCTCCTCGTACGACCCTGGTCAGCAACAAAATACCTTCTTTGTTTGTATCTGATGCCTCTGTTCAGTGTTTTCCTATTCTGACAGGTCAAATTAGCAACGAGTCCGTCAAACGCTTACGCACAAAGAGCTGCTATTGTATCCAGCAGCAGGCCACATTTCACCTTTTCCCCACTGTGAGGGAGTGGAAAGTGGTGACCGGGACAGAAAAAAATAAAAAGTTTGGGGTGTGTTTTGACATCCATCACCACACAGCAAAATATACACTGAATGCTGCCATTTCAATCAATTAACCCACAGAACAACTGAACATTATGTTGGTTTAAGTGCACTGAAAAAAACTTTAAATGTATTTACCATTGGCGTTCTTCCCACAGATCAGGTGCTCATAGTGCTGCAGGACTCCCCACAGTTCCGCGTCATTGTTCACCACCCCCTCGAGGGCATCTGCGCTCACTAGGGCGCCCCATGACCCCGAATCCGGCGATGAATGACCCCTCTCGGCCACCAGCACCCGGGCTCCTATCTCCTCCACCAGGGCTTCCATGCACGCGGTCAGGCATATAGCGGCGTACTCGTGGATGCGCACGGAGATGCGCGTGTCCACCATCCAGCGGAAGAAGCGTCCCACGGAGAAGGAGAGGCCGCAGCGGGCGGACTTGCCCTTCCTCAGCAGCTCCCCGGCGCTCATGCTGTACATGGAGATGGCCTTGACCGTAGCGGAGACGCAGTGGTCAGCCAGGGCCCAGCTGAGCACCAACCGCATTGCACTCTGCACCTCGAAGCGCGTGCAGCGGCAGTGCATGACGCTGAGCCGCTGAGCCTCTCTGGAGATGCGGATGAGAGCCCTGCGGAGGAGAGCGGACAGCCGCCTCACGGCCTCCGGAGAGAACACAGGTGTAGGTGCCCCCCCTTTAGCGCTCCCACTCCCGGCCACTTTACGAAGGATCTTGGCCACGTCCTCTTCCATCCAGGGGAACTCCTCCAACTCGGGTAAGCGGGGACACTTGGAGAAGATGTCCTCCGGGTCTTCTGGGAGGACAGTGTTGACCGTGTCCCAGCTGTTGTTCCTGCTGTTCATGGAGCCGGAGTAGTACCACCAGTTGCCCCGGTGAGGGGCCGTCATGAAGGCCTGGGAGTTGGACTTGGAGGAGGACAGGCTGAGGGATTTGCAGGAGTCCCCCGCTCCATAGCCGGAGTCCAGCGTCAGGTCCTCCAGGGTTTTCATGTGGACGTTGCTCAAACCGGCCATTATTGTGAAACTCTTTCGGCAGTGAGTGTTTTTTGGAGGAGCGGAAAACCTTGTCAACGGTTTTACCTGAAGTCAACACAAGCAGCAGTCGAAACTCCCCGCGGAGCTGGACGAACTGGTTACGCAGCGGCACACTTGCCAGACATGCTGCTAAACAGAGTTCAGTGCAGGGCAGCGAAACAGATAAAATCCTTCGAGCAAACGTGTTGTTAAAAAAAAAACACCCTTATATTGTCATTAACAAACGAGACTGCCGAGGAAATTAAAGTCGCACCCGTCTCACCTTCCCCCGGAGCTTACAGCGCAGGGATTTAAACTTTCCTCCGGGATCCACAGTCTGTTAAAACACGATGAAGTGCCTCCGCGCTCTCTGAATACAGCCAGACCCGAGCTCGTGTGTTACAACATGTCACCTTTTAGCCGCTCAACAGACATAAAGGCTGTTCTTCGTTTCTGTAGATATCCGTGAAAAAGTCCGAGACTACCTCATCGCTCTCCCGTCCCGGGTGCTCGGTCAGGAACAGCCTGTCGGAGACGCTCAGTTACAGATGTGCGTGAGGAGGGACCGTTGATGAATGACAACACGGAAGCAACTCGAGCACCAATCAGGAGAGGGCCGACTTTTGCGGGCAGCCAATCAGGACCCGATCCAAATGTTTCCTGAATATGGGAGAACAAGTAAACTTTGTTTTGCGTCAGACGAGCATCAAACAAATTCCTCTTATCTTGTGTGACCCAGATATGTCTGCATGCTATTTGCTTTCTTGCTCGAGTAACATACTTATTTTATACACATTCACACAAATCCGTGTAATAGCTTCAACTGTTTTACACGTGTGTTCACAGTCTTTATTATACTTTTACAACCAATTATACTACAAGTAAATATAGTAATGTATAATATAATGAACAGCTTTGATTTATCCATGACAGATTAAATCCTTGGCTAGGTGTTCACCATTAGTTATTATGTGGCTGCGTCTGGGGAAATTCTTCTGGTTAGTTACCTGGAACTAAACACGCAAGCACACCAAGCAGACTTGAGTTATCTCCTGGTGTTGACTCTGAGGGACTTGGCTTGCTGCCTGCACATTAGCTAATCCCTCACCTGCAGTCTGAAACAGAAATCGAATATGTAAAGCCCGTGGTAATAACGTAAGAGGTGGAGTAGTGTTTACTTTGATTAGGCTTAGGGTTTTCACTGTAAATGCACTTTAAAAGCTTATTTGGGATTGTAAAGAAGACAGATGTGTTGTAATAGCTTAAATAAGTTCATGTAATTTAGCTTTTTTTTTAAAAAAGAGTTTCAACTAAGAAAATGTGTTGTGGCTCATATGATTTGTACCCAGTCCACTACTTTGTGCTCATTCAGTACCAATTTAGCAGAGGTAATGACGAAAAAGTGTCAAGTCTTCGCTTTTAAAAACAAACTTTGAGCAAATCCTCTTACGAAACTTCAGTTTTTGGAGAGTCGTGCGGCCCTGTTTGTTGTTTCTGGTGAGGTGCTGTAACATGCTTGAAGTAAAATAAAGCAAACGTGTTGAAGAGGGCTGTGACTATACCTGCTTCTCATCACTCCACACTCACATAGACAGGCAGGGTGTGTCTCCACTGGGACAGAGTCCAACATTATTACATAATCGGTTTAGGGCCCAACACTCAACCTGCATGCATGTGAGACTGCAACACATTGTGAAAGTGGCTGTAATTAATGTTTTCTTGCACATATACAGACCTGGATGTTAGAAGACATAATGTATGTACTTAAAAGTGGAAAAAATGACTCTCAAACACACACACACACACACACACACACACACTCATACATCATCACAGTCTATGAATCACTCAGTCAGAGGAAGGAGTAGGGAGTCAACCTTTCAGTCTAGTTAGTCAAAAACCTTTCTAAATGAGATCAGAAGACACACAGGGCGTAGAGGAGATCATAGGAGGTTAGCACTTGCCTCATCCAGACCTCATGTAGCTGTAGTGTGGACAGTGTTTACCTCATGATCTCTCTGTGTGTGCATGCTCAGGGCAGAGACCACCACTCAGAGCAAAGTGGCAAACAGGGGGGGGGGGTCAACAACTAAAAACAAAAAAATCTGCAAATAATTGAATGTGATCCTGAAAACATTAGAGCTCTGCTGGAGTTCAAAATATTAAGTTCCATAATGTTTGCTTTTCTCTCTGCATTGGTCATAAAACACAATGAATGTGATATTACATCAATATAACTTCAAATGGGTAACTGGATGATGTCAGCCTCAGAGGGTTTTTGACATGGTTTCATATTTACTTTGCATTTGTAGCCAGTAATACAAGTAAATCAGGGCTTGTTCAAATCTCAGCAAAATGTACTTTGAGGAATCAATTTAAACATCTCTTAATCTAGCAGAATAAACGTTTTTATAATTTGGAAAAAGCTCAAGTAATTGTTTTGACAGGTCAATCAGAGTTTTGAGCCACATTCACTTCTTTTAAGCTGTATAGTGAATTGTATTGATTTGTTACAGACCTATTGAGTTTTGAACACTTTGCTGGAACAAAAAAAAGCCCCATAATGTCACCTAACTGGAATGATCAAAATGAGCTTCTCATATTGGGTTAAGAATGGTTGAATTGTTTGCATAAAGCAAATGATCAGAGACAGTGTTTGTGAGTGTGTAGGAAGGGGAAGTTTGAAGCCATACAACTGCTGTAAGTCTGCAGGTATGTATGTATGGGTGGAGCACCACCATGTGGTCAGATAAGGAATAGAGTTGTTGTAGCTGATATGTTTCACAAATGTCTTACAAAAAAGTAACACACAACAAAGAAAAAAAAGAAAAAACATCTGAAAAATTACCTGGACGTAAGCATAAAATTTTATTTGCAAAAAAAACCCAACAAATTAAAATAAAAGTACAATACATTCTTAAAACCTTTTCTCTACAAAACAATTTCACAGAAATTACCTTGGAATGTATATTCCTATTTTTCATTTTTATGTTTCTTATATATGTATATATATATATACACATATATATACATATACATATATAGTATTATATTTAATGCGATTCTTTTGTTCTTTAAATAGTCCCATGTCAGTGTTAAATGACGTACAGTAGACCCTCTTCCTGTAGAGGCAACGAAAGGGTCTTGGAGGGCATTTTGACAATCATATAGTCAACAACAGATCATTAACTGTCTTCCACATGTGTGTCCAGCCTTGAGCCCCCAAGCCACTCTCCATCAATATAAGTACCATGTTGCATAAACAGAGGCATTAGGAGCCCGGCCTCCAGCCAAAAAACGAATGGGAGCAGGTGGGGTCCTGCTGGATTGCAGCTGCCAGTGAGTCTCCATCACACCTCCTGATTTCACTCAGTAGTCATTAGTAGCATCTCTGTGTTTCTCACCAACAGGGCAACTGGCCTGCAAAGACCACTCCTTCCTGCTTCTAAGGTAATTCAACAAACACTCCGACACGTCTCTGTAATCCACTGAAGGGAACCACGTTTCCTTCTTTTACAGTTCATCTGAATTTACAATGACATTACAGCCTGCTGATAAATAACCGTATATTTCTTCTCTGTCCCTCTTCTGTCGTTAAAGTAGTTTAAAAACTGCCTGCAGCCAAACCCTGATAAAGGCACACATTTGTGAAACAGCCATGCCTTGCCACATTGTGTCCAACACATGAAGTGGTCTCCATTCTGTTGGAGCTTTATACAAGCTTAAAAGAAGAGTGTCGATGTTTCTCGATAGCTAAGCAACCCCCCCGTCTCGGTGGTATTTTAATATGAGAGACGGAGTTTAATCCCTCAAATCCAATATTTAAAATGCAACTTTCAGCTAAGAAAATGCTTCATACAATGGTGTGACAACGTGAAATCAAATGTCAGAAAGCTGCTGTTGTCCTCTGCTTCCCTCCTATTACAGTTGTATGTTCCAGTTGACAATGAGGTCAGAGATGTGGAAGGAATGGAGGATACCGTCAGTAGAGTTCAAATGTGTAAACTGTTGACAAATTCAGTGTTTTAGAACAGAAAATGGCACCACAAAAGTAAGTGCATCCATACTCAGTCAGAACAAATACAAAAAAAACAAAAAAACTAACAGCAGGACAAACTTCAGTTAATGAAAATAAATTAAATAAGTCATAACCGATAGCTAGCATTATTACGGGTGTAGTACGTAAAACTCAAATACACAAATTTGCATGACACGCAATGCCTTGAAGATAAAAGAGACACAGAGGGAGAGAGAGGGACAGAAAGAGATATAAAGATGCCAAATCAGTCATTATCTGTTTGGAAAAGAGCTGTTCTGATTCACAACCTTTCTTTGTTTCGTAATATCAGGTATCAGGAGAACGTCAGCACCTCGGTCATAATTATATCCAACAGGTAGAAGTTGATGTATTTAGAAACTATTTTACCAAAGACAAAGTTCCTCTACGACTCCATCTACGCCACCATCATGTCTGAATCTATCTGAATAACATGTTGACACACATTCTATTGGGCTCTCACGCGAGAGCGTGTTAGAAAAAAAGATCTTAGGTTGTCTTCACGTCTCCTTGTTAGAAAAAAGGTGCTTTCTGTCATCATAAGCACACACAAGCGGCAACACACTCACATACACCTATATATAGATACACACCCACGCATACACACACACACGCGCACACACACACACACACACACACACACACACACACACACACACACACACACACACACACACACACACACACACACACACACACACACACACACACACACACACACACACACACACACACACACACACACACACACACACGTACAAACAGCTGCTTTCCAGTCTGTCTGAAAACATTGCACCAAAAATTAGACAGAGAGAAGGAGAACAAAAATACCTCTCTTCTCTCTGTACAGTAGTTCAGTCAGTGAGGCAAAGTGATGACTCAGGTCTATCTGCGTAAACGGCTCGCTTGTAAAGTTCAGATTTCGACTCGGTTTCCTCGTACACACAAGTATACAGGAGGGGCTGATGTAGAAGCAGAGGCATCCCTGAAAGGAGCCCGTTTCAAATAAAGGCAGAGTTCAGGCAGTGAGCGATCTCCCACAGGTCTGTCTCTCACACACACAGTGGATTTGCAGGTAGATTCAGAATCCTCAGACCAGAAGGGGGCGCTATCCCTTTGGAGTTTTCTTGTTCTGGGCGTTCCACATGCCTCGTTTGGAGTGGTAGTAGTGAAAGAAGTTCCTCAAACGCAGTCTCTCCACCTCCAAACCGTTCTGCAGTACCCTAGAGGGGGCGGGAGGGAGGAACACCGGGTTAAAACTGGGTTCTTTTCAATGTCGTGGAGAAAATATTGAGTTAACAGCCTTTGCAACTGTTCCTGGGCCGTGTTCAAAATCCTGAAGAACAAGAACTGTGGCCTGTAGTCTGATAAAACTCATTTTTTCTTCTTTTATTAAAGTGTCAATTTACCCAACTTACATCTGAGTAAACATGCAGATCGTTTTAGTTTTAATTGCTGAATTATCCATCTGGCTGCTTCTATACCCCAAATTCAGCTCATAATTGCAGCACGTTTTGAAAGCAGCAGCCTTTCTTGATGTAAGTGAAAGAAGACATTTCCACACACTGAATATTTAAAGACCTTGCTGGCCAAAACATTCAACACTGAGAGCTTGCAATATTCATTGTGCAGACTATCTCCGTTCCTCCTGCACTTGTATGTGCACACTATCCATCTTCATTGCTTTAAAAGAGGACATTTAGCATATACACCTGAGGTACAACAGAGACAATCCAACACATAAATATAAATATTGTATCCTAACAGTAAAGCCTTATAATATTCAGAAGGTGGCAACAATCGTATAAGCTTCTGTACAACATGATGCAATCTGGTACAACACAACTACCATTAAAAAGCATATAATGATGAAACAATTTAACTACAACTTCAAATGTTAATGTCGCTCTAACGCAGTCTTAACAGAAAATAACTCTGTAGCCCTCTAATAGTATTCATTGCAGGGCTACTGTGTTGGCTTGTTGCTGGGTTACCTGTCCAACAGCTCCCAGTCCTCTCCACCCCAGCGGTCTTTGAATTCCTCTGTGTTCATCCCTCCAATCTTATCAAAATCAGACTTATAGATTCCAAACAGGCCAAAGCCGTTCACCTCCCAGTAACCTGCGGAAAGAACAAAAAGCAAGTTAAAAGGAAACACTGGTCCCATTGCCCTGCCGTTGCAGTACAAGTATGTGCTTCTGATGCAAGAGCCTTTATTATGCATGTAAATTGAAAACCTGTATTATGAATGTAAAGTAGCTGTCTGGAACTGGGGAATGAGTTTGAGTGACGAGTGAAACTACAAAAACTTGAAAACTATGTTGATACGCGAGTGTGATTATTCCTGTATGTGCGCAGACGTGTGCCTGCATGCGTGTGTGTGTTTTGTTGTTGCGTTACCATCGGGCTCCCGTGGCGAACTGCCGCAGCCGAGTCTCATGACAATTGGAGCAAAAGCAAGGCGTCCCTCCACACAGTGCTTCCTGATGCTTTCCAAGATGTTGAAAGGGAAGTGGATGTGCAGATCACACAGGAACACAATGCTGTGACTATCCTGCAAGGGGGAAACACAAACAAACAAACACACACATTCATTACATCTGAATAATCTCTAGCTCTTATGATGAAGACGACAAAGTGTGCGTGAATGAGCCTGTGTATGAGCTGTATGTTGTTCACATTCGAATAGTGTGGGATTTTAGGATTAAAGGAAGTGGAGAAGTCTGGGCTCAGCATCAGTGGCTTGTCTTCACTTCCAGAGCCTGCAGGTCATTCAGACATGAGTGACGGCCCCGTCATCCCGCCGCGACAGCCCTGACACTCAACTGACGGATCAACGTCTGTCCATACTTCCTGCCGCTCCACACCCCTGGGTGGGTGGGTGGAGTGTGCGTGCGTGTGTGACAGAGAGACAGCCAGAAAGCGGCGTAAGGGCACATGCACACAAATAACCTGTGAAAGGGAATGGATGTGACAGCGATGGCATACACATGACAGAGGAAATGCAGCTAACTGTCTAAGCGATTCCCTGTCAGCCACAGCTGGGCTCTTGTGGGAGAGGGCGAAGGGAAGCAGGAGGAGGCTCGGAGGTAAAGGCGAGAGATCCACAGCCCATGACAGACTGGCCAAGCAGTTATGCATTCATTATGCATGAGTGTTCTTTCTGTCCGTCCATCAGAAAAGGTCATGCGGTCAGTGTGAGTGGCTGACCTTCAGTGAGTGTCTTTTTCCTGTCAGCTCGCATATTGTTGTCTTGCCTCTGTGTGTGTTTCTCTAACCTCAATAGTGTCCACTCCGATCTGCAGTCCCGCTGAGCGCTCAAAGTTCCCTTCTCTCCTTAGATACTCATATCTGTGAAAACAAAAACATACACACACATTTGGAAATATTCTAAAATATTTCAAAATGCACTTAAAGTCCTGATACACAGGGCTGATTGTGTTACATACACACACACACACACACACACACACACACACACACACACACACACACACACACACACACACACACACACACACACACACACACACACACACACACACACACACACACACACACACACACACACCTTGGTACACTGCTCTCTCTTAGTGCCTCCTCCACGTCCATGTCTTCACTCTCAAAGTCGACAATTATGATGTTGAAATTGTCATCCTTTGTCTGGAGATGAAGATTCTCCATGTCAGTGATAAACTGCTGTACCCAGCGAGCCTGGTTTTTCACTGAAGGACAGTAAGAACAAAGGGAAAAGTAGAGGGATCAAAGAAAATATTTATTTATTTGACTTTCAATACTGTTGATTCAGTTTTGAAAGTTAACCAAAGTCCCCCTTTTGACGTACCTGGCACCACAAAGTGCACCATGACATCTTTCCTCCACTGCAGCATGACCGGCTGGCAGAGCAGAGGCTTAGCATAGGCGGTGCTCCAGGGGGTCGCTCCGGGCCGGACGGGGGACCCGGTTGAGGGAGGGGGAGGTGGAGGTGGGGTGTCGAGGCTGGACGTGGCAGCTGACGGGGCCGAGGCCGGTGCAGAGGCCGGAGCGAAGTCAGTGTTCTCTAGACTTTCCTCACCTTGCCTGCTGCGATGGAGCAGAAGGTAAATGTATTCTGACAGGCGCACGACGCTGCGGCCTCTCTCCATTAGCTCCAGCTCCACGAGGTAACGGTTCCCTCTCGCCGAGTCGCGCCGCTTCTCGACGTTGACAATTTGCAGCAGGGTGTAGATCCTGCGGCAAAGACAGAAAAAAAAAAGCTATCGAATGTGATATGAAAGAAAGAGAGCGGATGCAAATACAGAACACAATTTCTAATTTTATTCTCCCAACTGGATTCATTATGTTTTGACTGTAGGCAGGCCACCTAAAAAAAAGTGGCTACACATGTTCTGTAGAGAGTGAAGTCAGCATGGTGTGATTTGGGAAGAAAATGAAAACAGTGGCCGAGCTACCTTTCACAAATCACATCAATGTTTGTAAGCACTGCTGCAGAAAATGGTAATCGGCAACATAGAGGACTGCTAACATGAAGTCAAAGCACCGGGGCATGACCAATATGTTCTCAGTGAAATGACTTCTTGCTTCACATAATGCTTAGCATAAGGAATATGGGGATAAGGATATTTGAACTTAGAAGGTTGCAGGGAAACATAAGCAGCCTTTCAGTCTCACATTATTCCCATTGCCTCCCCCTTTATCCTCACCCTCCATTGCGTTCATTGAGCTTCTCCATGTACTGCGCCAGCACGTCCACCACCTCGCTCTCTGCCAGCTGGAGGTTGCCAGACACATTGCAGCGCAGGTCGTTCCAGTCAGAGCGCAGCAGCTCAAAGTCCATCGGATTGACTGAGAAGGTCCTCTGCCAGTTGATGCTCTCCTCTGCCCAACCCGGCCGAGCCTCGACCTCCTCGTAGCTGTAGTCCGACATCTCGCCCTCCTCCGGTTCTGGCTCGGGGTCGGGGTCAGGATTAGAGCGACTTGTGTCCTGGCCGAGTTCTGGCGGGTTGGGGTCCGGGTCTGGCTGCTGATGGGACTCTGTGATCTCGGAGGTCCTGAGGTAAGAGGTGACCCGTGCTTGACCTTGGAGCGTGTTGTCTGTGGCGTTTAACCTTTGCTGGGTAACTGGAGGGGGATCTTGATGATGGGACAGAGGGGTTAGCGGGTCACCTTTGCTGGGTACATCAGCAGTGACGGTAGTCTTTAATTTCCTCTTGCTTTTCTGCGGTTGTTTTGCCCCTGCTGCCCTGCTGGCAGACTTCTGTACACTTTCGTCCCGCGTGTTGATGCTTCCATTGTGGGGAAATGTCTTACCCTCTTTTGTGGGGGGGTTGGGCCAGAGCTGAGGGGCACTAACAAGACTTCTACTTCTTGTCATGCCTCCTCCTTTGGCACCCAGGTTTACCAGCCTTGTGGTCTTCCCAGTTTGGTACAGAAAGACCCCCGGGAACACCTCTCTAGGGTGGCGAGATGCCCTCTCCTCCCTCCTCTCTCGACGCTGCTCCCTCTCCCTCTCCCTGTCCTTCTCCCGCTCCTTGGCAGGTCGAGGCCTGGTGATGTAGATCTTGTTCTCGTCCTTCTTCTCCTTCTTGTTTCCAGCGAGCTTGTGGTTGTCGTCGTGGAGGTTGTTACTATGGGCGGAGTTGCTGAGGATCTGCTTGGCTCGGCTGGCAAGGGCCGAGAGGGAGGACTTCTGGGGGAAAAGGAGTGAAGACTTGCTCAGTTTCGGCAGTGTTTCAGCTCCTTTCTCTCCTCCTCCCCCGCCACCTGTTCCTCCTCCTTTCCTGCCAGGGCTCAACTCTGCAGGACCGGTGCGGATCCAAGTCAGGGAGCGACCGCGGACTACACTGTCCGTGTCAGGCTGAAGCACCCTGGTGTGGAGCTCTTCGGGTCCCTTCCTGGCGTCCTGTCTCATGTTTGTGTGATCTCTTCCCCAGTCTCTTTCCAGATCCCTTCCAATCTGTACATCTCTGTGAGGAAAATGTCTCCTTTCTCTTCGGTGTATGATACTGTTGACAGCTCCCTCCTCCTCTTCATTAGGGTCCGCCTCCTCTTCTCCCCCCTCTCTGCCAGCTGGTGTTGGCGCAGGCTTTGAGCGATGATGGGAGGGGTAGGAGGTGTGGCTGGTCTGGCTGGGATGAGAGGGCTTCTTGGGTGACTGTGTGCCAACGATCTCTTCCTCGTCCTCCACATCTACCACCTCCTCTTCATCCAAGAAATCTGATACAATAACACAAAGTTACAAAGACATTGTGTGTATAGTACATGTGTGTATATACAGTATGTGTGCAAGTGTGTTGGTTCATTATTAGTTTACCATCTGGGTTAGGGAAGAAGAACGGTCTGTCATCTTCCTCCTCATCCATCTTCATATATTTGTAGAAACCAAACCTGGCAGACACAAGACGAGGCAGCGCACACCCATAAACACACACATTAACACACACACAACCCCGCGCATTAAGAGAAGGTTGACGTTTCAATGTGCCTTGCAGCATAATAAACTTAATCTCTTGGTGAGAGGTCGAAATGAATCACCGCCATCAAATTCACAGACACTTGAGCAGTTATTCTGCATAATCAGTGCACTCGCTCATATATACAAGACAGAGACAAATGTTCCCATTGCTCTCCAAGCGATAAAAGCAATGATGTCCTTACTTCTCCAAGTAGATAGGGGACTCTCTGTAGAAACACTTGTTCTCTCGCTCCATGTGGGTGAGACGTGTGAAGTCATTTGGGTAAACGAAGGACAGATAGACCTAAAGAAAAATGTAATGTCAATCAAAAATTCAATAACCTCAGAAAACACCTTTAAAGGGGTTGATTTTCATTTAGTAGGATTATATTAATACCAGCATGTAATCAAAATCATCCTCTTGCTCTACATCATGCTTTGCGTTTGCTACAGTGATTCCTGTCAAATCTAAAATGGATTTGCTATGTTATGTGGCTCTAATTTCCACTTAATCTCTGCAGCTACTGCAGTAGCTCCTGTTGTCCTAAAGGGGGGAGCAGCGCTCAACACTGCCTCCCTCACGCTTCCTCAATGGAGAGATGCAGTTGTGATGACCAAACCAGCATAGACCTTAGCTTCTCTGCTCTTTTCTTCTCGAGCCAGTTGATCTGAATATTATGCAGACTCTGCAAGGGCATACTTGTAAGCAAGTTAAAATGATACTGTCATGATATTCATAGTAATTTGGATAAGCACATACAGTAGGTCTAATTTTACTCTCACACATACTGACCGACTAAGCAATTTCACGTTGAAATTACGTTTAATAGATATATATATTATACGTTTTGTTTGAATTAAGGTTATTAAAGGTTGAAAAAGGAAGGTATAGTAGAAGTCTAGTCTTCGTCATGATACGAGTAAACAGAATCTGTATCTATGACGAAACATAACCAGTTGTACTGTGAATGTGTTAGCGTGCAGTGCTTGCGTTAAATATTTACAGGTTTTTATGCATTTTTAAAACATGTAATGACGTTCTTAAAATATGGTCTAAAATCTGTCTATATCAGAGCGAAAGCAAAGAAGCAATGTTGAAATGGCCGCAGGTCTTTTTCTGACCCAGCGGGAAGGTGACTTACAAATTGCAGACCCTGGTATCTGGCGATGGGAAAATCTTTGACAACATATGTTGGCGAGTAGAGACATGCCGGTAGAACATTTTCCAGTCGGGCGGGGTTGATCATAGGAGCTGAGGAGGAGAAAGAGAGGTAAATATTTGAGATCTGGTACAAACAAATGTGTGTATGGAATTCTGCTTTCAACAAACTTAAGAGTCAGAAAGCTGGGAGATGATCAAGGCGAGGACAAAAACGAGGAGGAAAACACACAAAAAGAGGAACACAGCCAGACAGACGAAATGACAAGAGTCTGAATACAGCTGAACTGACAGCCAGAGAGACTGTGAAGCAGACAGTCAATCAGTCAGATAGAGAATGTTGACAGGCCAGAAAATCAGGATGAAGACAGGCCAGAAAATCAGGATGAGGACAGCCTGAAACGATGACGGTTAGATTTACTGCTGTAGAAGGTGTCCCTGGGGTCCGGCTTCAGCATATCCGCTCCGTGCTGCGTGATGCTGCCTCCCTGCAGACTCTGGGGCTGAGACTCCACCGGGAGACGGATGTGACTGCCCAAGGTCTGGGGGATGTGGTCCACACTGTTCATCTTCAGATTGGACTCGTCTGAAAAATACAGAGACAGAGAGTGAGGCAGACATGATGTAGTATAGGGAAAGATCATTATTTCGCTGTTTTTATGTGAATGTTTTATTTAATGCTGGCCACATTTTTAGTTAGCTGTTGGAAGGATAATATCGCAATCATCATAAATCTTTACCGACCATGAAAATGTGAAGAACAGGGAGAAAAAAAACGACAAAAGGTGAAGCAGAGAGGAAGGAAGCAAAGGGAGAAGAGGAAGAGAGCAGAAGCTGAGGATGAAGTGAGAGGATCAGAAAAAAAGTTGGAAGAAAACAAACACAGAGCAGAGTCATAATTATACCAATCGATAGCAGAGAAGGAGGGGAGAGCATCTGTGATTAATGGCACGTCAGGAGCAGGGCATGATGGGAGAAATGCTTTATAATTAACGTGGTGGTTAGCATCATTTTTAGGGTGGAGTTTGCACGTTCAGTGTGTGTGTGTGTGTTGTAAATTGTTTTATTGATCTGATTTACTTTGATTGTGATTGCATTGAAACAGGAAGTGCTTTTACTTTGAAGCCAGGAAGTAGCATTATACATGCTTCTTGACGCTAACTATGATGATGATAAGTGGAAAGCCACATGTCGAGTGCGAGATCGCCTTCTGTTCACTTTAACAGTTTGTTATACTGCAGTTTAGAAGTAAAGTGTTCCGTTCAAACCCAGACGTGTCTTGGTCCTCATTAGAAGCTCCACTTCACAACAGTGTGTGTGTGTCTCTGTGCACACGCTACACTACTGAGAAAGCCTCTTTTGTTTCTTCCAACAATAAGACATCTGCTGATCTCATACCTGGTTTACACTACACAGGAGCCTTGCCAATAATAACTAATTATCTATGTTACTGAAATCCTCACAAGAAGCAAACAAACAAGGAAAACAACAGAACTCTCCTTCTCTTTCTTTTGATTAATTTCTATCATGTTGCACAGATGTAGTTGGGTTATTTCTGTATGGCATAGATATTGAAACCTCATCCGCGTGGTAATGAAAAGCAAATATGGAAACCATTTAGAGTTTTGAATTCCCTGGTCTCTGTAGTAAATCCGTATGTGTGTGTGTGTGATGGTGTAAATTCATTAACAGCTGATGTGGAGTATTTGGAGCTGCACTGAACAATTATTTAATGACATACAGGATTTCATTTGTAAAAATTCAATAACACACACTTAAACTGTTTTTGATTAGCAGGGTTTTTTTCTTTATGAAGACGGATGTTGAGAAACCCATTCAGATGAAATACTACATTCTGGAAATATTCAATGAAAAGATAAGTTCTTACATGGGTAGTAAAACAAAAGCACTCTTCAGTACCAGTTTGGCACAATTGTTCCTGGTTTTTCCAAAAACATGAGCAGAAAAAGTTAGTTCAGGATTACTAAATGTGTTTGGGTGTACAGCATTTGACCAATCTGACACTGGTTGCTGAACCACCCATCTCTTCCCATCTCAGCTCTATGAATGACAAATTGTTTACCTGATGAGAATGAGGCTCACAGTTTGGGCATGAATTGGAAACTGATTCTTTTATTGAAGCTAGACCACATATTTGTTGATGTTTGTTTGTTCTTGATATGTTTGTTGAAATTATCTTTATATTCCGACAGCAATCAATAAATCAAACGCTCCGACAAAAAAAAAAAAAAGAGAGAAAAAGATCCGGTATCCGTAGCTGTCGCAGGACTGTAATACATCTGTCAAATGATTGGCTACCTGTCTGTCTATATCTATCTACCTGTCTGTCTATATCTACCTGTCTGTCTGTCTGTCTGTCTGTCTACCTACGCACACTCTGCCCATGCACTCATTGCACGGTACCGGAGTCTACTGCTAGCGTGACAGCTGTGAGTACTAACATTAGCCATGATCGTTGTTTACGTTCATCATTTTGGGGGAGTGGCTTTGTAGCGAGGTCTGAAGGGACTTTCTCACTAGATTTAGTGACTTTTGGCGCTTGTGCTGCTCGCTAATTGCATGGAAAAAGAATTGGCAACACTAGGCTGGGTCTTTACCCGCTACAACTGCTGAACTCACAATGATGTTAATTGAAAGCCAATCAGAGACCTAAATAAACTGGGAAAGCCTACAAAAGCTTTCTCTGTGTCAAACGGGAATGAATATTAAACACTTTCTACAGTGACAAAATGGAGAAACCCGGTAAGATAGAGAGCATGACATGAAGGGAGGAGTAGGGATGGATGGGTGGAGGGAGACAGATGAGGACGTGGTATCCAGCAAGTGACCTCATAAACTATACAAGGCCTCCTTCTTCCCTGTCAGAGCCAGTCATACACAAGAAGGCATACATCCCCAGCAACCGGCAGCTTTGCCCAAAATGACAACTCCACACATCATTCTCTGTGTAGCTGGCATTTTCCCTTGTTAACGAGGCTGAATCCCTGAGACACACTGCTATTCTTGGAGCTATAGAGGCTACACTAGAGATCTACTTGTGCTCTCATCTCTGCTACGAATGACACCTATGGAGAAAAATAGAGCATCTATTGCATTCTGTACCTTCTCTTTGGCCCCACATAGAGAAGACATGTCATACTCCCAAAGGGGCAATCTGCAGCTTCTCCTCTGTGAGAAGAAACTAAATATGATGAGGATTTCAAGCCTTCATCGAGACTTAAATATGAGTTTGTTTAAAGGGACGAGAGAGAAGCACATTTTGATTCAAGGAAGGCTGATTCTGTGACATTAAACTACCGATCGATACCAGACAAGACTAATGAAGTTTTTTTTTTTGTAGCATCATTTCCTGTTTTTATTTGGCAAGCTCTGAGCACAAAAAAGAATAGAAATAGAAAAGATCATTAAAAAGTCCCATGTGTATCTTAGCTGCAAATAACAAAACACTTTAAAGTAAATAAAAAAATGCATCATGAAGTTTATGTTATGTTGTGTTAAGAAGCTTTTCATGCAGTACAACGACGTGGCAGAATAGCTCTTACCTGTGTACAGGGAGATGTAGGCTGAGTCTATCACTTCATATTTCAGACCAGGGAGGAACGGACGCCACTGTGTGTGAAAGCAGAGAGGGAGAGCATTAAGTGAAGGTAGAAAACTAAATGTCAAACATGTGGATAGTATAAGGTGAGCGGAATTCATCCATCACTGTTTGCTGGCTAAACTGTGACACTCTCTGTGTTATTGATCTGAGCAGCATCACGGGATCGATCCGATGCTGGATTTCTATATAAACACACTTAGCCAGAGTGAGGAGAGGAAGCAGAAAAGTGTGGCACATATGAGCAGAGAACAAGAAACGTGAGGTCAATGAAGGAGGAAAAAAAAAAAAACATGAGAAAACAGACAGCGAGCAGAGCGAGAACGAAGCCGTGACAAGTAGGTGTGAAGAGGAAGATCTAGTAATGACCTGGAAACAGAGAGAAGCGTGGGGGGAGAGAAGCTACAATAGATTTCACAATTACCACGTCACTTCTGGTTACCAAGGATATAATGACAGGAGACAGGTCATTTTCCAGCCCTCGGGTTGAGAATACAAATATAAACACCCTCCTTAGGCTCATGCAAATACCTCCACGTGTGCATGTAACACACACACACACACACACACACACACACACACACACACTCACTCATCGTTTTAGATGAGTCATTCACGTAGCACCAATTGCTTCGTGAATGCCCGGCATTTGTTTTGTAAGATGTCTCCAGTATATTGTATGCTACTCCTCCACACCTGTCACATGAACACAGAGGCACACACACCTAAAGGAGGTGCACATTTAAAAGAACAACAAACAAGGACACAGCGCGACATCATGCTGAGCAGCAGCAGGGAGCAGCTCGACAGGCCACCCAAGGCTTCAGCATTGTGTCCTTATTTCAGGGCGATTGTCCTCAAGGTCGAGGCAGGCGGCTGTCAAAGCCTGAACCAACAAACAGCTAAAAAAAGGTTTATTTTAAAATTTGAAGAGAGCACTTGAAATGATGCAAGTGAACCTGTTTTGGCCTATCTTAAAGTTTTGTGTGATTTTTTTTCCAGTTCATTGTCGAGCCCCATATATTCTCTGATTAATTCCTCCAAGGGAGGTATTGACCTGGTGTGCCTGTGCATTTTATGTGTACACATACACAAAGCATTTCTCTATGCGTGTGTGTATGTGTGTACTGGCACAGCTATCTTTTTGAGGGACAATTTGAGTTTTTTGGGGGAAAGTAAGGACATTTTGGCCAATCCTCACTTTGGGACAGACCTTCAACATCCTGTTTGAGGGTTTTAAGGTTGAGGGTAAGGGAATAGGGAATACTTTATGTCAACGAGTGTCCTCACAAAGATAGAAGTACAAGGTTGTGTGTGTGTGTGTGTGTGTGTGTGTGTGTGTGTGGGTACCCTGTGTGTGCATGTGTGTCCTCCTTGAAATAGTGTTGACAGGGAGCGGCAGCAAGAAGCAGAGGCCTGCTCGCTGGCCCAATAAGTTCAACAGAGAGGAAAGAAAATCAATATCCAAGGGGAAATGATAAAAAGTACCAATCGCAGAGCAAAACAGCAACGGGCAGCCAGCAGTGTTGCTTCATCACGTTTCGTCATTCCTGGGCCACCCAATGACATGTGAGGTTTGGATATTGTTTTCATTCAGCTGGCCAAAAAGGGTGTTTGCTCCAACTCACACAAAGAGTGTGTGCTTCGTTGCCCGCTGGAGTAGACGTGCACACGCACACACACACACACCGACAAGTTGTTTCTTTCAATTCAATCGGCTACTCCAAAGCCTAAGGCACTATGAATAGGTAATAACATAATGAAACTATCTCACCCTTTGCATTATAGGTAAAAATCTATTTAGATCTCAGGTCCAATAAGATCAAAAGAAAGTAAACACTTCCATTTAGCGGTCTCACAGTCATGTCCTGGATCTTCTGGGGAATAAATAGAATTAAGTTGAATGAAATCACACGGCTCAACTTGACAAAAAGGCTGTCCAGACGTTGTCCATGTTAATTTGTTCAGCAGAGGACAGAGAGGCTGGCTGCGCCAGTTTTCTATTTTCTTTCTCAGTGGCTCAATCACAGACACTTGGCTTAAGGCCCAAATTAGTAGAGTGGTAAACAGAGAAAAGTCTGTGGCAGTGTGGACAGCGGAACAAGACAGATGATAACAAGCCTGATGACACCAGCCTGAGGGGAAAAGACAGGAAGAGACTGGTACTACACTGGTGTTATTTATATATTTATACAAGGCAGGCTGGTAAGCCTGCATGGTCATTCAGAACAGGGCCCCCTTTACAATTACAGTGATTGTTTGAGGGCAGGACGGCCTGGAAATTGTAGTTATTAAGGCTACTGCACCACATGAGCCACTTTCCAAATGTTGGAGACTAAGATTGAAGGATATGTCATGAAAGGTGACTCAACATTATTATTCACTTATTCCAAGGCTGAAAATAGTTCTCAATGAATGCACCATTTACTCCTCTAACGTTTGATAAAAACTACAGTGCTTATCCAAGCTGTCGAAGTTGAGTTGTGAGACAAAGGATCTTGCGATGTGGGCCAAGGCAAGATCAGGGATAGACGAGGTAAATATTGCTTCAGGAAGGCTTGTTTGTATCGTCGTCATCGTCGTCGTCATCCTTCTCAAACACACTAGATGTAGCAGTTAGAAAGTTCTATCTCTCGGCCAAGGTGCAAAACAATCACGGGAAACAAATAGAGTGGATGTTGTTACTGAGGAGATGTCTGAAGAGACATTGTTCTGGTAATAGTGAGAACCGTTAATAAGTCTTATTAATAGGTCTGTGATCTCTCATTTTGAGTTTGAATGTTCGGCCGTAGAAACGGTGACTTAATGGAGTCTGACATGTGGCCAACAGACCAATAATTATTTCGTTTAGTTGTGGTGACAGCTAACAAGCTAGTGACAGCTCATATCAACAACCTGTCAGTGTTTGTCTCTTTGTCTCCTCTGGTCGGGTTTAGGGGAATGTGGCACTTATTCTTCTATTGTAGTCCACAGAACCATACTGTACGTGGCAACGATTTGTGTGATGAGCAACCAGTAGCTGTCAGACATGTGTGAAATATGTTCTATATATGCTCTCATATCTGCTGTCATGGTAACACAATCATTTAAGGAACACTTCCACGTTACTGGAATTATGCTTCTTCACTTTCTTACCAAGAGTTACGTGAGAAGATCGACTCCACCCTCATTCATCGTACGGTAAAGATGAAGCAACCTCCAGCAGCCGGTTAGCTTAGCTTAGCTTAGCATCGAGACTGGAAACAGGAGGAAACGGCTATCCTGGTTCTGTCCAACGGTAATAAAATCCGCCAACTCTAAAGTCATACGCCTACAAAAATGATTTTAAATGGTTTTACATTGGTGTTCGTGAGGTTACCAGGCAACCAGCGGATAAGTTAACTGATGCTCTGTGAATGGTATGTGTAATTAGATACGCGTGTTACATGTTTTGTAATATTGCATTATAAATCTTACATTGTACTCTGAGAATATGAATGCAGTCCTTTTGGTGCATGTCGACTTGTGCTAGCCAAACAATGTGGAAAAGCAAATATTTTACTAGACACGCTTTTATTTGATAAAACCCACTATTCAACGCCGTGTTTATGACCCGACTTCAAATCGTGATACATTTGTTTCTCAAGAATAGGGATACAACATGTGAGATGACAAGCAATGACAAGATAAAAAGCTCCATTTACTGATGGGATGCAAGAAAAGTTGTGACAGCTTTGGTAGGGAGAGAAACAAAGTTTGAATTCTAACGCTGGCAGTAATGGAAAGTGAGAAGCGCGGAGCTATGGCGCTGCCCTGTGACGGGAGCTTGAGAGAGCATCAAGGAGAAACTCCTGACAGGCTCTCAGCAGATACCTCCCCCAACAGAGCATAGAAGACTCACAAGACTGCTCTGCTGATACGGTTGTAGAACCTTAATACAATGAGAGTTGACAAGGATGCAGACAGCGAAGAAGAGCCGGAAAAAGCACCAAAGCAAAAACTACAGCATGGAAACAAGGACGTAAAGCTCATGACTGATTATGCTCTTATTCCAATTGACAGCTAAAAAGAGCTAAACACTTACATGCCTCTCTATTCCCTGTCACACTGACGTGAAAACAGTGGCTTGTTTTTCCCATGTCATATCGAGTCTTGCCTGGGGACGAAGAACCAATATTCAAAGAGAGATGAGGAGGTGGATACAGTGACGGGGTGTTTTATTTTCTATGTTGAATTATACATTAGCCATAGTCTCTGAGACCAGACATTTCAGAAAGACAAATGAGCCCAATATCCGTAGCAATTACCGGCACGCCGTAGTACGTGCGTTTACAGCGATGCCCTGCGTGCTCTGAGGGGGAACCAGTTAGTCACACTAACACTCTCGCTACATTCAAATCAAGTCAAACTTCCCTGACATGAACAATGTCCTTGCACCCCTCTCAAAATCCCATTTGTTTGCTCTGCAGCCACAGACTTTGGTCAACATATTGCTTACTGGAAACGAGATAACACAGGAATTACACGTAAAAAATTGCTTTGACATGACTGCACTAATGCAGCTAATGGCACACTAAAAAACATCCAATGATAAAATACAACGGCAGAATGTGATCTGACACATTCAACGTGACCTGAATATGCTTAACAGCAGTGTGTGTTTAAGTTGCTTGATAACAATGACGCCAAAAGTGCAATGAACATGCAGGGGAAAAAAAGATGTTGGGGTCATTTCTCACCAGAAATACGACCTACTGAGAAACTACATGCTCAAGGCTATTATAATTTAAAACTACTCAAGTCACATTTTCCAAACATTACACTTTCTCATTGATAACATGCAGTGTCTCAGTGGCGCAGAGAAGCACTTGGTAAGACATGAAAGTTAATGTGAAAAGGACACAATGAGCAAGAAACGATATGCCATGTGTGGGACGGTGCTCTTTGGGAAGTGCCTGATCAAATCTGCATGATGACAAGACAAAGCGTTGGAATGAAAGACGGGAAGAGAGACATGAGCATCAGCTCTACTAAAGGCTTTAAATCCACGTAGTGTTCACCCAGTGGTTTTTACAGATGGAAATAACATGAATAAGAATGATATTCAGTTATATAATGAGCTCTACCCATTGAGAATGTATGTCCATGTCTTGCAGTTTTCATCACCCTCATAATGAGAGAGAGCCTGGGTGATCACCATGCAATCATTACAGTCGTATTGATTGGCATTGATGTTGCCCTCTAGAGGATGACAGGACAATGAACATTGCAGTAAAAGCATGCCACGCCATCAAAGAGCGATTGTTTGGCGAGGTTAATGCTGGTGTTGCTGCTTTTTTTTGCCATATCCACTCATATACATGACCTCCAATTTGAAAAGACCAACAAACACACGCCGTCATCTTAATCTGACATCTTAACATGCGTGTCAAACAGAAAAGAAAGGTAATGTTTGGAAAGAGCAAAGTAAATGTGTGCATGTTAATGATAAAGAGCGAAGTAAATGAGATGATGGAAGTGGAAAAGATGTGAAAACAAGCGCAGTAAAAAACGAAAAGTTAACTGAGGCAAAAAAAATAGGACTCCGCGCTGAACTAAAGTCGACCCTGAAAGGTGGTAAAGAAACTGAGAGAAAGCTGAATTATTTCCAAAGTAAAACGACACACACAATATACTTTAACAGCTGGCTCCAGGTCACACGGACCACTACTGATTTATATTGGCAGATGCTGAGAGGCCTGTGTGTGTGTAAGTGAATGCACCCATGAGTCTGCGGAGGTTGGGGTAGATGGGTGCATGCGCATACATGGATGTGTGTATTAATCGGCCGGCAGTTTGAGACTTGGTCTGGCAAAAGTGATAAAAAAAACGTGGCCATTAAAACCCTGCATTTAAATCCAACGCCCATGCCTCTCCATAAAGTTGCCATTACTAATTAAGGTGTGACTTTCTTCTCTTGTTTCTCCTTCTCCCTCCACCTCTCAATCACACCGCTTAATGGCCGACACTTTCCTTCATTCTGCCACAAGACTAATAAGCAAGAGACGTTTTCCATTAGGCAAGTGGAAAGGTCCTGTGTGTCACTGACAAAGAGATCCAGATGACATTTAAGAATCTCACCAAGTCTTAAAAAAAACAGTCATCACTCTAAAGAGTTTATTTGTAATGCATTGAAGAAAAGAGCGCTGAGCGTAGTAGTGGAAATGTTGAATGTCAGGTTGCAGATTTAGTAACGCCCCTACTCATTCTTACAACTCAACAATCTCCTAATTTATTGGCCCGCTGTTCATACATACAAATGCAGTTGTTTCCATCCCCTTGAGAAAGGCACAGAGTATTCCTAACCTGTCTCTTCCTGTCTCTAATGTTGTTTATGTTCCGCCTTCCTGCAGCCATCCCCTCTAATTCCTTCACACGATGGAAAAGAAAGGGACCAACACACAGAGAACAAGGGTTCTCTTTCTTATTTTCTTGCCAAAAGGTAACTTCCAGACTGCGCTTGTGTGTTATCTGATATTTACACCCTCTTGTTTCTTTATAACAAGCGCTGCTAAACAAATACTTTCCCCAGAGGAACAGCCCAACCTTTGACCAATGCGATCACAGCTTTGGTGCAGAACACAGGAGAAAGAGCTGTGAATCCACGCTATCTGCTGTTTAACAAATGAGTGCCTGAGTTTCTGCGGATTTATGTGAGCCCTGGGCTTTATGCTGTTGTGGGCTGGTCACGGTAAATCTGCTATTTTTGTCAAGGTGTGAAATGTATTCCGCTGCTAAATCACACACAGGGGACTTACTAAGACGGCGCTGCGTACACACATGCACACCTTCTCGCACACCATCTTGATTTGCTGCGTGACTTTTATACGCTTCATTAAATCGTTTCTACTAGTACAAACCCACTTTGATGGCCTCATGAGTAGGGGGGGGGGGGGCAGAGAGATGGCCACATGACCTTGATTCACTGGCAGACATAATCACATGAACACTTTTCTGTATGAGAAATACCACGAGGTACAGAGAACAGGAATACTTCATAGAGTGGCCTCCAGTATATTCATCTTTCTGCAGACTCTGTCCAGTTTCTTATTTCTGTCTCCTCTCCCTTTTTTTTTTATCTGTGATTGAGAGACCAACACCTTTAGTTTCAACGCCATGAATCTTTCCTAGTTCCCAGTGCAAACGACGATGTGTATTTTTTAGTACTTTAGTATGGGTCTGTATTTTTCTGGGTATGTTGCTACAGGTATCAGTGAGAAGACTGATACCTGATCAAGTTTAAATCATTTTCAATTTTATATCTATTTTAAAACTGCTCCCATCAACATTTTTATATTGACAGTGGAAAAACAGACTACTGTATATGCTATGTGATAGGGGGTCAACTGTAGTGATGAGCGGTGTAATGCTACTAAAGGAACATGTCTGCTTGTATTTGCCAGATGACATGCTATGTTGTCGCAAAACTTGAGCCAGCTTCAGTGATTTTGCCAGAGTATCCTGGGGACTGTGTGTCTGTATCCGCTCGTTAGATGCACAGCGCCTTTTTAAAATAAACTTCCGTGTGCACACAGGACACATACAGTTTCCCCTCGTACATGTATGCGGTATAAAAAAGGTATAGTTTTTAAGTTTACTTAGTCAGTAAAAGTACTTAGACCCTAAAAGATCCTGGTTGTGGTTTTAATAGGAACATCTCTGTTACATGAAACAGTGGTCTCCTGTATTTGTTTGACCCATCCAACCTCCCCAGGATCCCCCCCCCCCCCCCCCCCACCCCACTGGCCACCAGATTAACCAGTAGGATTCACCAGCAACAAGGACACAATAACAGCAATAACAGTAACATAGAGATGTGATTGAATTGTGGCCTTTCCCACCACCTCAGTCCGTTTGTCCTATACACTGGTCATGTGACTCTCACAGGCTGTAATTTATTAGTCACACTTGCACATCATCAGCTGAATATTCATAACACAGCCACACCAACGACCCACAGCATCCCACAGCAACAGAATAATACACGGGAGACCTGCCACCAACAGTACATTTCATACAGCCTGTGTAAAAACCTTGACACGGGTAGTTCTCAGCTGACTGTGCCAGATTCACCATTACCGAGACAGACTGGAGGCCCAAATGTCAATATGGCATGACCGTCAAAGTAGATGCATGCCTCCCTCTCTCACACACACACACACAGTTCTCCGCCCACATCTCATCGGGTTCACGAGTGATTCTCCTGGACTGAAGGTTTCTTGAGAGGCAAGAAAAACACACAAAAAAAGAGCACAGTAGTGCTGGAAACTGTGGCCAAGGTTAAGGAGCGGCTGGTGGAAACACGGTGGGGAAAAAAAAGACAACAAAAATATGACAAGAGGGTTTAGAATATAAAGACCCAGGAAGGAACTAACAAGAGCTAATAGGAAGACAGAAATACGGCAGAGGAGGGTAGCCAGGGGCAATCATACAGAGTTTGCCAGGGATAAAGATAGACTGAGAAAGAAGTAAAAAATCATTAACCATCAGGGTGCAAAAAATGGCACTGAAGTTTTGTGAAAGGAGAGAGCAACTCCAGCTCTGCTGATGATGATGGTCACCATGATGGCAATAACCCGCGGCTTGTTAAGAGATTCATTCCACACACACACACATCAGTGATCTCTTTCTTTCCATCTAGCCTCCCACTCAAAGTACACACTCACACAAGGCGTGTGGGCTCTCGTTTGAAACTCCATCTCAAAATTAAGCACCACTCATCTCTGAGCTTCGCCCGAGGTGCAGAACACCACCACTGAGAGAGAAATGGTGCAGTGGAGAGTCAAAGCGAACGGGAGGGAAAACAGAAAGTTAATAGAAGAAGAACAAAAAGTACAGAACAAAAGATACAGACCGAGGAAAAACCAATGAGAAGTGCAGCGGAGAGAGGGAGATGGAGGAGGAGAGGGATGACGGAAGGAGGAATAGAAAAATAGTTGCTCCCTTTCGTAGGGGAGGCCAGCGTGACAACAAGGTCATTCATGGCATGCAGTTTTGATCAGATGAGACCATGGAAAGAAAGGAGGAAAATGCAAAGGAGAGGAGATCTTTCCACTTCAAACGCTTCCTTTCATTTGTCACCAGCCACCACTCTGACTCTGTTAAACACAGGTTACAAGTGAAAACTGTTCTTCCAATGGTCAAAGCTGGGTGGAAGCATTTTTTATATGTTAAGAGTGAGCTAGAATGAAATGACTGGGGAGGGAAAAGACGTGTAGACAAGAGAGGTAGAGCAGAGGAAGTGAGCTCATGTGATTAGATGGGTCCACTTACCCCGACCTCCACGTGATCCGAGCCCTTGTCATCCTGCTTGTGGAGGATCTCAAAGTAGTATCGTCTGGACGAGATTAGGCTGAGGGGGAGAGAGAGAGAGCTATTGTTAGATATTTGACGCGGATGAAAAAAAAAAAAAGGAAGAATCTATCTTCTATAATAAGCCACTGCAGCTCTTTCCACTTTTGGATCTGTTATGTGTGGACCAGAAATACAACTGTGAGCAACTTTGGGTCACTGAAAACTAAAGCTATTACAGGGTTTAATGAGACTGCAGTGAAGTAAGGTAAACAGTTTGACAGAATAGTCATAAAAACATAGAGCAACTGGACCTGAGAATAGACAGGTTAATCAGCAGAGGGTATAAATCTGTGCTACAGGCAAGATGGCAAAAGAGACGGCTGTGAGCCAGGATATCATCAGCCCGGGGTCCTCAATAAAACACTCCTTCTGAGACGGTGAGGAAGAAAATCGATGCTCCACATAAATCAACATTTTACACTTACACAAGCGCCAGTATTTTTCTGGATCTCCTGCTTAGACTGAGTAAAGATCTGATTTGAAGTTGATGTTATTCCCTGCCCTGATGAAACACACACACACATACACACACACACACACACACACACACACAACCAAGCGACAATGTTCTTATCAAAAACACAGCTCGGATAATAGGCCAGCATCTGCTGCTGAATGAGCAACACCCGAGCACTGTTCCTCACATCATTAGCTCTACAAACACACACATACATACATATTTGAATACACAGACACATTGCTGGGCAGTGCATAAAATCATGTTTATGCATGTATGCATATATACTACACATCTACAGTGTATAAATGCCCTTTAAAAAACAAAAAAAAGCCTGAAAAGCTATTCTTTGATGGACAAAATGACATTGCATCTTGGAGAATCTGATTACTATAAACAAGATCATGTTGATTCTGTTCGCCACATCTTGGTTATTTGTAAAACATTTGCTACTCTGAGCTTCGGAGTCGTTTGGCGCCTCCATTTTTATGGAGTTTTAATACGATGTGCGATGGCTTGCTCTGTTTTTCTGTCTTTGTTTCCGTTTCCTTTTCTCTCTCTGTGACGGCCTGGTTTCTCTCTCCTGTCTCCTGTTTGTCTCCTGAAACAAACAAAAGCTTCATCTTCTTTGATGAACTCTGTGTTTGGAATTGAAAATAGCCCCACAAAAAACAATGAGATAACATGAAACAGTGACAAGCAAGCTGCATGAGGTTATCCTTGTTCTCGAGTAATGTGCATGTTCACAAGTTAAAAAGATTGAATATTTTAGTCTATGAAATGACGAAAGTGACAAACGCCTATTTAACAGCTTCCCAGAGCCCAAGGTGACATTTTAAAGTTGCTTGTTTTGCCCAACCAGCAGATCAAAACTCAAAGAGACAAGCACTTTAGCATTTCCGTTCGATAAATAACTGCTTGTTTCAGCACTATCAGACATAAATGCCTGGTCTTTCACGATAAAGATTGGCAAAACACAGTTTAGTAGACCTATTGGCAGTGTGTGTATGTGTGTTTTTGTTCCTGATGTGGTTGACCGAGTTGAAAGGGAAGGACAAAAGCTCAAGGGGGGGGGGGGGTTGCGTGTTGCTCAATGCACAAACGCCGCCGTATCATCCGGCTGCCCAGCGTTCTGTAACCAATAAATCATTGCAGGTGCTGGAGAGCAGTGACAGTGTGCTAAGGTCACTCTCATGAATAGGGAACGTCTCTCTGTGCAGCTGCTGAAACGGCACTCAGCGAACCTAAGTGCCTCTTTCAGCTCCTGGCACCCAACATGCCCTTTCTCATACGATTCAAACATAACGCCATGCAAGACTTTAAGCTAAGCCACACTTAAAAAAAAAAGAAAATAACAAGTCATTAGATTAGATTAGATGAAACTTTGATGAATACAGTGATTATGTGGGGAAATTGAGTAATCATCTTAACCAGAGAACTGAGGGAAGGATTAGTGAGATACAAAGTAATTCAAAACATGGGAATATTACTGTCAGAAAAAACACAACTGGTTCTCAAAAAGTTGCATTTATTGGAGAATTGAATCTCACCGTCTCTATTCGAGGAAATTCAATTTCAAGTTGGCGTGTCTTTTTCCATCCTGAACTCAAAACAATATTTTTTTGGCGGCCTTAGTTTATCGAGTTCCTGCCCCTGAGCAGACGACTGTAGATGGGTTTTAGGGATATTGCTACATTTCCTGACCCTTCATTAGTCTGTTTCAGCCCATAATCTGACTCCATCTGGGGGATAATCTAATGTCAGAGCTGAGAGGAGGCAGTCTGCCGCCACAGTGTTTCAGAGTCAGGCTGACACACAACCGCACACATGGAGGACACTTAAAATGAACAACAATTGTACAGAGATACACAGAAAAATGCATCCTGAACAATTTTATCGTCCGTCAACCTTTAGGGAACTCCTTCTATCCCCTTGCCACTCTCAGAAACTCAAAAATACACACAACACACCCAAAGCGTCCTCTGCAGTGATAGCAGCTGCTCAGCCAATAGAAACCTGTTTACCTGTTACAAGATTCCAGATAAGACAATGTGCCCATTCACACACACACAAAGACACAGGAAACAGTAGCGGAGCAAGATGGAGACCAACAAAAGAATCATATCACATCATAACATAGCTTAGTGGTTAGTGGCAGAGCAGCGACGACCCCCCCCCCCCCCCCCCCCCCCCGCTCCCCCTCACCACCACCATTCCGTGTTCATACCTTTTATACAGAACGGCGAGGTGGAATAAAGGTGCAAAATTCCCGCCGTGAACAGGCTGTGTGTGAAAGGGGCTACCGAGAAACAGAGATTGATAAACAGATGCAGGCAGCAGAACATTAAGTCCTATTCACACAGGTATCTATCTTTTGTGTAGCTCCATCCTTTATATACTCTCTTTGTGAATGTAAGTCATTTGTATGCCAATTCAGAAGCAATTTCATTTTGGGGTGATGTAATTTAGTTTATCTGTGGAGATGAGACATTTGTTAATTCCTTGTCTGCAGTTGTCTACTTAAAGTTATTTCCTTTTTAAACTTTGCGTGATTTCTTAGTATATGTGTGTGTGTGTGTGTTTTTTTTTTTATTGGGCATGAATAAGACAGAAATATTCTTTGGGAAATTAAAATACGGAAATTCATCATGAGGACCCAAATAAAGATATGGTTACAGACAAATGAGAAAGATGTGAATGCAGTTATTTGAAAAAAAAACTAAGTGAGTAAAAATAAAAACTGGAGTTAAAAACAGAGGTGTTGCACGAGTCTATGTGTATGTGGGTGTACTGGTCACACCTGTCTTCCTGTGATGGATGACGAGGCGAGCCACGGTTGAAAGAGATGAAGAGAAAAATATGAAGGAGCGATAAATAGCAATGAACAGCAGAAACGGAGAGGAAATCAAAAATACATTACAATGAATATCACTGAGATGTGATTTCATACAGAACGCCACGCCTGAAGGGGAAAAAAAAACAACAACATAAGAGACCATGTGAAGGGCAAATGAGAGCTGGAAGAGGAAAGAATAGCTATTAGCGTGTGACTCAGAGGATGAGTAGAGGACACAAAACAAGAGTCTAATTGCCTGACTAATTGGAGTCTTTGTTTCCAGCTTCCCTTCATTGGGCTGAACGGATAGAGACAGACAAAGGAGCTCAACTGGGCTGGATAACACAAGACGCGACTGTTGGAGCGAAACAATATTCAGAAAGGATCATCCAAAGTATGAAATATTTATTTGGCAAGAACATACAGAGGGTTTTCCTTTTTTTCCCTGCTGAGGAACAAACTTCTTTCACGGGCATCTCAAAGAAAACGGTTCTACTGTGGGTTTGTCTAAAGAAATATACAAAAGCCTGGGTGCACAACATCCAGAGGACCGACAGACAGATTGAACACACACACACACACACACACACACACACTCACACACTCTCTGTATAACTAACCTGGTTTGGCGTGAGCAGAGCAGAAGTGGAAATGGAAACAGTATACTTTCTGCCCTTGGTAAATACCAGTCCTCTTTCTCTTACTTTCCCTTCATCTCATCTCTCTGCCCGCCGGCTACAGCAATTTCCCGGTTCTACTTTTCCAGTATCTTCCCGTCTTTTTCCAACTCAATTTCTCATTCACGCTATCTTGACTGTCACCCCGTCTCTCTCTCTCTCTCTCTCTCTCTCGTCAGATTTCTGCCTCTCCAATACAGCCACAGGTGGCCCTTTTAAATAAAAGACTGTGCTCGGCGAGCGCTCTCCTCTCAACTACATTAATGATACCAGTGTTTAGAGCTGCCCCAAGGAGACGCACAAACTTCACTTTTCTCCCCTCGCGCTCACTCCCCTCTACACTCCATTTCTCATGCATTCCTCTAATCCATCAGAGAGCTATCACGCTGCTCTTCCCTGCAGCCTCAATAAATCCTCTTTCTTCCATCACCCTCCCTTCGCCTCGCCCCCCCCCCACCCTGCTCTCCTTCATCCCTTGCTCTTTCCCCGTCTCTTTCCCCCCTCTCTTCTCCTGTATCTTGTCCGTTGCTTCTATCCGCCGCTTCTCTTCGCCGCTATCTAACGCTTCCAAGTCTCCCATATGTAATTATCTAATATAGCGTTAGAGCATTATCTTCTTCAATGCTTTTTCTTCCCTACGCCTCCAACTTCACCACTTTCTCACTTTGATTTCGTATTAACACTCCTTCTCCTCTGCTACTGACCTGAATGCGTGGATATGTGAAGAAATGAAACAAAAACAAAAAAATGTGTCTAGCAATGCCTTGCTCCCCTGGGGTTTGTGTATTTGTGCCACACTGAGAAGCATACGCTCTTTTCATCACAGAAAAGTGCAATTACAATTGTTACATTTACTTAAAGGTCAAACGAATTCATGTCCAGAAGACGTGTAAGATGTACACAATCATACAGCACATTAGCAAGTTGGAATGATTTGACAAGACCAGCAACATTTTTCTAATGTTAACGAACCCCATTATATGACCAAAACCAACAATAAACTGATCCAACTAACGTATCGTACTAAAGTATGATCTGTGTATCCAAAGCCTGATGAAGCCTATATTGTCTAAAACACACGTCAATAAGCCACACTGCTGCTATGGCTGGAATGTTCCTTCATTGCGATAAACACGGGATAAACTGTAGTTTATTTCAGGCCAATCCAACACACAGCGGTGCTATAAACACTCACAAGTGTAAATAAACTATAGATTTATATTTGAGTATGCTCAAAATCACAGTTCCCAGTTGTTTAAAGCCATGACTGGGCCTTTAAAATAAATAAATAAAGAAACTATCGGTCTGTGACCAACTTTTCTCTAAGATTTATGTCTTCAGTAGTGATGAGTGTGTGTAGCCCCGAGCCCATTCATTACTTTGTTGGAAGACAAGAGTGTTTACAGCTGTTTCGAGCCGCCACTCCAAGGCAGAGTGAGAAGACGAGATAATTGTTTAAATATGGCGATAAAGTTTCACACTTTCGGACAGTCTTTCCTGGAAGGCATTCATAGTGTTGCACTCGGTTGACAGAATTCGATTAAAAATAAGCGCTTTAGAGAGAAGTGCAAACCCTGCTACTTCCTCACCTATGCACACCTAGCAAAACATAAAGTGGGCGTGAATTGGTTTTGGAAAGTTACAGAAATTGACGGATGCAGATTCGGGGGGGTTCAGACTCGGTTGGACCATTCGACAAGCACTTTGGGTGGAGCTTCCTGACACCTTTAAGCCTCCGTGGTTTCGATCTTTTCATGGGGTTTGTTGAAAATGAGAAAAATATAAAATAAGGCTAGCCTTATCTTCTCAACTCCTCTCTAGGTAAGTGTGTGTGCAAACATGTGAGTATGTGTCCATGACGTGTCTGCATTTGTGCCTAACTACTGATCTCTTCTTATGGTATCTCGATACTTCCTTGATATTCACTAAGTCACTTTCCAAACGGCTTAAATATCCGTTCGGCAGCTGCTCAGAATATAATTCCCGTGTTTCCTCAGGCTGAGCTGACCCTCCGTCATCATTACTGTCTCTAATCACGTTTGGCCAGAAGCAGCCCATGTGTTACCTTTCGGTGGTACTCGTGCATTACTGCCAATCCGATACATCCAATAAAACAGTCTTTCACATCTCAAGAGATGTGCATTAAACCCCTCAAAGACATTCCGACTACACATAAGCCACACGTGGACACACAGGGTCGCACACACTCAGACATAGATTTGTGCCTCAGCAGGCTCCCATCACTCATAGAAACAGATGGCAAAGTAAGGGCCTGAGGGAAGAAAGTGGGACAGAGAAGTCTTTGCAGCTTGCTGGCAAACAGCTTCAGTCTCATTCAACTGCTAACGGTGTAGCAACCAATTACCTTGAGCGGAGACATGCTGGCATTAAGGTTGGTATTCACACTCAAACACAATCAGGGAGATGTGTGCACACAAAGACAGAAGCATACAGAAGTTCACACACATTCTAAACTGATATATACATAAATAGCAAACAGGTGCAACATTCAGCTCGCTCAATCAGTATTCCTATGATGCCATGAGCACAAGTACTATACTTTCCTCTCTCTAAGTGCTTGAGAGTCCATGCCGGCTAATAGCCAGCAGTGCTTAAATGATTCAATTATAGATACTGAGAGATCCCATAGTGAAGTAGCTGGTCATTCTCCACTAGGTCTCCCGCAATTGTTGCCGAGAAAAGCAACGGTTAACTCCTGCCTTCCAACCATCATCGGCCTTTGGAGGTTTTTCTGTTATGTCATGCGTATAGAGAGAACAAATGGGAGCGTTTGCGGTGTGTTGAAAGCACACGAATGAAAGGGAAAGAAAGATGAGAAAGGAAAAAAAGGGGAGAATGTTAAGAGAAGCAAGAAAAATGCCTAAAAAGTTAAGAAGGCACCCACAAACCCTTGCACGTAGAAAAGGGAAGAACACACATCAACGCCCACGTGTCTGTGGAGGATCCGACGTAAATGTCACTTCCAGCCGTCTGTGGACTGAAAGCTGCTCCTTCAAAATGCCAGCTGTGGTATCCCAGATAACCTTGGAACCCTCCTCTGACTTCACCTCCTCACCACGCCACTGCCAAAGGTCAGCAGCAGACGTTTTGAATTTCAATCAGTGAACACCTGAAGGTGAAAACCTTGACAGACCATTACTCTAATGCTTGGAAACTCATCCACAGAAGCACATACAGGTGAATGCAAACACACAGGCATCGTTTAATCGATGCTTTTTGTCTTGTGGCATTTTTTTTTAGCTCCAATATCTTTCAAACAATAGTCCTTCTAATCTCCGAACTGTCAATCGCATCCCGATCTGAGCTGCTCAAAAGGTTCTGAAAGACTTGACGCCAGGAGAGGTGTCAGATTCAGCTCAGTATGCAACTCAGCACAGTTCAGTTTATAGAATTTTAGCAAATGTCAATCTCCCCGCAGATGTCTATACAGCCCGAGGCTCAGCGAGCGGAGGTAGTGTTGACGGGGTTATCTTGGGTTCCTCATCGGACTACTTCGCTGTCACTCATCAAGCTGTTGTGACAGCGCCTAGCAGGCACTGCCAAACTATTACATCACAGGTATGAGCAGAGGAGGAGACAAACAGTCAGACAAACAAAAAGAGACACTTTCAACCTGACACGGGTATTATTTTAAACGTCAGGTTGTAGGTGCCATAAAAAATAAGTAGCGTTTTGGTACTTACTTACTTAGGTTCAGTCTAGTTTGAGTACTGTTTTTTATCTCGTGAGTCTCTCTGTGTGTGTGTGTGTGTGTGTGTGTGTGTGTGTGTGTGTGTGTGTGTGTGTCATCACGGCAAAATGTGGTCCTGGAGATCCCTAGTGTGATCCCAGTATCATACATGATACATGTCCAATAACAGAAAGAGCAGCAAACCTCTCATCGAAGAAGCTGGGCAGGCAAATGTTTTGTATTTGCACTTAAAAAAAGGTAATCAACCATCAAAATTGGGTCAATCAACCAAATAAGCAAGTCACTGGGGATATAAGTAGTTGTTTTGATGGTTGTTAATGCATTTCATTTAATGATATTCATGTATAAATCCTCACATGGATCAATTTCAGTGACATGGAGCCTTTAAAAGAAGAAAGAGTAAATAGAGAGAAACAGATAGACAGCAAGAGGGACAAATGCTCTCCATCCTCAAGTTTTATTCAGCAAACTTCAGAAGTTGAACGCCGGCACGACTACCTCACACACACACACACTAAATAGTGTGAGTCATTGCCTCCAGGTGGCCATAGCCAGGTGGTGTGGATGGCTACCAGATCTCCCAAACAGGTGTACTGATCCTACTTTCCGGTCCATCCCATCTATTTAAATTGCCACCATAGGACACACTTTCACACACACACCATGGCTACAGCAGGGCCACAACCCACTGGTGGAGCACCATTGCTGTCAGGTTTTTGAACAGCACGGGTCTCCTGCTGCGTGCTGTTTGCACTGCAGCATATGCACACTTCTGAAAGCCCTCTTCTACCGCATCTCCTTTTACAGCTTCAAATGTCCTCTCCCCAAATGTAAATGCCATTATGGCGTTAGAGAGAGAAGGCCATAAAAAGTGAGTGAGTGAGAGACAGAAATAGAATGAGGGGCTGATGGGGAAAAGGGTATGAAAAGATGGTATAATATATATATATATATTTATTTATGCGTGTGTGGTTTCAGTAGCCTTTGAATGCATTGTGTGGAGACCTCCAACAGGAGAGAGAAGTGCTTCAAGTGAACCCCTCAACAACAATATGTTTCATTCCCTGACAATATGATTCAACCCTGCAGCAGCCATTAGTCACTGTTCACTCAGCTCTACGACAGTCGGCTGTACGGCTCCAATGAACCGAGACGAATAAGTAACCCCAGTCCAAAGCGTGAGAGAAAAGAAAGAAGGTAAAAAAACACCCCCCGACAGAAAACAGGGTCTCTACAACCTTGCTAAAGTGTCTGTTGTGTTTCATTCTGCTTTTGCTCACTCTGTTCAATTACATTTCGTTAGACTGCCCTCTGTTTGGTTGTTGTTCTGCTCGGCACCATTCAACTCCATTCTTTTATGCTCCATCTTTTGTCTCATTTCTTCCTGTTCTGGGCTCAATATGATAATAACTAGGACCGGCAGCACATAAATTGCGAAAGCTGTATTAAATTGCAGCTTTGTGGTAGAATGGAGTCTGTAAATAGACTCCAATGGCCCTGAACTTTTAGTTGTAGCCTCGTATGTAATGAATAATCATTTTCACAGTGGGTTTCCATTTACACAATTGAGTGTAATATTCTATAAACACTAAATTTGTTTTTTATCAGGTTTACAAATGTTTTGATTTACCAGGTGATACAATCTGTCTGACTGATTTATTATTGCTGTACACAGTTTTTTTTATAAATATTTTAGAAAATGATATCTTGTTCTGTTCTGCCCTGCTAATTTGCTCATTTCAATTCTATCCCATCTAATTTGAAGAATTCCTTTTTATGAATGCACGGCGATTAATCCTGCTGCACACACAATTTGCCACGCTCAGGAGCATAGCAGCTCTGCTATAAACAGGTTGAGTGTAATGGTGTGTGAGGGATGGATGTCGCACAAACTGCCTTTGCTGCGGGATGTTTCAATAAAGTCATCAGATGCAGAGAGGAATTTCAAATGTCACGGTATTCCACAAACAAATGCACATTAATGCACAGACGTATGAATTTGAACATGTTCTCTCACACACGCCCGCACAGAAACATCAAAGTAGATTCATGGAATTATGGTGGAATCATGAAGAGCTTTAGACATCAGGGTAGAAAATATAAAAAAAGATTTTGAGAGATGGAAGGGAGCAACAATTGGTGTGTATGTGTAGGGTGTCTCAGTGGGGTAGAGAGCACACAGCGGAGGCATGTGCTCTGCAACAGTTCTCCTTGAGTGGGCAATTGTATTACTGACAGCATGGACAAACTGTGGGAAGCTATACTGCAGTTTCTATACAGATGCAAAATACGCGCACACACACATTATGTATTGCAGATAAAAGTTCTGCATGAAGTACATTATTTTATTTGAATATGATTATTGACGCATTAATGGTGCAGCTGATGAATGCTAGTTTGAATTACTGTATATGCTGCTAGGTAGCTTGATGAATTTCCCCCAGGGAAACAATGGAGTCTTATCTTAACGTATGATAAAACATCATCATCATCATTTATTTTCTGATTATCATTAATCGAAATCTGCAAAGTAACTAGAAATTAAAGGTATCAAAAAAATTTAATGGAGTAAAAAGTACAATATTGGCCTCTGAAGTGAAGTGGAGTAGAGGTATAAAGTAGTGGAAATACTCAAGTAAAGTGCAAGTACTCCAAAATTGAACTACAGTACCTGAGTGAATGTACTTAGTTACTTTCCTCCACTGAACGGCGTTTTGAACGTCCCTGCCGTATTCTGCCTCCACACTCGGTTGCTTTGTTCTTGTTATTGTCGGAGAACGCAAGACTCTTGTCAGACAGGAGGAGAAAACAGAAAAAAACTTTCAGCTGCCTCCTCCTCATCATCTCTCTTCTTCGTCTACTTAATCTTTTGTCATATCTCTTTGCTCCCTTGTAGTCTGGTGTGCCTTCTGTGCTCACCAGGACGAGTTAATCCTACGCACAGACAAACACAAACACCTGCCAACAGGTCCTGGTCTGCATTCAGTCCCTTCTGGCATTGATGGACTGTGTGCCAATGGGGTTTTTTTCCAAAAGGGAGGAAGAAAGTTCAATATAGGCATGTTTTTTTAAAAAGCAGTGAAATTTTTTTGTGGTTTTAGAAATCTTAATAATCCCTCTCAGAATGATACATAAACAGTTATGATGAGACCTCGACACGTGATGAGACATCGGAGCGATGCAGCGAGTCAGACTCAATTAACAGCAACGTCAAATGAATACGGCTATCAAAGCAAAGAAAATGATGTATGCCATAAGACAGTCTCACTGAAGGTCTTCCATCTCATTTGTTTTTCATAGATTGGAATTGCAGTCTTCCTTGCATGATGTTGGTCATTGACGTAAAATTACTACATGCATGACTGTCTTGCACAATACCATTTGTATTTTAACATATGGGTAAAACTCCACAAGTAACATGTTCTGATATAAGTGTTGAATCTATTTAGTTTATATTATTATAAAACTCTTCTGTAAAAATAAAAAAGCACACATAAGACAAATGGTCTGTGGGATGTGGAAGATCAGGGCCTTTGGTCCGTGTGAGTGTGTTGTATTATATCAGTAAAATGT
The DNA here is from genome assembly GCA_032191485.1 of Leptoclinus maculatus. Lineage (NCBI taxonomy): Eukaryota > Metazoa > Chordata > Actinopteri > Perciformes > Stichaeidae > Leptoclinus > Leptoclinus maculatus. The sequence goes on from JAVDOI010000007.1 coordinate 11,084,752, forward strand.
ACTATATAACTAGTACCAACTTGGGCTTCACAGTTCTCTATTAATCCCCAAATGTAGGTCATGTATATCACTAATAAGTTCAGTCAAGATCACAAAGTCATTAGCGCCACTCAGATCATCAGCTGATTTTCCAGAGTGCCAAATTCACTGTCACCAACTAGAGAGGTCCATTAATACTGCTGCTGATGCTGCTGATGCTGCTGCCACCACCACTGCATTGCAACCTGATTCATGAGCAAATAAACTATTAAACCGTTTCACTATTTCTATGACGCATTAGACATTTCAATGTATATTTCATCATCTAGTATGTTATCATGCATGCACTCTAGTCCCCCTTGGGGGTTTTACTTTCTGTCCTACCGGTATGCGATGGCTTTCTGTTTGGGTTGTGCTCAATAGTATCATCATCATCATCAGTATTCATCGACTTGAAGCAGAATTGCATCATGATGCTGTGATCACATTATGTAACTGTTCTACAAATGAATGATTCTGAAGTAGTTGAAATTCAAACAAATTCAGTTTTTGATGCTTTGTTTTCCGACAAAAAATGGCATCCCAACAAATATGAGTGCGGTGGATGTTATGCCATGGATACATTTTACAGTTTTGGCTGACTTGGATATTCAGCCGTATTTATTTGAGCCATAGTATATGGACGAAGTAATGCAGCAGAGAGAGAGAGAGAGGCGTGCACGATGATACATAGTCTGTCCGGCAGGGACCTTGAACGTTAGAAGCTTGCACGCAATGCATCCTGGGACACATAGGCACTGCCGTATTTACTACATTTACCATGAATACTGATTGGACATCCACATAAAATATCTCTTTAATATTTGCATATTGATTTAAACCACATCACCAAGACCCAGAAAGCTGTTTCGACCAGTTCTTGTACTTGTCTTGTCAGTCGACCATGATAGGAATGTCTCACACTGAAAGTGACATTGTATCCATCACCCAAAGCGTACAGCATTTGAAAGAGGTAAATACGCATTCATAATTAACAAAACACAGTTTTTCTTTGTTTTTATTGTATCATCCAACTTGCACCGTTTAGAAGTGCTAAAATATTCGGAACTTTCACTAAAATATGTATTTGCAGTGTGTGTGGTTGTGTGTGTGGTTGTGCGTGTGTGTGTGTGTCAATAATTTAAGCCAGCACTCTACATCATCCAATCAGGCAAATGTGGGAACCCAAGGGAAAAGAAGCACCATTCTTTAGGAGTTCTTCTCTTGCTGCATAATAATATCAACTTAACAATGACTGTAGAGGCAAACTGACTGCAGATCAGTGCTAATATTAAAGGGTGCTTTTACGCGAGCAGCTCCGAGCAGTTAGGGAGAGCGATGTGGGGAACCTGAGAGGAGCTGATTGGAAAATACGTTCTCATCTTACATTTAGAGAGAGAGGCATTTCAACTGTAATGGTCCTCAGCACATGGTCCTCCAGATATGTTAATTCATACATACATGGGAGTACACACCTGCACACAGAAGAGACACACCACCTGCTTGAGCCATCAATTTCCTCCTTCATGTGAGCAGTAAAAGCCCTCTGAAGCAATTATGTTATAAAAGAGGCTGTAGACCGGCATGAATTGACTCTACACCAGGCATGATCGGTACACACTGCCTCTCAACAGTTTACCGGTAACAACCACAAGACCAGTCCTAAAAGGAGCTCCAGTGGTGGTGTGTATTTTGGGCTCTGTGTTGGCTTGAGAGTGTATTAACTGAGCCGTTAAGAAACGTGCGCAGTTGTCACAGGTACTTACTGCACAGACTTGGAGGACTGGGACCTGAACTTGCTGAACTCGCCTGGAGCTGTCCACTCTGTACCCAGCTGAAACACACAAGACAGGAGACACAGATCAGAGCGAGTGTAAGAGAGCAGGGAATAAGAGCAGCATAAGAAATGAAGCACAGCTTGCAACCGCAGAGTATTCATACTGAAAAAAAAATCCATTTTAGAAATCGACTTTGCGAGATAAAAAACCCCAATTTTATGATTTTTTGGCACCGACAACTATTTTGGAAGGGTCCTGTCTGTAAATAAGTAGGATCCCTGGTTATGATAGCACAGCAAATGAAGAGTAAATTGGAAAAACAAAATAATATGCCCCGAAGCAACAGGGAGAGTCAATCAGGAGGCGAGTTCTGAGAGCAAATGGCTATAAACAGACAGAAAATCAGAAAGAGTCATTCCCTGCCAATGCTGAGACTAAGAAGCCGGCTCATCAGGACGCTTGGGGCTCCGGTTTCAGCCCCGCGGTCGAATCAGTGCCCATTCATTTCCTCAGCAAGCCAACGCGGCTAATTAGGACCCCTGCTGCTGCTGATCCATAATGAAAGAATAACACTAAGATCATAGTGGGCATGCCTTTAATTGTTTGTGCTGGCCACACTTCAGGGCTTGAAACTGGTCTGAAAACATTGTGGCGCGTGGTGTTAACACATCACATGAGCCTTTCAGCTTGTAAATAGCTGCTGATCCTCACTCTGGGTACCACGATGTTTTCACGGAGAGCAGCACACACACAATCACGTACACCGACAACACAATGACACACATGAACACACACACACATGAAATGGCAATTATACAACTGCACCTCCGAATGCGTTTTGCTGGCATGAGAAGAGAACCGCTATGGTAAGAAAACCTCAAAAAAACAGGCAGTAATGTCGGCCCAAAACCAACCAGGCCCCTGGCTGTGCCAAAGCCTCTGAGAGACTCTGTGAAGCAGTTGGAAGGAGAGGAGGACACAATGTGCGCTACTGTGCCTTCACTCCGATGCTGCTGCTGCCGTAGTACATTTCCACAGCTACAGTTTCCTCACATATTCCTCCTCCGGCACCGGAGGAATGCTGGAAGTTAAATGACTGGGAGAGAATATTCAAATGAAATCGTGTGCTAGGTAGCCGATTAAGCTCACTAAGCTAATTTACAAAATGTACATATATACGATGGAAACCTTTCTTTAAAATCAATACACATTTATTCAAACAATTGCAGCAAATTACTCTGTGTGGATTTTTCTGAAATAGTTATGTGAAGTTGAAAGATGTTCGCTCATAAATGATGTGATGCTGATGTGGTCTTAGGTTGTTTTTAAATAAGCACCGATGTTGTTCATTTCATAATAAATAGTTTGTGGACAACGGTGTGCATCAGACCGTCTGTGGACTCCACTGATTTAGCATTGCACCTGTAACATTGTGTATATTCTATATAGCAGGGGTATTCAATTAATATTCAACGAGGTCCAGTTAGAGAGAATTTCCTCATGCAAAGGTCCGGAACATCACAATAATGTTTAACTTGCGCTGTGATTTAGTGCCATAGTTATTGAAGTAGCCACCAGTTGTATTAACATCTGTATGTCGTCAACAACTGACTGTCAAATCAAATAAAGAAATAAATAAATTATAAATCATAAATACTCTAATCATAAATAAATGTTCTTCTCTCATTTCAATTAAAATAAGGGCTGGATCTAAAAATAAAACAATTACACAACAGAAACATTTTCATCTATAAATAAAGTACTTCATTTTAGAAAAATTAATTTAACTGAATTGCCCTGCAGCTAAACATTCAGTTCATTCATGTGTTAAGTGATGTCACTCAAAAAAAGCCTTGATATTATATTCTTCTCATCTTCTAAAAAGAGAAATGTGTGTCTTGCTCTATGAAACCAGGCTCAAGCACAAAAGAGAATGTCTGTTAAGCTTAAACTTCAGACCCAATCATGTCATGACCTGAGGCAAATTCTCAGACTTTATGCAGGCTTAATGCAATTTTTTTCACATAGGCAGAATAATTGTACACCACCTGTGAACGGAGCATAGACTATATATAAGAAGTGGACATAGTCATCGTCACGTCTGCCATTGGTTTGTGGAATGCCGTTTTGAAGCCTCTAGTTCGGCATTTTGGCCATCGCCATCTTGTTTTTTTGCAACCAGTAAACAGAAGTGACCATATTTGGACGGAGGAGGAGTGACGTAGAGGTCCTCTGGTAGCGGTAGCGACCTGTCAATCACAAGGTAGCCCCGCCCTAAAGCCTATCCTGCTTTGTGGTCTATTTGACTCTAAATGGGACCATCATTTACAAAATGGACATCATGCTGTATTGAAGAAGACTTGAAACTAGCGATTGAGACCATGAACTCATGTTTACTGAGGCAATAAATCAATTCATTTTCTCATAGACGGCGCATTTGTTCGTAAAGAGAGACAAAGGTACCACTCCCCGACTGGAATATCAGTCACAGTGTCCAATCAACTTCCAAACATCATGGGCGCAGTAGTCTTATTGGTACACCAGAACACAAACGTGCCTCTGTTAACCTAGCTACCCATTGCACTTGTCCGTCCCTCTAATGAATGTTAAGTGTGTTGGCTTGTTTTTTCAGCCAATATTGTCGCTCAGTTCTGATGCTGCTACGCTAAAGTCTGGCTTGTGAGTGCTGCAACATTTTGTCTTTTGGAGACCAGTCAGCTTAGAAAAACAATTATATCTGCTTATCAATACACAACACTGCGACATGTTAAAGCTGCACTTAATAATTATCTGCATCAGTCACGACCACATGCAAGTATTTTTTTTGACAATAATACTTGCATGTGGGCAAGTTGTTTTGAGCATGTACTGAAACACTTTGTCTTCTTTATAAATAAATTATAGCCGACACTCATTTAAATCTTAGACTGCTTTAAGTTTTCATTACGTGTTGCTCATCTTGCCCTGACATACGACAGGGAAAACTGCAGAAAGTAGTGCAGCAGAATCTCATTTAAGCTCGTCTCCTTTAGAAGAATCATCGTTAAAATAAACTCTGTGTCACAGTGCAGTGCTGTTGGTTTCTTAAGAGAAGCAGCCGACCTTCAGCGAAAGTTAAATAACTTTGACAAATCATAGCTGAATGGAGTAGGAACCTCAGCAGCACTTTAACATCTTTTAAAGCAGAGGGAAGCAGAGAAAAAAAGGAGCTGCGACTTAAAACTTTGCACTGAATATAAATGGGAAACTTTGCAATACGATACTGATAAAAACTTCTCCGTGCATGTTTATATTCTCCCTGTGACTGTATTGTTTTCTCTGGAAAGAGCTGTTGTTCAGATGAAAAAGAGAGTGATCACACAGCAGAGGCAGCAATGCAAAAATATTAATCTCAGCAAGTCGCGTTATCTAGTGCCGACTCTAAATACGGTAAATCTGTTTCATATATATTTTGAAATAGGTGAAAAAAAATGATAATTTAAGTTGTTTTCAAAGCAAATGAAAATTCAGAAGAGAGATGCAACTACAGAGGCAGAAAACTGTCTCATCTCGTTTTAAGAGTTGACACAAAGGTAAATGTCATGTTGAGGTGGATCAATAAATTATACTTCTGAGGACTGAGATTTTCAACTTATACATGGCCTGACACAAGCTATTTTTAAACATACTCATTTATAATGGTACATACAAACGTGCAACACCTTTTCCCAGCGCAATATACTGCAAACGATGTTTAGAAGGTTCTGAATTCATTAAGCAGCTCATGAACGTATGCCTATCCATTTCCTTCACATGAATCATCTGTTCAAACAATCTCCTTCCACAGGGTTTTAGATCCTCTAGATTCTTTTGAGAAAAGCTGTAAATTGAGGATTTTTAAAAACATGTAGCTTCACACAAAAGGAGAAAAGCATTAGTGTCAAGGAGCAAATCTTCTTTTCTTCCTCGTCAGTTGGTTTATCAGCTGTATGTGAACAAAGGCAGGATCAAAGTCAATGTCACAATGACGAAACACATGCAGGGCCTCAGCTTTCCCATGAGAGTGGCAGATGTTCTCCAAGGTACGCGTGCACATGCCGTATAGACATGAGAAATACACACGTATGCGCACAGAAAAGATTTCTCGCTGAACGATGAGTCATTGCTTATTGAGAGCAATGACTCCTCACCAGACAACAGAGTAGGGGGGGGGGGGTTAATCAGAAGGCAAGCAGCCAGGGAGTCATGAGGGGCCACGCACAAACACACTTCTTCACATCACATTTTAAAACACACCCCCTCACTGGCATATTGTCTTACTTTGTTGCTACTTCAGAAGTCTCCTCAGAGAAATAAGGCAGGGAACTTGGGGACCAAATTTCTCAAACTTAAAGCAGACAAACAACCCAGACACACACACACCAGCCGTGCTCCATCGTAACCTCTCGCACACGGACACAAACACACACACTGTGTCTGTGTGAAGCAGCTCACCCACCTCGAGAAAACTAATTTCAGATGGCCACTGGCCCTGAAACACAACACAGGGTCAAGAAATCTAAGAAAAATGAGTGTGTGATGGAGCTATGGAGACATTACTCCTCTCTCGGTCAACTTCTTTTCTATACCCTCTTCTTTCTCTCCAAATGTGAAGAGAGAAGTAATAGAAAAAGAGCTGACCTGTGATATAACTTCGGAGTGTTTTCTTTCTCTTGTTCTGTCTCGTCTTCAGTCTGTATTTCAATTGAACTTGGCCTCCAAAGTCTTGTGTGAGAGGCGAGGCCCGCATACAGTTGCTGGTTGCTTTCATGCATTCATTCATGAAGAAACCTGACATTTCTAGAAATGCATGAGGGAAGAATGGTGGCATTCTTCTTGTTGCAATAAAGGCCACACTCAATTTAGCTGTGTCCATGCCATGACCCCTGGCATTGTATATGGTGGATCCCTAATAAACCCGAATGGAACAATTCATTATTTACACCCATGTTTTTCTTGCCATTTAAGTAAAAATGTCCTCAATGAGAAAGGTCTATTGAAACCTGTAAAGCCTGCAACTTACTCAATTAAATAAAAGGGCAGTTATTCCACAGCTCAACTTAAAAAAGAGCAGTGTATAGGATTAAGGAGGATTCATTGGCAGAAATGGAATATAATGTTCATAACTATGTTTTCACGAGTGTATAATTATATTAAACTAAGAACGGTTGTGCAATTTGCAACCTCACCACTATGCCACTAAGTCTTACACGATGCTCCTTTAAAAAATATATAGTGCAAACAAAATATTGGCCCATTTTTGAGATCGACAGGACATATGTGTGTGTTCTGTACACAGTGTGTAGTTTATTGAGAGGGGACACCTATTAACTGTTACACCAGCAAACTACATGCCGGGTACAGCTCGCTCACTACAGCACATTCAAGAACAGATGCAAAGAGAGAGAGAGAGTTCGCAGATCTACTGTACATATATCTTAGTCATTTTCTCTACGACCGCTACTTCACGATATAGAGAAAAGTAGATAAATCATCTTTGAACTGCACTGCTGGTGACCTCTGGGTGCACTTTACAGTGTTCATGAGATGAGTCCGTGAGAAGGAAGTGTAGGGTTTTCAATGTTATTTTTGCCCCTCCCTCGAGACAGACACCGATTCTCATTCCCTTTAGTTTGGCGTAACATCAATCTGCAGATACTTCAAACTGGCTTGAGTCTGATAATCCATCACAATTATCCTCATGTCTGTTTTTATTGTTGTCAAAGTTACATTTACAATGGCTGCTTATACAGCTGTTAGAGTAGTTTGGCTCAAACGTTTTGCAAACACTAATGTAACTGGAAGAAGAATAAAAGCAGACATGGACATGCTGCTGGCTGTGATGGATTGCCTACCTCAAGCACGTTTAAAAATGTCATCTCAGGGGAATCCATTTTCCACCCTGTTTGTTTATTCTTTCTTCCCAAATGAATTAGTAGATGCAAAGATTTTGGAAATTTCAACTTCATTATACGCTTGTCATGTTTTTCAATTCAAAGTGTGCCATTTGTTTTTTTTACACAGATGTTGTTACCTGCCAATAAAGAATCTGAAAAACACCAGAACGGATCATTTTACGGGCAGACATTCTGATTTGTCACAGCAGGCAAAGCACCGGCAGTACTAATTACATTAACGACGGCTTTTTTCTGTTAAGTGCCCCAGTGAGACATGACAGTGTGACAAAGAGCAAGCACGCACAATAGTAGAACCCTGAAAGTCATGCAGAAAAATTATTATTTAAGTATTATTCACACCTGTGATTTTCTTGTCAAAATGTCTTTGGTGGAAATAGAGGGCCTATAGAAAACTATATTATTATTACATACTATTATATATCCATAAACTAGGATGACCCGAGCAGTCAATATGGGAAAGTGGCTGTTTGGTTTTTTACATGTTTGGTTTTCAGATGTTCATTTTGGAGCAAAATTCTTATATATTAAGAAAAAGTAATTTCATGAATAACCTTAATTCCCTTTCAGTTGCTAAACACAGTTTAGTGTCTTAATCTTGGGTAATAATGTAGGTTGTTTCATAGTGGCTGTTTCCAGTTACAGCCTTGTCTATCTGACAATGAGCAGCTAATGTCATATTGATTCCACTTCCCTGACCCAGTTTCCTGTGTGTCCCATATGCGTCTGCTTTGTGAATTAGACAAAACAGGTTTCATATCACCTATGACATACATCAGTGCTTTCATGTGCCTGCTCAAACACACAGACATGAGCACTACACCGGTGCATGAAAACACACACACACACACACACACACACACACACACACACATCACTTTGCACACACATGCTCTGTGCTACTCATAAGGCTCTCTCAATTTCAGACGAGCTGGTCTGGTTCTGGGGGAAGCTCTGCGGGAGCTGTCGGACATTCTGATTGAAGGAAAATCTCATTACAGATTAGCTGACGGCAAAAAAATATGATTAATGCCAAGGCGGGATAATGGGTGATCCTCACTCTTATCGAGTACATTTGTGTGCCCACAGATATTAGAAACCACACTTCTCTCTCCTCCAATAACCACAGCGAGCTGGTACGTGTGAGGTGCCGAGCTGAGGAACCAACCACAACACAAGGTCAGTTGTGTCTTTCAGGGTCCGTGTTCTTCAAAAGGACGTGTTTGAAGGTAACTGCCAGGATGAACGGGCCGCTATAGAGAATTTTTCTATGTCTGCATATATGTGTGTTTTTTGTGTGTGTGAGAAAGACATAAATTGACCTCTGTAAGATGATGTCGTCTTTTCATTAGGATGTCCTGCGAGGAATCAGGATATATCAATCACATTCGAAAGCTAGCCACGAAACGCTGACAGGGGTCTCCACGGAAACGCCATGGACACACTTCAGCACCCTGCTTCTCGTCCTATCACAGCTAAATGTCTCATGGCAGCACATTCCATATATAGTTCACGATTGAGGATGACACTGCTGTGACCACTGACATTAAAGTAAAACTCCTTCACCATACAATGTGTATTTTAGGAGCAGTGAGTCAGGTTATGAATAGAGCAGGGAGTAGCAGCCATTAGAATGAGCAATGATAATAAACTTTAACTCATCAGACACTGACACAGGCATACACCCAGCGAGGCTTCATTATGCTCGGGGGTCAAATTTGACTAATTGCTTATTATAACATGTAGATACCATCTCTAGAAATCTAAGCTGAAATAGCAGCCTGTAGTTCTTCCTGGCATCCAACTATGTCACTGTTGCCTAAAATGACGGTGCAAAAATACATTTTGCAGCTGTAAACTCAGCAGACCGCGGCTGAAACGCAGTTCAATCCCAACGCGGCCAATAGTGAAACGAAAACACAATCTGTCAGTAAACGTTCTATTACACTGACACCAAAGGCAATAATGGATAAACTGGACAAGCTACAAAAGGCTAGGAAGGCCAAGCTAAACAAAGCATCTAACCTTAAAAAGACAATTCAAGACCTAATGCATGACAAAGAATATGAAACAGAGGTGCAATGTACTTTTGATAAATGAAGCAAAGGAACAACATCAATCTATGTCACCATTTAAAAAAAAGGAGAAACATTAGATATGATTCAAAGCAAAAATGATGAGCGTTAATGAATTTACTGATGCTGTGAATAAGTGGTTGTCTAATGCCGACATTTCTAAACCTGGTGAAAGTGAGGATGCTTATGAGAGTGAAGTTCAACCCAGTGACATCATTTCTAATGTGGAAACAAATGTTTCCAGTGAGAAATCAAGCAGGAAAAGTCACACCAGTTCAGGAACCAGAACATGTTCTACTTTATCTGCACGGATTCAGCTAGAGGCAGAGAGAGCAGCACTTGAAGCTCGCGCTGCTGCCTTGAAGGAGACTCACAAGCTGGAGGAGCACTCTCACATTAGAGCAGAGTATGGAACTAAGACGCACTTCCATCGAGGCTATCAGACAAATGTCATATAGAAAATATATTCGGTGAAAGCTTTGGGTTTGCTGGAAGTAAAATGTCTAATCACTGAGGCCGTGTGGTCTGCTGCATCAAACAGCTGATAGTTTCCCCAAACGTTAGTGGGAGGTTGGTTTCCTAGCTTCCCCCAAACGTTAGTGGGAGGTTGGTTTCCTAACTTCCCCCAAACGTTAGTGGGAGGTTGGTTTCCTAGCTCTCCCCAAACGTTAGTGGGAGGTTGGTTTCCTAGCTTTCCCCAAACGTTAGTGGGAGGTTGGTTTCCTAGCTTCCCCCAAACGTTAGTGGGAGGTTGGTTTCCTAACTTCCCCCAAACGTTAGTGGGAGGTTAGTTTCCTAACTTCCCCCAAACGTTAGTGGGAGGTTGGTTTCCTAACTTCCCCCAAATGTTAGTGGGAGGTTGGTTTCCTAACTTCCCCCAAACGTTAGTGGGAGGTTTTTAAACAGCATAAAAAGTGGGAAGAAAAGTTTTAGACCTCCTTAAAGCTAAAGGTCTTTAAAGCAGGCTTGACAGTAAGGCTTCTTTTCAGATTTGCAAAACACTGCATTATCTGATTTTGGCATATAACCTGTGATGTGCCAGGACATAAGTATAGTTAATATATATAACACAAACTTATAATAGTTGCGCAAAATGTAAATAATATTTCAGGTCCTGATTCCAAAAACAACAACATCTTTCTTCTCCTTTTACCCACTCAAACTCATGCAGACAGATGGGTCACATAACGAGCAACACAGCGGAGAGTTAGATTTCTATCTGTGAAACACAATGCGTCTCTGAAGACAAGAGGGGGCAGCGAGGCCTGTCTGTCAGCCAGTGGCAGAATGAGTGATGCCTGGCCATAGCATCGCTCCCCTGCCATTAACTAGATGATATTTCTCCACAGCTAAATGTCACATCAATATCGCGGCCAGCTCATTAATCTCAGCTCCTATGGAATCTGGTGACATCTCACATCCTGTTGGAATACAGATAAAGCCGGACTTTTACTCTTAACACGTAATTGCCCAGAGCACTCATACGGTGCAAACACTGTTTGGCCCTTATGCTTCCTTTGCTTCTTACAAATTTTAGATGGTTTTGCTAGAAGACTTTGTTAGTGAAGGCAGTAGCAGCACAGCTTGACTTCTATTTGATTGCGGGCAGAGGGTACTTCAAGGATAGATGGAAAAAGGAATCCATTTTTCACAGGATGTTCTACAGGAGGATTTAAGTGTCCTGTATTCTGAGCTGCGTGCTGGAGGTGAGTGATGGCCTGAGTGTTAGGGTGGTGACATGAGGAGAGCGGGTGATTACTAAACACAAACAAGGTCAAATTGCTCAGTGTCCCCACCCATTGCTTTAAGGTTGAGCTAGTAAAGGCTAGCTTTTAACCCTTACAATCCCATTAATAACTAAAGAATATGTTCCCATATCCACTATGTTGCTGTGTGCATGATTGTGCATAAAAAGAAGGGAATCCATTAGATGCCATGTAGAGCTATGAGTCGCTCTTAGCCTGAATAACATATCAGATAATAAAGTTACTCCAATGATAAGGGTTTGACTTCCCAGAGGTATATAATATATAAAGTGTTTTTTGCTATTTAAGTCACGACATTGAGGCGTTTTTAGGCCCGAGGTGATTTAGTTTCTTCCTGCTGTAAACGCTTGTTGCTAAGCAATATTTGTTAAAGCCAGGGACTGTACTTTGTGAGAGTGCTGAGAATCACAAAGCATAAAATAGTTTGAACCTTGATTTTTAGTGGAGTGACTCTCTCTGTGGTTCAGATATTATGCAAGAATGCAGCACAGCTTGGTGCTTACCTGTCCTACATAGACCAGCAGTCTGGCGTTGAGAGGACTCTCGTCAGGACTCAGCCAGAACTCAGAGTTATCATCAGACGATACCGAGAACTGGAAATCACCTGGAGGGGAAAAACATGATCAAAGTGTGCGTTGGCGGAAGTAGACATGCATGATCCCAGATGATAGTGAGTGTAATCGGAGAGGGCACGGCCCCCGTGTAATAGATTCTTACGTGTGCAAAATGCAACACAAAATGTATGCCCAGACTGCAGTGGTCAGAGATGAAACATTTGGCCACGGTGATATCTTAAGTCTTACAGTCAACTATGTGAATAGAAATGATTTGTGCACAGATCTAAAAGGGCAGCCAGTATAGTTATTTAATTAAGATCATCTTTAAGTACAAAAAGCAGATAATCAGGATACTTGACGACGTTAATTGTGTCTGTGCGAAACTATCAATAGTAGGAGCTACATAAAGCTAATTTCCCCTCAGCTGATGCTGATGAAGAATACACATTGTGGCCAGACTTTCTAACCAAATGACGCCTAGGTGCTCCTTCCGGCCCCCTGCTGTTGTCGACCCCTTGAATGACCAAATGCCAACTGTGTGTCCTTCCTGCACGTCTGAATGTGAATGCCCCCCCCCTTCTTGCCCTTTGTTTCCACTTGTAATTACATTCTGTCTGGTCATAGTCTTCCCTTGTTTTTCTAGTATTGACATACAGTCTAAACACTGCTCTGGCTCCCTGTATAAAATACATACTAAATGCAAACGTTTCCGGTTGATATCTAAGTGTAACTCACATATGAATTACTCGTGTCTGAGTAAATCAGAATGATAAAAGAGCCACTGCACTAAGGGCCTAGGGATTGGGTGCAGGTCACGACAGTGACACTGAGCAGTTTTTATAGTCTGTAATCTGGATAACCTTGAAGCATTTCTATGCGGCTAACTCAGGTTATTTAACACTCAATCGACCTACAATAGCAGGTAAAAGGTTGCGTCTGGCAGCGTGAGGTGAAGGGTACTTGTTAGAGTGCTTGTCAGAATCCTGCAGATAGTATGACCTTTGAGCCGTCAGCATCCGGAGAGAGCCATAACACCAGCAAACGCGACATAAGAGACTGAAATGAACGTTAATCTAATTAATAACTTCATATTGTGCAATTTGTGTGAGGGCACTTGGGTGTTCAGGCTTTTTCAGTTCCTATAGCAACTGGACTCTAGGGTCGGTCTATGAGGGTCCTGCAATGAGATTTAGCTGCGAGATCCCTGGCATTAAGCCCAAAGAAAAATGTGAATATTCACGATATCAGTGGCTCTGAGGAGCTCGGGCTGTGGTAATTGTCTACTCTTGTAAAGGACACATGCTCCAAGGCCCTCAGCCTCAGAGGAAGGACTCGCTAATAAGAAGAGCTAGTTACCATCTCTGTAAGGGTGAAGGAAGCCAAATATTCTCAGGCCATAGTTCTTCCACTTGGGAGCAACTGCCAGCTTCCTCAGTGTGGTTCTGGTCTGCAGAGAGAAACAGACATGAATTCAGATTATAGATGAAGCAGTTGTTGGAGTATTACAATAATAAATAAGAATCAATATCATGAGTGAACCATATCCTCCAATTGACGATTCTCTAATCCAGCAATTGTGGCGTTTTCAACTAAGTCATAGAGTTAACTTTAGTTTAGTTAGGTTAGGTTAGAGCCCTATGATTTCGCAGAACTTGATGATGAAAATTGAATCAGCTGTAAAACACAGAATATCATGGAATTTGATCAAATGTGGGTGTAATTTCTGAAAACCAGGGGTTTCCCTTCCATGTTTAGCATTTTGCAGAGCCACTAAGCCGAATAAAAAGAAAAATACTATGCGCTATGTTTTGGTTTAATTTAAGGGCACGCTGCTTCTCTCCTATGCTCTCCTTCACACACAGTCATGTCGAAGAGGCCCTCGAGACGGCTGGCATAGTTCACATTACACAACTTTAATCCTGATTTTCCACTCGCCGGTAGTTTTTGGAGCTTCCGTAACAAAAGCACCAGATCAGAGACAAACTGCCGTTGGCTCGACGCTCGCTGTTCAAAGACGCAAACCGGGGAGCCACAGCCAATGAGAACGCAAGACACGCGCTGAATGGAAACTTGTGGAATGAGTTGCCTGTACTTCCCTACTAACAGCTAAATTTAGAGCACTTTATTGTTCATCAAATTCAATGATATTAATTTAAATTTGAATATTTTCTTATGAACTATTATAATAGTATTGATCCACCACATGATTATACACTTTTTCTGATGAGAAAATGAGTTTGAATCGTAAAACGGAGTTCAGAAAAAATAAAAAAGGGACAACACGAAATATGGGAAAAAAATAAAAATGGATTTCCTAGGGCCCTAATCTAATTAGGTAGCTGGCAACAGTTAATATAATCTGTTAGTGACAGTGACTATTCATCAACAAAATCGACGTTGTCTGCTGCTGTTACTTACGTGAGGGTAGTGAGGGAAGTGCAGGTTCTTTCTGAGTTGGGCTATAGAGGAGCCACACCAGTCCTCAAACACATGCAGGTTGGCCTGGCCCTTATACTGCCAACACACAATCACAGAGAGAGAGAGAGAGAGAGAGAGAGAGAGAGAGAGAGAGAGAGAGAGAGAGAGAGAGAGAAACGGGTTAGCATCACATTAGCTATAAAATAGGCAGGTTATGCTTCAGTACTCCAGCTACTGGAGGTCCCATCCTGACAGCAAAACTGCCATTTGCACTGGTTCCAGTAGATCTATTTTTGCGCTCAAATGTATATTATTTCTGATGCCTCTCCACCGTGCAGGGAGAAATTAGTTCTTGGTGAAACATACGAATGCAGCGTGAAGTTTCCAATGTTCTCACTGTCCTGAATAAGAGAAGGTGACAGAGAGCTCGTCAGGAGTATCCAGGGGGGAGGGTGTGAACTGAGAATGTCTGGAGCAGTTTGTCAGAGCTCATCCCCTGCGCATAGTCTGACATTTGTCTGAATTACACAGGGAAATCACAGGACACAGCAAGGACAGATGGTGAAACCAGTCTGCCTTGGGGTTTAGTTTCCTCACTCACTCACACACACACACACACACACACACACACACACGGTTCTGCTCATACACAAGGAGAGATGACACTCCGGTGAGTCGCGTGTCACGCTGCTTTGGAAGTGGATTGTATTGTATCACATACAATGTTTAAAAAAAAAAAAAAGATGACTATGTTTCACATCCTTAAACACATAAACACTCACCACAAACACATTTTGTGGTTCAGAAAGGGAGACAGGCACCATTAAGCATGGCATGGGGGTTAGAGGAGCGACTGCATGTGCAGACGCATGTTTGCACATTTGCACACATGCACGACGCAGCCAACAGTATGCGTCAAGCCGTAGGGGGGGTCGTCTCAGTGAGTTAATGAACTGAAAACTCTTAACTTTTCATAGGGGACGATCAACCAACTGTACCAACACACATATGCCTTCTTTAATGCGTGACAGCAGTCCCAGCAGGATGCCACTATAATGCCGCCACAGATATTTAGAACATCACACAGAGCTTGAGAAGTAAGCCGACTCTCGCCAAATGGGACCATGCAGTCGGGTGGCCTGGTTGGATCAAAGCAAAAGCTGGCTGGATAAAGGTAGCCGTTCTGCCTGTAGAGCAACCGCCTGCTGTAAAGTCAACAAGTGTGAGCTGTCAAACCAATCAATCAGCAAAGTGAGAGTGACCTCGTGACAAAAAAAAAAAACCCACACACATAGCCGCAAAGCATGTTGTGCTTTCATCAGAGGGATTAGAGGGGTGAGACGGGGAAACCTTTGAGGGTAAACACCTCTACATGTCTGCAGGAAGACGTTGATGGAAGGTGTCGTGCTCCTTCGGTATCACACGGCCATGCTAACAGATGGCCCGGCTCTAAGTGGTCCTTTACATTTACCTCCCGCCTCTGTATGGTCAACTAAGTGCCCTGCGCACTGACAGCAGCACGGCAATTACAGCTCATGCATTAACCATGATGTATTTTTGTTGAGCAAACATGTCAGCTCAAAGCAGTGAGACTCCTGATTTTACTTCTTAGATTTCCGTGTGCATGTTTTTTTTTTCCTCTTCTCTTTTCTCCTGCAGAAAGACTGATGCTAATGAAACACAGAAAGAGAGGGAAACAGGGATTTTGCTGGGTCGACAGATTCAAATTCGGAGGAAAAACAAAGATGAGCGAGAATGTCTAATGTTTCAAAAGGGAGTGGCAGAGAGGGGGGGAATCATGGCGAGGTTAGAGAGATGCTGCTAGTCCCTGTGTAAATATGCCTCATGTAAAGCTTTTAATAGATTTCCTCTGGGCTTTAAAAGCAAACCTTCATCGGCCTGGCCCCCTTCCTCACCCCTAGTGTTGTTAAATAGCAACAATAGGGCAGCTTTAAAAGTCCCTAATTATTCACACACATATCCCTGTGCAGCCCTGGAGAGGCCACAGGCTGTAAAGTCAGCTTTCTGCTCGGGGCTGCTTGCGTATAATTGATTCTATTTTCTGGGTGACAGCGCTTGTCTGTGCTCTGGCCTCAACACGATGTGGAATGAGGCAAGAGGGAAGTTATTTAGTTTTCTTCATCCTCAAACTCACCCGTTTATATCCCTGTGCGTCCCTGACTGCTAAACTTTCCCTCGCTCATGTTATGTCATTTGACTTTTTCCCCAGTGAGTGCTGCTTCTGTCTCTGTCTCTCTCAAAGCCTTCAGAGCCACTATCCCTAATGTTGTCTCCTATTCCCTCTGACCTCTCTATTTCTGCCTCTCCATCCCTCCATCTCCGTCTGCGTGCTGCCAGATGCCGTCGATTGCTCTACTCTGTCTTTTAGTTTCCCTGAGCTCAGCTGTCGGCTGTCAGTTTCCTTCTCTCTCTATCTCGTTTTTTTTTGTTTTTGTCTCCTCCTGATTCCTCGTTTTGGAGCGTGGGATAAAGTGCCGCTCACATTGAGGGGGGTTACTTGGTTGCATGTGTGTGTTGTGTAGAGACACGCTTGATTGTGCTGTAGCAGTTTTTGTCTTCCCAAACGACATCGTTTTTTTACAACCATGACAGCTCACATTCCCTTTTCGTAAATTGGCTGAAGAAGAGACAGGACGACTGCTGCGGCCTTTCTTTCGTTCTTCCTTCCCTCTCATTTGATTTCCTCTGTTCCTCTTAATCCAAAACCAGAGACACACTTCTGTGATGTCCTGCAAGCAGGGCCAAGTAGTCGAATCCACAGACTGGAAGGTCAAGAACGCATTGTTTCCTGCACTTGAAACCGCTATAACAAATTCACTACCAGCAAAAAATAGACCACAGGCACAGGTGCAAGAGAAGAACTCAAAACAAAGTAGCTCCATCTGTCAATCACAATCACCGTGTCTGATCTAAAGGTATGTTTGTTCAGAGTTAGCTTGTTTCACTTAGCTTGGGCAAAGTAGTTAAATGGTGAGCTGAGGCAGAATCTCATGAGCACAAAGTGGGTATTTACTGGGTCCTCCTGGCCCAATACATTACAGGTACTGGGACACTGACATCTATCAACATTTTCAATGGTCATTTACTGCTGATCGACACAAACATCTCTCTTCTTAACGTGACTGCAGTACAACCATGTGTCTTATATAGTGGATGCATTACTAAACAGTAAACACTGCAGTTGCAGATACTATGTAGAAAAGATGTATAGTAAATCATATTTCGTGTGCGTGTGTATTTATATAAAATGTAATATCATAAGATATTATTGAAAGAATCCTGCAGCTCACCTGTCCTTGAGCAAGACACCAAAGCCCAGCATTGTATGGTGGCTCTGCCATGAAAGAGCGATGCGTGTTTGTGTTTGAATGAGAGGCACCGCAGAGCATTTTGTCATTGCTCAAGAGTGAAAAACGCTGAGCAAGTGCCATCTACTGTGTTTGCCTTTTGAGAATGAACCTTAACATGTTGAAAGAAGTAGAGACATCTTTCACTGTGTTAAATATTTGTATGCATCTTTGATGTAAATAAAGTACAGTACACTGTACATAGTTTGATACTTTAACCTGTACATAGGTATCATGAGCTAAAGAAGTCTGTAGACTTCCTACCGTGTCATTTTTATTCCTTCCTTACTCTCATCACACTCCAGATGTAGTCCCAACAACTGTCCGACACAATGAGTAGTCTTAAGCTACCGTCGTTACAAAGCAACAGGGAACCTACAGCTCATTAATAAGAGGGGAGGAGAGGGAGATGAGAGGAACCAACTGATGCCACCTGTCAAATATGAGGAGTGAGGGGAGAAAAGAGGAAAGAAAGACAGAACAGGGGAAATGACAGGTGCACGGGAAAGAAGCCGAGTAAGAAAACGACAAGTGATTGATAAAGACGTTAAAAAGAGTGCTCAGAACGGCG
This sequence comes from Leptoclinus maculatus, assembly GCA_032191485.1. NCBI lineage: Eukaryota > Metazoa > Chordata > Actinopteri > Perciformes > Stichaeidae > Leptoclinus > Leptoclinus maculatus. The sequence continues at coordinate 11,103,236 of JAVDOI010000007.1, forward strand.
TCGTGCCTACTTTCCTCGGACCACACATTCCCTCCACATAACCACATCTCTGTGAGCTTGTCTTAGCATATCTCCATCTCCTCTCTCTCTCACCCATCTGCTCGCTCTATCAACCGGACCAACAAATCAGACTCTCTCCTCTCTCTCTCTCTCTCTCTCCCTCCCTCCCTCCCTCCCTCCTCCGGGAGGCTGTCTCCCTTTTCTCAAAAAATCTGGTGCAGCCTTCTGCGTTCCTGCTGGCAGCGAGGCACTGACAAATGGCCGCTCGGCTTCACCCACTGACGAGCAATCGCACCAACTGACACTGTAAATCCCTTTTGGATAAAAAAAAAGTGAGCCATGATGTTCCTGGCAAAGGCACATTGGGGTATTCACAATAGCACTCAGCCCACTCCCCCAGGGCATATAGGAGAGACAGCATGAAAGCTCACTGTTGATACATCATAACACATACTGTACCGCGGTTTTACTGAGCTGTTATGCTGAAATGTAAGTGTCGAATGAATGATCACAAGATACACGTCACATGCAAGTTGTTCCCACTGTGGCTATGACAGGAATGTCATTGCTTGAACATATTCTATGAAATCTCTCCATCTAGAATTTAGAGCGGCCATTTAAATAGTTCAATGCCCCATCTCATCTTTCTCAGCCCATTAGTAATTCAGGAACAAGGAATGAAGAGAAAGTAGGATGAGTAGCTAGGTACGGCGAGGAAAAAAGGGGGTTTTCAAAAAGGTACAGAGGTTTGAAAGAGGAGATCATATGGGGAGAGATAATGAGAACTCATTTCACACAGAGGAGAGCGGCAAAAGCATAGAAGGCAAGGTTCATATGATCTAGATTTCAGCCTCATCAACTACTGTAATGAGGATTTGTATAATCTGCCATCTGTCCCCGCAATTACATGTCTTCTGTCGTTCCAGGGATGTAACATGATGGATGTGGCTGCAGTGGATACGTTGAGCTGAGGAATGTGAGACAAGAGAGAATCTCCTGCAACAAGCTGTCCATCACGACTGTAATGGGAAGCCGTTAATAGAAATAGCGTTTTGCAGAGACAGATAGAGGAAAGAAAGATGGAGTGAAGGAACAGTGAGAAGAGATGAATACCGGCGCTCCTTCTCCTGCGTCCTCCCACAGTCTAGTCACTCTCTGGTTACTGTGAGATGGCGGGAGGGTCGGAGACAAAGAGGAAGATCTAATTCCTACTCCAGTCTTGTGACTGCATGCATTTCTGGGTGAGGAGGCGGCTGTGCCGACTGCTCCCACCTGAGTCATGGGTCTGTGTTGTGCCACAGTATCTTCCTCACTTCCCTCTTGAGGGGTAAATAATAGGCTGGCCAAATTCAATACCACATCTCCAGTTTGGATTTTTCGCACCGCATGAGCCAGAAAACCAGACATTTGAGTGAGTCAGTCGACCAGGAGACTGACATCCTCCATCAAACCTTCCTGTGCACAATGTGACTGTATTTGGTTTAACACCTTATGATGACCCGATTAATATCACTGCACGTATTTTTAATACATCTGAGATGATGTGCTCTCCTTTGGCTTTAATGTGGAACAGTACACATGTAAAGAAATCATTAAAAGTCCCCCTGATATTAAAGCAATCCCTCTTACTATCCCTTTCTTTCTCCTCCTGACTAGATTAAATTGTTCATTATGCTCAAAATCCTCTCTGGATCCATGTCGGCTTTTCTGCAAATGACTGTTTATCCCTTCATGACTGGCTACTGCTTGACTCTTAAAAAGTGGGCCAGCTCTCTCTCTCTCCCTCTCTCTCCCTCTCTCTGATCTCTAACCAGTGTCAGTATCCTTGACATGTCGGTGTCCTTGACAGACAGAGGACGTCCACTCTACAGCTGCTCGTCTACGCTAATCCACCGCCACCTCTGGATGAGTTCACCGGCATCGTCATTAAATCACCAGCAGTGGCTGAAAACCACCTGCTAGGATAAACACAGGAAGGACCCACGGCACTTCATTTAAAAAATGGTTAAATTCCTTCTCTGTCCAGGGTTCCAGACTGAAACTATTTAGTTGCGTTTTGCGACTATTTTTGGAGACACTGCGTCTGAATTTTATAACTAGGAGCATCAGTGCGACTTGAAAACAAATCATTTTAAATCATCATTGAAAATAATCACAGGAGGGAGGGAGAGGGAGAGGGAGAGGGAGGGAGAGGGAGAGGGAGAGGGAGAGGGAGAGAGAGGGATAGGGGGAGGGAGAGGGAGAGAGAGAGGGAGAAGGAGAGGGGGAGGGAGAGGGAGAGAGAGAGAGAGGGGGGGAGAGAGAGAGAGACTTGATTGATAGGATGACAGATATCCTTTTATTTGTCATAATGGGTAAAGCTTTGACTCACGCAGCCCCATTGCACGGCTGAAGAGACTTTATTTATAAACTTTATTTATATAGAACCTTTCAAAAACAAAGCTACAAAGTACTTTTACAATAAAACCGGATAAAAGTTCTCTGATAGTTACAACAAATAGCATCAGTTAAAAGCCACAAGATAAAAGTGAGCCTCTAAGACATTTAAGGTAAAATACATCAAAGAGTTAAAATCATAGTACATAGTATAGGAGTAGCCCATAAGACTCAAATACACAATTTAATATTTGGTGTCTATGCTTATAGAAAATTACACATTTTAATGAACTATTTCACTTAATTACTTTTTTCTCTCAAAGCACTACTTCACTTTGTGACTTTTCCTTTAAAATAGTATAACAAATAGCTATTTCTATAAATTGTCTATTTATTACAAAAAAACATTTATCAGTAATACAGTTAAGATGGAGAAAAAAATACATAATTGTGTTGCGTCGCATGTCGATTAAGCGTGCGCCTATATTTAGTCTGGAGCCCTGTTATCTCTCTAATAAAGTGAGCAATCCTTCCATTTTGCTTGTGCACAACAGAGTTTTTGCGCCGTGTGAATGCTGGATGACCTCTGCCAGTCTGTAACAGCTGGCATATGGCACCGCTCTACCTCCACCGGCCTGAGTCTACGCCTCTGACGGCGCCAGCTCAGTAGCCCCTCAGACCTCTGCCATCTTGGCCGCACACCAGGAAAACAGGTTAGAGCCGGTAATTAGGACAGATAGCTAGTGAGCAAAAGCAAAGGGAGCTCCGTGATTTCTGACAGACTCGGCTTAGGTTTTGACGCCGCAGAAGTCTGACATAAGAAAGGAAGAGATGTTTGAGGATACAAGCTTATAAAGATGAATGAAATATTTTAGAGATGTATATTACATTTCCAGAATATTCACAGATAATAAGTGGCATGTTGCTTTATAAGTGGGCTGGAAATGAGTCAAAGTAATGTCATGTTGACTTTACAAGCGAGCTTTGATGCTAGTCACGCCTAATGTAAAATGTAGTCTGTGTGGATGTTGCAAAATTTAGTTCCCTCTGATGCTGCTTGGCTTTTCCAAACTAAACCACGAATAAGAAATTCTGTTAGGTCAATGAAATCATATGTCTTTTAAGTGCAAACGTTTCCTGTGGTTTTAACAGTTACCAAATACAAAATGATAAAACAGAACGCTCAGAACAGGATGTTCATAATAAAGAGTGTGTGCTGTGCTCAGGCCATGAAATCAATTTATATTTGTGCAATTAGTCGACATGGTCCAGATTCAGCCAGCTTGTTTGGCTGCAGTCCTAGCGTGGCTGTTTCATATCAATGTGTAGCACCATTTTAAATTATGCCAAAAATCATCGTCAACAAGTAGATGCAGGGCCCAAAATATTCCGGCAACAGATGTTTCTCGGACAGATATCATCCACGTTTGACCATTTACAAAGCCTAAATGACGATATTGGCCATGTCCAGCAATTCAGTTGCCATTGCTTGTTGTGTTAAAAAACAAAGTAAGAAAATATGAGAGTGTGGGTTTATGGATGTATTTTGGCGTTTTGATGTAACGTGTTGCTGAGACAAGGCAACAAGACAAAGGCAGGCTAAACTCAAGACCGGCTCACCCAGGAGAGTCTGCGGAAATGATTGAGTTCTGATACCAAAACCAGTATCGGAAATGCCTCCGATACTGTATCGGCGAGAACACAAGTCTATGCACCGATCCCATTTCACGTTATCGTGTCATTTATCAGCTCATTTTCGCTACACAGGAACAACAACACGTGTCACTCGCTACCCGATATACGTTCATCCTGCCCAATCGGAACTGCACATGCGCAAACTAGTACTAAACACTCTCATGCACCCCATTGTTTTTACTTATCATGCTACATTGTGAAAAACTAATTTAAGAGCTAGTCAACGGAGGTTGCGTTGAGTAACTTTATGATGCATTCAAGTTCTATTCAGTGAAAATGCGTATTAGGCGAAGGTAAATTAGGACATTATCGTGTCAATTAAATGTAGTCTTGTAAAATTCAGTTTTTGTAGTCTCTTTGTCTCTTTGAAATAAAACAACAACAGGTACAGTACTGTAACATTATCCGGCATACACCGGACCCATGTAATGCTTCCTTGTGCAGAAGGCAGTGAAACAAAGTCCAGTATCGCTGCAGTCACAGTGATCTACTTGAAAATAACTTATGCAACAGTAATTTCCTATTATCCTGTTGGATTCTCTACACACTGTGGTGTTCAGCAGAGATAGTTAAACCTTACCCCAGGTATAGAACGACTAATAAATCATTTTTTTGCAGATTAGGCTTACAGACACACACAGAAAATCCTTTAATTAAACTCTGCTGAACAGGTTACAAATCTACAGCCGCTTTCCTTATCACAAATCCGCTGCTTAATTGCCCTGTCTCCTAATCCCTTTGTTACAGAGGATCTACAAACTACATCAGTAAGTGAGCTGAAGAATTAGGATGAATCAAATCAAGTAGTAATCTTCAGGTCATAGGTGCCTTTAAATATAACCCGCTAATGGTTTTGGATGAAATATTAACATCCTCAGACAATAATTTATCATCATAACCGCATAAAGTACATTTTGTTCTCCCGATAATGGCCCCAGAAAAGGACTGGCTCTCTATGTGACCTTAAATACAAACTGCTCTTAAAAGGACAAGTGAAAGAATAAGGGAGTAAAACATCTGCTGCTGAATCATAATTTAGAAAACGCAAACCACTCAAGTATCAAGGCAGTGATGAAGCGCCATTAATAAAAAACATTTTCATAAAGGTTGATGAAAGTTCGGCGCGTGTGTGTGAGGCCTTGCCAGGTTTAGCCGATGAGTCACACACATCGTAAAACAACTGAAGGACCTGAACATAGGAATGCTTATCCGTCTGGAAGATGGAATGAAGGGTTTAGAAAGAAGATGGTTGAGGAGAGAGGAAAAAGAGAGAGGAGTGAATATAATTTATTTTACCTCTGGTTTCCATGGCAATTTCTTGTGGCGCTGGCTGAGGAACTTCCGGATGCTGGTATGGTCTCTGCCGTCACCCCCTCCTGTGATTGGCTCATCATCCTTGAAAGAATACAGCAGAAACAAAGACACACTTATTAAAAAAAAAAAAAACATACTTACTTACTTACTTAAAAAAAGAGCCATTGATGAAAGGAAAAGACAAATGAATGGTGGTCTTAAATCTCAGTCTAATCTATGCATGAAGGCATGCAACCATCCATCCATCACTGTGGTAACTCCCCACCATAAACCACATAATTGATGTATGAGATAAAGTAGCATCATTAAAAACCACAGCCCTTTCTTATTCATGGAGGCATTAAGCAGTCCATACAGTACAGTACAAACAGCTGAGAATACCACACACACACACACACACACACACACACACACGTATATCCTGAGAGAGCAGGCCAAAGAAACACAGGGTTATTTCCCAAGAAGGCTACTATTAAGATCCTGTTGAATCTCCTCTTCGACATTCACTCCTAATCCAGCCCTTGACTCGCCAAAGCCCTAATCTCCAACAAACTCTAACCATCCACCCTGCCGGCCAAAATCTCCTCTCCAGGGAGCCTGAACTCTCCCCCTGATCTGGGATTTAGCCTGGTGCTCTGGCCAGAGCACTGCGGGGCTCTTTCTCCGCGGCCTGCTAAGCAGCATGTTAATGTTAACGCTGTGGTGTGGTGTGACGGGTGTGACGGGCAGGACAGAGCAGAGAGGAGATGAGAGGAGAGGATGCCGGGCTCCCAGAGAAGCAACCGACTCGCGGAGCTGCTAAATGAGTCACAAAGCGTCCTCCATTTAGCAGGAATGTCAAAGAGGAGGCATACCTCCACCGAGACAAGCTGGAGAGGTTTCCAGCACCCCTGAAATAAGAGGCTTTTGTCGAGAAGGCACCCGTGTTTACAAAAGAATCGGGGGAGGAAAAAGATTTTTTGAAAGTAGAGGAGGCAAAGAGACAGAGCTGTCGGATGCCAAGCCTTTGATTGCTTTTTTTAAACTTCCAAGGGAGAGAGATGAAGGGAGGGCAGGGAAGGTAATGATGAAGAAATGTGACAACAGGCTCCCCTCCTGTCTGACACCAGAGCAGCGTTCCTGATGCCTGTGCGTACACACAGACTCACAAACCTCTCCAGCACTAGTTTTGTCACAGACACACACACACACACACACATATTCACTCACTTGAAGGACACAACATTCATATTGCATCAGTCGCGCATGAAACAAAGACACCAGAAGAATGACAGTGTGAGACTGGACTCAGTGGTCAGTAGAATTCAACGCGTGGACATAAGGTGACTTGTTGGAAAACTCGATTTCAACACCTGCAGAAAAAAGATCATTTTTGACACAGTACGTTGAAAAGCTTACGTAATGCAGCAACCTAAAATGTTTTGGCTTTTGAATACCTTCTACAGCTAAATTCCATTCATCACCGTGCAACTAGAAATAAAGCCCTGATGGAAATTGTATCTAATTATTGGCTCTTAATTCCACAATCTACCATAATGCAGTACGGCACCACAACTTTGAATATAAAAAATGTCCACATTATTCAACATTTTTGCCGCCGTCTGGAATACTGCATGCTAGTAAAACATTGTACACATGTATATAAAATATATTTAAACATCTTTCTTTCTCCAAGAGTACGAATTCCCTTTGAACCTTATCTTTATAAAGTTTTACTTCTACAGCAATGTTCTGCTTTTGGATTCAAATCTTTACAGCCCCGTTTCCTTATTAACACGTTCCACTATTGAGTGCTTCTCATTTGAGGTGTTGTTGTTTTTGTCATTAACACTGCTAAGCTCAGTGTTACCATCACTTCTCATGAAGTTGTCTCTGTGACATTGTTTGCCTGTACCGTGAGCAAACCAAGAGCTTTTTTGGATTCTGCCAGCCAATCAGCTTTCGCTATTAGAACAGGTGCGATGGCTGTTTGAATGATTACGAAGGATTATCCGTGTGGGTAAAGGACTTTATAACAATTTTAGAAATAACATGATGTCACCCCTTAATCCCCGCGTGGGCTCGGACTGTAATTCACACGGACGACACTTTGCAAAAAGCCCTGCCTCAGCTCGATCCAACTAAAAGTCTGCTTATCGATGCAACACTAAAAGGTACAGTTAAACTCATTGACCTGAGGTTGCACAACATCCATCAGCTGTACCTCTTTTTCCCCCTACAGTGCATAACGACTTTACACTCCAGCAAGATGTTGCCATCACTTATAGCGCACTACAAATACTTGTAACATTTTGCGTGACTCATTACTTCAGAGTAACAGTCCCTAATTTATAAAGGAGATCTTCATTTTCCTGGCAATGGGCCCAGAAGTGTGTTATCGTGTTTCACTGAGAATTCAAGTTGATGCTAAAGGGCCTGTCAGATGGCCTTATGTATTAAACATTGCATCAAGGCAAAACAGGGACCATCAATCACACTGATGAGACATGTTTACATTGCCATTCACCTTGTTGACTTTCAGTCAAATAAAAAGACAAATGATCTTTAACAATGCGTGCATTTGTGTGCTATGGGAGGAATGCATCAGAGACGGAAAGAGTGAAGGAGAGCAGCATTTAATTACAGCGGAAGTTAGTTCTATGTATGAACACGCGTGGCAAAGTTGTAAAACCTTGCAGGGATTGAATGAAAGATCAGCTGTCCGATCAGTGAGCTTCTGTCACTGATATCCATCCACCCACCGGTCCAAAAACTAAACTCACTGTAGTGGGTGCTAGCCTCCCAGATTCCCACGTTAAGACAGCACTTGCTGATCCTCGCCCAGGGAAACAGCTGGAGCCAGTGTCCTAGAATACCAATGAGCTTAATTAATCTCCCTTATTAAACACAAACAAGCAAACGTCTGCAGGAGGTGTGTGTGTGTGTGTGTGTGTGTGTGTGTGTGTGTCACAAATCTCTCCCCCCCATTTACCCTACCCACCATGACAACCCCTGCAAATGAGCTCGGCTCAGAATGCTCTCAAAAATCCACAAATCATAGCTTCATCTAGAGCGAACCTGCAACATGAAAGTTAATAACCAGTGTGCAATAATTACATTATTCATCATTTTTCAATCCTGTTATTAACCACCACAGAGATATTCAGTATGTTAATTAGTCCCACCATAATAATAATAATAATAATAATAACAATATAGACATTTTTCCCCCGATGGTCTCGCTGATTCAACAGTGGCTCCTGGTCCCTGGATGCTCACTGTTCATATTAATATGCGTAGCGGGAAGCAAAGGTGGCAGTTATTGCAGCAATGACTAATGGCTAATGGATTCGTCCCCAAAAATATAAGCTGTAATGAAAGTTGTGCTCATCTGTGATGGGGATGTTTCTAAATCAAATACAGAAAACATATATTCAGATAATGTGCATCAGATGACGTTGAATAAGACCCGACATTTGTAATCTCTGAGACAACATGGCTGTGATGCATAGGCTGAGAGATTTCTACAGAGAGAAAAAAGCTAGATAAAAGAAAAGAGCGAGACGAAGAGAAGAGACAGAAAGAGGAAAAAGAGACAGAAAAAAAATGGGCCGACTGGAGAATAAGCAACAGAACACAAGACGGATAAACAAGAGACAAACACAGAAGAGAGAAAAAGGTGACCAATGGAGCAATAACAAGAAGGAACAAAAAGCATGAGTGAGAAGCTCTTTGATAGGTAGTGCTCAGTGCGTAGTGCCAGTCTGGTTCTCAGAAATCCCTCTGGCACAGCAAACGTCTGAAGCGACTGCGGACTGCCAGAATCTCTTTCCCACCTCTCTCTGTACACCGAACAGACCAAACAGACCAGTTCAGAGCAGCACCACAAAGCCCTGTGAGGTATTACACACTCACCAGCACTGCGGCTCTGTGTGTGCGATGCGACTACACAACTGGAAAAAAAAAGATGGCTTTTCAGTTCACAATTCTTTGCACAATTGAGTGCAAACAGCAAAAACAAGCTCTCCAAAGATGGTTGTTGTTGTTGCAAAGAGAGTGATTGGCAAGTCACAGAAACAATGCTGCAATATATTTGAAAGTGCTGTACACAGCAAGGCTGAACATACAACTGCAGATCCAGTGCACTCAGAGTTTGAGCTGCTCCTGTGTCTGGCCATCGATTTAGAGTCCCATGGGCCAGATGGAACATATATGAGTCTTTCATTCCCCTGTGCCATAACACAAAATGACTGCAGGGACAGGGGTTTGTTTTATGAGATGTTCTCTCTTTTATCATTTATAGAACTTTGTTGCTGGTACCTGCCCATTCTTAGATATTGTATATTTGTATGTTTTCAATGTAGTTTTCAAACAAAGTCAATCCAATCTAATCAAATTAATTCTCAGGATACACTGGAAACCATAGATATGCAGTTTCTCTACGCCGCAGTTATATATAGTAAGAAAAAGAATGATAGCAACTTGTTTTGTAACAACCACCATGTCTTTCTTTGAAATTATGCTGATGCAGTTCTAGCTTAATTCATATCAAAGCTAAAACTGGAACAAAGGCAAGTTATCATGGTCACAGCGCGGCGCACATCAGCCAGTCCACATTATAAAGAGGCTTGAAATGGGCACGAAGCACAGCACCCGACCATACCCAAGGTCAACTACACAGTTATCTTCCTCTGAAATGCTAACGAAATGTAACAACCTAATTCAAAAAAAGGAAAAGCAGGTAATTCTTATCAATGCTTGGGAATTTCCAGAATGGTTAAAGATAACAAAACTTGATTAAAAAGCCCTGTAAGTATTGTAGCATTGTAAAGAAGATATGAAGACCAACGTGTTCGGAATATTGAATTTCACATGCAAGTGTCTTTAAGTAACAAAGAAAACAGGGAATATTGAGGATTTCCTATGGATTTCGAGGGACAAAGACGGAGACGATGTGGCTCACTTTTATTTCTCCAGTTCATACCTTAAAGGACCAATTATGCCGCCTCCTCACAGGGAGGTAGCAATTAGCTGAATTACTCTCACAAGACTCTTGTTGGAATTCAGAAGCGTGTTTATGCAAGTCCTTGGACACACCGGGTGATTATTACAAATGTCTTCAGTTGGACCCATGTGCACTTGCTCTTTCACCATCCACGAACACACTCACCATGGCAACAAGAGGTCTGCCGCCACAAACCTGCAATGAGACAGCTTATGAGCTATTCACGTGTTCCTACATTCATGAAAGTGCACGTGTGTTTCTCATGCTGTGCTGTCAATTTAATCACTGTGTTGCAAAGTAAATGTTCTTTTGGGAAGCAGAAGAGAGGAAGAGAGGCGTGAATAATGAGTCAGGGATTGGCCCATGAACCACACGTCTCTCTTGAGTAGTTACAATAACTTGTTGTTATTGACCATAAAAGATCAGTACAGCGCTTCCACCATGGCACCTGCTGAGATATTCAAAAAACACTCAGACACATGGCTGTGTTAACTTGAAATGGTCTCTATTTTTTTAAGCATGTTAGAGCAGGGAAAGCTGGCCACTTTGATATATATACATCTAGTATTGGTCCGTCAGCAAACAACACGGATGGAAACTGAAATGAAACGTTTTGCCTGCAGACTGCCATAAGTTGATGTGGCTGCTCCTGGTGTTGGCTAACGAATAGGATTGTCCTGGAATCAATGATCCTGGATCAGCACTCATGAGCCCTGAGAGGTTGATTAAATCTGCACCCTGATCTCACAATCAGCCGTTCTAGTCTATTTCAGTGAGAATATTCAGCTTCGGGAGCCCCAACACCTTTACATACAAATCCCTATTCCTTTTAACAAAGTGGCTGGCACTGCTGAATAGAAATCAGCCCGAGCACATTCAGTTAAACTATTGCAGAACAAATCCCAGCCAAAAGAAAGAAGGAGTGCAACTATTTTTGTCTCCCCGTTTGCATTATTCATGTAAGAAATTGCATGCCGGTCAATGAAACTACAGTAGGAAAGGCTGAGTGAAGAAGAGAGGGAGACAAATGGAACGCAAATAAGGGACGGCTGCTGTCGATAATAGGAGTGATAGAGTCAGTGGCTCCAATTCATTGGTTGAAAGATTAATGATGCAGAGATGAGTATGGCAGGGAGACAATAAGAAGAAGGAGGGAACAGAGGGAAGGGAGGGGGAAGAGATGGACGGATGGTGTGAGGAAAACATCTGAGGGAGAAAAGGGAGAAGATGAACAATTATTAACCTTATTAAGCCGCTGATTTTAATTTGATAAGTCCTGATTTAATTTGACGATTATCTTGTTATTGTCTGTGTGCGCATAAGTGTGTTCTAGAGTACAGCAACATGAGGTCTGTATGGATCGCGTGCGTGCAGCCGTGCGTTCCTACCAAAATGCAGCACACATTGAGGTGCACAGCGGTGGTACTGTGCGTCACAGAGTGTGTCGTCTATTGATTTAGGCCCGGGGACAAGGTGGTGGGAACTTCTGTTATGCTTGAGTCCACATCGATACAGCAGACATGTAAGGACAATAGCTGTGAGGAACAGTTAAATCTCTCTCTGGATCAATAGGGGTCTGAAGAACTTTGCCTGGGTTGTCACATTTGGCCACTGCTCTAATCTAAAATATGAGTTTAAATTTAAATATTATTGAAATACATTTTGACACAAACAGCAAACTGAATGCTGATTTGATACGTAACTAACCGTGTTAACTATGACAGAGCGGCAATAGATTGATTAATAAACATATTGTCACCAGATACGTGGTATTACTTATAACAGCTCTGGCCTAATGCTTCACATGCAAAGTAAACCTACAGGTAAATGAAAAATGAAGAGCACTGCAGCTCAGTGGGGCAGCTGCATTACGGGTGCCTGCAATGAATCAGAATCATACGGAAATATTTGGCTGACTGATTGAGGGCAGGATTTTGCATTAGGTTGAGTGGTTGAGAGAGAGAACGCAGGCAAAGCATAAACCCTCTTTTTGATGGCTTGTAATCTTTGCAGAGTAATTAAAACTGTCTGAGCAGTGATTCAGTACAACCTCAGGAAAAATGCTGGGTGGAAAGACAGCTAAAGGTGCCTTTAATCATTATAGATTAAATGCAAGTAGAGCTTGAACGAGATACGGGTCAGATGAGTGGAAAAGGAGAAGAAACGGTTGGAAGGGGACAGAGAGCGGATGCAGGGAGTAAAGACAGAAAGCATCGGAGCTGGAACCCAGCGGTATGCCACGCTCCCCCTTTGTTGGAACAGCCCAGCATGTGTTGCTGTCTGAGCAACAAATTGCATTACTGTGTACTTTCTATCACAGTAAGGGATGGAGATGAAAAAAAAAGAGGAATAAAGAAGAGAGGCCTGTCGTCCGCATTAGGTCTAGTTTTTCTGTCCAGGCTGATTATTACTGACGGGGTGTGACATAGGCCAGCTGGCAAACAGAACAGGCAAACAGTCCACTGCCAATCATCCCCGCCCTGCTCGGTGCTGAATCTGACCTAATCAACACTGAGCCGACTGCAGAGAAACCGAGGCGCTCTCAGACAGAGATGGACGCGAATGCACAAACCGACAAACGGGCTGCTCTCCTGAGACCGTAATGGCGCATTAACTTGTGCTCGTCATTTCTTTTCTCCTCAACTGTTTTTCTCAGCCTTAAAACGGCGAAAACCGAGATGGATGGATTCATTTTATTTTTCCCTGACTGCCATCTACTTTTCTTAAACATAAAGTCCTATCGGTTCTGACCACAGAGTATTCGAAGTACAGCCACACAATGAAAAGGCACCTGGCTGTTTCTTTTGGCAGAGCTGAGCACCGCCAAAGGTTTTAAAAAGCCAAAGCTTTTCAGAAAAGACCATATGACGTAAGTCGCTTCTTTTTACCAGGAAAAAGCTGAACAAAAGGTTTCTCAGGAGGCTGGTGGTTTCCAACAACAACAACAACAATAATGGAGAGAAGCAACAAAGTCCCTATACAGAGATTGGTTTTGTTAGAGAGTAAATAAAAGGAGCTATTGTGTGCCTGCAGTGAGCATTTAAAAAATGTCAAACATAAGGAGGCAGTGTAGGATCAAATCCGGCAAATTTCGGGAACATCTGGTAAGTGTTTGCTTATTTTGCATTTACCGTTTTATCAGATTTTAAACATACTAATTAGCTAAGTAACCAGCTGGATTAGTGACACCTGCAGGCAACGGGTTTTAATACAGCAGGTTGTTTGTTCTCTTTCATTTCTATAGCTACTAATTCTGTGCGAGTGTTTGAAGTTTGAAGTACATCTAAACTCCTGCTGGTGTGACGTTTCTGACGCATTTAAGCAAAAAACGTGACGACTAAACCCATGCCGAAGGTTCTTTTCTGTTGCCAATGCTTTCGCTGTGTATCGTCACAATATGCCTGCGTGTTGAGAGCTTGTGCATCAAACTGTGTGTTTATCGCACGTGGCACCCAAAACCTCAGCACATCTGGTAGTAGCACATCAAAGTATAAACGCAAGATACTGAAGTACTCCCTCCTCCCACTCTACACCAAACAGCTCCCTTGACCTCAAACCAGGGATGTAAAATGAGGCAACTCTCCGTCCGCACGCACACACACACACACACACACACACGCACACACACACACACACACACACACTCAGCTCTCCATCACGTATCTACTTAGTAAAAGGAAACGCATTCAAATGCTGAAGTGAATTAAGAATGATAAAAGCGTCCATGTAAAGTTTCATGATGGGAGATACTAGCAAAATGTTCTGGGGTCTATAATCTGGAAGTTACTTTTCATAACCTCAACAACAATAATAAATGAATAGGAATTCACCAACCCATAACATAGCAGACACCAAAGACACATTCACACATAGATCTAAATAACGCATTAAAAACTACTTACACACAACTATGACGAACTAAAATGCACACCAACACTCCCAAGTTAAAGTGTGTTGGTGTCTGTGTGTCCAGTGTATACAGTACATGCACACAGTTACACTTCATTATAATCAAAAACCAGCTCGTTGGGATCAATAATCTATCAGCAAGACACCAGAAGGTGGTCCGTCTTCATTATCCTAAGTAAAGACAACACTGAAAGAGGACCTCGACTGCAATTATGGAGATTTCACAGCGATTAGCTATACCAACAATCAATGCTTACATCTTGTTATCTTACCCCTGCTGAATAATTACACGGATAGCAACAATCTCATACAGGAGGTCTACGGGTCTATTTCCTGCACTGAATATGTTAAGAACAAGGATCAGTCATTGTAACAAAATAAGCCCCAACCGAGAGGCTCCAGAGTCTATTACTAAAATAATGTGCACCGAGTTCATCAACAGAATTCATGTTTAAATCCTATTATAAAATAAAGTAACTTAAAACATAAAAGGTTGCATAAACTTTAGACGTCCGAGTAAACCAGTATGCAGCCTCTAAAATGAAGCCATTCGTTACACCTGCGTTTGACAAGTCAAAATGTCTGCCGAGAGGACGGTCTATGGGCGAGCTGAATGGCAGCTGAATGGCAGCTGAATGGCAGCTGAATGGCAGCTGAATGGCAGCTGAATGGCAGCTGAATGGCAGCTGAATGGCAGCTGAATGGCAGCTGAATGGCAGCTGTTGCAGCGGTGTGGCGCTGCGATCGGTCTGAGACACGGGGAGAAAAGTGAGCAGCAGTTTCAGCTGTTGTCAATTTACAATTACCGCTCACGGCAATTTATCTCCCAAGCAACAAGCCAACCATACGTCTTTCTGGGGTGAGAAAAGACAACGATCCACTGAGTAACAGTCGTAGTCTGTGTTTTCACAAGCTGTATTCTGTAAAGTAAGTCAACCACTGTACCCAACACTTGATTATGAGCTCTGTCACATTAACCTGTTTCACCAACCAAAGACGACTGTTTGGAATAAGACAAAAAAAATAAGAAATACAAAATAACCAAGAGCAGTTTGGGTCCTCCGATGGCCTAGGAGGTATCTGCTTTAAGTTCATAAACATGCTCAAAAACATATATATATTTTTTAAAACCAAGGGCAGCTTTGAAAGTGTTTCTTTTTTATAAAACCTTGAGAAATAAGAATGTTATGAAATAAAAAAGATGCCACTACACAAGCAGCTACATCTAGAACTTACAGCAAACATGACATATTGACCTTGTAATGTGTGTTCCGGTGCATTTCACATGCACTATCCGTGATATGTAGGTTCCCTACCATCTGCCCGATTTTATGCTACCGACATTTCTGCTGACCAGCACTCCCGAGCTCTCTGTCCTGCTTTAGTATTTTCTTCCCTCCAACCTTCTTCCGAGGGCAATTTTCCAGCTCTTTCCTCTCTTTCCTTTCTACTGAGAAATACTGTTTAATTCAGTGTGATTGAACTTTTGCTTTAAGTCCAGAGAGAGCAAACTGAAAGCTTAATTTAAAACCTGGCCCTCACTGACTAGATGTATGAAGGACCACTGGATACGTAAGCTCTTTAAGTGCTCTTTAAAATATTTGCAAAGCACTCAATATAAAGTGTACTTAAAGACCTGGTGCAACCCAAAACTAACGAAGATTAATGGTAACAGTAAGTAACTATCAATCACCCACCCTGGCTAAAGACTGATAAAGAAATATTCAGAGGCAAAAGGAAAATAAAGACTAAAATGAAGGAGAGAGCTTGGCAGTTGGGTAAAAAGTTTGAATTTAGAAAGCTTTAAAAACACAAAAGCTTATTAATTAGCATAAAAAGGTTAAAAAAGGCAATAGTTTATTTGACTGTGCTTTTGTTTTTGTGTGGGTGTTTAAATAAAGCTGATTGTTGTACTTTCAATTTGGGAGGCTGGCCAGTGGGAGACGGGGAGAAGAGATGTCTTGTGGCCACATCAGACCCCATTTTTACCTGGCTTAAACAAACACAAGGATTTGTCAGCAAAGCCTGTGGCACCAGGGGATGACTTTTACAGTTTCCCTTTCTCTTCATTTTTACCTTTTCATCCTTCCCCCACGCTTTCTTTTTGCTTCCTTTTAAATTGTGCCATCACCCCTGGGCCCAGAGAACATTTCAGACTCAGTCTTTCATCTCAAAGAAAGCTACCCTCTGTAGCTCAGCATCCATGCATGGATTCTGAGCATGTACGTGTGTGTGTGTGTATTTCAGACGACCGACATCTTTGACCTTTGTGAAGTTAGCTTTTTTTAAATACCTGCTTTGCTCCTGGAATCCCTTCTTTTCTGACCTCTTGGAGCCTCTATAGGCCTGTCAGTGCAACTCAAACAGACAGACATGAGCAGCTTTGAGGAGGAGGCCTAACTGTGTCAAAATGAATGTCTCTCCTGCACAGCACACTTCATCGACTGCACACCTGTTTGGAGATCTCACATCCACCCGTTTTAGTTTTGATAAGAAAAAAATAAATAAAAATGTCCATGCCTCTCCTCACTTCCCTTCACTTGCCTGTACGTTGCTTCGTCATCTGCAAACATTCACACCCTTTTTCACAGAGACAACAAGGCAGACAAAGAGTAATTCAAATTCATTCATGAAATCATACTGCCAACCTGACAGAAAAAACCTCACCGACTCTGATGAAGACACACATGGCGTCAAATGTTAGTCCTCGAATAAAGTTTGTTGCTTTAAACCGGTGTGTTCCAGTTGACTTTGGACCAAATCTCTGAAGTCTATTCCAATACAAGATTGCCCTAAACTGCCTGTCAGAGAGTCTGAGAGCATCGGACAGCTCAGTAACCCTAACCCTACTCTGTGTGGAAACACTAAAATGAAGACAACATTTTCTGATAAAATACTGAAAGTATCCTGCAACTTTTCTCATAGCATATATAGCAATGTATGTCTACTTATGACAGCTGCTGTCTTTTAACTCAACTCCATCAGTCAGGTTTCACGGAGAAAAACACACTGCATATAAAGTGAAGACATTTTAAGTGTTTGCTGATACAAATGGCATCTTTTATCTCCCGTGCACTATTCTGACACTTGGGTTTGCTTTTTCTGCCTCGTCATTCTGCCTCCAACCTCTCCGACAACAGCTCCATTTATACACCCACGCAAGCAAACCGACTACTAGCTTGGTGGCATGGGTATTCAATGTTGGTGGAGATGGATGGCGGCAAGAAAAGAACAATGAATCTTCATCACAGTCCGTCACTTGTTTCTCTCTCGCCCATACACACCCACAGTCCCAAGCTGCTCCTTTGTCTTCCGGCTACCGTTTTGTATATCTCAGACCTCATGCTCTCCCCTGTCTCTTTACCTCTCATCGCTTGTGTTTTCTATCCATCCATCCACACGTCCGTCCAATGTCTGAACACCGGGAAGGAGGCATATAGGTAATTCATAGCTCATTGCAGGACTACCACCTACTCTATTTTACAGCACGCCCACATTGTTCCGGAGCCTCCATCGATGTGAACCAGGTGCGTGGGTTGTGATTTTCAGCTACCTGCAGGCGTCTTGTCAGATCAGAGATGATATGTACTGTACGTATACCACCACCTGTTGCACTGTCTTCAAGAAAACCCACACACTGTATGAGACCACTCACTTCTTCAGTACTGGACACGAAGATACAAAGCTAGTGATTTACGTTGTCGGAGAACATTATCAGAAGACTGTCTGCGTGAGATTCATATCCCGTCTTGTTTCCGTCTTCGGCATACTGACAGAAATTCCTAGAAAACCTATACGGTAGAGCAATACAATCAATGAACTTTTATTGCGTGATTGCAGAATGTCCTATGCTGGAGGAGGACAATGATTGGGTGTGACACAGTGGCTGCTCAGGGTCAACTCTTTCAATTTCACATAATCTCATCATCTCTTCTTCTGTTGCTGTGTCCATCACATCTACGTCCAATTTTCACATCTCTCTCTCTCTCTCTCTCTCACTCTCTCTCTCTCGCTCTACATGCAATTCTGGAAATAGTATAACGGGTCATTTAACAATTTTATACAGTGTCTCTTTTATTGCTCTAGGTGTAATACAAAATCAACCAAACCAGCTTTTCCACATGAAAAAAAGCCCCCAAGTACTCAGTCTTTTCAGTTTTTCCATCCTACATTTCACACAACGGTCACCTAAAATGATCCAATTTAAAGAACAAACTATGACTTCCTTCATGTGCTTGTCTTGTGCTTCAACCGGTGACTCTACAGTGAAGCTGGTGACACAAGGGCGTAGAATTTGGCCCCGCGACTACTGAACTGTCCCTCGCAATAGTTTTGATAAAAGAGTAAAATATAACCACTGTTGTTGAGGAAGACACCAGCTTTGTACTTACAGTTCGGTTCAGGAAATCCTGTCATATCAATTCAGTAAGTGTAGGGAAGCCACTTCCGTAAAATAACGTAAAAATGAAAAAATATATATAATCTTGAAATATTGTGACTTCTCAGAGAACATAACTCTCGTGAGATGAAGAAAATTGACGATTTTTCAAAGGTAGATGAGTTGCTGTTGTATCAATGTATGTGTGCAGTGTGTGATAACAGGACCGTTATCCATCATTGCCGTAGCTTTTAATTATCATCGTTGTCTGGCTTGCACATAGCTGGTCTTCAATAGCTGTTCGCCAAACGTCCATTAAGCCACTTTATCTGCAAATAACACCTCAACCTCTTCTGTAAATCAAGAATTTGTGGTTGCATTAATTACAGCAACATGACATCCTCTTGACCCAGAGACAGACAGGCTGCATACAAACAGCCATAAGCACTTATCGGTATACACTCCTGCGGGCACACGTGCGAGAGTGAGGTGAGAGAATTGATCAATATTGCAATACATCATTATAAGCCCTCTTCCTACTTTATTGACACACTGGCACTTATATTTTGCTATATGGAGACTAAACCTATGACATGGAAGAGGTGCACCGAGCAGGTAGAAATACAGAAACAATTTCATGCAAAAAGGAGAACCAAAATTAAACTCTTCACTACATATTTTTGCAGATGACAGTAGAAGAAGTAGAAGAAGTGCAGAGCAGATGTGGGATGATGGAGACATGTCGAGCCTCGCAGGCTGCGTTTGTGGCTTTAATATGTGTTTTAATACTTTAGGGAGAATGTTTTTACAGTTACCAATTCTCAGCCATCTGGCAAAGATTTGGAGATTCACTTCTGCTGGACACATTTTAGAGAGTCTTTCCGCTCTTTGTCATCTCTCCCTCTCATTTCAACACAAACTGGTTAGACAGTTTTAATATATTAAGCAGCTGCTTGCTGGTAGACTGTTGTGATTGTTTTGCGGTGTGTTTTATCATTGGCCAGATGTTTAAAGAGTATGTCTGCGTGTGTGTGATGCTGGCTAATTAATGTTTGGTTCATGAGTTACTGAGGCCGGAATGATACGAAGTACAGAGAACAAGATTGCTTCTGACTTTTTCAGTGTCGATACCGATAGCGATAGCTGGGCTTTGGGTGTCTGCCGATACAGAGTGTTGATCCGATACCAGCGTTTCATTAATAAGCTGTACGCCTCACTGTGCGGAAGTGACTGGGATCATTCGTTTTTTTTTGTGTGAGGCAACATCAGGCTTGACTTTTACTTTGTAAAACAGAATGTAACAAATAAATACATAGATACAAATGTACGGATTTGTTATCTATTAAAATAATGGTATCCAATACTAGATCGGCCAATTGTCAGTGATACCCAATCCAGCTTGTGTGATGGGTTATTTTTCCAGTTACAGTACATAACGACCACAATTATTACTTATAAAATAAAGTTATCCGACTCACCCAGATGCAATGATAACAACTTAGTACTTGACCTTAGAAAATACTTTTGAAGTGTTCACGTACGTACTTCATGTACAGTGGCAAGAGAAGTCATCTTCTTCTGTTTTTTCTTTATTTTTTGAACAATCGCACAACAGAGACAAAGAGACAACATTGATTCACTGGTTGCAATTAACATAGTGTTACTCCTGTCCGGTGAGGCGCAAATTGAAAAAGCCAATAAAAATTGGTTTTCTCCCTCGAGCCGCCGTCTCACAAGACTGAAATGGCCACTCCAGATGCATCTGTGCCTCCCAGCCAACAGCAGAGACTCGTGCGTCGATATACATTTGCTAACTTCTACTGGCACATGAGAGAAAAATCAAGGCAGTGTGTTGTAACAGAATAAATCCAGGAGGACGCTTAAAGGAATTTATATCCTGACAATAACAATAGAGCCAAACAAAGTGCTTCAGCAGTTTGCACTGTCCTCTGCTGTAGCCAGATGAATAAACTGCTTGGGTGGCCTGTTTAGGCCATTACCCCTGGATGAGCTACATGAAGAATAATCACCTTTTTTCCTTTATCTCAGCCGTTTCATAGTCACAGTCAATGTTTAATCTAAAATCCCTTTTTCTTTCTTTCCCCCGAAAGTGCCGTTACAACATGTAAGTTGTCATAGCAGCACATTAGGTGCAAGATCATATCTGATGTATGTGGCACGAATGGTAAAGCTGGTAAATGAGGCCTGTCTTATTTAATACCTACTCGCTAAGACTTTTAAAGGTCACACTCAAACTGTGCTTTCTATGGTAATCACAGAAGTGCGATCTAAAAATATCATCAGCAGCAGGTTATATTGACTACAATACTATGGCATTACTATACCATTATACCTGAATCATAATGGACCAATGTAAATTTAATTAGATTTTTTTCTCACATCCATAAGATGAGGCGAGATGAGGAGGAGACGTGGAGGTTGTGGAAGCAGAGACACTAATGAAGCTGACATAAGAGGGTAATGAGGAGGAGGAGCAATGAAGAGCAGATGATAAAGAGGAGAAGAAATAATGGGTGAGCACCTTCACATTATCCCTGTTCATGTCTGTATGCGTAGTAATCCATCACGGTGAACTTGAAGCATTTATTTGTAGTTTTGGCCATTTTCATTTGAAGTGTTACTATTTGTATTTATCATATTTAAGTACATGCAGCCTGATCTTTCTTTGCATATGTAAGATTTTACAGCAACTGTATGTTGTATGTCCAAAACCTTCCCCTGTGCAGACAACTTTTGTGATTATGTTGTACGCTGCTTACAGTCAAACACCTTCGAGAGATGACAAACATTTTTCTATAAATATTCCTGAAAATCTAGGGCGCCTAAACCTTAAAGTCATGTGTAATTTATTGAAGAACATAGCAATGATTTCAAGCTACAGTGGCCATGATACAGTTTGTATTGTCAATATGAAAAATATAAAATGTTATTATATATGGTATATATTGTAAAAGAAACTTAATGTACGTAAATGGTAACATTTCAGCACTCTCATTTCAGCTCTTTTAAGCATTATATAAACATTGATAGATGTTTATAACACACTATAATGTAAAAGCAAGTTTATTAGTGCATTTGTCAAAACCATAACTCCTTCTGTGAACCATCTATAACATGTACATGAAGAGTTCATGAATGATCGACAATATAGCAGTTGTAATTATATAAAGTACTCTGTGTTCATATTTTATATAAAAGTGAAATGTAGAATTAATTCATTAAAGTAACTATATCCCTGCATTTATTAACTTACATTCATTTTGATTTATCTCAATTGATTATTTTTCTTATATATAATATACTGTATACAAGTATATAATATATATTATATCAGTATATATTTATGTATAAATACTTCCACTTTGTTCTACATGACAACTGAGCAAACTATCCATTGATGAAGGCTGCGAGATGCGGCTAAAAACTCAAGAAAGAAACCCAGTAATTGACCCTCAAAATCAAGAATGAAACTTCCAATTAAACATGTCTTCATGAGATTTGAACACATTTATAAACAGATTTAAGCCTATCAATGATTTGTACATGTGCATAAACAGTTAATAAATGTTTCACAACACACGGGAATAACGTATTCATGTGTGCCATCACATATCACTACATATATGTTACACTGTGTGATTCATCATTAATTATCTGTTTATAAACCATTCAATGATACTTTATAGGAGATGCAATTTCTGTTGAAACATGCATTAATAAACATGCTGACAACCAACAGTTTATCAGGTGTTTATATACTACTTATGAATGCTAAATAGGAGGGTTAAAGTAAAGTGTCACCAGGTAAACTACATATAAACATTAGCCCATATTATTCAGTTTTATAGGGGGTGAAGAGGAGGAGACAGAGAATTGACGACAAGGCAAATGAAAGGAGTTGAAGACAGGAGGAGAACAAGATGGTGGACCATGGGTGGTGAGACGCAGGCAAAGATCCTGAGGAGATCAATCAACGGGCTCCATGTGTCTGGCCTCTGCCAGGACAGCGTGGGGACAGTAGAGATCAATGAGGAGTACGGCCCCTGGGCTGGTTCACCACACGAGACAATGTATTATAGACCGGAAACACACACCAGCGGAATGAGGGGAGTCGGATCGGAAGCAAAGGGGGAGACATCGAGAGAAGAAGACGAAGGGAGAGAAGCAATGAGAAACACTGAAAGAGTACGACGCATAGCAACGGAGCGACAACATACAACAACGAGTCAAACGTAGGTATGAGAACAATTTGAATAGATTACTGAAGTGGGAGTAAAGGTTCAGATAAATCAAAACTCTGTCGTGCCGGCATGTTTCTACACCTACACAATTTGTAAACCTGTAAAACTGTCAGCAGTGTTTCTTTGTTGTTTGGTATTCAGCAGCGGCAGTACTTATCCTGCATGGAACATCGAGTTACAATCCACACAATGTTTAATCTCTATAAACAGATTTCCATTCAGATGCAGAATCTGCAGGCGACGGGACAAGATTTGGGAGATCTGAAACCCTCGGTTGTCTGTGTAGTTTTGACCAATCACGTTTGAGCAGGCTTTGGTTGAAGGCAGGCAAACAGTCAGTGTGGAGAGCAAAAGCAGTGAAACGCATTGGCCTGAAATGCAACCAGAAATGTAGCCCCTTATCCATCGTCAGACAGATATCTGATGGGTTCCGAGATGTTTTCAGGCCACTCGTAGATGAGAGAGTGCAGACTAAAAGGAAAAAGAGAAGACACTTGAAAGCTGGCGCCTATAGAAATCTCCCAAGAGAAGAGCTGAAAACTGAAGCAAAACACCAAAATCCCCTCCAACTCGTCAACGATGTGGCACTTGCACCAACTCTAGCAGACGGGGAATACTGATAAAAGCAGGAAAGGATCCCACGGGAATGCAAATGAACACGCTCCTCCTCTTCCTCAGACCCACAGAGTGCCCGCACCAAGAATTTTGATTCCAATTTAATAAACATACACCACTCCATCATTCCGTCCACCCGTCGATGGTGCAAACCTGCCAAGCCTTATCTGCCTCTCGTCAAATAAATGCCTCTGCGGTGGGAGATTTGGCAAGAAACATGAAGAGAGACTGAGAATGCTTTGCTTCTATTGTTCAGCAAGGTTCTTATCCCTGCCTCGTTTATATTGTTTACCGTTTGTTTTAGAGTCTTTATTCCCTTTCTCGAGCGGCAACAGGAGCAGCACCTGCTCGTTTAATCTGACAGACAAATAGGCATCGTCTACCGAGAGTTCTGCAATGATGGCATCCGCTGCCAGTCCACTTTCTATGATCCAAGCCTTCTTAAAGCACTCAAACCATTAAACACTTAAACAAGTTGGTCTTGAAGGGCTTGATGCCTTTTCCCGGCCAAGGCCTTTGACCATTAACCATTAACCTCTTTATGTTAAGGATCCCGACTGTTTAACACAACAGGTCCTGTCTGAGTATGTCTGCATTGTTACGATGTAAGCACAACTCCAATTTAATATCGGTTTTAGAATTTGAGTGATTTTCGTAGTGTCATAAAAAGACAACAGAGTATGAATAGAGGGAAAAATCAATTTCCTTCCCCAGAGGGATTATGCAATAATCAGACTGACGTGGCGGATGCAAATACATTTACCCTCAACTCCCACAGCCTGGGGTCTAATTCCAACTTCTTCTTTTTTATGTATGTAAAGGAATTTCCCAGTGAAGAAAATGACAGCCTTGACAAAATCTGAATTAATTTCAAGAGACCATTCATAAAGAGAATAGTTTTTCCTCAGTAATTCAGCTTTTTTTCTTACTTATTTTGTCTTAAATGTCTCACAGTGTATACATTCAACGCATGCTTAAAAAAAACATTAAAATTGATTCGATAAATTACCCAGCTCTATCGTCAAACCTTAAGCAGAGTTTGTAAAACCAAAAGGTGGTTTACAGATACACAACTTTTACTGATAATCATTTGGAAATGATGGATCGGCCCCTGACAAAACTTTGAAGCATCATTTCTCTTGGCGTGATGGGATTTGCAGCCCTTTAACTCATTGGCTTCCAACGACTTTTTTTCCGCGGCCCACTTTGACAACATATCAGCAGGCATCCGTCATATCAGTGTAATAGAAAATACCCCACAGAGAGAGAGAGAGAGAGCTGGGTGGAGGTGAGAAAATAAAACAAACATATAAGTCTAGTGTCATGTCTTTTGACCTAATGACCTTCACCTAGCATCGCCCTAGTGTGAAACTGGCCATCAACTGGAAACAGCCCGCTGGTAACAGCTTCGCACTGACCACAGCTGGAACAGAGCCAGCTGGTAGGGAACCAGAGCGAATAAGGAAAAAGCAGGAATCTTCAATAGTGTGCCTAAAAGGATTGAGGGTGATGCCAATGTGTAATTATTTTCCCTCCCTACGTGGGATGTACAGGATGGAAATAAAACTGCATGCTCTCATGAAATCATTTGTTTAGGTTGGTATTTGGAACTAGGTATCCTCAAGTTGTGTGCATGTAGCCTACAGTGTGCCGCATATGCACACAGAGCTGTTGGTCTTGAGAAATAGCCTTCCAGTCTGTTGGCATAAAAACAGTGCAGACCTCAGTGTTGGAGCCCTGCCTGGGAGTTTATTGCATGGCCCACAGATTAGATCTCCTTCCTCTGGGAACCAACACCAGGCTGGCAAATGCCTGAGAGGTGATAGTGAGAATGAGAGGAAGCACTGAAGCACCCCAGAGGAAAAACAATTCTGGACTGAGCCCTCAAATAGCTCCATATAACAGAGCCGTCAAAAATAACAGGACAGAACTCATGCGTCTTGCACCAGGGCTCGCTCCTCCATGCTGACAGAGAGATTACGACATTTGTTATTTAATCGGCTAATTTACAAAACATTCAAACATTTTCATTTTTAAACATTTTCAAAATCAAATTTACTCCATTAAAAAAAAATATATATATACCAAGGGCCCCCCCATTGGCTCAGGGGCCTGGGCACGTGCCCACTTTGCCCATGCGGTAATCCGTCTATGGGAATGATGGCCGAAACTATGAAAATAAGACCAGAATTAAATGAAATGTTATAAGCGCATGATGAAGGTTGCTTAGCATATTGCTGGTGGGCTATTCACATGTGTTTTGGCAAGGTCATTGAATTTTAGAGAAAAAAACAGAAGCTAGGAGTCTTTAGCAGCCATTCGATAGACTGCAATTGAAAACTCAGAAAAAGTAACTTTGCTTAGCTTCCTGTTCAGATCCAAACAAGGTCACTGTTTGATCAAACTACAAAAAAATAAATAGCGTACGCTTCTTTGCTTCACTTGATTAAGGACAAAAATGTAATGAAGCTGTTTTTAGTAACACAGGTGACAACACGCATGAGAAAAGTGGCAAAAAACAAACGCAGTGCGAGCTCAGACATCCTGGGGTAGGGCGCTCGGGCTGATGTACCAAATGCCTCACGGGAGATCCATTTCCACTTGGCTGGCAGCCGATCCAATCAGCAAGGAGAGAACTCCCTCAACCAAATGTCAGAGAGGACGCAACTGAGTCACCGCCTGGATGCATCACCCTGACTCGCTCTTCTACAATTCTCTTTCAAACCGTGACAACATTGGAAATGCTAAATAAATGTAATGGGTACCTGGGAAAATGAGTCATGTGTCACTGATCTCCACGGTATAATCTAAATGTCAAATTGAGCAATTACGCTGTGACGCTAATCCCTATGTTTGGGTCCATTTACAGATTACATGAAGCCTAACACCAGGCGACTGAACACAGCATTGGATCATCACGGCCAAATCTGTACGGCGCAGTTGAGTGTGTTGGGTCTTGATGATCAGCCATGTGTTTATTTACAATCAGTCCGTGGCTCTCTGCTCCTCATCATTCCTCAGGCAAGTCTCCCAGTGCCAGCACCACCAGCTCCTTCTCATCTCCCATAAACTATCAGCAAGGCCAGAGCGATGTAAGGTGGCCATATTTACAGCCCTGAAAGCAATTGGAGGTTAACAATGAGGCCTGGCTGCTGCGGTTTATGAGCTGCAGTAAAATTGCCACTATGATTAAAAATCTCTGTCAGGTGAAAGACAATGGTGCAGCCCTTTCTCTCAAGCCTGCTGTGAAATATCTCCACACACTCGTCCTCCTCTCCTCTCTATGACCTCGTTTGCAGGCCGTTACCTTACTGCCCCGTTACAGCACAGTCGTTGGTCTGTGTGTGTGTGTGTGTGTGTGTGTGTGTGTGTGTGTGTGTGTGTGTGTGTGTGTGTGTGTGTGTGTGTGATGGGGTATGAGGTTCATTAAATATCAATGCATGATATCTATTTATTATTTAATATTGATTATTTAAAAGTTCAAGACATTTTTCATCTTCTCTGATAATGAACAAAAATGTCCCCTTAGTCTACAGAATGTATGTATATTGTATGATACGTGAATATATAGTATATCATCAAAAATAGAATTATTGCATAAATACATTGCAAGATCGTGAAAATATTTTAAGGCAATGCGGTCCAACACTACATGGGCATGCACGTGGCTGTCAATCTTTGATTTGTTCTTCCCCATCTAGCATCTGTGACCGACAAGCAAAATACCTTTCGACACATGCATGCCTTCATTTATCTTTCAATCAATATTAATGATTCCAAGTTTCATCAAATCCGCTCTTCTCTTCCGTCTCTTTTTGTCCTCCAGCCTTTTTGTCGACTGTGAAGCCCCGACCCTCCTCTTTTGCCTTCATCATTCTTCCCTCTCATCGGGTACCAGAGATGAAGGGGTGGAGCCCCGAAAGCAATCTGTTACTGACAGGAAGAGCAGGGTGCAGAGGTGCAGAATCCCCACCTCATCCATATTAACCACACACACACGCATGGTAATATGTATGCACCAAATGGAATAAGGACAAAAACCCACCTGGCTTTATATAACCTTAGTAAGACTGTCTGGTAACCACCTGGAGGTGGCAGAAACACACACACACACACACACACACACACACACACACACACACACACACACACACACACACACACACACACACACACACACACACACACACACACACACACACACACACACACACACACACACACACACACACACACACACACACACACACACACACACACACACACACACACACACACACACACACACACACACACACACACACACACACACACACACACACACACACACACACACACACACACACACACACACACACACACACACACACACACACACACACACACACACACACACACACACACACACACACACACACACACACACACACACACACACACACACACACACACACTGTGTGACAGTGTAAATCTATTGCAGGTTTCATCTTGAAAAGCAGGTGGCCAGAGAGATATTCCATGTCTTTCAAAAATGTTTTTAAATAAACCCAGCCTGACTGAGTTGGTTCCTGTAATTGCCAACTCTGACGCACTCTGTCAACTATTTAAGCGGCAATTTAAGTGATTTGCAGGCAAAGAAAGAAAGGTGCAGAGGCAAATATTTGCTGTTCATTCACAACTTGTCACAGGTGCAGAGAGGAATGCAATTTCCTCCTCTACAGACGATCTGCTCATCTTCTCACCTCTCTTTACTTCTGATTTTCTCTTGTTTCCTTCCATCACCTCATGCCCTCCCTTTTGTCTGCACACTTAACCCTCTCCGGTCTTTCTCTACTTCCCTCTAATGTGCTCAGATTAACGCTCCCTCTTCTGCCACCGCTTTCTCTACCCGTCTGACAACAAACAAGGGAGACGCAGGACACATTAACAAGGCTTTTAAGAGAAACTAGCATCCACCTCTCTACCTTTCCTCACACCAAGGATGCCACTTAGCTCCTTCTCTCACTGGCAGTTTAAAAGAGGAAGCAGCAGGCAAAAAGTGAGACAAAACAGAGAGATGACAAGTGAAAACAGCGCAAATTTGGAGACTTTATTTGTGATGCAGGTCACACAAAAGTCCTCGTTAAATGTATTTAAGCAGTAGGTGATGCGCCAATGTCTGTTACGTGTGTGTGTGTGTGTGTGTGTGTGTGTGTGTGTGTGTGTGTGTGTGTGACAGTCCATGTATCTCCCTTCTGTAAGCCCCCGACGAGTGTTTGTGCTGCCCATTTGCAATAAGGTCATTCCACTTCCTTTGAGGTTGTCTATTAATCTTGAGTGCACACAGCCTTCAAGGCTTTCCTGTTTGTTTTCATCCATGCAAATTTGGTTTCATTGTCTGAAATTTCAGAAATGGCAGCTTTAGTGAGCTATTAGTGCGGCACAAAACATTAGAGGAGCTTAACAGAGGCAAAAAGAAGGGCCTATGTCCCCCTGACCAACATTACAGCACATTAAACACACTAAATTCTTTCTCCCTCTCCCCCCCCCTCAAACACGGACTACAGCTTTGGCCTTTGGCACTGACATTTTCTAAGTGAAGGGGCGCTCTCACTGGAGCAGCGTCACATCGACTGAATGTGTCAATTATGTTGCTTTGGTTTTTCTCGAGACGTTGGTGCTGAATGAGCAGCAAGAGGGAAATGTGAAACACGGTATGGTACGCACACACACACGGAGGTCAGGCATTGCTGGAACAAAGAGCTGGTAAATGGGCATGTAAATTATAGATGAAGAGAGATGCGGTTATAGAGCTGAACAGGAGACTCTTAAGGGTGAGCTGTGTTGATAAGCACACACACACACACACACACACACACCTTTCAAAGGATAGAACAAAGTGCTTGTTACTAATAAAGCCATGTTATAGATAACCACAAATGGAGCACAGTCTTATACTCTCAAGATTGTAAATCCTACTAAGCACCTCCTGCGGCAGGCCAGTTCTATCTCCTATATTGTAATTGTGATGATTTAGAGCATGTTTACCATCCGAGTATGAACACGGCTCATCTAAGTGATCATTATTTGAAGCGAACCAAATCTATCACCCATCGTTTAGGGAACAAATGACAAAGCGATGCTATTAAAATTCATAAAGGGCACGCCATAAACTTTTCTGACACATTTTAGTGACTTCGGCAGAATGCTTACAGTGCAGCCGAATATTTGGGCTTCAGTGCACGAGACTGACTCATCCTGAGAGCCGCTTTCCATTTGACTGTTACAGAAAAGGAGCCCTAATGCTATCGGGCCGGTTTAGAGTTTAGAGGAGGGCCGTTCAGAAAGAAACCCTGCCGGCTCCCCCCCCCCCCCCCCCTTCATGACTCTTATCTCTTCAAGCACATTTCCTAAAGCCTTCACTTAAATCGATTTTGAAGACGACTGCATTTTATGGAATAAGATGCAGTCGTCGTCTTCTCTCACATGGTGCCCTCGGCTAGTCAACAGAAATACAGCGATATCAACAATTTGGGTTTGAACTGAAACCGTGTTTGGGTCTTAAACTCCTGCAGCCACAGCTTGTTGTGCAAAGTACAAAGTGTATGTTTTGTCTGACGTTTCGCTGCACATGCAGGTCAGAAAGCCGTGTGACCACCATGATGAGATACAGTGACATATGTCTGACAGAGAGACATACAGTATTGATCAAAATCTACTTTAAACCAGTTCTTAATTATGTGGTATATATATATATATATATGTATATATATACATATATATATATATATATATATATTTATATTGGTAGAAGCAAAGAAGGAGCGGAGTAAAACCACTATTCATTTCTTAGAATGAACTCTACTGATACTGGCTATTAACAGTCCAATTCATTTGAATTCAATCCACATACAGCAGCTTCTCAGGGACTTCCTTTACAGCCCAGTGTAATGATCCTCTCTAGCGAGCAGAGAGGTAGACGTTTTTATTATGGGAAAAAAAATACCAATCACTAAATCTGATACATCTCATTAATCTGTATCATCCCTTGCTCTACAATATGTTTGGCCTCTTTTACATCAAATATTCAACTCAGCCACACGGGCGGTGAACATTTAAATTAGTGTAGATTGCCTTCATGACCCGATTCTTCGCCACCTCAAGGAGCTTTACGCATACCTGAGCCTCAGGCAAGATACCATTTCAAGGTAGACAGCCTGTCAACATGAGTGGCAAGTGCTGGCCTGGAAACCTGGTCGACGGAGGTTGAGGAAGGAGGGACTAATAATACAACCCAGGAGTACAGTGTGTTTTTTGTTGCTCAGTCGGCTTTTGGCGATTTGGCGATCAGATCTTGTATAGACGATCGAAGGGATGATCAACGGTTTAACTTCAATTTGAACTGACTAACTAACATCTGAATGTTATTGTTGGGAAAATCTAATGACTAAAGAAGTATGTTGACCTACAAAGACTTACATCCTCATGTGAACTTTCGTCTCAGATATCTTTCCTCTTGGGGGCTAGCAGATGTTTGTCCTAAATAAGAGACAATAAAGCTGTAGCAGACGTCAATACTTGAGCAGAGCTGATTTGCTACCAAGACTTCCTGATTTCATAGAATGACCTTTGTACTAGAACAAACTGTTGAAGTGTTGTGAAGATTACGCTGTGTATGTTATCCATGTGTGACAAGCTTATCGTAAATGACCCTGTACCACAACACTGCTTGTGTTTAGCAGTATATATGACTGAGACTGAGCAGCCTTGATGTACATTCTGTATGTGAATCAACTCTGTCTCCTTCTTGCAAGAATAAATGTCCTGTGATTAATGATTTTTACATCGGCCTCCAGTGAATTTTTCTAACAGTTATAGAAAATAATCTGTGGAAAATGCGGCCTACTGTGCATTTGGAGATGTTTGTGGTGGAGCGACATGTCTGCCTGCTGAGCCCTGTTAATCATAATCAGCACGAGTGCCTTTTAAGTCCTTAATTACGAACCAGTTTTCCGGGTCTTTTCCATGGATCTGACAACCCACATCTCCGTTCTCCACAAAACCTTGCTCTGCGCTACATAAGCGTAGGTAACATTATGGATATTATTTAGATTGTGATATCAAAGATAAGATAATAATGTTAAACGGAACGTGATATTGTCGCCCGAAGCACAGACACACAGACTTTTTAAAAAGGAAGCTGCTGCTTTAATAGAGACATCGCTACTAAACATATTTTTGAATGTTTGAATATTTTAAGTAAAAAGGTTCATACTCTTTTATAAATGGTTATTCATTTACTGAATTGCTTGCAGAAAGATTAAACGTTTGATTATTTTAAAGCTCCAGCAGACCAGAGTGCTGTGATGTAACTCCCCACATGCCCTCCTCTTCCCGCCGCTCCCCTGGCGATCGAATCGTCTATCAGCAATCTCTAGCAACCACGAATGGACAACATCGGCCAACCCTCCTGCTCGGTGTAATTTCTTTAATCTGGACATACCCAGAACGATACAGTCTTCCGATTTCTGGAGGAAATTTGATAATAATCCTCATGTGGACGGCTTGTTGGAAGCAACAGGAGGTCATTGTTACCCCACACCGTTGGAACTAATGTGCTCTGCAGGTCCTGCAGTACTTGGAACTTATCTGTGGGTCCAAAATTGCTGTAGTTAACCCTAAAATCAACCCACTGTCAGGGGAAATAAGAGTTTAAGTGTCAGATTTTCTCAGTGGTTGCATGTACCATGTGCTAACGATCTCTGGCGGTGGTCCAAACTCTGTCTCATGCTCTGCTGTCTAATTTCACGTATCTCAGCACGAAAACTATCACAGGAATAAATGCTTGAGGAGGACGTTAGATTGCACGATGTATTCACAATATATTTAGAGCAGTGGGCTCCCAGAGCTGGAAACATTATTCAAATTCAGTGCAGTGGGTGGGGTCACAAGGGCATTTTTAATGAGTTTTAATGAGCAAAAACAAAAGTTTTAAAACAATAAAATCTGATTACAGATGTTTCCCCATCTGTGTTAGTTTGCATCGTCCCATATCTCTTTTGGGGCATTAATCAGTAGGTGCACAGAGAACAGAGCCCTGTGTTTTTGATGGTAATGACGACGCTGACTGGGATTGTTGGAGCCCCGATGAGGCCCTGCCGACACACATGAGCAATACATCTCATTGCTGCCTAGTCAGACGGATGTAGGTGTGCAGGGTGTGTGTGTGTGTTTAGGATTGGGTCCTCACATTAATATTCCTCCCAGAGTGGTGAGACAGAAAATAAGAAAGACAACAAGAAAGAAGACTCACTGCAGCCTCGTCCTCCCGGCTGTCGCTGGTGTCCTCGCTCTTGTGGTGGCCAGCTGAGGAGCGAGTGTCCCTCTTACGGCTGGCGTCGGTCCCCTCCGTCTGTCTCTCTCCATCTGGACCAAGGTGAAAACATGGACAGCACTCAGAAAGCCAGCAAGCACCGTTGTCAATGTCATCGTCCTCATTGTCGACATCCTCATCTCCACTTTAATCATCATTGGTAACAGCATCATTGTCCTTCTCATCGCTATCATCTCTATAGCATAATTACAATTATGAATATCTTCATTACCATCATCATGGTCAACAATAATTTCAAGCTATCACTTATTTTTCTTCCTGCTGAGCCTCTCTAGTGTAATCAAACCCAGATAAAAGTTTCCAGAGAAAAAAGGAGATTAAGTGGGAAAAAAATGTAATTGGAAAAATGAAAAAGAGACGAGAAGAATAAAAACTGGTCCCGAGGGTAAATGTGAAGAGGAGGGAGTGACAATGGGGGTGAAAAAAAAAGGAGAGATCGAGAAATGGAGAGACATAAAGAATAGCTTTTCGAGCTGCAAAGTAGAGCTGTTAGGGTGCCGTCATGCCACAGATGGATTATGGGAGTTTTGCTGCACAATGATGACAGTTGACTTGGCCGGGACAGAACAACCGGAATTTAAATCCGCATATTACGAGCATGCAAGTGTGTGTGTTTTTTTGCATATGGTCAAAACTACCATCCCTCCGTGCTGCCAGCAAAACACACGTGCACACACGTGCACACACGTGCTGTCCTGGATGATCAAACCGGAGCACAATTCAATAGAGAGCAGTAACAGGATATTCAGCACTTTATGAGAGGCTGGTTATTTGGAGTTACAAGGAGCGAAGGGAGACTCATGAGGTTTCCTACGAGGGTTTCTACCTCTACGAGGAGTTCATATAAAAGGGAATCCATACCCCATTCACTCCAATCTCTTTTTATTTCTATTGCACAGCATTCAATCCCATATGGCTGACATGGCTCACGAATGCACAACATTGCAGCAGCTCGGATGGGCTGCCATAAAAGGTGGCGTCTG
Source organism: Leptoclinus maculatus (assembly GCA_032191485.1). Taxonomy (NCBI): domain Eukaryota; kingdom Metazoa; phylum Chordata; class Actinopteri; order Perciformes; family Stichaeidae; genus Leptoclinus; species Leptoclinus maculatus. The sequence continues at coordinate 11,137,125 of JAVDOI010000007.1, forward strand.
AGCCATTGACTCCCCTATAAAAAGCAAGAGGGAGGGGGGAGGGGGGGGGGGGGGGGGTAGGGGGGCTTTGTGCTGTCCCAAATGCATTACAGTGAAAGTGGTTCATTACTGTCTGCCGAGCAGGGGGGTTGGCTGTAGTGTACGCACATGCATACTGCCACGCGCACAGAAGGGCTTGCGCGTGCACGCACACACACACACACACACACACACACACAGGGATAGTTTGTGATTAAAGACAGAATGGGGAGAACGAGTGGCTATAAAGCATAATGAGAGCTAATGGTTTTCCAATATGTCCCCTTAACAATGAGTCTGAGTGGGCTGAATTAGATGGGGAGTGGTGTGTGTGTGTGTGTGTGTGTGTGTGTGTGTGTGTGTGTGTGTGTGTGTGTGTGTGTGTGTGTGGCAGAGTTGGGCTGCAAGGAGATTGATGCGGTCAAGAGGAAGAAGAAAGACAGATTAGGTGCATGCTCAAACATTCACCACAAAGCGATAGACAGTAGAGACACCATGAAAAAACAATCAAAGTCAAAAACACACAAATGAAAATGTAGCTACAATGAAAGTTCTCCCTTACGTACAATGATGAAGTCTAAAACATAATCTATGATCAGGATTGTTTGGATATCATCCCGGCCTATCATGTCTCCCTCCTCCACTCCCGTTGCCATTTCCCTGATTCCAAAGCAACTGTAATAAAAATCTGCTTTGATCTAAAAAAAGTCTTCTCCTTCTACTTAACAGAGGAGAAAATCGCTGTGTTCACAATGCACCCTTCTAACCGTATTACCATCTTTCTCTCGGATTGTGTCAGGGTATGTTGGGTTGTATGTTTTCTGACTCTTGCCCGCTCAAGACAAAGTGCACCGGAAATGTTATCCTAAAAAAATAACCGTCAGTCCGAAGTCCAACTCGACATGGACAGTCTAAGTACGTCCTCCGGGGTCGATCAAAGCTCTCCAGATCAAAGAGCGAACACCAAAGAGTAGCCGTGCTCAACTTCGTCTCACTTCAAGCCTGACTTTCCTGCCATTGTTGAGCCAAAAATAGCAGGACACTTCAACTTCCAAGTGCTGATCTTACAACAATACATTTCAGTAGCTGCATTTGTTCCTCATGTGTGAATGTTCAGGATGCTCTCCTATTTCAATTTCATAAATAATAATAATGTCAAAACAAAGATATGAAACAAAATATGTGATACTGTAATTAGAATATAACAGATTACCTAAAATCACCCAAATGGAAAATAAATGGCAAATCCATTTCTTTGTGCATTGCGATTCATCTTTTGCTTCATTTTGCTGTTTATTTTTTGTTCTTCCCCCGAGTAAACACTGCACGAGTCAACTGGCAGCACATTTACCCTCAACCACTTATCTGAGACTATTATGAGCAGGCAATGCTCCAGGGAGCCAGGTGAGATTTCCTCTTTGCTTCACCTCATTTATACAAGTGATCCCCTAAAATATGAAATGATGACAGTGGTGAGGGACAGCTTTGAACCTCAAAATAGAGACAACAACCTGTGAAACTGATAGGAATGCATTGTATATATATGTATGAGAAGTATTCAAGCAGCATGGGCGGACAAACTGACAGTCGCGTCAACCTGAGCTTTCTTTGATACCCTCGAACAAATAGATAAAAGGTTAATAGCGTGAGAATTTGACGGAAAAGAAATTCACCTGTGGAAACATCCAGATGACACAAAGCAGTCGACCAACATTCGGAGGCAAACTTTCAACAAAGAATTCACTTTCAAATCATTTCTCCTCTTCTTCAAGCCCCTCAAGCGCTGTCTTTTGAAGTCGCAGGAGAATAATGTTTGAGTGAACTTCTTTCCTGAGAAAATAAGACTTCTAAATACGCACCAAGAGTACGAATGTGCAGAAATGGCCTTATCGAGTGAAGTGTAACGTGTACCTAACTTTCCGCTGCTATTTATATCATTATAGTTACATTTAAATCATTAGTGCCCCGTCTGCAGAGTCCCTTTATATGCATAAATGTTTGAAAACAAGAAAGAACAGTCACTGCTAATATATTCTTCTAATGAATTCTTCAACAATCCCAAAAGGGGAAGAGATAATGAGAACGGCAACGCACTTGTAGTGTGTGCGCATGTGTGTGTGTGCGTGTACAAATGTTCAAACATTCTTTGCCAACATATTCCTTGGCAACTCTTTAACAGTCTTAAAAGACAAGTTTAAATATGTATGGGACTATAGGAGTGTGCGACTAGATGTCAGACAGAAAGACTCGGTGTTGCAATTTCAATGAGTCATAAATAATGTCCCCCGCTGGCAGGAAATAAGAGTTTAGATGAACCAATCAAATGGTGCCGTGGTGGTGAATCAGCCAAACAAACCATGAGGTCGCCGGCACTGCTGTTCTCCTTGGTAAACAGCATGCATTGCTTTAATTTACTTACCAACACAAACTTAAAAAGGACTGAAAGAACAGGACTCACACACACACACACACACACACACACACACACACACACGATGCAGTGGCGAGCTGCAGCGAGTCAGGAGTCGGTCCCGGTGCCGGTGCCCAGGACTGGGACTGACTCCACGCGGTCTCTAATGAAGTAATGAAAAGCAGACTGGCAGGTTAATGGAAGCCAATCGACTATGAGCACCGCCACCCACAGGAGACCAGGCGGAATACTAATCATTTAGGAGCCTCCACTCTTATATTCTGCCTAATCTGTTCATGTCCCCCCCCCGCTACTAAAACTACAGCTCTATTTACTGTGCAGATAAGATGGAGGAGAGCGACTTCTGTAACCTCCAGAGGACAGAGATAGAGAGTGGTAAGCCTGCGACGGAGTATATTAAAAACCACAATAAACAGAAGTCTTATCCAAGGTTGATGTGGGTGTAATCTGTAGATAGAGACAAGGCTTGGAGGGAACTTTCTCCAGCTTCCTCTACTTTTGAGAAATGAGTAATAAGTTCACCTTGTCTGGCTGCCCTTTTAAAACTAATGATATTCTAAACTCTATAGCTTTCAGCGAACTGCAGCTGTCGGAGCTCTCATCTGCACTGTACGAGCTTATACTTGTGCGTGTCTCAGTGCATTTGTGCGTATATATGCATACGATATATACGTGTGTGTGTGTGTGTGTGTGTGCGTATCTCTGCATCTCGGTTTACCTTTGAACAGGACTGACAACAAGCACTGGGTTTCAGTGCAAGGCGGTGCTCCACTGTATGTGAAGTGAAAGACAGAATGGTGATACAGCAGAATGCTAATAACACAATGAAAGAAGTGAGCGCAGCAGGAGCTACGAAGCAGCAATGAAGGGCAGTTAGGTGAGAAAAGAGGAGAAGACTCGACATTATAACGGAGAAAATAAAGCTGAGGTGGTTAGCTAGGAGAGTGTAGTTTGAACTTTTGTGACAGAGTCCAGTCATAACAAATTAGATGATTATAATAATCTGTTTGGGAGCCCTCAGGATCTGTTCCACGTACGAGCCCTCCGCTAAACAGGAGAAATAATAGCACAAAGTCAAATGCAGCAGCTCACAGTGGTTACACAACGCCAACGGTCATTATCCCAATTCATTTGCCAGCGTTATCTCAAGAGTGGTTGCTATATGGTCTCCTCAGTCGAGCCCACTTACTACTCAGCGGTAATGGAGGACGAGCGACAGAACGCAGCGGGAAAAACTGGAATTATCTCCTCGCGCTCGTACGCCTCCGCCAACCAGTCAAGTTGCAGTTGACATCCATGTCTGTCCACAACGTCGTCACTTCATCATTTTACTCTGTTACACATTTGTGTTAAATTGTCATAATTACCATATCAATTCTTGAGTTTTGGTCACAGTGACCTTGATTTTTGACCCACAAAAAAAAAAAGCATATAAATATGCTTCATGGTTACAGATACACAGAGAAGGTCAAAATATATTTGTTTGTTTTTTGATCAATCGGTCGATCAGGTTTTCAATGAATCATTGACGATTGAGTTTATAAAAAGTTTACACTATTCCAAATGTATAAACACTCATAACAAGTTCCCAGAGCCCAAAGTGATGTTTTAATCCGCCCGACAACCCCGAACTACAACATATTCAATTATATAAAACTAAAAAAGAAGATCTTCACATTTTAGAAGCTTAAGACGCAAAATGTAATTTATGAATGATTAATAATTGATTATAAAAATTATTGTTGATTATCTTTGTCGATCTATTGTCATATTGGGAAGTGATCTGATATTTGACAGAAACAAAACAAGCGACAAAATATTTTAGAGGCGCTGGAAACTCTGCTTATTATTCTTATCTGCTTGATCAGTAGCATCTTGAGCTTGCAACAGATGTATTTAGCAACGGCTTCATAGTTACCCTATCATTCAATCTCATCCCAAAGATGCTCTATTGGATTAAGTCCCAGACTAGTGGAGCACACTGAGGTCCTTTTGAGATAACAAAGAGGGTAGTTGTGTCACTATCCTTGCTGGAGGTAGCCATGTGACAAAGGATTACTGGTCAGTAACAATGCCTAAGTGGACTCTGGTATTCAAATGAAGCTCAACATTTGGTATCATGGGGCCTAATTTGCGGAAGAAAATACTCCCACACAGCGACCACCAGCCTGTTTCTTTGACACTAGGCCGGGCCGATGGATGATGCCGTATACTTCGAATTCTCACCCTGCTGCTTGCACGTCACACCAAGAATCACGATTCATTAGAGGAGGTGAAAGTATTACGCTTGATCATTACAGTTGCTGATCACGTGACGGGCGCTGCAGCCTTCTCTTCTGTTTTTCTTAGCTGACAACAGTGGGACCCGGCATGGTCTTCTGCTGTTGCTGCTTCAAGGTTTGAGGAACTGAATTCACGCACACGCCTGTCTGCCAAGCACCGTTTTACTGAGCCGATGCACACTTGTCGGCCATCTGCCGCTGACCGACCTCACTGTCGAGATGGTTCTGCCTGCTTAAGCCCCAGTCCCACCGAAAGCCGGATATACTACGGATGTCCCCGGATCACCCCGGATAAAAAGAGGTGAGATCTGGGGTGGTCCGGGGTGATCCGGGGTGTCAACTAGCTCCCGTTTCATCCCGGATTAACACAGTTATACTACGGTTACGCTACAGTTCATCCGGTCCTACTACGGTTCTTCCCGGATGCACTACGATCAACGCCGCCTTCCCTCTCCATTCCCGGATGGCCATAGATCACCCCGGATGTTAGTTGTACATCCGGCGAGCTGCTCGTCTTCCCGGATACGCCACGGATCGCCACGGATCGCCGCGGATCACCACGGATCACCACGGTTTTACTACGGTTCATCACGGACTCCCGCGGATCGTCCCGGACTGACTACGGTTTCACTACGGTTTCACTCCCGGATGACCCCGGATCTGATCCGTAGTGTATCCGGGGACATCCGTAGTATATCCGGCTTTCGGTGGGACTGGGGCTTTAAATGCAGCCCACTGCACATTTTCTCTTTCTTCATCGCACTAAAATCCCAGGAGGCCAGCTGTGACGCTGGAACAACGAGCTCTGGCACTGTGGCACACATGCGTCAACCAAAGTTGCTTAGCTTATGCGCCATGCCTGTTTTAATGTGCAGTTTAACAGCAAAGGAACCCCTTGACCTTGCCATACTGATTAGCTGTTTGGAGGAGTTGGCCGTTTGCATCACTGAGCAAGTTTACCGAAATTAAGTAGGTGATTGGAAATGACAGATAGGAGCTGAAAATTGTGAGAAACGACAAGCGAGGAATGAAGGTTTGGAAGGATAAGCAGACAAAAGAGTTACAAGTGCACGGCAACAGCACGCTCTGTGGGAATTATTGGCGGGGTGGATCTCCTTTACTCAATGAGAACACTGTGACTCCAGCTCAGTGACGTGGGCTGTACTCCAGCTAGCACCAGCAACGTGAGAGAACGTTAAATACGCCTGTCGCCTCCTCTCCCTCCATCGGGGGGGAACAAGATTAAAATTGCACAGGACCACGAAACAAGAGGCTTTTCAGAACACAAGAGTGGGAGAGAGACCGGGAGATTAATAAGCAAGAGGGGGACAGGGGTGCAAGGGTTTAGAATGCGAGAGGGTACGGGTTGGAGATTAAACTGGAAGTCAAGGGGGGAAGGGGGGGCCGGGGGGGTGGGAACACTGATGGAGACCGTAAGAGGAAGTCGAGTGGGATGCACGGCCGAGAGCCTGAGAGAGAAGTAAAGAAGAGGGTGTAACCACAGGGTGAGAGCCGGCCATTTCCAGGCTGCTCGCATGTTCACTCACTCAAGCACTCATTACTCAGTCAGCCATTAACTGATTGACTTATCACTCGCTCATTCCCCCTCTATCCCTGCCCCCATCGCTCTGTAATCCATTTTCAATACACCACTACTTTCTATTTTTTTTTTTTTTACAGAGTGCAGCGCTTATAAAGTTTTACAAGGCTCATGGCTTTCTGCTCGGCAATCAGTCATGACATTATAAGGCACGGTTGACACAAGGCAGCGGAGGATGTCAAGCTGATGGGCCGGTATAGTTTCTTAATGGCACAACAGTGAAGCAAGCGTTTTGTGCGCACACATTGGCAGGGTGGCGTGGCAGGGGGGCAGCACAAGTGTAGCAGGCTTCACTGGGGCTGCGCTGGCCAAATGGAGCTCGCTAATTATAGCAAATAAACTGTACTGATCTGTGCCATTAGCCAGCCAGTAATGAAGCAGAGTGGAGGGCTGCTGTGAAACTGATAAATAGGCCCCGGTTGTGAGTACTACACTCCCTGGCCTTTAGTTTGGCTCTAACAACACGGCCTTCTAAAGGGAAGGCGAGAGTGCATTTAAACAAAAACAAAAAGGATAACAAGGCTTTGGAGATGAGATAAATGGAGACAAAGGGACTGTGACAGAGAGGGGCAAGGAAAGACGGGAGAGAGACAGCGAGACGAGAGCGGAGCAGTAAGAGAGAGAGAGAGAGAGTGAGTGCTCGTTGGCCCTTGGGGTGTGCAGGGCAGAGAGAAAGAGGGATTGCAGAGATGCTTAATGTGCTGTGATATGGGTCAGGGTCAACGAGGTCCCACTCTCCTCCTCTCTTCTACCCTCTTCCTCTAAGCTCTGGTAATGTTTTGAACTCCACAGCAGCTCACTAAAGCCGCCACTTAGGAAAATTCACTTAACAAAAAAAAAAGAAAAATACCACAAAATGCTTTGGATGGAGACAAACACAAAATCTGAGCGCAAAGGCGCAAATGCACTCAAAGATTAACGGACAGCCTGGGAGAAAATGGAATGACCTTATTGCCGTTTTTAGGCTATACGGACACACAAACTCACAAGCACAAACGTGCAAAAGACGCGCACACACACATAAACACACCGATACTGAGGGCGTGTTGTTTTCAAGCAAATCTAATGAACAGAATCCGTTTAACATTTGCATCGCAGAGCAGCGGAGTGTGGAAATGTACAACACTTGGGATCAGAGTGAGGTGCGCTGCTTTCAGAATTAAAGGCAGTGTGGTCATGTTCGTAACATCTACAGTGGTACGTGAACAAATAAGAAATGGCCTCTAGCCTTTCATTCACGCATATCGAGCTCACTTACCAAAAGTGTGGAAATGGGAAGAGTGCCATTAAGAAGTCAATAGATTACATCCACAATCAAAAAGGCTGTGAAAGCCAGGAAGTGCCTCCTGCTTATCTCTAGGCCACCTGGGCTCCGATGAGGTTCGTATCCCACTTGCTCTCTACTTAAAAACTTTAACACACATATTATCTGCTCTTGAGGGTTTTTTTTACACTTAACTCACCATCGGCAGCTGAACAAGGCCTAGGAGGTGAACGCCTACAGCTGTGTTCGTCTAAAATATGGCAAGCAATGTGTGCATTATACAGTATTTCTTGAGAATATATACACAGATATATTGTGCAGCATTATTTGACTTCTCCGACAGTACGTACCGGGTACATTTATTGATAAATCTTGCTTTTTATTCTTGACTGAGCGTGGGATAGATCTTTTTAAGAGTTAGTTAACTGGCAACTGAGGTCATATTGGCAAACAAAAAAAGAAAAAGAAGAAAAGCTGATATCATTCTGTCAATCTCCTGTCTAGTTGGTATTTAGCCATAGGCTGTGGAACAAAACAGACTGATCCCTCTGCAACCTGCCAGCCCACTCGCCCTGCTCCCCTCTAAATGGCTGTCTGCCTCTCCCCATCTCCTCCTGCCGCTTAGTGCCCGAGGCCTCTGCGAACTCCACTGGCTGTCTAGAGGCCTGTAAGGTCTGCTTTGGCCCTACTCGTAAGTTGCCACCAATGCAAAAGAGAAACATTTCAATCACGGTCGACGGCAACAAGATATCACGAAAAAAGGAGGCACAGGACGAAGCTACAGAGCCGGAGAGTGAGACAGACGAGAGGAAGATAGAGCCGGCGCTCGCAGAGAGAGAGACGAACAACAGCGACCGAGGTTGATGGACTTTACTGCTCTATGTGGTTTACAACAAATGAAAGATGCCTCGAGTGAGCATCGGGGCATATTCATAAAGGCCAAACCTCTCTCCGTCTCCAGAGTGTTAATTATGCCCCTATGAGAAAGTGTGCAGAGATACATACTGTATGCACACACGCTTCACTAACCAATCCCCACAGTGGCCAGTGACACCCAGAGGCAGCTCCTCCAATCACAGCGGAGGAGATAAGGAGGCTACTCTGAGCCGCTGCAGAGCCACAACTGTCACAGCTGATGTGTCACTGGGGAAGGAATTAGAGGGAGCATGCATGGGTTGCACACTTCCTGCGCTCCCTTGCTCATTAGCATACATTTGTAAACAAAGAAACAAAGACACAAAAGGGGCCTTGGTGCCGGGCTAACGCGCTGTCGCAGCGTTAGAGCGAGTCGGAGCCGAACAGAGCATCTAAATGAGGTGAGAGAGCTGGAGGAGACCTTTCTACGGTAATTCATCCATCTTCTGCGATCCTGTGACAGCTGAGCCTGCCGCGTAGGGAGAGAGGAGCCGGCATCCAAAAGGAACTAGATAAACTCGAGAGTCGAGGCCCGGTCTGCGAGTCTCCTGGCAGCGCGCTCTGTGAGCCAGGAATAAAATAAAAATGACAGAGCAAAGCAACGTTTTCTTGCGGGAGCAACAAGAAGAGGAGAGACACAGAGGTGTCAGGAAAAAAGAAGAAAAAAAAGGAAAAAAGAGAGAGAGAAAGACAGGGAGGAGGGAAATAGAGAGTTTAGCTACGCCTCACTAAAAGACGGAGACAAATTGTGTTTCAGAAACCGCAAAACACTTGAGACACGACAGACCCCTAAATAACCTCACTCTGTTTACCATCTCTCTCTCCCTTTTTGTCTAACCTCACAAAACACCCTCCTCCATTTCCCTTTCTTCTCCCACCATCGCAATCTTTGCCGTCTCACTTGCACTTCCTACACACCCTTAATCTTTTCTTCCTATTCTCTCCCCTCCTCTCCCTTTACATCTCAATCTCTCTCTGAAGCCATCCGATGCGGCAGCAGCGATTAATACACGAATATTGTTTCCGTGTAGAATCCCGGTGTGGTCATTATCCTCTACCGAGTATCTGATTACGAGCGTCCCTCGGAGTCATTACTTTCCTGATAATATCGCCTGTGTGCCGAGAGAAAGAGAGATAGAGGAGGAAGTATATAGGTGAGAGAAAAAAAAAAAAAAAAAAAGCAGTGGTGGTAAAGGGTTACAGCGTGAGCACACAAGATAAAAGAAGACAAGGAGGAGGGAAAGGAGGACAGAGGAAGGGGGAACAAGGGAGCGGGGGAAACTCAGAAGGAAGAGGTTATGTGTTCCACACAAGCGGAGGGGGAGAGGAAAGGGAGGTGGGCGAGGAGAAGGAGGAGGACAGAAACAATAATAGCCTTGTCTTATCACTGTACAGTGATAAATTCCCTTCTCGTCGGGGAGTCAGTGCCCCGGCTGGGGCCAGGCCCGATGACAAACCACCTCCACCCTGCACCGGGGCCCTGGCTATTTATGATCAGGCAACGTATACGAGCCGGCCAGGCAGCCAGCTGGGCCTCGATTCGTCTTGGGTCGGTGTCGTCACTCCCGGGACCCGGTGACAGTCTCAAATGGGGCCACTCTGTCACTCTGCCATCTCCCTCTGCCCTCCACTCTGACAGTTACTTCAGCACATCATCTGCTGGTTACTGGTGATAAGAACTTGATTTTTTTCACCTCTCTACACGAGTCGACGCGCCACATGTGACAGCAGGCCACGTCACTCAGTTTTGCACCGATTGCATTAGTGGATTAATGGATTAATTCACTTACAGGATTCTTTAACAGATGTTTCAAAGTAATTTAATAAAATAATAGCGCACAGTAACCTCATTACACAAGAATGTACTTTCATGGTACTGAAGAGGGAAACCGCCTAGTCAGCGTCTCTCTAATGAACAGTCTAATTACAGCAATACTTGGCAATTACTTACTTTTTGAGGTGCAAGATGCTAATTTAATACCGCTGCTATGGTGGAGAGTGTGAGACAAAACACCAGTATCTGGTACTATTCAGCTAAGTAAACTAAATTACACAACACTTAGCCGACCCACCATCAGTTCACTCGCTTATCTAGCTACAGAAAAAAATCCTCACGGCCTGCTGACCCTGAATCAGTCATGAAGAACATGGAGCTCCAACAAGGAGAGCACAGGACTCGATCGAGCAATTAATTCATGCGAGCCGCTGCAATTGTTTGCATTTTGTTTCTTGTGCCTGTTTACCCGTTTACATATTCCTGCTCGGCGTAAATTATTCATGGTTGTTCCTTTTCGTATCCTCCGGTGACAGCAGAGGCTGGTCACGCTGCAAATGTGAAGGCAGAACCCATTGATCGACATCTCTGACGATGGTTTGGAAATGAAAATGGAAGGTGAGGGAGACACATTAACCGCACATAGGAGGAGAGGAGGGTCCTGCTCAGCTTTGGGGAAAAAAAAAAAAGAGAGAGAGAGAGAGAGAGAGAGAGAGAGAGAGAGAGAGAGAGAGAGAGAGAGAGAGAGAGAGAGAGAGAGGACAGATTCTGCACACTTCTCATGTGAGCCTAAATGTAAACACTTTTTTAAACCCCAATTTTGTGCCTCCTCAATTCCTCGCTCCTTACTGTGACCCAGAAAACCGATCTCAGCGCTCCATCTTGAAGAACATCCCAATTGCTAAAATGCATCTAGCGAGGATCAAGGATGCTTGTCAGAGGAGCTTGAAGTGAGGTAGCAAGTGTATCCTTTGCGAAAGTCTTATTGTCATATATATATATATATATATATATAGATAGACAGGACACAAACAGGTTTGTTTGTGTGTATATATTATCACTCTATCATACACTGGAATATAGAACTCGTTATTTGTATAATACATAAAGGCTGACATATGTATAGGCCTTTCTATATTCATCCCAACATTCTTGTCACATTATGCCATGTTGTGAAATAAATTCATAGTAACTACACAAGTTGTCGTGAACAGCGTTATGCTCATCAGAGAGAGAGATGATAAAATACAGAGGTATGAGAAAACAACGGACAGCTGATGCAGCGGTGCCATACATCATATTTAATTGACATTGACTTTAAAATGACGGCTCAGAGGCGAGGACGTCTCATTTGTTGAATCCCCATTGCTTTGACTCCTCTCTCTTCGCATCTCCACCGCGCCTCCTCCGCTGACATCTCCCATGGGCGGGACTAAGTCGTGAGGCGAGCAAACAAATCGAGGTGGCACAAAATCGGGAAATTAATGAAGACTTTTGGCGTGTCTTAGTATTTGTGTGATCTGTGGACAGCAACCGTCTGATCATTGACGATAAAACCGGCATTGCATTTATGGACTATTTACAATAGACACACAAATCTTAACTCAAGGTCCACTTACTAGCTTTTCTGCAGCTTTACATCTGCATCGCATAGTCGATATCAGCAGAATTTAGCTAGTAAGCTAAAAATCTGTGTCCCATTAAAAGAATTAACAATCTGTTTTTATTGCACTTAGAAGTGATGAATATGCAAATGCAGGAGTGTATCAGTTTGAGACTTACAGTACGTTGCTTACTTGTTTTTTAAACTCTTTCCTGCATGCACCCAACACCTTATGATACATCTAGTGTACCCATCAGTTTACTGATGTAAAACAAAAATAACGCAAAAAACCTGTGTATTTATAAACATCAAAGACATCAAACGAGATAAGACCGTCAAGTCGAAAAAAGCTAGAAGGAAATAAATTAAACCAAGGCTGCAAGTTGCATGTGAGTAATTGGGAAAGCTATCTGACAGTTCCGCTTGCATTTTGAAGAGATCGTCGAGGGAGATGGTGTTACTAGGGTGAGTAGTGGGTGCAACAAAATCATTTGAATGTGCTTAATTGAACAGATGTCCAGCTTGCTCAGTGTTTGAGCACAGACAGGGCCTCAATCGGTGCGTTGTTTCACTGATTTGCAGAGCCAGATCACAACGTGACCAAGCATGGTGTCAGAATATCTCCGGCTTCTTGGTCTCCCTGCTTGGCAACATCCTTAACGAGAAACAACCAGACACACCGAAGAATAAATTGGCTAGATGCTAACAGACACAAGGCAGTAATGCCAAAATGTCAAATTCTGGGGCTTCTCAGAACAATAATAAAAGAAAACGATGCGATTTCCTTTGTATTGGGTTATTTTTAAACTTCACTAAATCAGTTTTTTGTAGCTCAGTAATCTCCCACTTTGTATTATGGTTAATACTGTAAATCAGTTTAGAGATTTTCACGTCAATTATCTGTGCTTGCTTTGTTATTGAAAATGACACTTACACAACACCAGCTGTTACACTGCTGTCACTTTGTTTTCATTTTATAAAAGAGTTAAATCTTGTCTGCTTCATCCAAAAATCTAAGGGGCATAAAAAGAATATATCCACAATTCAAATTAATTTAGAGAACATATATAATAAAGCCAGACCACACACAAATCAGCAACTGCTAATTGTCATCATCATCATCATCATCATCATCATCCCATGATTGGTCTGAAATGGTCATATGAAAAAAGGAGCAAATCTGTCAATTAAATCTACATATTTCATTGATTGATCACTATAATACTCGCCGAAGATAAACTACCTCTTGCACTATCAACCTCCTGACTGAGGCCTGGGCCGGGTCTTTCTGACATTGTTTTTTAAAGAATGACGGGAAACTGTTAAGCTGTAGCCGACATCTCCTCCAGCACTGATGCGCAGCAGAGCGACCGGTGCACCTGCTGCTGGAAACCGATTTCATCCTGCAACTTTAGGAAGAAACCAATACCATAGAGAGAGGGGGGGTGTAAATGATTGAGGTAGGATCTATGACATAATTACAATAATAGGCTACGTTTGACTCATAATGTAAAATGATCATGATCGCATACTATGAAAACAATAGTAAAAAGAATAGAAATGTGAAATAAATCCAGATACAAAAAAACTGGTGGGGCACGTATCCCCCCCCAACTTGAACGGCGGGCATGATGCTTCTGAACAGACACATGTAAACTGATTTGATTGTATTTGCATTTAATGTTTTGTCAACTGTGACTTTGACTGGATGCCACCAGTTCACCAAAACTCACATTAACATGTGTTGGGTATGCCGTGTAGACGTAACCCTAACCCTGTAGCCACATCAAGTGTTGCATCGTTTCAGGAGACTGGCGTGAGATTACTATAAAGTCAGGGCCCATAAGAAACTCAATATTTGAATGAAGCATATCTTTTTTTTGATATAGATAGAGTCTAGTTTCTAGACTGGTATAAATAGGGGAAAGCCTAAATGTACTCTGGGTTTATTGCTCAAACTACTAGAAGTACATTTTGGAGAGCTGGAGAGGTCTCTTAAGTTGGTTCAAGGGACAAAGGGTGAGCAAACACCTTCAGAGACACGTTTAGAACGAATGAACAAAATACCATTGGTCATGACGAACATTATGTAATCTGGAGCTTTAGCATACTAATTGAAGACTCTGCAGTTACCTCGACATTATACGTTGTCTTCTAACAGCAGACTCCAGTTAGGTGCTTTTATTCCACCTCACGTACTTTCCTATAACAGTATTTTAAGCCTATGTAATATGTTTCTTATTCATAGATCATGTGTTAATTGCCACACAAAATATTTCAGATTGCGCACAAAAAAAAAAATACATTAAAAAAACTGTAAAGTGTACCGATAGTGTGTGTGTATACACAAGGCGTACATGACCTTATGCAGTCCGACTTGAGCCCCCTATGTAAAGCACATGCACTGCATGAGACCTCCTGATATTAGGTCACATCTTCACCTGAAGGGCCTCCTTACATTACCTCATTACCTTATTCCAGAGGAGAGGAGAGGAGGTATTCATCTGTGACCGATACGCTGCGTGTTTTGTTGTGACCCGTATCTGAACTCTCGTCATTATGCAGCCGTCCATGACCCACCGAGCCAAGCAATGCGTATCGGATAGGAAACTTTGTAAACACAGACAGACATTACACAACACCTACCAAACCCTAATTTTCTCATTCTGTTTAACCAAAAGGCAACATTAATGGGCGGGCAGCTAACAGAGTATTTGGCAGGGCTATGGCGAACCAGAGTCCACTGTCCTCGTGGTACGCCAGTGTCTGTGGACTCTCTTAGTCGTTCACGCTGTAGGAGGATATAATGTTGAAAACGTTGACCCAAGCATGAGCTAGAGGCAGTGGAGCATATCTCAATCTGTTACTCGAAGCAACGCTCGCCATAGTATCCTGCCGCCGGTGTACACACCTACCGTAGAGCCAAAACAAGACCTCCCCTGAGTCGTGAGCTTGTATTAACCTTTCAGAATCTCTCCATTCTCCTTCTTTCGATCGCTGTAGTGTTCTCTATCTCCGTTTCTTGGCTGCACCGTTTTTTTTTGCAACTCCTACTTCCTTTGAGCTCGTCAATGCACTGTATCGACCATCAATCAATCATATCAAGTTGTGAGACTAAATATTGCCTGGAATTTTGTTTATGCTGCATTCCTGATAACTGATCGTAGATCATAGTACGACTATTAATAATGATTTATTTTTTTTCACAAAATGTCTCACAATATAGTTCTAGGGGTGATATAAAAACATATCGCAAATACCATCAACTTTGCCACATTTCTATTTGCAGCTTCCACCGATCAGCGGCGTGAAGTCATCGCCCTGAAAGGGAGACTACTTATCGCTCAGTGATCTGACACACTTTAATAGGCATTACACTGTCGTTAGAGCTCACCGCTATCCACTTATATCCGTCTATTTCAAGCAGGCTCCTGCAGGGTGATCAGCGCATGCATGAAAGGAACACCAAGGAAGTCCGTTCGGTTGGGAGAGTGTTGTAGAAAGATAGGGGGAACACCGTCAGCGCCGAAGACAAAAGCCCATTCTGCTTTAGTGTGGGGCTCAGTGAAAGCGCGCTCTCTGAGACACAAGTTCTGCAAAGACAGAAGACATTCAATTGTCATGCCACACAACACAGCAGTGTGGGAAGCAGGAGGGTGCATAGAGACGGAGCTTCTGCTGTTGTTGCTAAACTCATCTACAATGCATGAGGAACAGCGGAGCACAGAGGGCACGGACCACAGACCGCGGGGTGCTCTTGTGTAGGTGGAGAAGAATGACGGGGACAGAAAGACATGTTACACACACACACACACACACACACACACACACAAGCGTAGCATGCACTCGCACTCTGCGGGCGTACAGGACGCGTCTTTATCCCGAGTACAAACATACACTCTGCAGAGAAAAGGAACCGTGAGACAGATTTGAGGCAGTGGGCTGAATACGAACAGAGAGACAGCCGGTGGGAGGCACGAAGAGAGATAAACGGTAACGGACAGCAGAAGTAGGAAGAGGCTGAAGGAGCGAGACAAGAAGAGAGAAGTGAGGACAGTGGCAAAAGTAATGAGATGAGAAAGAGGGTGACCTTAATCAGCCACTCGCCAGAAAGCACGCATTCACACACACACACACACACACACACACACAAAAATACCTACAAACCTGGCGGGTGGGTGTGTGTTTGCACAGCACTACTCTCTGTTTCATTACAGGCCCATTTCCCCCACCTAATACCCAGACAGGAGCTGGTGATAAGGAATGTACACACTCTCCTCCGTACACAACATCTCATTTGAGCAGAGGAAATTGGAAAGAAGAGGAGAAAGGAGGAGAGCAGGGAGAGGTGAGAAGGACAGCAGATGAGGGGGAAAAGGACGGGATGGAGGAGAGGAGGACAGTAACGGTGAATGAATGTTTGCCCGACCGGAGATAAGCCCGGTCCAACAAATAAGCCCGGTCCGCAAAGGCAAAGGGGAGGGTTTGAGAGTGGGGGGGGGCGAGTGGAGGAACGAGGGATGAGGAGAGGTGTAGGTGAAGAGAAAGGGAAAGGAAGAGCAAGCAGAGTGGTAGACGGAGGTTCAAAAAATACATTTAAAAAAAAGACCTGCAGAGGGATGCAAAAGAGCAGCAGAGGTCATTTTCCTCAACTTCCTCAAAAATTTACATTTCTCGGCAGCAGGATGAAAAACACCGGGACGACTTCATTGCAAAAAAGAAGGAGGGTTTGATGGAGAAGGCAATCACGTAGGGGTGAGACAGAGACACAAGAAACGCAGATGGAAAGGGATGCAACACCCACAGCAGAAAGAAACTACTTATGGCTGAACTGAGGGTCAAAGGAAACAAAAACAAGAAGCACTGACGCATGCGGAGCGGCAAAAATGCACATGATGCTTATTGCTCAGGACAACAGGCCAGCAGCGCTCACACTTCTGCATGTTTTGAGGGCCACAAGAAAACATTGGAGGGGGAGGAGGGGGGGGGGGGGGGGGGGGTGACAATATTACTCATAACACAATACCAAATGACTGTGGGCTGTGTCAGGGGACATGAGCAACACCAAAAGCCAGCTAGAGCAGAGCAAAGTCTGTGTGAGAGATCACAGAAAGGGGGGGAGAGAAGGGGTAAAATCTTAGTCACTACAGCATCTCGAGCCATAAGGAACTCGGCGCAATTTGTATTCATCCGTGCAAACCGGGGCAAACAACCGAGGAGGATAGCTAACACACATGCATACACTGCAGGGTCCTCGCTCTGGGCATGCAAACACACATCAACGATACAGTAGGGACGAGTAAAACAAGCACGCAAACGTGGGCAAACACGACGGACAAAAATGGCGGATAAAAGTGTCTCCAAAATGAGGAAATGTAAACTCAAATGTGCCTAATGTCATTTAGTTACTGATACGTTTCCTGCCAGCTCCCTGCAAATAGTCTAACTGTAAAAGATGAATTGTGAGCCACATTTTCTTCTAAAATCTACGCTGCGGATGAACGGATTCCTGCTGTAAATCTAGAATACGTGTCTACAAACAAATCCCATTTCCATCTTTCGGTTCGGGCCTCCACCCATCTGTTCCCGCTCTGTGAAGCATCCATCACGGGGCCTAACGGCGGACCGATACTGTCAAATGCTTACCGCTCTGGATGAATGGAGCTCCCTACTCTCCACCTCTGACCATGCTGGCGCTTGACACCATAAACCAGGTCAACTTGTCAGAAGATGGAGAGAGGGCTGCTGATCATGCTCACAGAGACACATACAAACACTGACTCCCACACACACACACACACACGTGTGTACAGTCCACCAGTGCATTCATTCACAACCCACGGCACGTCAGAGATGAATAGGAGGCATGGGTAATTGTTAAACCTAAAATCAAAACGTTAAGGGGAAAGCGATTTCTCCCGGTCATTTTCTGTTCATGCACGACTGACCTTCTGGTGAGACTCCCACCCTACTACATTGCCCTCACTGTAAAAACAATAGAGGGGGAAAGATAACATCTCACTGAAATGCCCTTTGAGAATCAGGGAGAGGAGACGCACTATTATTATCAGTTCAATCAGGAGAGACTTGTTTTATAACAATGATTTATTGCACAGGCATCAAATATGAAAAGTGCAAAGTCTTTGGCGATTGGACTCCATGCTGAAGTACTATCACCGAGGCAGGGATACTGAGGTCCATCAGGCCTAATCCCCCCTGGAGTCCAGACACTGGTGGTGGTGGTGGTGAAAGGAGTGCTGCCATCTGATGATGAATCAGGAGCATAACTGTGACGCTGACTGGAGGTGACTGGGGTGGAGGAGGGTCGCGTCTGCTTCGCTGAAATGACAACTGACAGCAGCAGAGAGGAGGACACTTTTAAAGTTTTGACAGCAACGATATGATTGGCTTCAGGAACCGGTGTGCCGAATCTGGTTGGTTACTTAAAAGTGCACGCCCCCAATCAGCTGATAGAATAATCACAAAGAGAGGAGAGACAGAGACTATGCATGCGTGTCTACCTGACTGAACTTGCGCTTGAGCTACATTTCAATCAGGAGAGACTTGTTTTATAACAATGATTTATTGCACAGGCATCAAATATGAAAAGTGCAAAGTCTTTGGCGATTGGACTCCATGCTGAAGTACTATCACCGAGGCAGGGATACTGAGGTCCATCAGGCCTAATCCCCCAAAAGAAATGTATTTATACGAATAATAAATACCTTACCTACTGCTGTGGTGAATTACCTAAGAAAAAGAAATTTAGTTCATGAGAGAAATCTAAGGGTAGAACGTGTACAAGTAGATGGTAGACCAGAGGTAAAGAGGTCCAGTTTAGTCAAAGCAAAGGATAGAGGAATGTCACGATGGACTGCAGACTAGGATACGGGGTCGGGAAGACCGCAGATACAGGATAGTGCGGGTCTAGACAGCCCATAGTGGAGTATGGTAGGATTACAACAGATCCCGAAACATAGAGGGGGTCAGCCCTGCGGAGGGTCCGAGCGCAGGACGGGATACGTGGGGGTCAAGCTAGACCGCAGACAAGGATACGTTGGGTCATGTTAGACCGCAGCTTAGGATAGTCGAGGGTCACGTTTAGACCGCAGAGCAGAATAGGGGGGTTCAAGGGAGAACGCAGAACAGCATGGTTGGGTCTTACGGCCCCAACACATCGGAGGTCTTATAGCCTCAGCACCACCAGACCGGTGTAGGCTACCCGGGAAGCTAGAAGTATGCCAATATTTTGACAGGTCTCACCACATATGGACCAGATGCGAAACTAGAAAGTAAGTCATCACTGACTGCGAAATATGAATTTGTCAACTCGGGACTGGCCTCTTAATACGTGGACCGCGAAATGAGAAAGGGTAACGCAGACCCTTTTTTTTTTTCTTTTTAGGAAAGGAAAACGGTCCCGTCGGACCAGGAAACAGACACGTTAAGCCAGGTCACGGTCACCTAGGAAAAACAGTCACGTTAAGCCAGGTCACGTTCACCTAGGAAAATAGTCACGATAAGCCAGGTCACGTGAGACCAGGAGATTGGGAAACAGTGTTAGACCAATCAGATGGGGAAAACGGTCGAGTCACACCAGAGGAAATGGAGTAAGGTAAACGTAGCAGGGAGAGAGACTAACTATTAGCCCGCTAGATAAAAGTCTTTAGTGTTATTATAAGGAACGTTACAAGAAGGATATGCTATCCCCTGCTAGGAGATATTAATAATGGGACCTACCAATAATATAACAATCGACGTGAACACGTCACCACCACCAGTTATATGTATTCCTTACCGGATTTAAGGCTTCAATGATCTTTGATTCTCGAGGATGGTGTTGAGATCGAGGCGGATGTACGCCGTGAAGGCAGAGGATGACCAACGTCCCAATTTGTGTAGGGTAGCATTGGAGATGCCTTGGTTAGCTGCCGAAGTAGCAGCCCCTATTCTAAAAGAGTGCCCCGAGTATAGCTGAGGCGATAAGTAGATTCTAGTGAGGATAACCTCTGAGTGCTAGTTAACCACGTTTTAGATAAAGGAACGTTACCTGGGGTAAGAATAGTGGAGCAACCAATAGGTCTTACCCGGAGGAGCTTAAGCAAGGATTTGAAAGGGCAAAACCCAGAGTCTATCCAAGCCCCAACTACTGTGCAAGCACCTCCGCATGGAGTGTTTAAGCCATGAGTTACCAGCCAAGTCACGTACCCCTAGGAAATGAGGAAACGTCACGTTTAAGCCATGTTCACCTGGAATTGAGCAAACGGTCATGTCAGACCAGGAGATTGAGAAACGGTCTGTTAGATCAGAAACTGGAGAACAGGATTTACATTAGACCAGAATAGTGCGAGTCCAACAGACTTGAGTGCAATGGCCTTATACCGTGATGCGCCAAGATCCACTTGAACAATAGAATGCGAGAGGTAGCTTTTAGAGATAATATAAAGAACATTTTGCATGAATGAGATAGTGCTATAAGGCAAATGAAATGACATGCCAAAATGCCAGAAACAACATAAACATGTTGTTGTTATATGCATGACTTACCGTACCCATTTTTAAGGCTTTAATGAGCTTGAGTTACCCTTTGTGTCTAGCAAACCACTGCCTTGACAGAACCCCCAAAACCCACGGATGGCCTGCATCCGTGTCGATGTTTTAGTGAATCAGCGAAAATCACCAGCTTGTTTGCAGAATGTTACACCATTCAAGTGATCGCACAGCGACCTGACACGCTGGTCAGCGCGGCACCCGTCATCAAGGTAGATTGTGCATCTTAGGACAAGGAAGATGCCATGTCCAACGAGTAGGAGAGGAAAACACGTCCCTAGGGGATGAGCCTGAATGGAGCTAATTATACTTTATGTACAAATGTCCAAGTATGGTTTTACCACTTATCCGTCCCCGTAAAGAGTCACGAGAACTCGGTTGCGGCAGAATACTGGATGCAGCGCACCTGGTCCTGGAGCTCTGCGGAATAACAGCCCTACTCCAGTGTTGCTCTTCTGCGCACATGAACTCATCTGCCAGTGCTACCAGTTTAAACTTTAGATTTGGTATTTACTTCCGCTGACCATGCCCCACACTT
This sequence comes from Leptoclinus maculatus, assembly GCA_032191485.1. Taxonomy (NCBI): domain Eukaryota; kingdom Metazoa; phylum Chordata; class Actinopteri; order Perciformes; family Stichaeidae; genus Leptoclinus; species Leptoclinus maculatus. The sequence goes on from JAVDOI010000007.1 coordinate 11,158,100, forward strand.
CATCACGCCCGCCTTCTCGTTACATTACTGATGTTACTGACTGACACACTTCACCATTGGTCGCCGTTCTTTACTTTGTTATCATAAATACCTTCCGATCCCATCCTCCCTTGTGTCCTTCCGTATTTGTCATAGCTTGGGAGCCGGGTTACGACATTACACATGGCATTCTCCAAAACACAGAATGTGGACATTTCAACCAGCCTTAGCCAATATGGACAGACTCTTAAATGTTCATTCCTCTTCTGTAGTTTAACCCAGTGTGTTTCATAAGTCCAAAGACCATTACGATTATTCACAGCAGCCAGGTGAAGCGCCACTAAGCAAAATCTTTTGAGCAAATCCAAATAATAGAGGCCCAGATATGAGCTACGAGCCCCATAGTCAGAATCCTATCACGTGAATTCGCTGCCCAGCTATATGATGTAAAAGAGAGGAATAGAGCTGAACCAAATGGTTTAAACCACAAGTAATGTTGCTGCACACAATCCTCTTTAAGATACGATGTAATGTCATACTTCCATTTACAACGCTTCACCCTGATTTTTAAAGCTGCATGACGATACAGTTCCATTAATTTAATAAACGTAGGTACTTTATCTTTATAAGATGTCATTCTAAAGCTTCTGTTATGTAATTGAATCTATAAAAGTATCTCTTACTTGCACAACATCCCTTCGACTTCTTGATTTAATAATCAGCTGTTGACTACGTACAAACGTCGATACAACTGTAAGGCTACATCAATTTATATGGGACTAAATCATCACGCACATTTAGACAGACTGTGATGTTCCGGACCTTTGCATGAGGGAATTCTCTCAACCGTGACTTGTTGAATTTAATTTGAATACCCTGCTCTATGCGTTGTTATTCTCTAAAACACCAGAGGCGTACCAACAACATGGTTGTGAAGAATAAAAGACTAGTGTTACTCATAGATATACCCATAGAATGTTGGTATAGCTGACACAAGCCATGAACCAACCTCCACGATGCCAAGGAGGGATTGTAATCATCCGATACCTTATATCATAAAACTACTTTATTGCCTTGGCCAAGCCCTGTTGAGAAAGAAGTAAAGTATTAAATGTAACATAAAGAAACAACGGTTTAAATATCCTGTAAACTACTGACTTTGGCTGCCAAACATTTACTCAAAATTAAAACCCTGCTGTTCTGAAGCATCTCAAACGAATTGGCCCATCTCCTATAATCCCCAGACAGTCAATAGTATTTTCTCAGTGCACTATTTGAGATATACATTTGATCATGAGCACAGCCAGGATTGAATTCGGAGGTGCATGACCAACCGTGACCACTTGCGGGCCTACCCGCATCACGCGCCTGCCGTGATTACTTGCCGCGAGTAGCTACACATCGCGCCCATCACTACTTAGAGGAACGAAGTGTAACTGCTGCTTAGTTAGGTTTATTTCCGCTCATAATGATTTGTAGTCTCGTGAATGCGCTCCACTTACGCTACTGGAACAGGCGCTTACACTCTGATTATCTGAGTGATGCTCCAGAGCTCCAGACTTGTCAGACCCATGACTTCCTCATTTGTCGGGGAATGACGAGGAGCGGAAACAAAGTCTCCGTTTAAACAGCGAGGAGCCTGAACCGTCCTGTGGAGCTGATTTACCATGGCAGCTGGTTGCCGCATGGCGTCCTGGTGGCGCCGATGTTAACAATATAATAGAAGCAGCATCGTTTACCAGAGATTGAAGACCAGTATCGATGGAGTGGATGCATGGAGCTACCCGGTGGAGATGACAGCGTTGTCTGCATTGGAGGCCAGGAGTGCTGGTGGAGAAAGAGTACGAGCCTGCGGAGCTCGGGATGAGCCTGATTCTTCCGGTGCGATCCCGAGTAACTGTTAGACTTACTAGGATACCACCGCGAACTACTAGCTGAGCCAAGAGGGCTTCTTGCTCGTCAAAGGGGAGCCGCTGCGCCGCGCTGGGCGAGTGCTCCTGCACCGGCTACCTGGCGGGCTGAATGCCGGCTCCGTCTAACCATCGCTGTTGAGACCAGACTCTTTCTGAAACGATCAAAGTCGGAATCCGTCATAGTCTCAGTTACCTACAACTGGATGTTGTTTAAAAGGTAAGGGAACTGCTTCGCGTCTGCTTCGCTGAAATGACAACTGACAGCAGCAGAGAGGAGGACACTTTTAAAGTTTTGACAGCAACGATATGATTGGCTTCAGGAACCGGTGTGCCGAATCTGGTTGGTTACTTAAAAGTGCACGCCCCCAATCAGCTGATAGAATAATCACAAAGAGAGGAGAGACAGAGACTATGCATGCGTGTCTACCTGACTGAACTTGCGCTTGAGCTACATAGAGTGCTCCACGGCATGATTACTGGCTGAGGCAGCCAATTACATGGAAGCCATGATTGCCACGATTCGTTGATTCCCTCAGTGTTTTTCGCAGCCAGCTGAAAAGGCAAACAACTGGCCGGATGCTCTCTGCCAATTGAAATGGTTGATTAGAGAGGCAGAAGGAACGAGAAGGGATGCAGTGAAATCATAGTCCAAATCATTTTGTCTATTTCGTCAAGCATTCTTGCGGAGATTTGAAGCAGATTTGCTCGTCTCCTGTGCTACTTCAGGGACTACAGGGAGACCTCAGCTCACTGTTTACGTTGCATTTAGTCACAATTAAGACAGCAAAAGAAAAAAGGCAGCACAGTGGGCAGGCCTCAAAGTAATCCCCATGTAACCTTTACCAGAGAGAGCAGTCTAGATGGAAAGATAATAATCCCTTAATGTCACATGTGTAAATACACAAACACACACATCGATGCTTATTTCAAATCAAGCAAAGATGCAGACAGCATGTAGGACACGGCTGGCAGGCAGGCAGACAGACACTGTCGGGGAACCGTGTGTTTTTATTCACAAACACAAAAGGGGCTTTGGAGAGAGCCCTCGGAGGTTAGCTCTAATCCTGCTCCAACTCTCACGATGCCACTCAAACCTATTGTTCAGTCATGAAAAGCGAGTGCAATTTCCATAAACTGATGTGGAAGTGCACAAGGGTCGGCGTCGTGCGTTTGTGTCGGAGTGGGCAAAATTGAAATATGAGCGGACGGCTGGTTACGTGGGCTCGTCCTCACGTCGTATTTGATTGTCTTCATGGTTTCGGACACATTGGTATTTGCATGTTTTTGTGGATATAGAAAGTTTTTGAGCAGCCGCTCATTCAGTTGTTCTATTCAAAGAAACCTTCCAGCTTAAAATACGTCTCAAACAATGTATGACTTTGCTTTGTTAAACAATTCTGACTAATGTAAATTGTCACAAGAACAAATTGTCCTTTGTAGCTGTGTATTCACCAGACAACAGAAACAGAAAGATATAAATGAACAAGAACGCCTCTAAATAGCGACCACAAATAAAAGACCAAAACGGAAACCTGAGTGTTTTTCAAATTTTTTTGGGCACTCCAGTGTCTATTGAGAGGCGCTAGAAAACATTCTGAAAACAGTGTAGTGGAGAGATTACTTCTAAAACCTAATGTTTAAGTTCATCCACATAAGGTTGGACATGGCCTCAGAGGGCTTGGTTTGTAGAAGGTGAACAAGAAGAGAAGGCTCTGGGGCGCCTCTCTCCTTCTCTGTGAAGTACAAAGAGCTGTTATCAGCCGAAACAACAACAACTTTGTGAAGCAGTATATGTGATAGAGGTTGAGAGAAAAGAATCAAGCCCCTGAGGCCTCAAGTCTAGACTTAGACCCAGCACCTTGGTAATTATGTTATCAGCGTTTCATTGTGCGAGTGGCTGTGTGTTTTGGTCCCAGCGGTTCAGATTTAAGAGTTGTCCCCGAGACTGTAGGCCACCTCCCTGCAGCTCCGGCTCGGAGTCGGGGGCGTCTCGAGATCCCACATTAGAGCTGGACCACTGCTTCATTGCTTTTCTTCAAGATTACAGACACAGCCGCTGGGCCTGAGCCCGTCTGACTCCCTGCCGTCCCGGGTCAGGGTTAACTAATTAGCTTGGCACCGACTTGCTCACCTGCGCAGAGCCACGAGGCGGACACTTAATAATGGGCAACAGCTTACTCTGTCACAGCGATTCTGAGCGTCTCAGCATATTTTAAGTTAATGCACTTATATAGAGTGAATGGTGGGTATGCTTAAGAAAAAAATATATCTTGGGAGATCTACCTCTTAAAAGATCACACATTCTTCTTCATCAGGCGAACGGGCTGAGTGTGTCTCTGGTGGGCAGGATTTCATTAAACGCCTGGCTCCCATCTGAATTGCTGTTCGCGTGAGTTCAAAGCCATCGATTTGCACACCACCTCCGCAGGAAACGGAGAAAGAAAAGAAAAGAAAAAAAAAAAAAAGTGCCACATGAAGAAACAAGTCCCCATTGATTCCCCGATGGCATGAAAGAAGCCTTGGCACGTAGGATGTGACACAAGGACAGTTAGCTCCTTCCTCTCATGATGGGCGGTACTAATCAACTTGACAAACCAGCAGCAGAATCCCAGTCTTCTCATCATGTGCGTACATAAGGCTGAAGCTGCTCTACTGTAAGAATTGTACAGACTTCACCTCATCATATCTACCCTGCATTAGCAGCTCATGATGTCACTCTTGAGCGTGGTCCAGCAGTGCGCCAGCAAAGCAATGGATGCATTAAAAGCCGGACTTCCACATGTGCGATTATAAATATAATCTAAAAAAAAGACTTGGTATAGAGACACGCTCTCTGCTTCTGCCGTCATAGCCTTTGTTCCCGCTGGATCATTAACCTACATCAGGCTCCATATTAAACATCAGCTGGTCAATTTATCCCCCCGGTTCCCCCCCCCGCCGTGTCCTAGTCAATGAGCCAGTGTGCTAAATAAACGCACGCTGTGACAGTCCTCATGGCAGAAGTATTGACTGGTCAGTGTTTGCCCACAATGCAGCATGATTATACAACAGGATCATCCAGTCGGAGAAGCAACTACTAACTCACTTCTGAACGAACAGGAGGACAATGGTGATCTGCGCTCTTTGCGATGTTTGACAGCTCGTCTTGCAATGACCTTTTAATTCTTGTATTTATTAAAGCCCACGGCAATGTTAGGACTTTTTCATCAAATCACATTTGGGCAAAAAAAAAAACGTCACGTCGTCAACGAGAAGGAAAAGCGTGGCCGATGAAAAAGCTTTTGAGAGCACGGTCTGCATCATCGCTCTACCCGTTGGTCCTCGGTTACATCATCAGAGTCTCCTTCCTCTGGCCATGATGTGTCTCTGTGCCACCCAATGTGAGGAGGGTGGGGGTGACGGCAAGGGGCCACAGAGGGCAAACCCAGCGGGGAGATCAGAGCTCTCTCCCTCTGTGTGATTCAATATCACGCTTGTGTACCCACGAATGGATGCCAAGACATTTGAGTTCGGAGCCAAGGAACGAGCCACGGGCGCTTTATTGAGGACGTGGCGGGTTGAGGGGAGCCGTGGAGGTTACATGCTCACGCACGTAGATAATTAGATAGGAGAATTATGAGGTCATGTCTATAACTAAAAAACATGTTCTGGGACAAAAAGTAATAATCAGGCTGACTTTTAGAAATCATCAAATGGCTGTAAAGGGTGTGAACAAAATCTCACGTGAATCAGTCAATCGCAGAAAGAATTGAGAGGACCGTCTATGTGCCAATGAAACAGGTTGAAGCACCTTTCTACATCCAGAAGGTTCAAGACGTGAAAGCAGTCGGCTTCAGAACTCTAAGAAGTGCCGATGAGAGACCTGCAGTTGCCAGAACGTCGCTCGAAAGAGAAAAAAAAAAAACAGTTTTCAAACCTGCATTTTATTCTACATTCAGAGCAGCCTGCTGTACAAAACCTCTAACCCTTCTGCTCATACTCACTGACGGTCCACACATCAGTGCACATATCCCTCTGTGCTGCTGCTGCTGCTCTCGGCTTGGCAAGCGGGTAGGAAAAGGGAATTGTGAATTATGAAATTGGATTATGAGGTCGGCAATTCACTGAGCCCCATATTGTCCATCAGATGCTCCAGGGAATATTGGGAGCGGAGAATATATGATTTTGGGAAAAATGTAATAGGACAGCTAGTGAATTGACATGCTGGTAAAATATAATAAGTGGCTGCTTTATGGAGCGGTAGAGAAAGAAAGATTTTACACAAACAAAGAATAGGTCCTGAGCAACAGTTGCCTAGCAGAGCCTTACAAAAGACCATTAAAAGAAACAACTGAATGAAGAGCAGCTATGTTTGTTTCTAAAGACGGCTGTCTCATGCTGTGCTGCCATTGTTTTTTTTTCACTTTTCTTTGCCATTTAAAGAGTCCAGCAGTCTCAGAAACGCATTGCATACCACCACATGCTTTCAAACAGAAACTTGCTTGTGAACATTTTGTCAAGAATATGAGTGCGCCATGTCCGGGTAAATAGTTTTGTATATGCACAGCCTGTGCACTGGTTAATTGGTAGTGAAAAAAAGAAGAAGCGAAGCGTAATGAGAGAATCCCGCTCTTCATTTTCGCCGCTCGCGTTGTTGTCGTCACTGATGTTCTTTGTGCCTTTGATGCGTACCTAGACAAAGAGAGCGTGTAGACAGGCTTGCAAAAAATTATAGTCATTAAAAAGAAAAAAAACTTCTTGGAAACAACAACAACACGCGCACCCACGTGCACACACGGCAGTCTAATTACTTGATTTCTTGAGTGGGCTACAAACACGCCCCGACGTCTTAACTCTCAGACGGCCGTAACAGAACTGTTAATTACCGCATGATTGGGATGGCTGCTGCGTACATACAGTGGATGTACGTCTGACCCTGAAGCCCTCTGACACCCCAATCAGCCCAACTCTCAATGATGAGACTTTAAAGAGGAAACACCACAGGGAATGCAGGGAGAGAGGAAGGGGCATGTTCAGAAAACTTGCTGGTGGCACTTTCATTTCTTTCAAACTTTGTAATGTGTTGACCAACATGTGGTCCATTTTTTTTTTTACTTCTCCAGTACAACAAATACAAAAAGCTGCTATTATTGAAGGCTTTAGGATTCTGAATTCTCTTTTTCAAACTGTCTAAATAACAGCCACTGTGCTCCTGCGGGGCCCCGTTTGTTGTTTGAACGTGTTTTTAACTCTCACAGATAACTGGTTCGACTATCCAGCGTGACAAGAAAATCATACAGGGAAAATAAGTCATCAAAGAGGAGAGGATATCACCAATACCATCGTTGTCTTTGTGGTCCATAACGCAATGTAACCAGAGCTTTCTATTCTGCCGATCTGTTCTCTTTTATCCTCAGGAAACAAAGTACTGCTGTGGTTGGTTTCACCAGGATATTAAAGATTGTATAACAGAGTCTCTGTGGGGAAGGGGAAACAGAACGGATAAGTGAAACTTTCACAGGGTTTGGGACAGATTGTCAGACAACTAAGGTTTACATCCAGATTATTGCTTCACGTTTCTCTAGAGGTGACATATTACATCAAGGCTGAGTGCTCACTGTCACTCCGAAGCCTTTGTTGTCAACTGCGGGGCAACAGTGTGGGACAGGATGAGACTATTCCGGCTTCCCAGAGCTGTTCGTGGATTCAGCAAGAGTGGCAGGTTAAATGGGCTGCAGCTCTTATTGTTAATCGGTCACAGGCGGGTCCCAGTCCAGGCCTTAATCGGCTATAAAGCACTTTGAGTGGAAAAGAGACTCACTGCGACACTTAGGCTACTCCTAATTTTGCTAAAGTGTCCTGTCCCTAATGCTGGCCTGTTCTACTCCCTCCTTCATTCTCACTCTCCTGGTACTGATGGTATGTTTGCGGTCGGTCAACTCTTCAAAAGATACAATACACTACTGCAAAACGACACAGAAACCCCCCTTCCCTTCCCTTCCCTTCGGGTTGTTGAATGGCATTGTAGGCAATCGGTACCTTAAAGTATCCATGTGAGGCAGGCTGAAGGAAAAGTCGTCTCCACAAAAATGACTCCTAGAATGGAAAGGACATCACAAACTGACCAGTTTCTTTCAAAAGAGAAAAGTTCACGAGTTTAGAAGTTGGACTGAGTGAGCGTTTCATCCCGATGATTGACTCCCTGCTCTGTATTCCAGTTTGGCCTTGTAGCTCCGGGGCTGAGAGACGAGCAGCAGGCGGCATCTGCCTTTCTGGTCATTCTCAAGTAGTGGGCTTGACAGTGAAATAGATGTAACTCTGACTCTGAATGTACCAAAGGATAAAAACCAATAAGGCTATAGTGAAGAGCAACTTTAATTGAAGGAAGAGTTGAATCATAAAGTATCCATCTACCTAGATACTTTGTGATTTCTCGATGCTGGTGCTTGGCTGTTATTTACAGTGTTTAAAAGAAGACTTTTACTCTTACAAACCTTGGCGCTGCCTCTTGGATAACGGTTTTGGATTACAAGTGGGACATTTGAATCTCAGTGGAGAGAGGGTTGTGTTCAGCTCTGACCTGAATATAGCACTAAAGTTGCTGAGGTCGGCAGGCTCGTCTGGGCCAACAGGATGTGGTTTGCGATACAAGAGTCCCACAGATGCTCAGTCAAGTACAAACAATCATCCTGTTGGTGGGATGGTGGACAGGGAGCTGAGTGATGATAGCCGTTTTTAGCTTGACTTTTAAACTAATGTCCACTTCATTCATGTTCTGAAGGGGATGAAGTGTGGTTTGTGCGTATACGTGCAATTCTGTGCGTGTCTATCTATCTATCTATAGGGATGTGGTGTCAAACTCAGCTGATTCGCATGTAGCTGTGTGAGTCATCCTGCTGACAGGAAAATGCAGTGGTGGGAAGCAGATATAGAATTCAGGTAGTTTCACTTTCCTATATATATAGTGGTTTGAGCACACAGAAACACCTACACACACACACACACACACTGCAAATGCACGCAGACCTCATCTATAGAGCACTTCACTTGGTTTCAGCACACTGCATCCAACACATCTTTTCTTGCGTGTTCAGCAGGTTTCAGGTTTTCTGCACTGATGTTCGCACATCCCACTACCTGTGTCTGACAACGTTAACAGTGATATAAAAAGCCCCTCTGTGGCAGCGAAACAATTGTGTTCTCTGTGAAAAGCAATAAAGCTCTGTAGGAAGTGGCTTAACCGGTCCGTAGGTTGTTGTTTTTTTTAAATATGCACAGTCCACATTTAGCTTTTTTTATTTAAATGAATCTCCCGTGGCAGCTGGAGTCTGGAGATGTTCTCTTGCCTCTATTTGTCATGTCTCCTCCGCAAGCTTCTGCACCTATTTTCCTCGCAGCTGGAACTCAGGGGGCAAATATAAATGCTTCCAGAGTCAGGTTCCCCACAGCTTAAGTGGGAGGCATGAAAGCAAAATTCAGCCAACATTTGAGTGTGTGCATGTGCGCGTGAAACCCACAGGTGCGGACTCCCACAACCCCGGAAGGAATAGAATCTAGGCAGCAAAATAGGAATCCCTTCGTAGCATATGAATGAGCACGGAGTGCTTGAATGAGGGGAACGGAGGGCATGTGTGTGTGTTGGAGTGTGAGTGAGTATCAGCAGGGATGAGATCCAACCCAGGGGGACATAAGCCTGCAGTAGGACACAGGTGCTACATTCTACAGACACATCACACGCAGGCATTACTCTCACTGTAGTGCAAACAGCGATAGGTAGTGGTGGTGGTAAAGGGGGTGGGTAAGAGTGACAGAGAGACAGCTGCCTGTCTTGGCACACTCAAATGATGGACGGACACCACCTGCAGAAAGGCCAAAGCACACTGCAACTCTTCACAGCCGAGTGGGAAACACACATTGTGGAAAACAGAGAGAGCAACACAGACCGTGTTGTCGAGCTCACTGGATAACGCCTCTTGTAATAAACTTAATTCATTGTACAGCACTGTCAAATTACCTTAACTAGTGTTTATCGTGTTGCAATCAAACTATAAAAGCAAGGAATATCTGTCTGTCCGTAGGTATGTGTGCATGTTAGTGTGTCCTACACATATTTCGAGAACCGTTCATCCGATCTACTTCATACGGATGTATTGCTGGGGACCAAAAGGATGTGCAGTCTTAAAGTTGGTGCAATTTGGACATGCGACACTTTCGATATTAATAAACTTTGAATGAACAAGCGAACAGCGCTCTGTGCAGCAACTGGGGGCGGGGCATCAGGACTCCGTGGACTACAAGTCGAGTAGGTAGTCTGCAACGGGCCTTTACAGGCCGCGGCTCATTGAATGCAGTTGACCATTGCTGCTGGATGCTGGATATACTAAGGTTGCAAACTCTTCTTCACTTCCCTGTGGTCAACGAGCAATGAGCAGTTCTAGAGAACGCTGAAAGCAGCACTTACGCGGGGGCCAAGCAATCGGCCCTCTGCGAACGGCCACGCGCTCCGACAACGCTTCAAGCAGCAGCACTACAGGGAGCCAAGCAATCGGCCCGTTCTGAATGGCCACACCCCAAACTGGCACTGTGCTAGCAAAGCAATAATTTGAGAAAAGTGGCATATTGCCACAGGATGCACACAGATTAGTTTAGTTTTGCAGTAAGGAAAGAGGACATAATGAGGCAGTTCTGGTCCCAGGCAAGACCCCAGAACACACATTTTCACATGTGACTGCACAATTGTAGCGTTCATTAACTGTATGGTAGAAATTGTGATACAAAACTCAAAAGACGGTTGAAAGTGGGTGAAATGAAATGAGCGAAATGAGTACAATTTCAGCCGCCCTGTTGGTCCCCGGTGAAACCGGTGTGACCCCACTGATAATCTGATACTCAAGTCTTGGCACATCATTTGTTGGGTGAGGTTTTGTGTTATTGTTACACAAACTTTTAATGTCACAATCGCAGGATTTCATACTAATTTACATGAACAAAGACCGGCTTTCATGACGAGACTAAGTCAGCACGGCAGTTGTAATGTGTGCAGATCGCTCTGTACAGGCTCCTTTCTAGAGCTTTTTACTCCTTGAAATCTATGATTGTCCTATCAATATATAAAGCACTGTACGCCAACTCTCCAATCTAAGAACGGTTCATTTTAGGATAATAATACTGACAAATGTTTAGTGAAGGTGCTGTAATGCAGTGAGTGTTAGTGAATGCACTTAACAGATCCAACTAGTGCAGATTTTGGCGTCAGGGTTAGATGGCACAGAACGACGCTAAAAGGTTTGGAAACGTATTCTTGTCACAAGACATTCCCCTCTTACCTCATTAATGAGAGAAAGTGAGTCATTATCTTCCTCCCATCATCCAATCCCAATTATGAAATGTCATAAAAATGACCCTTTTTTCTGCTCATTGCATTCGATCATAATGCATCACGCTCCCTTCACCCACCACCACATATACCACAAAATAACATTTTCCTTTTCCTTCCTTTCTCATAGTAAGTAAAGAAATCAATCTATCTAATACAAGTACACATAACACCTTTCTATAGAGGCTGTCTGAAACAGTATGAACGCATCTAAAGAAAAAAAATCAAAGGCACTTGAAAGTGGCATTGACAGTCCATACTGTGCGTCCAGGTAAACATAGCTCTGGTAAACATTTCTATTTCAAGTTCCATGTTCTTACCTCTGCTGAGTGAGGCCTTCACCTGCACATTGAATAAGTGGTAATAAACAGAATCCACGTCGGCCTGTGACGACTCCATTTGTACCGGCAGAACTCAGGCTTAACACCAAGGACTTTTTTGTTGATTGGATGATTCTCCTATTCAGAGAACCAGCGAGCATTAAGGGCACTCAAAGGGAAAACAAATGACTCCTCTATGAGTCCACACCCCTGTGTATGTGTGTGCCTTTCGTCCTACAAATGTGTGGGCTGAAAGCAGATTAGTAGGAATTGGCAATATAATCAGCTTTTCTACTATTCTAAGCAAAAACGAGAGTGAGATGGGGAGGAGGAGGAGGCCGGGTCGACTGTGTGTTGTCACGATGCACTGACCTTGTTTGCAGAAGGGCCGAAACACACTATCACTTTCTTCATCACTAACTTCAGCTTTTTAAGTGGATGGGTCGGAAACACTGTTGTAAACAAAAAAGTAATCTTTTTCCTCCTTCATTTACCCTCACACACACACACACACACACACACACACACGCACACACACACACACACACACACACACACACACACAAAGGCATACAGGTCTATGGAGCTGTAAAACTGCAACATTTTAAACACGATAGAATTTCCTTAGCATGCTGGGATATCCGTTTTAAAAAGACGCTTGCTGTCACTGACTTCGTAGGAGATGTTGACACTCTGAACCCACAGGCAAACTGTACAGTCAGCAGTACTTTTAACAAAGAACAAAGCCTAATGACTGAATTTGTGAGTTCGTATAACAATGAACATTAACTTGGCAAGCAGAATTAACAGTTGATGTCATGGCTGATTAATTTGGCACTTTAAATCATGAAAAATAAGAGTTTTACACGGGCGTGCTTTGTCGTCTCAGTGATTAGGCTTGATTCCATCTAATTGAAAACAACAGAGAGGCTTTGAGATAGCAACAGTGGAGACCTGTTATCGCAAATGTAGCTGCAAAAGTTAATTTCAAAAGAGGAGTGACAGCTTATGCGGAATGCTGCAGTCCTCAGTGTGATCTGAGGGAGACCAAAGTAGTTCGCTACGCTTTGTAGGTACACAAATATATTATGAAAGGAAAAAAACATGAAAAGACAAGCACACCAAATCACAGTATGCTGGGTCTAACATATTTTCAGTTCAATATGTAACTCCCTATACGTGTGCAAAGAAGCTGACGTTAGATGAGGAGGCTCCAGGACTTTTTACTCCAACAGGACACATGGCTGTTAATGGATATGTTGGTTGTTGTGAACATGGAAACGGTGGACATTTGCATGTAGGATGGTCTCCTTATGTACAGTATCTAAATATAAAACTGTTGTTGACACGTTAATCATCTACTATTTCTTGTTGCGTGTCATCTACAGCAGTAGTTCACAAAGCACCTGACCGAGGGGGGGGGGGAGGGGGGGGGGGGGGGGGAGGATGACAAATAGCCTGTAGGTTTTATTGATGTGCGGGTCGACCCAACCCCAGGATGACAAAGCAGCATTCTGAGTAAGTAATTAATAAGTTACAAACCCATTGCATGCAATAGTCCACCTTCCCTTCCTGTCTCTCTGTCGCACACACACACACACACACACACACACACACACACACACACACACACACACACAAACACACCTTGCACCGCGGTGCTCAGTCCTTCTCTCTGTCCCACTCCTGACAGTTGTGCTACTATAATGCATAAAGCTGGCGGTTTGTGGGTCTGGTTGCTTCCAAGAGGAGCAAGACAACTTGCTCAGCTGCTGTAAATCAAAAGAAATAATATGACAAAGCCTATCTTGCTTTGAGATTAGGAGAGACCAGTGAATGTGCATTTTAAGTCTGAAATGTGTGTTTATTGTCCTCTTAATGCCCTATGATGTGTTTTTTTTATTCAGCCATTTGTACTGTGTGTTAATGTACATTTGACGCATGCAGCACTTAATTGTTGGAATGTGTATTTCCATTTTTGAAGAAAAGAAACCAAGGAACACGCCCTCTATTGCACAGAGCCGACAGCATTATTCTTCATGCACGACACAATAAAACTTGAACTTTTGGTCAGTATGAGCAGCATGCCAACTCATCCCACAAACAATAATTCACTAGGGATCCATATCTCTAGCTTGGTTTCTTGCTATGTACAGTATATGCATGCACAAGTATATGTATACAGTATTAGGGGTGGGCAATGTGGCCAAAAAATACCCCGATAGATTTAACTGCAATCATTTAGTAAATGCCCTCTAGACAAAAGCCAGACTTGATATGGCGTATGACTTTCTCCATTTGCACCATTAAAAGAATATTGCAGTAAAGACATGGGAAATATCTGACACTGTATAGCCAAACCATCCCCCTTTCTTTTTTTTGGCACAAGCTCCTCATCCGCCGCGCCGCTAGCTGTAACTCATGTTGCATTGTTTACAATACGTCCCCCAAGGAAGAGTCACGTGAACTAATTCGTCCAATCAGCAAAGCCATCTAGTTGGCTACATCACTCTGTAGTTATATATCCACTTGCTAAACCCACTTTAAATGCAGTTCTTTAAAAATCTGGCTCTATCCTCCCATCGCTAAATATATACAAGGCCTTGGCTGTTTTCTCTCCATTTCCTATACTCTGAAACACAGTCAGATGGTCAAAACAAAAGTGCTGGAACAAGTATGCCCAGCAGCTCAATGCCAGTCCTCCTATCCTCCCCAGCGATGTAAAAACACCTCATTTCCACCAGCAGCAGCATGTTTGACAGAGAGATAATAGAGTTGAATTGTCTTGCTTTGCTGCGGAAGGTGAATCCCCATGTCAAATGCAGCTAGATGAAAAGCTCGCTTTTGTCCCCCATTTTATTTGTAGGCGGTGTAGGAGGAGGTTGAGGAAAGTGTGGTGACATTAGACGTATAATGGCCTCTCTGTCAGACGAGCTTTCAAGAATGTTCGTCTCTGTGCCATCATGTAAATGAAGCCATGTGGCTTTGTGCACTTAAGTTGTGAGTCTTAAACTCAAGACATCAACAACAGCTACAGGTAGCGCACATACGTTTTCTTGCCCTGCTGTGCTCGGAATAAATGTGCTGTTTTTCCAGATAATTCTCATTCCCACACAACGTTTTCATCCCGTCCCCTTCTCAGTGGAGGCGGGAGTATCCTTCTGTTTTCATTTATACTATTGTCACCGTTTACTGCGTTTTTTATTGCTGTGGTACGCGTTTGCTGCTGCTGTGTATATCTAGAACAACGAGCCTTTCGAGGCAACCATCGTCATGTCAGATATGGGAATACTGCCCGACATACACGAGACACTGTTATTTTTGATGATTTTTTTATTTATTTTATTATATATATAAAATAAATTAAAAAATCATCAAAAATAACAGTCATCAGTGACGTGGGGAGGCATGTTGTATGTAGTTTTAGTCATTTTTATTTATTCTGTTTTTTTATTATTATACTATATTCATCCCGGTAAGGGGGGAATTTGTCTGTATATAGGGAGCAGTGGGCTGCCCATGACAGGCGCCCGGGGAGCCGTTAGGGGTTCAGTGTCTTGCTCAGGGACACTTCGTCCCAGCCAAGGATCGAACCTTCCGGTTACCAGACAACCCTCTTAGCCTAGTGAGCCACGGTCGCCCCGTTTTAGCAACCCATTTTGATAGGATACAGAATTAAGAAAAAGCCAGGAAAAAAAGGCATTGAAAATCAATAGTATGCCAAAAGAAAATGAATGGGCTAGAATATACAAAAAACATTTGCTATCATCTTTTCCCGCATCAGCCACTCGTTTTGTTTACTTGGAAACAGTCTGTGACTGAACGTTCTGACAGCTTGCTTCATAACCCTCTTTTTGACGGCAACATGTCCCCCGTAGAAATTGCCACAAATAAAAAGTTCTTATAAATAAAAGGTTGTCAATAAAAGAAGCAAACAAAAAATAAAACAAGCTTTGAAAAATAATCTTGCAACACAAAACTCAATAACCACTTTCACTGATCAAAACATCAAGCTGTATCCGTTGGATTGACAATATAAGAGCGGTAAACAACAACCTGAGTATGATATGGTGAATACGAAAAGAGGGTATTTAATTACAGTGAATTATAGAGAAGTTCAATTAATTGAAGAGGTGTTGAAATTCAGTGCACACAGGCAGGGCTGCTCTCAAAGCAAGTATGCACAGTTGTACAAACACAAACACAGCTCCAGAGTAAACTGGAAACTTTCCTCTTTCTTCTCTTGAATATATTTCCTCATGACTGGCCACAATAGAAAAAAAAAAAAAAAAAGGGAACAGTGTTTGACAGCGCTCAGAGAGCTATGCGGCGCTCGTTCACAAAGCAGCTCACATGGTCATCAAGCCGGAGAACAGGCCTTTGAGACGTGGAAGGAGAAAAAAAAGGAATGACAAAGTGCAGGCCTTGTCCTCTCTCGTTCTCTTGCTCTCCTCCTCCTCACCCGCCTCTCCTCCGATACTCCTACGCTTCATGCCGAAAAATAAGATGAAGACGGAGACAGTCGGATGGAAAAGACAACTTGGATGTAGGTGACATGGAACGAGAGGAGATAGAATGTAAGATGGGATTTAAAGCTGCAATAATACAATATCAAAGAAAAGATGTCAAGGAGGGAATATATATACAGTGGGTACGGAAAGTATTCAGACCCCTTTACATTTTTCACTCTTTGTTTCATTGCAGCCATTTGCTAAAATCAAAAAAGTTCATTTTATTTCTCATTAATGTACACGCAGCACCCCATCTTGACAGAAAAAAACAGAAATGTAGAAATTTCTGCAAATTTATTAAAAAAGAAAAACTGAAATATCACATGGTCATAAGTATTCAGACCCTTTGCTCAGTATTGAGTAGAAGCACCCTTTTGAGCTAGTACAGCCATGAGTCTTCTTGGGAATGATGAAACAAGTTTTTCACACCTGGATTTGGGGATCCTCTGCCATTCTTCCTTGCAGATCCTCTCCAGTTCCGTCAGGTTGGATGGTGAACGTTGGTGAACAGCCATTTTCAGGTCTCTCCAGAGATGCTCAATTGGGTTTAGGTCAGGGCTCTGGCTGGGCCAGTCAAAAATGGTCACAGAGTTGTTCCGAAGCCACTCCTTTGTTATTTTAGCAGTGTGCTTAGGGTCATTGTCTTGTTGGAAGGTGAACCTTCGGCCCAGTCTGAGGTCCAGAGCACTCTGGAAGAGGTTTTCTTCCAGGATATCTCTGTACTTGGCCGCATTCATCTTTCCTTCAATTGCAACCAGTCGTCCTGTCCCTGCAGCTGAAAAACACCCCCATAGCATGATGCTGCCACCACCATGTTTCACTGTTGGGATTGTATTGGGCAGGTGATGAGCAGTGCCTGGTTTTCTCCACACATACCGCTTAGAATTACCTCCAAAAAGTTCAATCTTCGTCTCATCAGACCAGAGAATCTTATTTCTCATAGTCTGGGAGTCCTTCATGTGTTTTTTGGCAAACTCTATGCGGGCTTTCATATGTCTTGCAGTTAGGAGAGGCTTCCGTCGGGCCACTCTGCCATAAAGCCCCGACTGGTGGAGGGCTGCAGTGATAGTTGACTTTGTGGAACTTTCTCCCATCTCCCTACTGCATCTCTGGAGCTCAGCCACAGTGATCTTTGGGTTCTTCTTTACCTCTCTCACCAAGGCTCTTCTCCCACGACTGCTCAGTTTGGCTGGACGGCCAGGTCTAGGAAGAGTTCTGGTCGTCCCAAACTTCTTCCATTTAAGGATTATGGAGGCCACTGTGCTCTTAGGAACCTTGAGTGCTGCAGAAATTATTTTGTAACCTTGGCCAGATCTGTGCCTTGCCACAATTCTGTCTCTGAGCTCCTTGGGCAGTTCCTTCGACCTCATGATTCTCATTTGCTCTGACATGCACTGTGAGCTGTAAGGTCTTATATAGACAGGTGTGTGCCTTTCCTGATCAAGTCCAATCAGTTTAATTAAACACAACTGGACTCCAATGAAGGAGTAGAACCATCTCAAGGAGGATCAGAAGAAATGGACAGCATGTGAGTTAAATATGAGTGTCACAGCAAAGGGTCTGAATACTTATGACCATGTGATATTTCAGTTTTTCTTTTTTAATAAATTTGCAAAAATTTCTACATTTCAGTTTTTTTCTGTCAAGATGGGGTGCTGAGTGTACATTAATGAGAAATAAAATGAACTTTTTTGATTTTAGCAAATGGCTGCAATGAAACAAAGAGTGAAAAATTTAAAGGGGTCTGAATACTTTCCGTACCCACTGTATATATATATATATATATATATATATATACACCATTCAGTTCAACTGAGCAGGTGGCTGCCAGCAGGGGAGACCCGTCAGACCTGCTGTGGAGCAGCGGGGCGCCTTATCACCACCACTATGTTTTTATCCTTTTGTATATGTAGCCAGATATAAAGTGCAGGATATAGTTTCATCTGAATGGCAGCCAGACATAGTTAGTGGAAACCCTCAAAGTGAAGAAAACATCCTCACTCACTGCTCAACTTTAAACCGGCAAGCTTTCATATACGCAGGCGAATTCCGGTCCCACCTCCAGATCTGGAGCCTACAGATGTGTAAATATTCATAAGTGAGCGTCGAAAAGTCACAACGTGCACGATGGTGATTTCAAACGAAAACAAGGGTGAAAGGGAATGCGGGGAGAAATGCACACTGGGACGGGCATGCTGAGGTCGATTAACTCTTTTATATCAAGTGTATCCATTTTTAGGACTTTTCAACGGAGCTACAAAGGAATTCCACAAAGCTGATTGCAATGCAACCAACGTCCCCGTCTCTTCTGTCGCCGAGGTTTACCTGTCCCCTGTCCTCTGATCCTTCTCCCTCTCCGTCTTCACAGCCTGGAGGAGAGGTGACCTTTTCCATTAACCACCGCTACAGAAAGCTCATTCTGAGCAGCAGGGAGTGCACAGACACTCTTTGATGATTGATCGAAATCCTGCAAGGTCTGGATCACTTACAGTAAGGCAACACCAGAGCTGATACAGCCCAGTGCTGCATAGAAACCCCATGAAAGAAAATCCTTCCGCAGAGGTGGGGAGCAAAGAGCGGAACCGAGCACCAGCGAAGGGAACTGACAAAAAGGATCATGATCGTCTGCAGTCGATACTCCCGCCTGACATCTGTGGCACTCCCTTTATTCTTTCTCGCTCTCTGACGGTTTACCATTTCTTAAAACTCGCACGCTTTCCGATTCACACTCCCCCCTCCTCTGTGTCTCCCAGCGGTGTCCTAGTAAATTGTCCAAATTGTCTGTGTGGTTTTTTTTTTATCTCTCTACTGAGGAATATTGGGTCTTAATTAATTCTTCAGGGCATTGTTTAACAGTGTGAGTGCTGCGTTATTTCACACCCCTGCTGGATAAGTTGGATACACCTGAATAGCTTTCCAGCGTGAAACCTCATCTGATGTACACATCCAACACCGTGAAGGGCCACATCCTCTCCTGGTGCGTCCTGCTGCACGTCCCACCTGTTGCGTGAGAAGGGTGTCCTTCTTCTGCCCCCCGCCCCCCCCCCCCCCAAACGCTCGCCTCCTCATTCGCAGTGAGCGTGCCAGCGGGCAGACAGTGCCATCATTCAGCCGCTTCCTCTTCTGCTCGGCTAAACACCGGGGCTAAAGTGCAGACGGCAGCGAGATCGGCGAGGTGCGCACCCACAGACGTGTGCAAAAACGCACTCGGGGGGGGGGGGGGGGGAACACAAACATTTCGCTCTATTTTACACAAAATCTCTCCGTTTCACCCACTAACTCCCTCTCACGCACACACACACACACACACCGGCAAATCTCCTGCGGCAAAGCCGTGGCAGGGGGCCAGAACTCTCATCTGCATGGGGCAGAGCTGGTACCTTGATGGTGGCTTGTTAGGCAGGCCAACACAAATTTCATTAACCTCAAGGTTAACACACTCTGGACTTGTGGGTTTTTTTTCCAGCGCTTTTTGCTCACCTTCCAACCCAGCCTCCCTTCATCTCCCAGGCTTACATCCGCATTTGTTAATCTTACATGCACATGGGGTTAGTGAAATGCACGGTGGGTACGTGAATGTAACACATCCCGAGTGTGAGTTCTTTTAGATGAATAATTCTTAAACAATAAATAAATTAAAATAAATACTTTCTGGCTGGACTGTGCATTAGCAAGAAAATTGGGAAAAAATGCTAAATCGCTAAAGGGAGGACTAAAGTGTTACTGAGCAAGAGATTACATGCACATAACTTCAGAAATGCACAAATATGACAGCACAGACAATCTGTGCATAAGAAGAGTGTTCTCTTCTGTGTGCTCTGTTGTCTCCACCTCCACCACACCTACAGTATAGGCACACCGAGGATGCAGCGTGAGTTGTTATGGGAACATCATTCCTCCTGGCTGTGGAATTACCCAGAGGGAGAGATTTACTGGGGTTGGTCAGATGAGCTGTGGGGCAGATTCATGGTTGAGAATCTGACAGTCCCCCCCCCCCCCCCCCCCATCCCAGCTCCACATACACAAGCTCACAAGGGACTGACTGATGCACGCGTATGCTTTTATTACAAGGCCCTTTACAGGAAATCCCACATCAAAGATGCAGTTCAAAAGGCATTACTGGTTTATATATGAAGCAGTTTCTCTTTATCGGTATTGTTATATCTAATGATGGAGAAATATGCACAGATTATACCGTAAGATTCCACTTTTCAGTTTTAAAGGTTTCAGTATCAGAAATATTTCTGTTAAACCAGCCAAGCAGTATGGCTCTAAAGAATATAAATCACCACATTAGTAGAGCTACAATTTCATAATTCACCCCTTTCAGAATGTCTCCTGGTAAAAAGCCCCCCCCCCCCCCCCCCCATTTTCATCTGATTAACAGAGCTGTTCCACAGTGATATAAGGGCCCAGCATTCCTAAATAGAAGTAATCTTTGAAAGCCGCACCACCCAGCTGGGTTCAGACGTGTCCCCAGTATAACATGTCCAAACCACTTTGTTGATGCAGGCTTGCAGACGGCAACCACGCTGGGCTCGGTGTAAAAGCTGCTAAATTCGACTGTCAAAAACACACCTAAGATACACAACATGACCGCCTGGGAAATTGCTTTTTGCTAAGCAAGTAAAGCTGTTTGTTTATGTCTTTTTGTTTTTTCCTTCCTTCCTCCATTAACAACTGTTCCGTCTCATCGAAGGGGCAAGTGGGCACCGAGCAGCTGCATTATTCACAAACACGAAAAAGGTAATTGATGATATTCATAGTTGCATGAATAAATGATAGCATGAAAAGGTGCTGTGTGCGTGTTAAAGCGCTTACACACACACACACACACACACACACACACACACACACACACACACCAAGTTGGCGGAGTTGCTCTGGTCGAGGTGAAGCTGACCGACCGTGAGAACCACAAGAGCTAAAATTAGGGAAAGTGACATCGGAGGGCACGGTTACCATGACAGCGAGCCAGCCTGAGGGTGTTGCTGTTGAGATACAACAAGCCAAATCCAACTTGATACTGGACTGCAAATACATCCAAGTGCTTCAAATCGAATGTGTGCGTTTCTTTGAGTCAGTTCTACCTTCCTCTCAAGAGGTATTAGTACAACACAGTGATGCTGCATCCACAAGTTGAGTGCTTTATTTTTAGTCTCTCTGTGGATATGCAACGCATTCTTGCTTCCTCAGAACCTGTGAATCCATCGGCCTTGATAAAATAAGCTTGAGACATCCCACCAGCCCAGCACGTTCCTCTCCCATATGTTGTCTCCATGGGCAACCAAGCAGCCAATCTGTCGAGGCCCCCGAGACTTCCCCTTCCGACTTCCTCCTTATCCCTTCCGAGAGGTGATGATATGAAGTGCATGTGTTTTATGTGCCATTTTACAAATACATAGGCAAAATATGTGTGTGTTTGTGTGGGACTGATTAAGTGTATGCATATGCGTGTTTGCCTCCACATGTGTAATCATAGTTAAATCAATAGAGGCCTGTATGCAGCAGCCAGCCTCCTCCTCCTCCTCCTCCTCCTCCTCCTCCTCAGTGGACCTGTTGATGCTGGAAAACAGGCGAGCTGTTGTACAACTGGGTGGCCGCATAAATGTGGCACTCATCTAATATGCACCGCGGCACTGCCTGCCAACACACTTCCTCATTGAAATTCTGATTAAATAAGGCTAGTCTGGCCAGTGTTGCAATCTGAAAACTATTTAATTATACCTTTCTGACTCTACCCATCATCAAAGTAACAACAGCTACCTTGGCTTTTAAGAAAAGATAAATGAATGTCCCGAGAAACGCCCACACATTCACAAAGGTCCCTGTGGTACTGCTCATTGTGCTGTTATTTTATGTATTTGACTGGCCTATTCATGAACAAGAGATGCATTATGTAAATGCTACGTTCACAATGCTAATCAAGATTGTAGTGTTTGTACGTTCCCTAGCCGAAGGGTTTCTCTTCAAGCAGAGGTATGTCACAGAGCAGTGTAGGAAGAAACTTTGAACTTCTGGAGTTTTTAAAAACTGAAGTCTCTCACTTCTCGAGCTACCGTTCATGTGTGCCATTATCTCCCACATATCGGCTAGCTCCTTCTCTCCCTCTACTTTCTATAAAATCCCCCAAAAAAAGGTGAGTGAACTGCCTATCACCATTCAATCACCGGTCTATCACACAGCTCCATCCTGCACTGAATAATTTAGTGTCAGAAAAAGATGGTTCATTTCAATATGTCTGCGGCTGGCTTGGCGCTTTGAATAATGACAATTCGGCATCAAAATGACCTGATGACACCTCTGTCGAATTCATTTCTTTTGCCTACCAACCACAGTGTGATATTAATGACCACGTATGACTTCTGAGTAATGAGGTGTCCGTCAACCTAATCAAATAAGTATGTAGATCATAGAGTTTCCATTATATAACCTAGGTAACACACTGGTTGGGTTAGTAATGTCATAGCTCAATTTGACCCGAGCTAAACCCTTTAAACCTCGGATGTAAATGCCACTAGCCAGGTGACAAAAACAACACTCCTTACAGCTCGGTCAAGGAAACCAACATCTGCCGAGAATGCTTTCCTTTCACCCAGAGTCTTGCCAGCCGGTCCACAGAGTTCAACCAGACCCTTTCCATTCCATGACTGGATCCCCACGTACACATTAGTGCCAATCACAAAGAGCAGCTGCAGCCGGTGGATCTAAAGCACCAAAAAGGTAGCGGTGCCCCCGATAAGAGGAGAAGACAAAGCAAATGTTTTGCGAAGTAGAAAATGTATTTGACGCGTTTGTTCGGACACACACACACACAATGCGTTTCTGTGAGATAGGTTAAATGTATTACAAAAGCGTGTTTGTTTGCCATGACCATTAAAAAAGGCCTCTTCTCAAAGTCTCTGGCCTCTGCTCCGTCGAATATGTTGACCCGCTCAACCGACACACACGAGCACACCGAGGTGAGAAGACTGACGTTGGAAACGCTTGACAGACTCATCTGCTCCGCTGTAAACCGCCTCCGACACGCTTCTCAAATCATTATTCACAATTAGGTATAGCCGCAGCCTCAACGGGGCACTTCATGCCAAGATGTTTATATTTCTCATAAGTCTGATGGTCATATGCCAATAAGACATTAACCAGTGGATGAAGTACCAGCAGCAATCTGTCCGAGTCGTGTGCTTGGAGAGGATTTGGCTGAGATGAATCCAATTTCCTCCAAAATAGGGACAAGCGGAGTACAAATTTGACAAATTATCATTTCATATTCTAAAGGCTAGAATTAAAATGATTTCTACCTGCACCACCACCTCAGTGTTAAGAATCAATGAAGATTTTTTTTTTTTTTGGTGTGGAGAGAATACTGCCAGCCTGATATGAATATTTACACACTTCATGGAGCCCAATTTTCAGTAATGGCTACATCGCACTTAGAAACCCTTGGTGCGAGAGGGGACATGTTATTCATAAGAGGTTAAGTGAGTTGACCTGTTCAGATGCCTGCTAAACGGAAGACAGTCAATTAGACACACAGACCAGCAAAGTACAGCATAACAGCTTCCTTCCTTTCGACAGACGGCCGCAGCAGAGGAGCCACAAAGGCAGACGATTAGTGGAACCTTTCACATGAGGAGCACAGTCATACCGAAAATATCAGCGTGCAACAGGCTCAGCGATTGTCATACTTTTTGGGCAAGTTCTAAGAAAATCAGCAGCAAAGGTGCAGCAACAGCAAAATGACAAAGGCTAAAGAGTGCACGGTGCAATAAATCTGCTTGTATAGGAAGACTGAGAGTGACTATTCATTACGTCGACTTTAGCGTCTGTATGCATGCGATGCATTATGAGCACTTGCACGACATGGTGCAATGCAACATAGTATAGCTCATTAATAAATGTGGCCTATATGAGGCTTATACGTACATTTTTTTGTTTACTTTTCTTGAGAGAGATCTGCCATATAAATCCAGGGTGAATTAATATACACCTCATAAATATTGGTTGACATTTCTTAGCCTAAATCATGATAGAAACGCACAACTCGCTGAGCTGCAGTTACCAAATGCAACAAGCCAGAGTGGCAGCCTTCAGTCCGATTCAAGAATCCAATCATCATCATCATCATCATCATCATCATCATTATCAGAAAACAAAATCTAGTCTTGTCACTGAGAAAACCCCACGGCTGAGATCAGAGACAATAAAATGATCCCTGTGTGTCAGAGCATCTTGTGTGTGTGTGTGTGTGTGTGTGTGTGTGTGTGTGTGTGTGTGTGTGTGTGTGTGTGTGTGTGCACTGTGTACATTCTTCAATGCCATCATAATCATTGGGTATCACTTTACACAGACAGCTGCAGGAGATAAGAGTACACCACCACACCGTGATGAACCTGTAGTAGGCGAGATGGCGCGTTACTTTCGCCCGGCACCTTCTTCAAGTATTTCTTTCATTCATCGCTGTTATTCCTGTACAATACTCTGCATCATCCACTGTTACAGCCAGCCCGCTCACGCTGTGCACAGTGGCTGAAGGCGACCAAGCATCGGTAATAACAGGTATCACAGCAGCAGGTGGAGAGCTGCCTTCCCAGTGCTTCCCAACACGATATTTTTCCAAGTCTGACTGGCACGCCTGTGACCTCTGAGGCCACCTTTATGAAGAGCCCTTTGATTATTAATGTTGAAGGCGGGGGTCTGGCTTTCGACCTGGCCTGACACCGCGGTGCTCTTTACTTAGCCCGGAGAAGGAAACCATTGTGAATTTATGACACACCGCTGCCTCTCTTTTTGCCTGCCTCTGGTCCTTCTCGTCACACTAAGGGAGAACAATCACTATGTGAAAGTCAGTAGTTGTTTCAGGGACACGTTTGTCATAGATCTATGCACACAACAATGTTGATAAAAGGAACTTCATGTGTCTGTAGCGTTTATATTGACCTCATCATAAGTTTTGGTATCTGACACTAGGATATTTTCCTTAGATCTGTGGCGAATGTATGGTGGCCTTATTGTACCGTGTAGCATATATCATGTCACCTTAACATTCTTATAATATCCATGCAGGAGCTCACTGCACTGAGTGGTGACTTTATAGTGGTGGTAGCTACACTAGTTTATAGCATTACCTCCTGGGGCATCATCACAGTATTCATAGGCGCTGTTAAATGTCCTTTTAAATGTCTTTAGAGGCCGATAGTTCACATCCATCAGGGTAAAAAGGGCAAAGAGTCCCGTTTGCAAAGCCTGCGAGTGCAATACGTGAGCTGAATAGACAACGGTTCTCTCAGCAAAGCCTACCTTTCCCGTAGTTGAAGTGGAGTTTGATGGTCTTGCCCTGGTTGATGTGCAGGTAGGTGAACCACACGGCGGAGGTGAGCAGCACCAGCAGCAGCAGAAGCTTGAACTGCTTCCGGATCTTCTTCACGGGGAAGCGCAGCATCCTGGCTCACACATCCTCCGGTAGCCGCCCGGTAGATAGTCAAAACGGGTCCGGTGGGGGAAAAGTGGTTTAACCGGGTTAACCGGGCGCTACTGTGTTTTGGTTTCTCTGGCTCTACCTCCTCCCGGTCACAGCGGCGGCATCGCAGGAAGCCTGTGAGTAAACAGTTGCGCGTTAACTACAGCCTCAAAGCGCGTCTCATTCCCCCGGATCCACGGGGTGACAGCTGCGCCAAACTCTCCGTATCCTCAGATCTGGGTCCAAACACCTCTGTGGCAGTCATTGCTTATGAATGCAACCCGCCCCCCCCCACCCCACCACCCCACCCCCTAACCCTATGAATAGCGTGGCTTGTAAACAGGCGTCCCTAGCTGGAGTTCTCCAGGCGGCCGAGGGCAGCAGGGAAAAGGCTCGCAAGATCAAAAGCCGCTAAATTCAGTTAAGAGTGTCACCGCCAGGAACAAAATAGCAGTCCGGCGATAATCTACACAAATCCGCTGTAGCGCAAACCTTTGCTGACACCGCAACGCTGATTATTTTATCTGCTACTCAAGGATCATCCCCGGCCACGGGTTTAGCGCAAAGTACCAAAGAGCAAGAAGAGTAATTTAGTTTCCATGTGGAGAGGCAATCAGACTGCAACACTTCCTTACAGAAAGCCAGCTTTCTCGCAGAACAGCCGGACACCTCTGCTCTTTTCCAAATTACTACAAATTCAATTAAAAAGG
This sequence comes from Leptoclinus maculatus, assembly GCA_032191485.1. Classification (NCBI taxonomy): domain Eukaryota; kingdom Metazoa; phylum Chordata; class Actinopteri; order Perciformes; family Stichaeidae; genus Leptoclinus; species Leptoclinus maculatus. The sequence continues at coordinate 11,184,348 of JAVDOI010000007.1, forward strand.
GCCTTCAGTGAAATGTGGCACGGGCTAATGCCGGCGAAACCTCTGGCGAAATGACCAGCGTGAAGGTAACCTGGTCACGGGAAAAAAAGGTTAAGGTGGCAATCAACCAAAATGTCACAGCCCGCTGCGCTCCATCTATTGTTAAACACAGCTGAAACTGAGACTCCGGCTTCCGATCCAGGGCAGCGGATTCAGATGGAGCGCGTTTTTTATTTAAGTCCCAGGAGAGGAGGGGCGATCAGCTGTCATCCCCATACTCGGGCTGGTTTGAAGCCCCGCGAGGAGTAAATACTAAACCGATGTAGATTAAAAACTGCAAATGATCCATGGCAGCGTAGCAATAGAGAGGTTTGATAGAAGAAAAAGAAAAAAAACTCAGACGTGAACGTCCGATTCACGGTCCAGGGAACAGACGTCCATGTGCTCCGGTTGGTCCGCGATCTCGCGGCAGGTGCGTTTCACCCAATTCTCCCAAAAAGTGCACGCGTTGTCAGAGTCCACCGTGCGTGCGAGAAAGCATATAACCTCATCCGGATTTAACTAATGCACACGGATATGTGGCGTTAGCGGCGGTGCACTGCCTTGTGTTGTTATTCTTTCGTGGGCTTTTTTCCCTTTAAAACGCCGCAATAGCATCGTCCGACCCGCTTGTCGCCGCGCGCAGGGAGGAAAACCAGCTGAGCTCCAGGAAGCGGGTCGTTGAGAAACCAGCACCAAGCGGTGATGTAACCAGGAAAGAACATGGTTTTGTTTTGCCACAATGAAACGCGTGAACGGTGTCTCCTTTCGCTGCACAGCTCAGTACGCCCATCAATTGAGCATCTTGACGGTGCAGAGCAACCTAACCTGGGCGGACGGAGAATGGCGAGTCCGGCATCCAATTACAGCCCTGCAAAGGGATCAGAGGAGGCGGGACGACAGCGTGTGGCCTCACCGCTACTTGGCACTAGTGTGATCCACCATCCAATGGATGAACGCGAAGCCCGAAACTTGTTAAGCTTTTCCTATTGTGCCCTTTCCCCCCCGCTGGATTCAAGGCCCCGTGCTACTTTGATCAACAATGATTAATCGTTTTTCACGTAATGGAGACACAACTCAAAAAAACATTGCTCGAAATACCGTCTGTGCACAGAAAACTCTCGTTTTGTGTCAGTGTTGGGCTCGCACATCCAAACAGTTCATTCTTAAAATAAATGGCTTCCAGGAATAATCGTTCCTCATAGCAGCTCTCTCTACATCACACCGTGAAATTCATAGATAATGTATTTGATATTTTTATTTGTCCGGACGGACTGGTTTGCCAGTCTTCTCATTATAAGCTCACTTGTGTCAGAGGTAAAGGTAAAGTCCGTATAATAAAAAAACAAATTCACCTCCAGTCTGATACTCAACGTGAAGGTGACAACATTATTCTGTCTATTTCTCAATACAATTTGACTGAAATATCATTCCTTATTAAATTGACTTTGCAGTTCATTGCACAGCTAGTTACAAACGTGCATCGTGTGTGTGCGTGTGTGTGCGGTGACACCCTGCAGAAGGCACTCAGGACCCGCGCTTGACTGCCACCCTCTGGTCAAAGATAAAAGAGCAATGACTTCATTCGGCTACATTAAAGAGTGTTCAGTCTTCACTTTATCATTGAAGCAAAGTTGGTTCTGTTTCAGGCTTATGAGATACAAATAACAAGTTGAGAGTTTAGTTTTTGCCTTTATATTCCACCTCACCATCCACAAAACTACCATTTAGTCATATACGTCTGATAAAGGGCTTGTATTTAAAAACAAATATTAGAATTCAACTGAATTCAGATATTTAAAACCTCTGCTCAGGTTAATGTTGGGCGGGGCTCCACAAACCACTTTGGATAATAGTTGTTTCACAAATACCAATACAATTGTTTTTAGTTTGTAATGTGCTCACATGGAACGAGGGAAAAATCAAAGTAAACTCAAATAAAGTACACAAAAAAACATATGCATGCATAGTATTTAAAAAAAAACTGTGCTGTTGATGTATACTACTCTCCCACAATGCAATGCACAAGAGAAATTAAAAAGCTGCTCACACTGCTGGAAAAAACTAAATTAATTATGGAGGGCGGTGACACGATTACATTTTGAAAAACCTTTTAATTTCCCTTTGTTAAGTTTAACTGGGATTCTGAAGACGCAGTTGGATTAATGTCTGGCAGTGTAAGCATTATGTCATTTTCTGTCAGTATTAGTATGTTGACACACTGTCTACAGTTAGTATGTGGTTGGGATACTGAGAATAATAAAGCTATAAATTGTCACAGTGAGATCAAATTTAGCAAGAGATTGAGGAAGATGTCAGTCAAGCACAGCCTGTATACACCCACACAGCCCTGAGTGAGAAGATGTCTCATCAGCCAGATTGAGTTAAAATACCTGTGAGCCATGTGTGCGTGTGGGAGCTTTAATATAAAATACAAGAAAAGAGGAAAAAAAAAAACAATGTAATGTATCATTCCCTATTGGATGACATGCATCAAACATGTGGTTTATCCCCAGTTTAATACAAGTCCAATCATCCAGCTGTAGCTCTGATAATCTATTGATGCCATTATGAATCTAGATAAAGGAAATAAGGCACAAAACCTGGCCTGTAAGAATATGACCTCAATTTAGTTTGTCCCAGCTGTGCCTCCTGAATCAGCCAGACCACAAACCGTAATCCTCTGTCTCCGTGGATTAATAATGTAATCTTCAGAGCAAACACTGAGCGTAAATTAAAAGCTTAGGTATTCATCTGGGTCTTATTGAAACGAGTACCTCGAGAATCACCTCAGCCAAGCATCATTTAGGCTGAAACAAAAACTTCAAAGGCGTTCACCTTGCTAGGGCTGTTGCAGGCACAACTGAAGGTATTTCATCACACACCTGATTTGAAAGTCATCCAAAGTGGGTAATAAAACAGTTTCATGTACCGCGTTCTTTCTCCTTCTCTCTCTTGGCGGCAGGACATTGTCATGGGCATTTTTTAGGTCCCGGTTCTATTCTTCTTTACGTTTGATCCGACTTGTTGTTGTCAGACTGAAGACGAAAACAAGTCTATTTCATACTCAGTCAGTGTACCTGATATTCTTTCTGTCTGCTCCTCTGTTATTTCTGTTTCATCCAAGGGCAGGCAAGCATCCAATGCACAGCAAGGGACCTGTGCGCATTTAACTCGCATTAAAGCTTGACAGAAAGCTTCACACACTGCATATGGATCTATTTATTGGAGTGAGTAGCACGGGGAGAGAGAAATTGGCTCAGAGAAAGGTTTTATATTATCTGAAACACTTACATTCAGGTGCACCTGCCTTTTTCAGTTAAAAAAAAAATGAACTCGTGCTATTTTCTCTCTCTGCCTCCTCTCTCTCTCGTTCGTGCCTGCAGAAACATTTGGCACCTGCTAGGCACCACCCTCCAGGGATGTCCACGCTTGGATGAATCCAGGAGGAGGTGCTGTGCAGTGGAAGGATATGGACAGAGAGGGTGTTCAAGGTGGGGACTGACAGAGCTATAGGGGGGCTACTCTCCTCCGGGGTGTTACGGAGACCGCAGGGAGGAGTGAATGCCCAGCTGGCTATGACAGGCGCCAAAGTGTGGCACCGAAGTTGTGATGCCACCGACCGCAGCCGAGGGGGGGAGGAGGCCTCGCTAAGGACTCAGTATGCAGAGAGCATCATCTCACAGTGTGATGTTTGCATTTTGAACAGAGAAGATGTAGATGCAGACGAGCGAGATGGGAGACGCTGCCCTCAAATTCAGGGTGACCGCTCTTCAATAAGCAAATCATCAGATCCAACACTTGCAGCTTGTTAAAATGTATCTCCTGTTACTAATCCAACACCCACTTGTCCGTCTTTATCTACCGCTGCCCCGATGATTGTCTGTCCCTCAGCTTTCCTCTCCTTCCGTCTCTCACAAGCATCCCTCCTCCAGCCTTCCTCTTTCCCGGGCAGCACAGCAAGCAGCTCACAGGCTTTGACGAGAGGTCTGAGCTAAAATGTCACAGGGATTAAGGGGTTTTTGCCTCCTGCAACCCGCCGGATCAGTTCTGCCCTCTGTGGCCGGAGCCTCCTCCTTCCCAAACAGGTGTGGAGTGGCATTTTCTTTCTGCTCCGCCGTGCCCTATCGGATTTCCTTCTAGGGAAATAGCATTCCTCCATGTTTAGAGATGAGTAAGGAAGGAAACGGGCGATTGGGAGAGGTAAAGTGTAGGGGTTAGGAGGAATGAGGTGATCAGGTGAGAGGAGATGATACTTGAAGGGGTAGAGAAGAAATGGGAAAATGTGTTTTTAAAATGTTGGTTTAATGGGAATATTCCTGGTACAGTCGTCCAAATGTGTATCCCTCGCCAACAAATGCAAACACAAAGTAATGGTTTCATAAGTGATAGTTTCTGAAGTTAAAAGTTTGAGAAGTTGACTTTAATCATTTCTACATTCAGCCCTCGCCCAGCATCTCTCTCACACACACACACACACACACACACACACACACACACACACACACATACCAATGACAGACACATGCACTCTTCTGCAGCTGTTTCCTCCAAATACGGTGAGACAGATCTGAAAATTAGATCTCTCTCCAGAGATGTGCAGTTCAGACGGAGCGTTTAACATCACATAGCTACAGCTGCTGCCATATTAAACAGCATTCTGCAGTGTTTCCTCTGACTGGGTCAGCCAAAACTTTCGAGCATCACTCCAACAAACTCCCGCTAGTCCACCCCTAAGCTTTGCCCCCGCAGACCTGCAGCCATTGGAATTCTTCATTCCTCGAAGATCTTGTCAGCGGTGTTGTTGTGCATTGCCATAGTGAATTACAAATTAAGCTACATTCCCATCTGAATAGCTGAAGTGTCAACAGTAAACAACACGGCAACAGTAAAAATAGCTCTGCTGCCAGTGTTAGATTGGCTGTAATCATGTCAAAATGTGGCTTGTGGAGTTATAACGTGTTTGTTCCGATACTGTCAAAAGGACGTGCGTAGCATCAAAAGACATCACACATATGACTTTTGTTGACAATCGTAAGGCCTTTTTCCTCAAAGCACAGATTGTCTTGATCATGAAGCTACAGAAGAAGCTCAAAGAACTGAGACTACAGTGACTATTGTAGAGTTAGAAACCGTCTTTCATCAGGAGTGAATATCCGTGCTTGGCCTCTTTCTCAGATTGAGCGCTGACAGAATATATATATATATATATATATAAAATTCTACCAACTCATTCATTATGTTTTGTGCTGTGAGTATGAATGTGCTAAGAGAGAAATCTAGGTCATTTCTTCATCATTAGTATGCCAGCCAGGTGTAGTGCAAAGAGGATTAGAGGGAAGTAATGCTGATGGGGCTCTCAATGTCTATCTCCTCTCTCTCTCTCTCTCTCTCTCAAACCAAACAATCACACTTAAGTGCTACCTGCTGTCACCTCAAAGAGCATATCCATGACAAGTAACCCAGACTTATAATAAAACATCCATGAATTACCCTCCTCCAATGATTAGCTGGTTCCAAGCCCATCAAACAAGGAATATTTCCTAAATTTCGATTTTCAACATAATGTGAGATCATAAAAGCCAGGGCCAGAACATTTAGTCAACAGGTAGTGTACATGGGTGCTTGAAGTGTCTCCCCTGTGACTGCTCCTCCCAAAGACCAGAGTAGTAGTGTACAATTCATCCAATGTGCAAGCATATGAGCAGCAGTCATCATCTAAATGTGGAAAAGCTGGAGTAGTTTCCTATGAAGTTGATTGAGAGCAAGGAAGAATTCAACATGTGGGGTGGAACTACAGAAAGCCCAATATACTATGCTTTTATTTGTTTAGTATTATTTGGGACTACAGAGGAAAAATAGCCTCTTGGCTAACTCTGGTGCATTTACAGGAATGTTGTATTAATGTGCACTGTACCTAACCAAATAAAGCAATAAATAAAATGTATGTTGCTACTCTGGTCTCTTTTTTTTCCTAAATAATGGTGTCTTGTCAGCCTGTTTGGGCTGGGCATGCTATTTATACATGATAATAAAAATCAAATCAAATAAAAAAAAAAATACTTTAGCCGTTATCTAACTAGCATCTGTTAGCTAATAATATGACAATTTGATGTGAATGTTAATGTCTTTTTTGAGAATTCTACATCCGGCTTAAGTGACACATGAACTAATAATGGATTTGCTGTTAAAACTCAGTAGCTGCTTGACACCATGAAGTAATCTCTACTTTTCTTTCGAGGAAGCACAAAAATGAAGTAATCGTATTGCGAAGTAACAATGTCTTCCTTGTAACAGCTCAGCAGGATGCATCACTTTTATGTACATATGTAATAGGAACATGAATAGGAACAATTGTGAACTAGTAACTGTTTGTCACTGTGTGTTTGTCAAGTTAACCAACAATTATTCACAATTGGTGCTAATTCACAGATATCTGTTTGAAGTAAGATATTTAATACATAGTTCTTGAGTCCCTTGTTAGTTATTTATTATTTGGCAATTATTTATTATTTCCTGGCTGGTTTGTTGTCCTTCATAATTATCCATGAGTTCCTTATTCATGTTACCAAAACAAAAAAATAAAACATATTTGATACGGTTACTCAAAACAGCGTACTCTCAAGGTTGTTCATGTATCCACCAGTAAACATATTCACTGTGCGGTGGGTATTGAAAAAAACAACATGAGTGAGTGTTAAATACAACGTTTTTTAGATAATTGAAAATATTTTTTGATGTTTTTTTAGTTTTATTTCACAAAGCATCTGTTGCCAACCCATTTCAGGTCTGACTACATTCAAACAGCAAAGCCAGATAAACCATTGCAGCTCCAGTCAATGTGTGGAAGAGGTTAACAATCTGTGAGACATAGAATATTCTTTCCACACATTTAAGTGTTAATTTAAATGTAATGTCACATTTGAATAAAAAAAATAAACTATATGACCAAGACAAGTTGAGAAGTTGAGATTTCCTAAATATTAGGTGAATAACTAGCTGTAATACATAGCTCCAGTTTATTCAAGTCGTGAAGCTTCATTTGTGTTTTCACATCGTGCTCCTGGACGTTTGGGAGAGCAGAAAAACGTTTTTCTCCCTGTTTGCAATTTTCGTACTTGCCATCTTCTTTTGTGGCCACCGATGACTCGTTTTATGATCTTTTTTTCTGTATTGAAGACATCTGGAGACACTTACATTTTGAGGAGTTAATTTTCTCTGCGGCAGCAAATGAGAAGCAGAATACTCTGGTATTTTGTGAAACTCAAACTAACGTATCATAACAAAACACAACACTCAGTAATGGCCGTAACTTAACGTTACTCACTCAATTCAGCTACAGAATTGTCTGAAAGTTGAATGACTGTCCCTGAACTCGACATCTAACTCTGTAAACTGTCAAACCGCATTTACCTATGCAATATTTGCTGACAAAAAGTGTTTTTAATTGTATCACCCAATTAATTTATAACACAGTATGCTATTGTGCTTCACCCACACATAATTCTATAATATTTATTTATTTATTAATTGTATTATTCATATTACATGAATGAGTAAATGATTATGATATAATGAAACAAATAATCAGTTGATTAGTGGAAAAAATATAGAGTTTAACTCAGCCGTATTATTTTTCTCCTGATTGACTGAATGGCAATGAGCTGGCAGCCAATCACATATCCGACTTTGCTCTGTTTCATTTGATTCGCGGGTAAATACTTTGAGGTAAAAATTGCTGTTATCAAAATAGTCATTTAACATAAATTACATATTAAACACATTTCACAATGAGCTTACATTAAAATACTAGCCTGATATGGCCCACAGTGGACACTCAAACTAACTGACCTGTGGGAAATATTAGCATGATGTATCGGCCCAGCCCAGGACAGCCTGAACCAAGCAAACCTGGGACAGATCCGAGCCTTATTTGTCCAGAGACAGGACACAGCTGGTGTTTAAGCCGAGCGCTCCAGCCTTGGCTCATCCACCAAAAAGCAACCAAGAAAGCAATGGAGGCCGAGCTGGCAGGATCCCAGTGAGAGGGGAGCAGTGTGTGGATTAAAAAGATCACAAGGGCTGGAAGGAGTTGAACCACAAACCTGGGGACTAAATCTGCGAGAAAGTAAAGGCTTTGCTGTAACAAGTAAGTTTGGTTGGCTCTGTGTGTTTCGTTTTTTCTGAAATAACAGAGCCAAGGGGAGAGTAGAAAAAATTAATCTTTTTGCAATTTGCCATGCTGTATGCTGTGAGAAAGAGAGAGAGAGAGAGAGAGAGAGAGAGAGAGAGAGAGAGAGAGAGAGAGAGAGAGAGAGAGAGCGAGAGAGAGAGAGAGAGAGAACACTGAACAAAGAGGCGGGGATGTAGGAAGGAAAAAGACATGTTCTTGTGTTCCACTTACAGTGAGACAGCAACCTGTTCAGCACTTTGTAGCTTCCAGTCACTTGCTACTCTTTTAGACTGTAGATTTATACCATCAAAGAGTTTGCTGTGGCCGCATTAAAAATAACTTCGGTAGGTAGGTATCAAAGCTTACGGAGCTAATTAGTTCACTCACCCCAACTTGTAGTGTATTTGCTGCAGGAAGCTAAAATTCCCTTTTCCCATACAGAGACTAATCTTGTGGTTAATTGTTCCTTTGGTTTGTGAAGTCCCATTTACATGCTAAAACCGGGCTCTTGCTAAAAGAAAATGCAATTCTATATTTTGATACTGGCTCACAAATATAGAAATGATCACTGAGCTTCATGAGTTGTTGTTTTTTTGAGTATTGACATTTTGTAAGTACAAACAGTGAGTTATACATTTCTAATTAGAAGAATAGATGAAGCTTGACACTTGCTTGCACTTGGATTTGAACAGTTGTAATGTGTGTAATCTTCTTCCTACAGCCACTGTTAAAGTGGATGTATATTATGTGCAGGCAAAGATACACACACACACACACACACACACACACACACACACACCAATGCACAAGAGAGGAATCCAAATTAAATGTAGGAGAGAAAGAGCACAGTTCATCAGTGGTACAAACAATGCTTTATCTCCCACTGCAGGTGTGTGGATTACCTTTTTAATTGAATCTTTGTACGAGCCCGGCAAAGGCAAAGGACCGTTGTAGTCACTATTGAAAAGCGTATGATAGAGGAAGGAAAGGGCACGGAGCGAGCAGAGGAAGGGAGGTGAGCTTCGATCATTTTTGGTGCGTGCTTTTGTAAGCACAAACCACAGAGACACGGCCGAGATGTGTGTTCAACACGCATACTTACACACATGCAAGTACACAAACACAGCAGCCTTGAACAACCTCCTGTACAATCTGCAGTACACTGTAAGATATTAGCTGTATCAGTGTGTGGATTTAGAGAGGGTGGTTAGGACTGTCCTCTGTCCCTCTGATCCCTCTTATCTACAAAAACCTGTTACACACATCAAGACCCAATCGAACTAGAGGTCAAATTCATTTAAAAAAAATGTTGCATCTCTAATTGTGTCTGTCACAACAAGGCACACATCGGCACCACCCATCTTCATCACGGCAGCAGAGCTCCTCCAGGCCACTGGGGGCAGAGTGGAGCAGATGGAACAGCATATGGGTCGAGTGAGGCAGATGTCCTCCTCATCCACCTCCTCCACCTTTACCTCCTCCATGAGCTCCCCCAAGCTACAAAAAGTTGCGCAGACCTTGTCGAGGACCTTGGAAGGTAGGGATTGTCCACCAAGATCATCTGCTCCCGATCTGCCATGCTGTCTAATACAATCCTTTTATTTATGAGACGTGGCATGAAGGAGCATCTGTTAGAGTCATTATTACAATGAGCAAAAGTGGCATAATTGATGAACGTCAGATGGTTAAACTGGCAGCTTTAACTGACATTTCTTACCTGTCCCACTGTGCAGAACATTGTCTTATCCTGACCTCAGAGCACATTGGGGACTAAATTATGTCAGGCTGCCATTTTAAGCTCCTGGCCACATTTAAAGTCCTAATGATAATTTGCATAATTTGCATGTGAGGCAGCTCTAGCACAGTTTGCCTGTTTGTACATGATTATGATGTGGATGTCCTTCATGCTCCCTCAGAGCACTCTGGGGCCCAGCGTATAAGACCTACGCTGTGGTGGAGTCCTTCAGCCAGGTACAGAAATCCTCCCAGATCCCCGAGGGAGAGTCTGTCCCAGATTTTGAGGAGAAGCTGCGGCCCGTCACTGCCCAAGAGGGTGCGGTGAATCGCCTGAAATTTCAAGAAACGCCCTTTGCATCCCCTAATATCTCTCTTCATATTGCATTATAAACAACTGTGGGCCCTTGAGACTATGGGAGCTAATTTTAGATCCTTACCCATAGTTTGCCTAGAAACTCCAGATGACAACGGCTAAACTCCACTGGGAAGTAAAAGCCTGTTCTGTATAAACTGTAGGTGTTTGAGCCTCACTCAACCTGACTCTACCTGTGAATTATAGATTAGGAGGCCTAAATAGTCACAATATACAGACGGCTGCGGAGTTGCCATAGAATTTGCATTCATTGACTGACTTTAAACTCACTGGAAAACAGGAAAAGGCAAGATAGGGTCAATTGACCGGATGCATGTTATTCTCATCGCTGCAGTTGGATTTAATGTTACGTTTATTAACAATAATTGATAATGCAGAAAAGAGAGGAGAAACGGTAATTACTCTGCACCTCAGTATTGTCATACAAGATAACATGCATTCACCTGATCTGTCATTCATAGGGGACAATGCTGTGTTCAAGGCCAGGGTGACGGGGAATCCCCAGCCCAGTGTTAACTGGGAACGAGCCAGCGGGAGCCCACTGTCTGATGACATAAACAATCAGCATATCCTCACGGTTTGTCACTTGAACTACACAGATAACAGTGTTCCTGTCATCTCACTGACACTATTTGAAAACAAACCCGAGTTTGTGATTAAAGACGATATTGGTCCTGATACAACTGAGGTTGGTGATGAGTAAGATCTACAGTATTATTGAGTCTCTTTAACTTTCTTTTGGTATATCAAAATGTTGAACCATTCAGTTTTCCTCCACTGTGTAGTTAATCGAACGCCATAAGTTACATGTGTATAACCAATAACACCAAATAAAATACGATGACAGACATTCAAAGCTCAGTTTGAAAACCTCGATAGAAGCTTTGAATGTAAAAAAAGAAGAACTCGGGTACAGCCCATCAGTCCTGCTCTCACATGGTCTATGTGAATGTTTTGTATCCCCAAATCATGTTTTAAGAATAAAATATGATTTAATATAACTTCCTGCAATATGATCGAGTATATATTTTTACACGTTTCCATGTTTTAGCATTTCATAATCCTGTCATTGAGTCATTTTCTCTCATGCTTTGTGTGTAATTCATTCCAAGAAAATGGAGTGACCGTATCAATAATTAAATAAAAAACAGGTCTAATGATTCTGATTAGAAGAGACTGATCAGTCAAGAATATGTATAGTGTTAAATATGAATAGCTATTTACAGTCTTGCCAATAATTCACTCCATGTTTACAGTTGGATTGGCAATAATTAAGATCAGTGTATATGATGGTATAGAGGCATTTCAATGTGCCAGAGGCCTCCAAATTTGGGCTTTTACTGCCAACACTTTTCTCCGAGGGTGGGGGGGGGGGGGGGGGTATTTACCAAGATACAGTATATAGTCTAAATAGATTCCTTTAAAAGGTGAATGTGACCATACAGAGCGGCTCTGTACACCAGTAAGCCGAGGGACTTTGCCATCTTGGTTCTGTCAACTGAACACCATGAATCATGAAGAAAAGTAGATCGAAAAAAACTCCCTGATCCTTTTGTCTATAACCACTCTGGAGTGGATTTAGCGCTTTCTCTGTACCAGCCGGGGAGCTTAAGTGAAGCTTAAATAGCTATTATAAAGCAATTAACTTGTGGGTGCTGACATATGCATCTCCCCTTGCCATCTGTTTCTTTGGTGAGGGATGACTGTTAAGTTGCGGCGCTAAATGTTTACTGGGTGTCCCCAGCATGGCACTGCCTCCTTCTGCACAACATAAGTATTGCAGTGGGACTTAAAGTCACTGGACGATGTAATGACAGTATGACAGTTTTAGTCTTATAGTAAACGACAAGCAATGCCATTTTCATTCATTTTAGGTAACCTGTAATGAATTTCCTCCGCTTCAGATCAAAAATCTGACCCTGGAGGATGCTGATGTCTACAAGTGCAATGCCTTCAACAAGCACGGAGAAGCCATTTACTCTATATCTGTAAGGATTACAGATACTTCAACCCAAAAGCACAACTCGGAGACAAAAATCAGGTGTGAATGGTAGAATCTGAAATGACAGGAGAGTTCATTAAACAAGCAGACAGGATGAAAACAAACTAATATGAAGGGGAATTCGTGACAATATCGCTCATTGTTACAGAAAGTGAGTTTATCCATTTCCCATCTTACATTGTGTGAACCTTTCTCAGTCCTGATAGTTATTTAGAAGCTTTCCGCTTAGTTTACGTGCTGTTTTCACTCAGTGCTCTGTCTTTTGCTTATAGATCCAGCGTTGGATTTCTAAAAGATGCTGAAGAAACGGTAGGAACACAAGCCTGTTGTCTAATACTTTCCCTGACACTCCCAATACCTGTCATGGTGTGATGGCGCTTTCTCTGATCCACCCCCAGTTCCTTTTTGTTTTTTTGCATGCATCCAGAAATATCTACAGGATGAGATCAAAAGAGCTCCAATGCGTACCAGTGTTGCCGCAGGAGCTGAGGAAAATGCTTTTGAGCTGTCAATGCACATATGCATCCTGTCAGACATGATGTCTGACATACATGTGACGCACGCACACAAGCCTGGCATACACTTTTGTGTGTGTGCATGTAAGCACACATGAACAATTGCTTCCTCTTTGTGCAGCAGCGTAGAGAAGAGAGAGGAGAAGAGGCCACCTACAAGAGGAGGAGATGCTTAAAGATCCTGGCTGGAGCTGACAAGAGGGACTACGAGAGGATCTGCGCCGAGCACGGCTTCACCGACTTCAGAGGCATCCTCAAGAAGCTGAAGGAGATGAAGAAGAAAGTGGAGGTGGAGGTGGGCCTGTCACACAGAGAGCTTGTTCGCGCACCACAGGATCACATAAGGAAGAACAGGTTTGCGGAGCGATATGAAGAACAGCTTAAAATAGAGCAGAATGGAAAAGGGGACTAGTGTAATGTCACACAGCACAGCCATGGCAACAAAGGTATGTCACATAGCAACACTTATGTCAACTAATGTGAAGAGGGGGAACAAAAGATATTTTCCAGATGGTATGCGTGCTGAAGCCCCTGGAGGACATCACTGCCACAGCTGGCACCAGCATCGTCTTTGACACCATCCTGGAACTGAAGGATCCAAACATCAGGATGCAGTGGTTTCTGGTAAAAAAAAAACGATGTGTCTGCCTGTTGTGTTTCAAAGTTATACATGGGTGTCTCAGTTACATAAAACACTTCCCTGAGCTCCCCCCCCTCATCTATGCATTTTGTTTACGATTCAGGGCGCAGAGCTGCTGCGGATCCAGGACTCTCATGGGAGATACGAAGTGAAACAGATGGGAACCAAGCACCTGCTGTGCGTTTCTGGCGTGGGCCTCAGTGACACGGGCACCTACACTCTGCAGGTTGCAGACAAGACACTGTCAGCCAAGGCTTAGCGTCGTAGGCAAGTGCAGAATGGGACTCCAGTCCTTCCACTGCTCATGACTGAGAGAGATACAATCACCATAGACTGCATTACCCACTCGAGGTGTCACTTTCTCTTTTTATTCACTTGTTTTATAGTGTTTGACAGACAGGGAAACTTCTTCTGTGCGCAGAATTAGCAATGTGCATGACTGTTTTTGCTTAGCTTTTTAGACTCTTGTTCCCTCCATTTATTGTCAGTTCCTTGCCGTGTCTCTCATCCCTCATTCCATCTACAGGACATAAATAGACATACATTTCCCTTTTTTTGGACACCTCAGAACGGATTGACACACATCTTTTGTAGCTTACAAATGCTGTTATTTGGCATGAAAGTCTATACACTTCAAATCATATGATTACAGAGCTTTTTTTCGGACCTTCCACACAAGCACATAATATCCCATCTAGCATGAGAAGTGTTTTTGGCATCTAGGAAATGAAACAAACAAATCTACCGACAACATTCTAGGTAAACAGGAACACCGTGGAAATGCACATGATTGAAAAGGAATATAGAAATAGTTTTCCCAGAAGTGTCTTTTATTTTGGCAGGTAAAGGGAAAGGAAGTAAAAAGAGATGAAAAGTTCGACGTGTCCTTGTCTGAGGATGGGCTGACCTACACTTTGAAGATTAAGGATGTGAAAGTCAGTGACACTGGAGACTACACACCATCAGCATCGGAGACCTCACTGCCACTGTGCCACTTTTCGATGAATTCACAGAATTCACCCGCATTAAAAACCTTTATTTGTTATGTTTTGTTTTTCCCAAAAGGGCTGTGACTTACTGTTTTAGTGGGACTAGCATTTCTAAGAATACAAAACTTCCCCCTTTAGACCCAGTGGAGATGAGCAGTTACTGCTTTATTTTCCTCCCCTGAGATTAGATGCTTCGCTCCTTCATAGCGATGCTAAACAACATCATCTTCCCTCTATCGTCCAAATGAAGACGTATGGGTTGCATAATAAATCCTCCCTCCTAGTGCTGAGTTGAAAGCAAGCCAACCAAATCCCTCCTCACAACAAGCTCATTTATTACGGCTGTGTCTAACAAGATGCTTACTTGCCCAAGGTGCAAGCTGGGGCATGTAAATATCTTCACAAGGACGTGTGCCTGTCCTTTGGGGTTGCAGGAACAGAAGCATAGTAATTGAGGTGGTGTTAATTACAGTTATTCATGAGAAGTCTCTGTATTTCTTCTTCTTTAACTTTAAGTAATGAAGGTCTGACATAGGCTACGTGAGGGACTGAATATAAAGAACAAACCTAATAAGTGGATACAAAATGAAATTCTCTTCACCCTGTAATCCTGTTTTACCATTTTTTAATGTGATTAACCCTTTGTTTATATTTGAGAGTACTCGGTCATCTGCACTCAGGACAACGACGCTCACGAATACGTCACTTCTGCATATCTGACCGTGGATGGTAATGAGTTCTTTCTTTTTCTTTTTGTTTTTTTATCAGTGTTTAAGGTCAAACATTTGGAACTTAACTGAATAATACACGAGACTCCCCTGCAGAGCTGTGTGTTGTCCTTGATGATGAGAAGGTGGACGGAGTGTGGCTGAAAGATGGAGTGGAGGTAAGAGACGACACGAGACCGGATGAAAGAGTCTCCTTGTTAGTCCTCTAATGCCCCCTTCTTCTTTCAGATAATATGGCAAATATTTTTGTTCTTTCACTCTCATACATAAATGTCATGCAAACACTTTGCAGTAGTGTAACTCTAGGTATGGGAATGTCGTCCGTCCACCACTTTGGTCCAAACCTAATGTCTGCCATAGTCAAAAAGCTTGAAACCTTTGATATCATCACCATTTTAATGAAGTCAATTTTATCAGTTAAGTTCTATTGCTCACACACACAATTCTCTCATTTTTTTCATGAACACATCATTTGCGTGTTACATTGACAGATGTCGGAGCTGAGGGGGGTTCAGGTGGTCAGACAGGGAGCCGTTCATAAGCTGATCTTCTCTGGTGTGACTGATGCTCATGAGGGAAAGTACACCTTCAGAGCCAAGGGGGCAGAGAGCGAGGCTGTGCTCACTATTGCAGGTGTGTGTGTGTGTTTGTTTTTGTACTTGACATTTGAGTATGTGTTCACAGGTGGCAAAGAGATCAATTAGAAGAAGCTTCCTGCCACTGTCATGGAAACAAACCCTGTGTTCATATTCACATCCAGACAGTGTCTTTTCTTTATATTACCACTAGGAGGCGACAATGTCAGACTTTTTCAAATGCTTCACACTAAAGCTCACCAAACCAATACTCAAAACTCAGGCCAGAAAGCCACCATTAAGATCCCCTTCAAAGGCAAACCGCCTCCCAAGATCACTTGGTACAAGGACGGCGTGGAGGTTATGGAGGATGAGAGGACAGCTGAGGGCACCTCGCTGGTGCTCAGCAGGTGGGTGAGCAGAGAAGGGCGTCATCCACTCAGATATTATATGATCTTTGCAAAAGGTCACACAGAGGCGGCCCCTGTAATCACAATCATTGCTCTAGTTATTGTTAACTTCCTCGTCACAACCACTAATATGATCACGTCTTCTTAAGACTCACCTTCTTTACCGGCTCCCATTTCTTCATATCTTGCATTTGACCACACTTCTTCTGTTTGAATCCACCTACCCAGAGCCCCCAGGCACAGTGTCCTAGCCCTAGGTGTCTAACATAACCAAGGACACCATGACAGTGAGCTGGACTCCTCCGGAGCAGGGAGACGAGCCCTCGGGTTACATCCTGGAGGTTCGCCCTGAAGACGCCAAAGAGTGGACGAAAGGCCGCCAAAATCCCCATCGCTGGCACTGCCTTCGGTGTTGGAGGACTTCAAGAGCGGAGGAAGTACCGATTCCGTACCCGGGCTGTCAATGAAGGAGGGGTGGGGGAGCCCATTGAGCTGTTGGAGGGTGTACTGGCCATGCCTCCACCTGGTAATGTGACTGCATTATCTTGTAGCCTTTTTATCTCCACGTCGTTTTCTCTTATTCTTTTTTTGTTTGCATTTTTCCCCATTCAGTGGCACCCAGGTTTGATCTCAAGGGGAAGCTGAAGAACCAGATGGTGGTACGAGCCGGAACGGCCCAATTGCCTTCACCTCAGCTTCACTGTAAGACCTTGACGATCTACTCAGACTTTAGAGATCTACCTGTGAGCCGCTAGAAAATCATGCTCCACATAAGTCCTTTAAAATGAATTCTTACTGATCATCCCTTCCCTTCTTCACCCCTACGGGCTTCACCTCCCCCAGTGGTAACCTGGTTCAAGGATGGCATCATCACTACGGGACGAGAAGTTATCACCAAGAGCAAGACTCACTCCCAGCTCCTCATTTCCACGTCTCAGCGTTCTGACTCCGGCGTCTACCGTTTACACCTGAAGAACGACGACGGAGAGGCTCACTATGATGTCAATGTCAGGGTTACAGGTAAGTCTCACAATGTACTTCCTCAAAGTATATATCAGAGTGATATTTCAAATATTGATATTTCACTGGAGTGTTAAATAGAATATTCCAGGCACCGTGACCCTGCAGTGGGATCACACCCCAGACCTGGCTGACGACGACGAGGGAGCACACTACGTCATCCTCAAACGTGACACCAGCACTGCCTCCTGGTTCACTGTGGCCGGGCGAGTCTTCAGCAGCAAGTACACCGTCACCGGACTGCTCCCCGGGAGGAAGTACTACTTCCGAGTCATTGCACAGAACACCATCGGAGACAGCGACCCTTTGGACTCGAAGGAACCCGTCGTCATCGCCAAGGAGAAAGGTGAGAAGGAGAGACATCTGATTTCAGCGTTATGCTATTGAATATAACGAGTTAATACTCTGTTGCTTGTGTTTCTGCATGTGTGTGTTTATCTGTGTCTATCAGGGCCTTCATTTGAAGGAATATGCCTCAAAACCACGTCTGGTGAAACCAACGTTCGGTTTTGGCAGAGCACAGCCAACGGAGTGTGCGCCCTGGTCATCCCCACCTGTGGAGCCAAAGATGGTGGAAAATACACACTGGTGCTGGAGAACCCTCTGGGGACGGCCAAGTGCTCCTGCAACCTGGTGATATTTGGTAGGATTTGAGAGGGAGGGAGTTAGAGGAGTGGAATGATGGTTTAATACCGAAATGTGTTTGCTTTGCGCTGACTAATTCTTTATCGCTCTGAATGTGGTGTCTTCCAGATAAGGACGACAAGAGTCTGTTGGAGAGCCTGACCAAGCAGGCAAACAAAGAGAAGCTTATTCTATAAGAAGTCTGCTTCACCCGTCGCCGTGACAGATGCACTTTGATTGACCTCTGACCTTATGCTACACGTACTGTCGTCACTAACAATGATTTTAGCTTTTGTTAGATGTTTAGACATTAGATATCTATTGATCAGATTTAATCACTTGAATCTCAGATTTTAATTGTGTTATTTGGGTGGAAATGCTGTTCCCCCCCCCCACATCTTCCATCTACTAATTACTCCAGCTCTGGTAATGCAACAAATGGCCACTAGATGTCAGACTTGCTCCCATCCTTGTGTCGGCATTCCTCTCCAGGAGCACATTAGTGTTCGGTGCGCTGGAGGGATTTTCACTTGTTAGTCAGCCTGCTCAGCCAGAGAGGTTCTCCTTTCTCTCTAAATCACAAATGCTTCTCCCTCTATAACAATAATTTGACTTTCATCTTTTCTTCAGGGTTTCCAGTTTTTGACCAAATACACTTGTTCCATTGGGCTTCCTGTACCAAGCCGCCATATACCATGTCAAAACAAGGGGAATGGAGTCTGTGCATAAACATAAAAGATTTAATACCTGCCAATTACACAACTACTCCCTTTGAGGCTTCCAGTAGTTTATCTTGTTAATCTGCATAACGTGCAAAGCGGGTTTGAATCCAGTCAACAGCTTTTATGAAACGCCTCTTTTCACTGTACTAGTTCTACCTGTTCACCTTCCATAACTTGCCACTGTGGATTTAATGCTGCCAGTATTTATTTTGTATGGTCTCTGTCTACAACATTATTAGGATTGAAATGAAACGACAAGGTGCTGACCCTCAGCTTTGCAGGTGTTATCATCTGCATTAAAAGAGCTGTGAAGCAGCTGTAATCCTTTTTTTAAATAAATACCAGTAGTGAGTTCAGGGTGACTGGACAAGTTAACACAAACTGTGTCATATCTAATGTCTGATTGCAAATCCTTTGAAGTCATTGACAGGAAACAAGCAGCCAATTTCTAGATTGTTTCCGTGTGCTTTTTGCATTCATGATTGCAGTCTGATCGCATGTAGCAGAAACACATACGTTTGATTGAGGCCAGGTGATCAGCTATGCATGTGTGTTAGCCATAACATAACACACTCATTTGTGCCTTATCACTGCCCGGCTGCATTGTCCTAAGACTTGTGGACTACACGTAAAAAAAAATTAAAAAAAAGGCCTGCAAGTGCGACACTGTGTGTAGAAACAAAACTAAAAGCTTTCCTTTTACTTTCCAACTGCATTGTGCGATGGCTTCCCTCTGGGTTAAAGAGGCCTGACAGCCTCTGTACAGGCATTGCCTCTGAGTGGTCTGCTGCTCCTTGAGACAGTGAGCGTGGTCCGGTAAAGAGCTGCCAAATAGACAGAGAGCGGTCGCGACCCCCTCTCCATCCTGACGTCACTGTGCTGGCTCAAACAAACTCCATGAGACTGGTAATGTCTGGTTGCCAGGCTCAAGTAAATGAATCACCGGCGGGGCACTAAACCGACGTCACCGGTACCTTCCGCCTCCTCACTGCTCGGCTTACGGCACAATAAGGTGGAAACAGCCTGAATAAACATTCTATTTGACAGAAACTAAAGGCTGCTGCACCCAAAGGGAGCTTAATACAAAAAAAAGGGGAAAAAGCACAACGAGAAGGCAGGAGGAAGTATTGGTAGACGTCTGGATGAGGTTCCACAGAGTTGAAGCCTGTTGAAAGCACATTTTCCATCTCGGCCAGACAAAAAGAGTGCAGCGGTTACTAGAACAGAGCGCTCTGTTGTCCTCCAGTCCTTTCTGCCTTAACGCCACTTTAGCTGCTGAGGGCTAACAGCTTCTGTAGAAACACAAAACACTGAGCAGTCATGAAGATCAGCTGACATTTTGATTCTAGTAAACAAACAGAGAAGACCAAAGCATGTAATGTTGAAGTTGCATTGTACTTGCATTTATTTTCCCAATAGATATTCACATTCATAGCAGTTTCACTACAGCAAAGAAACTATTTCATCTCTACGGTCATGAAAAAAAAAAGAAATCACAAAGTGGAAAATCAAGGACGACAAGGTAAAGTACATCCTAGAATTAAAATAAGAGATGCAATATTTGTTCATAAAATGAAGTCAGATGATGCATTGTAACGGCCTTCAAATAAAAAAATGTTTTTTTTTGTAGAAAACAAACCCAGCTCTTTCCACAGTGACGGAAAAAACAACATTTGGGCGGCTTTTCTGCAAATAAAAGGATAACATTTCACTTCAAGAGCTACTAATGTCATTTCAATACAAATGCTGATTCTCCCATGCGTCACTTTATTGTGATTAAACCCTCAACATGAAAACTAACTTCTGTCGTCTCTCTTCAAACAGAAATATAAGGAGTTAAAGGAAGAAACAAAAAGGAAGCATATACTTAAAAGGATACAGTACACAACAATCCTTTTGTTCATAACACTATAGCTGCTTAAAGAGAGAGAGTGACTGGCCTTGCTCTGTATACAGAAAAGTGCAGCACACAGTAGATTCAGATGAATATCACAAAGAGAAGATGTCGTTACTTTTACATACTCGTCATACTGACGGGGGACTGTCAGTCGTAGTCATAAAATCATAAAAACAACTGGGTGTGTGGTGTGCACCTTTCCCATCACTGTAGACGAGTGTTGACATGGAGGATTCACGTCAACCTACTCGACACGCGTGATGAGGACACACCAACAGTACAGCTCCATGTTTTCAATGTCAGCAGAAGAAACAACAGCAAAAAGAAAGAGAGAGAGAAACGTTCGATCAGGGGAAAAAAGTGCCAACTTATTCGGGGGGGGGGGGGGGGGGGGGGGACCGAGTGAAACCACGGGCCCGCTCTACTACAACAGCCACTGGTTCCGGCTCATTACTCGCACACCATACCGGTCTCCCACAGCTCTCTCAGATACCTTTTGTCTGC
The DNA here is from genome assembly GCA_032191485.1 of Leptoclinus maculatus. Classification (NCBI taxonomy): domain Eukaryota; kingdom Metazoa; phylum Chordata; class Actinopteri; order Perciformes; family Stichaeidae; genus Leptoclinus; species Leptoclinus maculatus. Next base: position 11,205,275 of record JAVDOI010000007.1, read on the forward strand.
ACGCACAAAGCACAGAGCAACAGGGCTGATGACAGGCTGAGGTAAAGCGATGCGCCTGATATGGCCTGCCATCTGTGTGTGTGAAGGGGGGGGGGGGGGTGTCTTCTCCTGTGTGTCATATTTCACCTGCTCGCCTAATTCACAGCTACAGTATCGCTGAACAATGACCTCCTTCCTACGCGGAGGGCCAAATGCACTCCTGCACCAACAAACAAAAACACACAAAAGGTTGTTTGATACACGAGAGGGCTCCGATGCCAACGAGCTCAAGTGAAATGAGTTCAGTTTTCTATCATGCTTTCAGCTTTGGTTATCTGCGACCAAGTCAAGTAAAAATAGAGACGACGGAGGAGAAACGGAGTATTAAAAGTGAATCCTCCAGAGTCGGATCCTTCCTGACTCAATATGGTATCTTACATAAATAGCCCACATAGTAAGGGCGAGTAAGACTCTATGTCGTCCAGACTGCACACTAGTCGTGTTAACCAGCATCTCTGCTTGTACTCCACCGAAACCCCGATTGAAGACGGCTTAAAGCAGAGCCTCTCTGGATGTCCGTCCCTGCACGACGGCTGATATTAATTGTTGACAGAACGTGCTCTGCAGAGTGGGACGTTTCAGCAATGCTGGGAGGAAAGAAATGACAGACAGACTGGTGGAACACTTCTGACTGACGAAGCAGAAATAACTGTGCTGACGAGCATGCTGACAGGCCAAAAAGGGAGATTGAGGAACTGTCCGGCAAAGCAGCGGTCAGGATCCGACGGGTTGGGCCGAGTGTCTTTCCCGGTCAAACTAAGACTGCTTTCGATAAGAACTCTTGAAACCACGGTCTGCCTGCAGATGTGCCATGGTGGCCGGTGTGATGCATAAACATGTTTAGATGTGCGTGGCGTTTTTGAGCGTATGCACACAGCTCCAGGGGTCATCGACCCTTCAGAAAAGGAACCCACAACATAAGAGTCGGTTTCTTTTTCCATGCCTGTTTGTTTAGTATACAGCACAATATCTCACATCAAGGTGCATGTGTAGTCAACCACTCAATAACTAAAGCTCTCTCTTTGCCATTTGTGTTAGTGGTTAATACTTTTCTGGTGTAGATTTGTGATCAAATACTTTTTCTTTCCAATACACAAACTGTTTAGTGGTATTAATCATAATGCCAGTGATGTGTACTAGGTAATAGGTGGAGAGAGAGTATTCAAGAGGAGGCTAGTCCGCCGATGAACACGTTTACTATTAAGGTCCAATTAAACCTTAAGAATATACACACACCAGTTTGAGCATACTGCACCCAATCAGATACTACTTTGAGGGGATGCTATGAATAAAAAGGGTTTTGGGAGCCTGGTGAAGAATACGTTATCCCAAAGTGTTTCTACAAACTCACAGCATTTCTGTTGGTTCGGATTTGTCACAGGTGCACACTCAAGAGCCAAGACGAGAAAACACACACTCTCCCACACGCACACACACACACACACACACACACTCAAAACATGCATGTACTGTGTGTAGACATCTGAGGAAAGGGTTACAGTACACTTCCAGCTACTTAATTCCAGCGTTAAGAAGTTGGCTGAGGGTGAAACAAATGACAGGTGAGCGGGGGGGGAAATGCGCGATAGATGAAAGATGGAATATCAGCCGACCTGTCGGGGATTAGCCGCGGTGGATTTTGCAGGATTAAAACTGTCCTGTGAGAAGGAATTATTAGGAATAATGCGATGACTGTTCCCTCACATGACAAGTCAGTTCCCTCATCATCTCCCTTTTTTTCTTTTCAGTCAGGCAGCCGCGGGGCAATGTGTATGTTTATGGTGAATGGTAAATAGACTTGTACTTGTACAGTTCCCACAGAAAGATTCCAGCCAGTAACATAGCTCTTTCTTATCGGTCTGCCATAACATGGTCCCAGGCCAACGACAGCATGGGTCAGCTGATCTAGTCCAGCAATAAGAACCCCGTGGACCTTTCCTAATAAGTGAAACGGCAGAGGGGTGTAGGTGTCAGGTGTGTGAGCATGTCGACATTCGCACGTACGCTTCTGAAAAACACGCTACAAAACCTGAAAGACATGTACAGCGTGTGAGAAGGACATTTTAGGAAAATGCTTATTAGTTTTAGTGATTTTTATCCTTCATAGTTTGAGACAACGGACAACTCTACACGTGTTAGTCCGGTGCACAGTGGTCTGCTGGGACTACAATGTGTTCTCTTTGTGACAGCGGGTGTCAATTACATTTCAGCTGAAAGAACCAAGTTTCCTCATAAACACCTCCTCCTCTCGATCACTAACACATAGCCGTTGACTCTCCCTGCCCTCTGGCATTCTTTCTCTGTACATCTAGTTATTCAAGCACATCCTAAATCATCCATCCGGAGAAACTGGGGTTTTTAATCATTTGCTTTTGACACAAAGGCTGAGTGGTTGCTGTCAATGAAATGGAAGGGACTGCAGATAATAAAAGCAGGTGTGGATATGCTCCGGACTGTGAGAACAGAACCCTGAATTTAACAGAGCAACAGAGAGTGAAATACCAAAACATGGGCAAAACAAATCCCTTTTCAACAAAACCCTGACGTTAAATTGTGTTATTGGACCACTGAGAGTAGACGTGTGAGGAGGGAGTCAGTGTGGTGACTGTGTGTGATGGGACTGTGAGGTAAAGAGTTTTAATCAAACACACACACACATGCGCGCACACACACACACACACACACACACACACACACACACACACACACACACACACACACACACTCCTTGAAGGTCCCCAGTGACTTGCTCCCCTTAAATTAAAACATAACAGTTAAAAGTAAAGAAATACTCTCTACTAATACTACTAGGCTTGAGAGACATTCTAGGATGAAAGAAGGCAGGTAGGACTGTTGTCGGGAGAGGCTGAAGATAATACTACCGTGGTGGTAAGGAGACAGGTGTGAGACTACCATACTAGTCGGGTCGTAGGGTGACAGCTGCATGTGAAGACTGTAGTGAACCAGTCGTCATGGTAACAACGGCGTGGGAGCGCCACACTGAGATGAGGGTTGAGGGTTTAAGGGATCTGGCAGTGAGATGTGTCCATGATCACTTCGGGGCCTCGCGGCCGTTCACTGCGGACGTCGCGGCACCTCACGTTCTCTTCCTGGCCACCTCCGCCTCCTGGATCTCCACGGCCGACAGCGCTATCAGCATCTGGGCGGCGTAGTAGGTGGCCATGATGATGGCCCGCGAATAGGGCACGGGGAAGCAGAACTTGTTGACGGCGATGGTGAGGTCGGAGACTATGAAGAGCACGGAGCCCAGGCAGCCGGACATCTTGGTCCAGGTCCACAGGTCGTTGGTCAGCTGCAGGCCCGCGATGGCCCTCCAGCCCATGAAGGCGATCAGAGCGACGTAGACCCCCACCAGGTAGGTGAAGGGGCCCGACAGGTAGGGGTACAGCAGCATGTAGCTCACAGAGGACACGGCGGTGACCGCCAGGCCGGCGGACGCGTTGACGGGCTTCATCCCGAAGGCGGATGAGTAGAGGATGTGCGTGATAGCAAACATCAGAAGGCCTGCAGGACAGTAGACGTGTAGATGTGATTTAAATCTGAAGACAATCTTACAAAGTAGCATCCTGTCCAATGCAAAATAAAGAAAATAAACAACTCGGCTCTTATATTTGTAGTTTTGGCGCGTTGTTAAAAACCCGTATGATTATCTGACCGCTCATGTCTTTTGCCCCGTTGAACATTTTTGAAGCAATGTCACCGTGACTTCCCAGACACACCAACGCTTTTACCAACAGCAGTGGCGATCGAAACTTTCTCCTCACCGTGGACAAAGTAGCCCTGCTCCTGCCAGATGAGAAAGGCGTCACCCAGAGAAGAGAAGATGAGGCCCGCCAAGATCTTGCGGGCACTGGACTGGGCACCTAGGAAGCTGAACCCATGAGCCAGTAGAAACACCCAGAGGCAGAAGATGGGTAGACATTTGATGAGTGCGCTGAACCAGGACGGGCTGGAGGTGGGCAGCCACAGGACAAAGTACACACAGGTCGCCTTGAAGAATGGCACCAGCTTTGGGCCTTCACTCTTGACCTGAAACGCAGATTAAATATTGACATTATTCATTGAGTCAGTTTAGTTGCACTCGCACAAGGTAACGCCACTCAGTGAAACAATGTTGACACTGTTATCGCAACTAGATTCATCAAAAGGTAATTTGTCTCGGGAACAAGGGAACACAAGCAGCTAACTAGAAGTGCTTCTCCTTATTTGGCAGAGTGGTTTGAGTTAGGACCGGAACAGTGTTCAGTGTGGTCCCTAGTTTACATCACTGTGTCAGACATCCACGTGTTTTGTGGCTGAAGCGAAACTCTTGCAGAAACAGCAAGTAGAAGGGGAAACGCAAAAGGCTCCACGCTGTTGCTTTGACTCCCTGTAACCTTTTCTTCTCCTCTCTTTTATCGGACTCCCAATCTCATTTTTGTTTCTCCTCTCCTCCTCTGCTTCACCGTTTTTTTTTCTCTCTGTGTCTCATGTTCTTGAGAACTGGCGAGCAAGTCTCAATTTTCTTCTTTCAAGCTGTGTTACCAGTCGTATTTCTTTCTGTCCAAAAGCATGAGGCCCCTACAGGGTGAAAAGAAATAATAATTTAAAAAAACTCTGGAATGACCACCCGCCTATGGTGCTGAGAATGGCTCTCTGGGCCTAAGAAAAAAAGGGCCTCTGGCATCAAATAGGGAGAAGAAAGGAGAGGTTGAGCTAGGAGACAGAGGAATCGAGTGAGGGTTCACTAGAGCCGAGGTCACTGGAGGAGAGATGAGGAGGATCCGAGTGAGACAGGGAAGAGGGGGTCATAGTGCATCAGGGAAAGGGGTTGCAGAGACTGCTATCTGATGTCCCAAATGACTATTTTCCAGTGGCCCTTTTGCGCCCGTCTCCACACACATTCTGTGGTAAGGGGAAGCCTTCGATTGCACAAGCGCTCGATAAAAAACCGGCCCAAGTGACCGTGTAGGAGTGTTTGACCTCAAGCCTGCCCCGGTGTCGCTGATGTGACTAATATCACAGCAGGGAAACAAAAGGGATTAAACACACACGTGCACACACGGTCACAAGCAACCAACTTTATTGGGAACCCACGTCGCACTGAGGACATATCACTCCAGTATTAGCTGAACTCTACTGGTTCTGTGTATCTGTAGATCTGGTTGTGGAGCATTTGAAGCTCTAAAGTGACTAAGGACTGGCCAGAAACACAGACACCCTTTTGTTTTGTGTGCTTTCGCATTCACTCAGATCCTCTACTGTGGTTTTGGAACCAAAACTTGAATATTTTTTATTTTTCAACTAAGCTCCCAAAATGTGGCATTGTGGCATTTCCAATAGATGGGATTTTACTGATTCTTTTTTTCATGGCTTCTTTCTGACACCTTGTGTTTCATTGCCTCACTGATCTTACACAACTTGGGACAGTTTCAGTCCTTTTCTTTAAAGGTTTCAGCTGTCTACCAAAGCAGCAGAAAAAGAGGAATAACAGGTTTACTTCTGCTATATCTTATGTACATATGCTGTCTGTTTACATATATATATTTAAGATAGTATCCGTCTTTTCCAGATGCAAGTAGCATGAGAGGAATCTTATTCTAGGTGTATAATGTGAACTAATGGACTCCTCTACTCTCCATTAATTACTCTCAATGGTCTTCATAAAACAAATGGATACATAAATAAGGACTAAAGCTAATCTTATGACAAAAATGTGCATGTATGGTGAGTGCCAAGCAGAGGAGACGAACCTGGCAGCACTCCCAGCCCAGCCAACACCATAACTCTGTTTGTCAGGCCAAAGGGGGGGGGGGGGGGCGGGGGGGGACGGACACTTAAGCACAGGAGCATTGTACAGATAGGGCAGATCTAGTTTTTAATAAAGTGCAGTGAAAGAATATTTCGCCTGAGATCTGCAGGAAAAAGCACAATGAGATTTAGGTTCAATGATCCACGATCACAAACGGTTGTTATTTGTGGGGGGGAAACACGCACACGCACACGCACACGCACACACACACACACACACACACACACACACACACACACACACACACACACACACACACAGTAGGGTACAGTAAGGGACTAGGAGGGTGAGAAATGATTCCATGGAGGAAGGTGGGAGGAAGTCAGAGATTCCCACAACCTTTGGTCCTATTCCTGCTGCGTTTGAGTCGTACTTCACAGTTTCCCTTTCTTTGTTGTTCATGTAAACTTATTGTATCTACACACAACGTATCACAATGTACAATGTGTGTATCTACACACCTAGTCCACAAAGCACACAAATCTTCCAAGAAATGTGTGTGTCCCACGGTAGCATTAAGCTGGCCTGAAGCAGTGTTTAGACTTTAATCTAAATTCAACGTTACTGCTATAATATCTGATGCAATTGTTCACATTGCATCAAATTGTTACAACAATAAGGCCTGCTTGCCGAGTGGAATCCATACACTGCAGTGGATGTAAGGGTTTCAGTTCCCCCGCTCAGCGTCTCGTACCTGAAAGAGAGTCCCGGGTCTTTGCGGCCCGGTATCGTCTCAGCTGTACTTACACTCACATTGATTGAGGCGTCCGTTTGTCTGCAGGGACACTGAATGGGACATTAGCGACGGCTATGAGCCGCTGGTTGACAGTCAGCTGTTTCACCAGCATGAAAGAACAGAACATGCTGCCTCATTTGGGAGGCAAAAAACGAAAAATCCTCATTGTGTTATCATCTTGCCGTCTGAATGATCACGTTCTAAATGAAGGCTGTTTGCAGAAAGCGCTGCAGCACAGCTGACTGCAAACAGCTGCCTCTGTCCTCCGTTAAACAATAACATAGTTACTGATTGACTGCATTTACATGGTCACTAACAAGCAATAGGGTTGTTTTTAGCTACTACGGAGATGCACTGCTTCTCTCGCTGTGTGAAACTACGACTCAATGCACTTTTCCAGCTAGCAAATGATCAAAACATTTGGGCCCGAGCTCGCCTCGTAACTGCAGTCGTGGAAGTAACAAGCAGCTGTCAGCCGCTAATACTTCTGTATCAACCATGAAGCAACAAAAGCACTGCACTGAAGCACTGAACAACATCCAGGGTTAACATCTATTCAATGTTTCTGGGTCATACGCTAGTGTTGGAAACATTAAACATAAAAAAAGACCTGTAAAGTCTTGTCTATGCAATCTGGCAGAGGGGAACTGTAACATAAGTATGGTCCTGGCAGACACAGCTGGCATGTGAGTCATATGACAATGTTATTTACAAGTAGCATCACACAACGCTGACCTGGGAAGGATCCCTCTTACAGCTGCTTCAACTGCAAGGATAACTTAAAGTCAGCTGCAGCACAAAATATGCAGGTGCTCTTCCACAAAAGAAGAACTATTGATCTCATCATTTAGTGCTGTTAAAACATTTAGGGACTAGGTACAATAATCGAATGCCTCGACGAGTGCAAAGTCCTCGTTAGTCATGACAGTATGTGCTGACTGTGGATCATCTGTAAGAGACAAAAGTTGATAAACTCCCTTATGAGTTCACCAGATGGCATGTAAGTGTGACAGTTTAGAGTGAGAAATAAAAAAGAAAGCTTAAATAACACTGTGTTTTAGGTCGATATAATAAAGTTATAGCAGCAGTATTTTACCTCTGAGTGTAGAGATAGAGGGGTGAACTTACATACCTTAAACCCACTGCTATTTTTATTTATCTACTTCTCAATTAATACAATGTAGCTTTTTAAATGTGAATCAAAACTACAGATCGTACAACACTTGGAGACCACTGACGACAAAAATAAGGCACATTAAATGGAAAATGATGACGATTAACTGGCTTTTGTTTGTGATGTTTCATGACGATCACAAAGTCGGTTACATTTGCTTGCCCACTTTTTTCTTTCCAAATTGGAGGGAGACAAATGTGTCCGACAGTATTTGGTCTCGGTACATGCCTGTACCTGCCCCTCTCACTGCAATAGTGGCGCCAAGGCTTTAAAGTAAAGCTGTGCAACCCCGGGGCCTGCACGCCATCATCATCACTACAGCAACTAGTTTATATGGCAAGCATTCCTCCACACAGGCACCTCTGCTAGTATCACACAGGCTACACATCAGGGTTTACTGCAGGCCAAGTTGGCCCCTACAGAAGGGCTAAAATGTCATGGCAGCTCTGTCAAAGTAAGAGGATGCTCGGGCCGGTTCAATTATTCATGTAGCTGTCACTGTCATTTCTTCTTTTTTTTTGTGTCAGGATGGCCAATTTCCTGCAATGGTGCTTTAGTCAATGATGTAGCTAACAGACATGGCAAACAAGAGAGTCTATGTAAAGCAGAGCTACAGCAAAGGAGATGAAAAGAAAGGCAGCAGCAGCGGTGCAACGCTTGGCGCATGCGTTCCTGAAGGGGGAGAAAAAACAGACAAAAAAGGTCGTCACATGACAGGTTTTCGTTTTTTTTTTGTCAGGGGCTGCCTTTGGAAATTGGTGGAAACGTCCTCCTGTTCGTGGAATGTCGAGACGGGACAGTGTGAACAGTCGCTGCTAAACAAACGTGTCAAAATGTCAAGGAAACGACGACACTGAACATAAAAGTTCCTGCTTCCAGTGACACATACAACCCAAATAACGAGGCAAGGTGCTTTTGACAACAACGCGGGTGTCCAAGGATACTGCCTGAACGTTTTCAATTTAGCACACAGATATTAAATGCTAATTAAATGATAAACCAATGAGCACACACCAGCCTTCGAAGTCAAAATAACGCAAATACAACATTAAACAATTCACTACTAACTCGGTAGTCAGTCGATAAAGAACGTGATAGACACATAAAGATGGACTGTTGTATTTTCGGAGTGTTGTCCTGCAACGTTAGCTAAACTAGCTCCACTTATTCCTGTTTAGTGTGTGTAAAATACCAACGCTGGCTTGAAGGAGATACTCACCACTGTACCCGGAGAAACCATTTCTCCCTTGGTGGTGTCCGTGTCGGTGAGAAAGGTTTTTTAACGTCAATATCAATATTCGGCTTGGGTCCTCCTGTTTGTGTTGTACTGTCTGAGGGATGCCGATTGTTTTTTTGTCTTCGCTCCGATGGGCGGTCCGACGTCCAGTAGGAAGTGAGAGACAAGCCACCACGTGGGCGGGGCTATCTCAGTTTGACCAATAGGAGCAAAGAGTGGCAGTGAAAGAGCGGGTCAAGACGTGAGGGACGCCCTGATAGGAGGAGCAGACTCCTGTTTACATATCGGAGCAGATGGCCTTTATTTACATTTTACAGAGCCTATGGAAAGATTTGCTTCGAGTTTATTATTGATTGTGTTCCAACAATCCTTTGTTAATGGGTCAGATTAGGCGTTATGAATTCAGACAATAGGTCTGGAAAACATCTCGATAAGATCGAAATGTTGCTGTAATAAAATACATTGATTGCTGATTGCATCAATTGCATTAAAATAAAGGAATATTCTGTCTGATTTCCCTTCAGTTTGAGCTCTGCACTCTGCTTGTCTTAGATCAGATGTTATCAAACGTTTAACGATAACATCCCATATGCACATCAATATGACAACATTGCTCTTCAATTTGGAATATTAGTGTTATTAAAAAAACGAGTTTACATTGAATGAAACTGTGTAACCCAAATTAGTGTCATTATAATGACAAATGTATTTATTTTCTCTCTCTCTCTCTCATTCTTAGTTATTTTCTATGTTTGCTATATATTAAACGAATGAACCAGTAGCTATACACTATACGCTATACACTGACAGATATCATACAAAAACATCAACTTCAAACTGGAGGTATGGTCCCATGTGGGAAACATTGCCTAAAATTGTAGTTAACAATCAGTGGTGAAAAGTAACTATCACTCAAATATTGTAGCCTAGTTAAATAGAATTTGGTGGTACTTGTACTTTACTGGAGCATTTCATTTTTACGATACTTTGGCTATATTACATGATTTAAGTGGTACATATTTTCACTTTTATTAATTAATATATAGACAGGTTTAAGTACAGTGTGTAAAACATGATACAATATTTATACCCAAACAGGACATAAATAATTTAAAATTAGTATCGACCAGCTTCAGTGCTCTATCGCGTGGGAACTATGATTATGTAATATGATGAGGCTATAACAGGTTGCGTTGTGTTGACTTGATGAAGAATATCCACAATGGTAGCGACATCATGTGGTCTACAAGTGTCAACATTATTTTAGGACGGACATTGCGTAAAGAAACCATACAGCCGTCACATACAACTTGGATGGAATACATTTTCTTTACGTAGCTGATCAAAGTGGAAATACCGTGAAATAGATTTTTACACGTGATTTGTTAAATATAAAGCCTACCATTTTGATATGGTACTTGTGAACTGGAATGACTATACATCGGTGTTGGTGTTCTAGTGTTTGTGTGTATTTACTATGTTTTATTTGATATAGACTCATGAAATAAAGTTGCATTTTAAATTATATATTTATATTTCTTCAGTGCTCTTTTTGTTTGTTTGTCATGTGTCAAATACATCGTAAAAATGTCAATGCAAATGCAAATGGAGTGACACCATTTCATCTCGCACCTGCCTACATTATGTAAAATGTAATTATTAAAACTCCACTGAAGCCAGCATACAGTATTCTCGTTAATGCCAAAATCCTCGTTTCGACACTTTAATATCAACAACCCGTCACTTATCAAACATTAACCGAGTAGACTACACGTGTTAAACAAAATGTGTTTTTCTAATAGCATAGTGTATTAAACGGTAAGCTATTTGTATTGTTGTTAGCGATATATTATCGATCCAAGACCGAAAACTATGATGTATTTACTGACTCTTTGTAATCTCGCGAAGACGGATACGCGCACAAGTGAGTCATCTCACTTCCTTAACTTACTCTTTGGACACTTGAATTCGTCTGCCTCTCTCGCCGTAGTCTCTACTAACAGTCATCTTAACGTTTTAGTCGTATTCTCTCAGTATGCTTTAATCGATTGGATATGTTGATGGATCTGGCCTTACTTTGGCGTGTGACATCAGTACAAAAGTTCGTCTTTCGAGCTTCTTGGTTGGCTAACGTCAGTAAACGTAAGGTTAGCTTATGCTAACTTCGCTAGCATGTGCTAGCATGTGCTAACGTAAGCCGGTGAAGTAAAGTAGCGTTAACTGTCTGATACACCGATTTACATCCTATGGACTGTTTTTGATGAAGTGTTTTCCTTATAGCCATCTGAGTGCCGCTTGGTTACGCTAAATCCCGTGCCACTCTACCTGGTTTGTAAGCTAAACGCTAACGATAGCATTAGCACCCCCTGGTTGAGTCTGCCCTGATTTATCTCAAACAGCAGCAGTATCACCTGCTGCCAAAATGATGGACTTTGATAATATATTGGACATCGCCTCGCAAAATCCGAGCTCCAGCAATGTACAGGTAAGTCAAAAACAATGTCACTTGCACTCAATTTACTCCGGCTAACGGTAAAATGGGACTGTGTGGCCAATCCAGTGAGCACACAAGTGCCAGCTCATCTGTCAGAGGGGATCTGGATAAAGTAGCTAGCTGCTAACTTTCACCCTCGTGTCTCACCGTGCCTGCGAGGCATTTACAAAAACCCGTGTGTTTGACACGTTTTTATATTTCCAATCAATAGTGATCTTTAGGCCAACATATCTGATGAATAACTAAGACGTTAGAAGAGACCGTACTTCATGTTCCCTATGCTGTAAATGTTCTCGTATTGTGTGTGTCTCCGAGCAGAAGAGATACAGTTTACAAGCTGCACCACCCAAAAAGTTCCCGAGGTCAAAAGGTGTAAACCCTTCAGCTGTGCAGGCGCTACTGAAGAAACAAACTTGTGACAGCAAAAAGAAAGGTAAAGTTCAGAAGGACAACCAAAGAGCCGTATACATACGTTGCAGAGTGCATTCTTCATAGATTGTTTTATGTAACTTTTTTCAGAAGTCCAAATGAAGAAAAAGAAGGAGGAACTACTAGCAAAGAGGGTTGAGTTGAAGTCGGACCGTAAAGCACGAGCCATGGCTTCCAGGACTAAGGACAATTTCCGAGGCTACAACGGCATCCCGGTGGTCGAGCTTCCTAAGAAGAGAAGGTCAAAGCTAGAGATGCAGCAAGAAAGGTCGATGAATGAGGAGAGCTTTAGGAATAACTCGATTGACCCAGATGATGAGGACAATTATGAGTATGAACAGTCGGATTCGGAATCGGAGCCGGAGCCAGAACAGCGGAGACCTGGGAAAACCACAGGTTTTAGTGGAAATAGTGGTGGTGGTAGCAGTAGCAGCAGCAGCAAGCCCTCCTCTAAAAAATCCAGTGGGCCACCCAAGCCCGCTCCGCCTCCCATGAACTTTGCAGAGTTACTCAAATTGGCAGAGAAGAAGCAGTTTGAGCCGGTTGAAGTGAAAGCCAAGGCCGCGAAGAATGAAGACAGGCTCCGAACAGCTGACGAGATAAGGGAGCTGGAGCTGGAGCGCAGGGTTAAGAGACCGAACAGAGACTCGATGGCAGACAGAGACAGAGACAGAGACAGAGACGGCAAATCTCAGTCCAGCTCTAGTTCAGTGAGAAAAAACACTTTTGAGAAGGAGCAGAAGAGCTGCAAACCACAAAAGGCCTCCCTAGAAAAGCAACGTCTTCCCAGTGGGTCAGGAAAGAAGTTGCATCCGACACTGACGAGCGATAAAGGCCAGACTTCTTCCAAGTCCTCTGTTGGTGACAGAGAACGAGAGAGACCCAAGATGTCTCACAACGATCGAGACAGATCGAAGACAAACTTTTCTAGTTCGTCCGGTGCTGTGAACGGTAAAGGTACTTCGAAAGCCACATCTTCTCAGGTTTCAGCCAAACAAGGGGGGCTCAAGCCCTCATCGAGCCACAAATCCAGCACTTCAAGTGACCTTATCATTAAAAAAGAAAGCTCATCAAGAGCCTCAGGTATTCCTGGGACCAGGACCCCTGGTTCAGCTGTAACAGGCCAAAGATCTCAACATGGGAGCTCCCAACAGACCAGGCCCAGTCAGGGTGGCTCATCGAAGCAGGGACCGATAGTCAGGGGCCACAAGTCTGGAAAGGGAGAACCACTAAGGCCTGGAATTAACTCTGCTGTCAAATCCAGCGGTAATTCGGTGATGAGGCCTTCATCGGGCGGCCCTCCTAAGGCAGGGAGCCAACCTCAGTCGAGGCCTGAAGGCACACTCCAGGCAAGAGCTGGCGGGGTCCCACAGGCGAGGCCTGGTGGGAGTGGCCTACAGGGTCACCCTCGAGGTGGTGGATCCCGACCTCCGGGGATGGGACCTGGTCGGCCTGGAAGTGGAGGACCAGTACCCGGGCGACCGACTGGCGGCATCGGATCGGGACCTGGTCGGCCTGGAAGTGGAGGACCAGTACCCGGGCGACCGACTGGCGGCATCGGATCGGGACCTGGTCGGCCTGGAAGTGGAGGACCAGTACCCGGGCGACCGACTGGCGGCATCGGATCAGGACCTGGAAGACCCACGTGCACCGTGGTGTCTGAGACCATTTCATCCAAGAATTTTGGTGGACCCAGACCAGGAGTGCCTCCTCGGCCAGGCATGCCACAGAGACCCGGGATGCCACAGAGACCCGGGATGCCACAGAGACCCGGGATGCCACCCAGACCAGGAATGCCACAGAGACCTATGATGAACAGACCACCAGGTTAGACTCGGAGAGTCGATAACGAGATATTACTAACCAACTGGACTTGTTAATTGGTAACTTGGTAACGCACTGGTATACAGTGTGTGTGTGTGTGTGTTATAGTGATTACAGAAAAAGCAACTAACTAAGTATAAAACGGACTTTAACGCTAATGTTGCTGAGACTAAAATAACATTAAGCTTAATGAATAAATGCAAGTAAAATAGATGCAAAGAATGACTTCAGCAAATGTGCTTTTACCAAATGGGTTAAAATCACAGCAGTGCAGTAGATAATGTAAAACCTGTCGGCCACAGCTAGGAAAGAGGCCTTCTGATCACAGTAAGCCCTTCTCTGCTCTCCTATTGGCTCCATGCTCTAATAAAGAGAGCCTTAAAGTTTAGTGTCTTGCTCAGCAACTTTCAGCAGCAAAACAAAGAGTTCTGAAAGTTAACTGTTTTATGTGAAATTAAATAAGGTATGAAAGATATATATACATTTTCTGTAATTAAGGTATTTCCAGCTCCTACACTGTACACAGAACCAATTTCATAGTATAGTGTTGTATACACAATAAAGCAATACACATTGCCTCATTAGCGACATACTACGGTTAACATCTTAAAGCGGTGCATGTTTTGATATGATGTAGTATAACAGAGAGCCTCTGACATGTTGCAAATGGCCTGAAACAACACACTCGGTATTACGGGACAAAGGGTTTGTTTGCTGAGCTGAATGAAGTGTGTCAGCAGCACTCGGCAGCCTTTGTCGTTCCTGCTGGGTCAGAGAGCAGCTCTCGTTCCAACACAAACACAATTTCAATGTCATTTACCTTTTTACCATGAAATTGACTTTTATAAACTCAATTGTCAAATCACCCGCTTGCTAGTTTACACAAATGTATGTGTTGTAAATGGCCAAATGCCAATACCCAAATTGATAATTATTTATTTTTTTATCCAGGTCCAATGTTGCCACCTATCACCTCTGCATACAAGAGGAAATACGAGGAAGAGGACGATGAGTGTGACTCAGAAATGGAGGATTTTATCGATGATGTAGATGAACCGCAGGACGACATTTCCAGGCACATTAAGGAAATCTTTGGCTATGATAAGAACAAGTCAGTGTTGTCCTCATCTATTCTGGTTACAAGTCATTGCTTACTGTATTGTTAATTCTATATATAAAAAGACTGTATCTGCTTCTAACCTCCTCAGGTACAGGGACGAGAGTGACTACGCACTTAAATTCATGGAGAGCAGCTGGAGAGATATGCAGAAAGAGGAGGCCAGGAGGTGAGACGAAAATACATCTCACCGTCCTCAACTATACGTGGACTTCTTTGTACAGAGAGCTGTGATATGTACCGCCTTTATTTCATGGTATCTTTCTGTGTCTTTGTGCTTCGCTTCTTCAGCCTGAGAATGGCTGTGCAGGAAGATCAGGAGGAGGAGAAAAGGGACCTAGACGACCTGAACATGCAAAAGGCCAAGAGGAAAAAAAAGAACTGAAGCCCCTTTATGTCGTTGAGAGGAATAAAAAAACAAAAAACAATCCTGTGTCTGCTGAAAGGTGGGACGAGGCGGTCTGCCGTGAAAGCTCAGCGACTGTGTCCACTTCACCCCATGTCTTTCTCTCTGCTTCTCTCAATATGATTGGACCAAAACTGAGTGGAGTGGCTCATGGCATCCAGAGGGAAAGAAAACAATGTTAGTCAAAGACAACCTGAAAAAGTCAAAGACTAAATATGAACAAATCATTCAGGCATTAGTCTCGGACAAAAAAATTCTCACACTTTCCCTGTTATATTTATTTCCCCCACTGTGCAGTGAACTCAATTTCTTAAAAGGACCTGAGAACTATAAATATGGAAGTGATTTTTTTTTTTTTAACTAACAATGACATAAGTTATGATAAAATGCTATTTTTCAGCAGAGGTTGTTGCATATTTTTCTAAACAAACTTTGATAAGTCAGTTGACTATGCAGAAAACTTGACCACTTATTGTGTTGTGCGTTCAAAGGGAGTTGAGATAAATGATTGCTTCAAGGGTTCATTTAATTGTTTTGTTTGTTCTCAGAGTAATATACACAGAACTTGGTTATATTAACAACTAGTAGAGTACGTAGACAATGGTATGATTTTTGGTTAAGACAATGACATATTCTCTAGCAATATATTATGTGGTACATTGTTTATAAAATACGTTTTAACTTTGTTAAATGACTTGACGTTTGTTGTCATAGAATGAAAGCAATGCAGCTGTGGGAACAACCTCAGCGGCGGGTTTGCTGGAGGTGTGTGCGTGACTTTTTGTCCCTCTTGGCTTGCCGTACGTGACGTGCCAACTGGGCGGAATCTGTCGTTTCGCTTGGCTACTCCTGAAAGTTTGCGGAAGTTTATTTTGAACAGCTAAAGTTGAAGTCATACGTCAAGAGACTATCATCAGAAAGACGCTTGGTGTTTTGGTTGTACTTCAATAGATGGACCTCCGTTCAGAGAAAATACAGCGGATCCTCTCCAAGGTTAGTGACTCACCAACGAGCAACTAAACAGCGTGTTGGACTCACGCTGTCGACATGTCGATGCCGGCTGTAGCATAGCAGGCTAGTCCATGTACGCTGCTGTCAGCCTTAGACTGGCTCAACCAGCTCTACATCACGAGTGTCTGACACAATGTGAGACGTAAACAAACGGCTACTTACATTATATTTTCTCAAAACAAACCCAGTGATGTGGAGGCATAATGAATACAAAATCGCTGCTCTGGGCTGTTTGTCTCCTCGGTGTGTCTTAAAGTTATTCACAGAAGAAGTAACAGGATCATTTTGCCCATTGAAGTTACTTCCCGTTGTCATCCTACCCCTTTGATGACGGCTCTTAAAGTTTCCATAAGCTAATAAGTGATCAGAGTACCGGGCTGCTCATTTGAATGTGTGATGAGAAGCAGCTTAAAAACAATAACATCCTGAATGATCCGCTGAACCCCTCACGAGTGTGGTCCTATAACATTGTTGAGCCTTGATTAAGTGATGGATCTTCATTTTGACTTTGAAGTGAAATAAAAGCTGAACAGCAAAAAAAATGAACATTAAATCAATCAAAGAGGTTATAAATGGGTGGGCTGAATCTGAAAGGTAAATACAAGTTAGTTATGCATATACATGCGTATACAAACATTCATATAGTATATTTGTTTTTATTCCTGGATATTAGTACAAATTCCATGATGTTGCGGTCGAGGAGCTGCAGAAGATCTATCGAATCTACCCTGGGATGGTACCGTCCACAGGCACATACAGTGAGTTTTAATTGAAAAAAAAAAATAATAATCTTTTTTAAACCTCCACATACATCACATATATTTCTCGCTGATAACTGTTTCATATCGTCCTTTTCAGCATTTAGTGACGGCACCCAAAAAGATCTTGTGAGATTAGTTGGTAACATCCCGGTCCCGTATGGAGGTAAGTCTGACCTCTGACACTAGGATGGTCCACTACTCTGTTTGGGAGAAAGGTACTATCATGTCGGTGTGAAGTCATTATCATGCGCTGATGCCAGCGTCTCTTATCTTAAGGTCGCTCCTACAACTTCCCCGTTGAGCTGTGGTTGATGGACTCGTTCCCCTTCACTCCTCCCATATGCCTCCTGAGACCGACCCCTAACATGGTCATCAGAGAGGGCAAACATGTTGATGGGGGAGGACGGATTCACCTGCCGGGTCTGCACAACTGGGATTATGTAAGAGCTTACACTTTATGGGTGAAATATAAAGTTGTACGGAAGAGGTTCTGAGGTGTCCTCATCTTGTCTTTGCTCTGTAACAGCCCAAGTCATCCGTGGTGGGTCTTCTGGCTGAGATGGCTGCCAAGTTTGAGGAGGATCCTCCACTGTCCTCAAAGTCCACAGTGGACAACAAAGACCCCCACGAGCTCCTGGCGTTAGTTTCTAATATACAGATCAACGACGGTGATTCATCTGATATGCAGCTTGGCTGTTCATGATCAAAAAATCTGATAATTGTGTACTATTGTTAAACTCAACTCGTGTCTGTTTCAGGTGGAAGCCGACGTCTCGATCAGCCGAATAACAAAGTCTCAGTTATCGGGGGAGGAGATTTAGGAATGGCATCGGTGATGAGCATTTTATCAAAGGTATGTGTCAGGGATTCTACTTCACATTTCAGATATTTACAATCTTGGATTAGCGTGTCAAGTTCCTTTTTGTTGACAGCGGAATTTCCTTTCTTTTCACATTCATCCAGTGTAAAGTGGACCAACTCGTTTTCATCGACGTCAACGAAAGTTCGACAAAGGGCGGCAGCACCGATCTAGAGATTTTCCGTCTGCCCCAGGTGGAGGTTTCCAGAGGTACGTCACTTTCTGCGCCGTAATGTCAGGCGAGCCTCTCGGCTGAGTCATCGCTGATGAAAGCAGACTGGCGTTGTGCTGAGGGAGACTGTCCTCTCTGACATCAGGCAGTGAATCCCAACCAGCTGCTGCTCTGTAGCTGACCCTGCACTTTGTCAGAAGGATAAACAGAAAACGATGTTTCCATCGGGAATTCATCAACAAAGCTTTTTAAGCTCCGCCTATTTTTCCTACAAGGCACGCTTGTCAGACGTGTCTTAACTAATGATGATTATCATCCTTTGTCAGATCTGTCAGCCTCTGCGGGCTCCCGGGTCGTCATCGTGACCGCAAATTCATGGAGCAGCGAGCAGTCGTACGCGAGCGTGGTCCAGACTAACGTGGACCTGTACAGAGGAATCATCCCAAATCTTGCACGTTTCAGCCCCAACACAGTCATGCTCATCGCCTCACAACCAGGTCGGTGTCGGGACATAAGAGCCCCTCTGAGGAATGGGCCTCGTTGCTCCTGAACCTTTTTTTGTTTTTTGTATCGTCAACTCTGTTGTCTTTCCTGTCACATTCCAGTGGACGTCATGACCCACGTCGCCTGGAGGCAGAGTGGCCTGCCGCCGACGCGGGTGATCGGGGCAGGGTGTAACCTGGACTCGGAGCGACTCAGTCACATCCTGGATATAAACCTGAACACTCACAGACCGGCCTGGGTCATAGGAGAGCTTTCAGACAACAAAGGTGAGCCAGAAAAAGATCAATGTAATAGTTGCGTGAAGGCCTTGTGTTGCATTAAATGTCATTACATGAATCCTCTTCATTCCCCTCCCACTTCCTCTTTTAATTCCATTGTTTGGATCATCTTCTATTTGTTTTGTTTTGGTATATACAACCACCAATGCTACACTACCTGCTAATCTCGTATCATCTTTCCACTCTTGAGGCTTTGTAAAGGCCCTTCATTAAATGACACACAAGATTGAGCTTGTCCATGTTTTTGTCTTGCAGTTGCTGTGATGAGTAACACTGGGCTGAGCTCCAGTGTGCAGCCAGAGATCGCAGCAGGATCCAACTCTACCAAACCATTGTTAGACAGGTACTGGCACGGATTAGTATGACCTCGAGGGAAGGATTTCAAATGTGTGTTCATTTGAAATTGTCGACACAGGGTGCTGTTGAAGAAATTTTTTTGGGGGGGGGGATTAGAAAATGTAGCGATGCAGGTACCTCTCCGTGATCATGCGTCACACATGTATTATGTTTTTTTTTGTATTTAAAGTTGCAAATTTTTTTCTGTGCTTGTAGAGCGTTTGAGATGATGAAGAATCGAGGACAGCGGTCGTGGTCTGTGGGTCTGTCCATCGCTGACATCACAAACAGTGTCCTGACGGATAAGATGAAGACGCACTCCGTCTGCACCCTGGCTCAGGTAGACAAGTGTCCCGTATCAGAACAAAAGCATCATTCTCACCGTCGGCCTCACAAAAGTGTTTTACTTCATTCAATACCCATTGAAGTCAGATGCATCAGTGCTCGACACTGAAGTGAAGCCGTCTCATCCATTAGCAACCTTTTTTATTTTAGGGTGTTAAGACAATGACGCCAGTAAAGGAAATGAAAGTTCAGCTTACTATTGCAACATTGAATGAACTGGTTCTTGCACATTTTAAATTCAGGTATTTTGACTATAGAAGGTGTTACAGGTTCATCTGAGCTCTCCCCGTTTGCTTTAGGGCTGGGGTGGCATAGGTGCAGAGGTGTTCCTCAGCTTGCCGTGCATCATGGGATCAAACGGTTCCACGCGCTTGGCCGGAGTGTCACTGGGGCAGGAAGAAGACTCCAAGCTGAGAGAAAGTGTCACCTCCCTCTCTGACCTCATAGGTCAGCTCAGGATGTGAAGGATTGTATTCCCAGCTTTGGTTTAACGTACCAGTTTGGGAGACAGCAGCTGCTTGTTGACTGTTCTCGAGTCAACACGCACACACACACACACACTGCAGATGGACTGTGCCTGTGCTGAACACTAGAATTTAAGTTATGCATCAAATGACTGTCCTAAATCCATATAGTTTAATCATGAGATTTGTTAGTATATTCCTGTTGGATACTGTGTATAAAATGTGGGTACAAAGAAAAATTATTCAGAAATATTGAACACGTTACATGAATGCACTGTTTTATATTTTTGGAAAGCCATGGAATTTTATGCAAAAGCATCTAAAGAATACTGATGCTTCTGGTTTTGAAATATATTTTTGTCTGAACTACATTTGCCAAAGAGGACGTAATCATCCTTACTTTTGTACTGATCCATTCCTTACATAATTACTTTGGAGAGAAATATCAGGGTGCGAGGCATGTATTGTCTATTCAGGTGCTGGGGTGGACTCATTGATGAAATACAGCCCGTATATTTTATTGGCCTTATTTGATGTCTTAGCGCCATTTCCATATTTGAAGCAATCAACATTTCAAATGCCGTTGCTCTTTTTTTGCCTACTTTGTGTAAAATACGTTGCACTGCTAGAACCTACATGTACAGTAAGACTACACGATGTTGAGGGTGTGCAATAAATATCTGAAACCAGATGTGGATTGTCTCTGTGGGAAAGAGAAGACAATGGACAACAAAGGTTCATCTCTTTATAAAACTCAAATAAGTAGTTGCATAAGTGTACATAAGCTTTGGTCTGAGCTCCAGCATCACTGATGTCAGCCTGCTTCATAAAAAGGAGCGCTGATGTACAGTTGGTGGTCAGGTCACATGACTCGATACTCCAAGCAAGCCAGACATGTGTGCAAGTCGAGATTCAAGTTCTTGGGTAAGAATCGCAGCAGAAAGACCAAAGTTCATGAACAAACCGTAAAACATCTGTTAAACATCACGTCTTAAGATGAAAATGATTTTTTTTTAGCAGTAACCTGGAACTCCATTAGAAATCAACTGAATACTTAGAGAATTGCAAAAGACAAAACCGATGTTAAGACATAGTATATAACGTAACAATATAAACATGTTTGACTATTAGGTCCTTGTACAGTATGTTATGGCTCAACTTCCATTTCTTAAGATCTTTTGCTCTGAGCACCATAATCTTTGCAATGGCTCTAAAATATACCTGTGCATATGAATTCTTCTCTTCTGCTCCGAGACAGTATAGAGCAGTGTAATACGGGGTGTGTCCTTTTTATTTTTAAGTCTAGCTTACTATGTACACAATCATAAATAGGCATCATAGGAAGCATTTACGTCATGGTCAGGACGAGTCTTCCCAAAAGCCTCGTCACTGGACGTGTGCTTGAATACTAGGACTTCATTTTTAGAGCTGGAAGTCAGTTACTGCTGGTCTGTAACACTTCTGACCACCAGATGGCGCTACGCTTTATAAATATTGTGGGCAGGATATTTACTGTAGGTCCGCGCTGACAATATGTCACATTCATGAAATCCTCCTGTTAAGTCTTATAGTTACACCATATGAATGAATATATACATGAAAACAGTACATTATTGCTGTATAATCAAGTGTCAGACACACAAAACATTTTTTTTTAAATTCGTCACCAAACAAAAAAGCAGCAAAGTACCCACTGCTACCTGCCGAGAGGGGGGGGGGGGGGGGGGGGATAAAAGAAGTGAGCGGGCTTCTTGTGAATGTCACTATCTTATCTCTGCACGCAAACTGTGTTGGTACAAATTGGTTTAATCAAGTATTGACCTTAAGATACAGTAAAAAATACTGTCGTATTAACAGTTACCCATTACAGTTTGATATACTGTTAAGATGCGTAAGCCTGCTCACAGTTTTACCATAAAAGCAGTATAAATGTAGAGGCTTTGGGTGCTTCAGCAAAGATGACCTTACTCTGCAGCCTCAAAAGCCCTTGTGTTGATAGCCTCAGTGCACTGCGATCAGGTTAAGACACTTCTGTTGGAACCAAATGAAACTAACTGGAGATGAAGCGGCGGAACGAGAGGTGGTGAGTAAACACACTCACCTTTGTGCAGCAAACAGTAACGCGTAACAGACAGCAGTTTTAAATACAAGTTTGACACTTAGAAAAGTTAACTGCCCTTACCAAAAAAAAAAGGTGCAAGTATCACATGCATCTGTACATATCAATGGAAGTCCTTTCAGTCAGTCACACTCGCACACACACACACACACACAAGCTACTGGCCTTTCACCTCTTAAATGGCTTTGACAACTAATCAAGCATTAACAGACAGTTTGAATCATATTGGCGTAGTCAGTGACGCTTGGAAAAATACGTGGACACTTTAAAAGGTCACTGATTTGGGCAGTTGCTGACCACCTGGAGGTATCCTGCAAAAGTCTGGGCTGGATCGGACCAAGGGCACTCCTACTGCTGACGGTCCTGAGGGCCTGGAGTGGCCTGGGGGAGACCCGGTGTACAACAGTGGTGCTGGGAAAGCAGAACGGTCCCTGGGGCCCCTGGAGAAAGGCTTAGAGTAACCGGGTGAGGTGGCTCTGTGTGTGTCTGAACAGCTGGCAGCACCACACTGGAAGGGAGTGAGTTTGTCAGCAAAATTGGCTGGAGGAGGGGGGATGATGGAGTCCACCACCCAGCTGTCCTCTCCTTCATATTCTGGCTCCTGAGGCAAACTGGGGAGACCGCACAGCGAGGGAGGAATAGGAGAGGGCGAGGGAGGGATGAACACAGGAGGTGGCGGCAGAGGGTGGAGAGCGGCGTCATAATCTCTGCCGGCGGGGCGTCGGGCAATGCTGTGCATGCTGGGAATTTCCTCAGGCGTGGAGCCCAGCAGCCTCTCCAGGAAGCGGTCGTCTTCATCTGCCTCAGAAAGGTTGTCGTACTGGGAGGTGTTGGAGGGTCGTCGGTCTCCGGTGGACACCGGCACGTAGAGAGAGACCGGGAACTTGGTTGGTTTAGGGGGAGGAAGTCTGGGAGAAGAGGAGGATGTGGTGAAGGCACGGTGAGAGGGAGGAGTTTCTTTCTGTGCGAGATGAAGAGACGTGGGTGGTTTTGGCGATGGCTTCATTTGAGTGACCAGTGGTGAGGCTGAGCGAGGACAAGGAGAGCGCCGCTGGGTCTCTGAGCCCGTCCCAGTCCCCAGGCAGGGTGATCCACTATCCAGACGCCTTTGGTCATTCTGCTCAGTGTCAAAGAAAGGTGGAGGTGGCAGCACTGGAAGGTTCAACTCCTCCTCCGTCTGCACAGCAAGAGCTTCCAAACCAGGGGGCTCATAAGGTGGAGGCCAATCCATCGGCTCTTCCTGGGTCTCAGGGTCTCCAGGCTGGCCCTCCTGTTTTCCGGTCTGGCTAACCTCTGGAAGTGACTCCTTTACATCTCTGTCCAGTCCGACCTCAGCACAGGGTTTGTGTGCTTTTGGAGGTAACGGGGGTGCTCTGCAAGGCCTCAAAGGAGAAGGTGTTCTCTGTGTGTGGACTACAACCGGGTCGGGTGAAGGCAGAGAAGGAGTTCTCGAGTCCTGGGGCTCCGCGGGCGAAGGGGTCTGGTGTAGGGTGATGCTGTCTGCTTGCTGGGCCTCTGCATTGGGTTGGCTGGGGGGCTGCAGACTCACCTTGACCTCCAGAGGAGAGTCAGGCTGCAGAGGCAGAAGGAGAACTGGTCTCTCTTGACCCAGAGGTTTCTTTGGCTGCTCGTCTGACTTGGCTGAAAAAAAAAAAAAGGAAACAGAAGATAGGGAATATATCAACAAAGGGAAACATGTTACTTTAGCTTGTAAATGTAGCTTTGTCCTGATAAAAGAATAAAAAGAAAACAACTGCACCTGGAGGAGGTTGGTCCAGCTTTTTACTGCGGAGTTCAGACATAGCAGCCTGTAACTGTTCAACCACCACATCATCAGGCAGGAAGAAAGAAACAGCGATCTGCTCCTGGAGAAACTCCCTCAGGTCCTCCAATGGAAGCTTCTGCAGGCGCTCTGATTGGACACAGAAAGGTAACTCATGGAATGGGTGACGCTAGTCTACGAGCAATCTCTCCGATATGAACCGTGAATAGCTATTATATTGTTAAAAAGACCAACACAGGCCTAACTTTAAGACACAAAATGAAGAAGCGGCCCATCAAAAGAATGAAACTGTGCTGAGGCGATGCTCGTGCAGGCGTCCAATGAAAAGTCAGCTTTTGATTCTTCTCCACAGCAACTGCTCACTTGCTTTATGTAAGCCAGTTAGGAGGCAGCCAAGCGAGAGGCAGCATGCGATGTAACACTCGCTGGTATAGCAACAGCAGCCATGGCTGCATCTGAGCATGAAACTGGTTTGACATGCTCGGCACTGCACGGCACGAGAGACAACGTAGTCGTCCTCATACTCACTCTTGTGTAACTTGAGGGTTGTATAAGCCATGGCAGTTAGCGTCTTCTCTCCCTCCATCATGTAGATGTCCCATAAACGCAGGGTGAGGGTGAACGGGGTCTGTTATGTAAGACACACAGCAGCAGATTAAAAAAAAAAAAAAAAAAAAAACACCAGATGTAGTCCCATGTTCAAAAGAATATACTGATTCATGAGTTTCAATGCAGAATATGTCTGGCACGAGATATGTACAGGGAAGACGATTCATGCAGTTTGCATTCTATTAGAAATTAAAATACTCACTCTATCAATGAAGCACTGCAAAAACCATTTGGTGGTGTAGATTCCTGTCGTCATCTGCTCCTTGTCCTGTGGGGCAAGAATTAATGAGGATTAGTCTCTATGGGACGTCGCTCCACATAATCTCTTCCCAGTTATAAATCTCACTTTCCAGTTCAGACTGCTGGCCTTTTATTCAAAACGATGAGAAATGAGCCGAATAAAGTGACCGCAGCCCCACGACCTTAGCCCCACGTCTCTTGCATGGACAGAAAGCCACAGAGTCGTACAGATGTACTTTAACTTACCAGGTGTTTCTTCAGCTTTGGCAGCATTTTGGAGAGGATCAGCTCATAGTGGGCCTGGAAACGATACAGCTTTGGAAATCCTGGGATGAAGAACCCTAGCACAGTACAAAAAAACTAAATTAGCCAACCATACCGTGACATTAACTCTCACACATTTTTGTCCTTTTCAATGAGAAGAGTTATTATATTCGATATGTCTAATACTATAAGCTCTGCTTTGTTTGTGTCTGTCTTCATTTCTTCCTCTGTGCCTCACCATGCATGGCATGCTTGCTGTTGGTGAGGAGCTGGGACAGGGCCCAGAAGGCCTCTTCCTCATTCAGGTACATGAGCAAAATGGCAGCGATCTGACTCATCCCCTGGCAGTAGCTCACCTCCTGGGGGACACATGAGCAGAGACAGGTCCGATTTAACAGGGTGGGCGAATGAGAGCAATTATTCATAATTTAATAGAGCGCACACACACACACACACACACACGGAGGACGAGACATGAGCGCACCTGAATGTCTGATGTGGTCTGAAGCCAGACTGTGGATGTGTGTGGATACACCGCACACGAGGACCTACTGTACATGCAGCTACAGTATCATAAACACTTTTACCAGAGGTTGTTCAAATATTTACTGAAGCCCAAAATACATTCTCAGTAATGTCATGTCTTCAATTTGAATTAGCGCCAATTTGACTCCACAATGATTCAATGATTTACGCTAAACACGTCGCCCTTGGCAAGCACAGATACACAAAACTAGACACACACTTGGTATTTGTCCATATTAAGGCTGATTTATTGTGCAGCCAGAAATGGACATTCCAAAGTATCCTTTCAAGGAAATACAGTAAATATAGTCACGGTTACTCTGAGGTTAAACTACACATTCTCTGCATTCTTCCCTATCATCTCAGAGGCAAAAGGACAAACACATACACCCCCCCCCCCCCTCCGTCTCTCTCGCGCTCTTCTACTGACCCAGTTTCTCCTGAGCAGTGTGTAAAGAGGGGAAAAGGAAAAAAAGGGAACGTGCCCGTTTCCTCTGGCTCAAACACCTCCACCGCACAGGAACCGACGACAGAGCCCAATCCCAAAAACAGACTTGGACTGTTCGTGTGCGGGGAGATGTAATGTACTGTACACAAAGCTGTCTTTGAATGGTAATATTTCCATCCCTACCAGACGGCACCAATCTGTGCTTACATGAGAATGATCGTATACAGATTAATCCACATGCATATGTTATGACACACATGCATTTACTGTATTTTAGTAAGTATGTGTCGACACGGATAATTCTCACTTGGTTGTAAAAGCTAGATTTCACCCAACGGAGACAAACTCTGGCTTGTGGTGGAGAAAGTAGAGAAGGACTTTAAAGTAGATTCAAGTAGCATCCACAACTGCATTTCAGACTATTTTACAGCAAAGACTGTTAAGATTACAAATAAAAAGGATGAAACTGCCTGGTTTGGGCTATTATGACATATCAGCACTTGAGGTGCAACAAAATCATACGTCTGTCATTTTTGACGGTGTATTTTAAATCAAGAAAACCAGGCTCTCTTTCCTTGCCTGTTAAATGATAACGTCAAAGGAGAACTTCCTCACGATGCGAGTGCTGACTTATGCGTGTTCACTGGTGGTCTGACTGTTACACTGTGTTGCTGTACATTCAGGCAGCACCACACTCGTAAATAAAAGATCTCACCACCGGCTATAAACAAGAATGGGAACAGATGGGTTTAGAGTGCTCGGGCTTTTCTTTGCTCGATCTAAACTAACTCACTTTATGAACTGTTGCACCACTGACGCGCTGCTTTTGCTTCGCAGCCAGTGTACACAAGATTCCTCCATGTTATGTAACACACACCTAGGCATACAACTTCACTTCTGCACACACACACTTACCGTGTTGTAGACAGAGTAAGCTGCTAGTACGTGGAACAGGGCCTGCTGCCTAGAGAGGGAACAGAGAAACCACCAGTTAAAAATGAGGAAGTGGTTCCTAAGCAACAATCGAGCACGTCAAAACAGTGTGTCGGAGTGTGGTGGAGTTTATTCCATTTAAATTCCCAGAGGCCACATGAATAATGATTCCTCAACCACCTCATCCCCAAATTAACTCCATCAATCAGCACAGACAGCTGCAAATATTTCAGGGAAGGCTGAGGAAGACTGGCTGCATCGCATCATCCTGGTAGCGTTTGTTTGTGTGTGTGTGTGTGTGTATTTCAGTTGAGAAGTGGCATTAACAAATATAATGTAGACGAGAGAGGATGTCTTCCCTCCAAGCCTCTATGGTAAATACATGTCTTATAGACAGAGACAGGAAAGGCAGCTTGAAATAGCCGTCAGTGTCTCGGTGTGAGTGGGACAGCTGTTGACCTGCAGGGAAGGAGTGAGCAGCAAAGCAGGATGGAGCGTTGTTTTGGTCTGTTTGGACTCGGTGGCTTTGAATTGAAGGGGAAGTACATTACAAAGAGCACTCGGCCTCGCATTCGGTCTGAATTAAACCGACAAGGACAAACCAGTAGCCTTCAGATCACAGTTGTCTCCCACAACTCTGTTCCGATGCTCATTTAATGTATGTTTAATCTATATGTTTAACATATTAGCATTATGTCGATGTGGGCAGTGTTATTATGTACATGTACACTTGATGTCGGTGCACATTTCTGTATGAATACCATTTCCTGTGGGGCTTCATGCACTGACAGGAAGGCTAATAAAACACAGAAGAGGAAACCACCGCTTTGGTTGTGTGCGTGTGTGTGTGTGTGTGCGTGTGTGTGTGTGTGGCGGGGCTGCCACAAAATGTAAGCCCGAGGTCACACTCTGCAGAAACGTAAGGGAAAACCTGAACATGGGAGGTGAGAATGACAATATAAACAAGAACCTTGGAGACACAAACGGGGTTAAAGACAATTGATATGAAAGCTAACTAAACGGTGTCACTGATTTTACAGGCTAAAGGTCTAATAGCTAACAGAAGTAGTCGTATATGATCCGCAGTAACAAGCTTTCTGTTAAGTGAAGCTAAGAACTCACTTGACTCCAAAGCGGTCCATGAACATGACGTGGTTCCTGAAGGTTCTGTTGACGTCCAGGTCGATCTGTTTGATCTCTGCGGAGAAGTTACGAGCCTGCAGCTTCATTCTCTGGAGGATAGAAAAAATAATTGGTTATAAAAGCAAATCATAATGTCACAGGAATTGTCATCCTTTTTAAGAGTCATACCTCGTATTTTCCGACGTTATCTTGTTTGACTTTTTCTATGTCCAAAAGCAAGGCCCAGGCCTGGCCTCTCAGCTGCAGAGGGATGCCTTTATATACACGCTTCACCAGCTGAAACACATGTGACATATGAACAGACGTGAATGGGGACTCTCTAAACATAAAGAGGCCACAACAAACTAGAAGAGAGAGGCAGAGGGTCAAGTACGGATGCTGCTTTATGGGATGCAGCCTTGTTAGCTCTCCGGAACGACAAGGACTCATCACAGGCACTTGTGTGCTTCCTTTAGCTGTCTAGACCAGAGCGGAGGGGGATAAGGGAATACGCTGTGGTTAAAAAGGGAATGGAAAACAGAAGCGGAAATAATACATTGAATAGTTGAGTCGGAAAAAAAGGGAAGAGAGGGCGAAATTGAAACAGCATGTTGGTGTACCCACCAGTATGGAGTTACACACCTTTTCACTGTTCCTGTACTTGTCCCACTTCTTCACCATCTTCAGCCATTTCTCCACTCGCTCGACCTCCTGATGCTTTTGCTGGTGAGAGGAAAGACAAACATAGGGGTCAAACATGTGCGAAAAGGGCATCAATGCATCACATGAAATGTCAAAATGTGAACTTGCTACACGCAGGTTAAAAATAGATACCTTCTCTTCAAGCGCGCTGGGTGTCGGCAGCTCTTTCTCACTGGAGCGGAGAAGCAGAGATACACAGCACGTATTAGAAGTATGGACATTGAGAGGATCATCGGAGTTTGGCACCAATACAATGCATCAGCAAAATGTGAGAAAGATAAGAGAAAGGGAGGAAGAGGGACAGATGATATCTACATACAAACAACGGTGTTCTCTTAGTATTGAAACGACTGCGAGGAAGCGGTCAGAGCATGAAGTCGGGTAACTTACTGCAGGAAGCCGAAGCGGTCGGTAACCTTACAGATGCTGTAGTCAGCATCCTCCCACGGGTCAATGCGGACACCCTCCTCTCTGCCCTGAAACAACCACATACCATCACTCCTATTGTCGCAAAGTAAACAGCTTAGGGGTGACTTACGATGGCAAACAAACAAACTGTGAAACAGAACAAGTAGAATATATTGAACTGTTGGGGAAACAGTGATAGCGTACTTTCTGTCATCAAAACTACACTAAACACTGTTTTTTGTCTCATCTTTAACATGTAGTTCTCTTTTCCTTTTCCTAATGGGTCACTTCAAAGTTTTTTGAACTTTCATGAGCTGTGTTACACCATCTGCGCCTGATCTTTGGCAGTGGTTGAAATCAGTCCCAAAGACACGGCATTATTTTCGATTATCATAAATATTTGAGGATTGTCATAGTTAGGTGATGGTGTTCCTGTGCACACACTTACCTTGTCATATTTAGAGATGATTTCAGTGCGTTCCTCTGCTATCAATGTGTCTATGTCCTTCTTCATGTCAAAATCTAGAAGGAGGCAAAACAAAAATGGCATTCATAATGATCAGAATTGGCATAAAGCGTTTCAATGTGACAATGTGTGAGTATGTGCGTTTATAAGACATTGTAGTTTGGTGAGTTACTGCTGGTTGTTGGTATGGAATATGAAGACATGATCACGTACTTGACTGATAACAGTAGCAAAACCTTTTCAGGGATAGATTATGATTGGACATTTTCTGACTGAACGTATTGTTTTAAGATAGTTGAGTTTATAAAGATGAGAGTGCAGATCAATTACAGATCAGTGCTAAGCTGGAAGGGTTTCCGTGTTACTGAAGAACACTCAGCATTGTTAAATAGGTCCTGAAGCAGCTCTGACCTACAGATGTGAATCCCCTCCTGCTAGTGGTGGGTACACAGAACAGCCATCGTTTGAGGTGATGTCATCTTATCCCCCGAGATGAAAAAGACCACACAATGCTCTCCTTCCCAAACCTCTCACCATGAGATCAGCTCATTATTACTAACTTTCTTACTCACCAAACCCCCAAAAAGAACAGAAACACATCTGACAAATCATACAAATTGTTGATCTTTAAAAGTAGACATTGTACGTAGCGTGCTGGAGTCTGGCACAGCCACGAGGTCGTGTTAGTGTGCCCAGAGCTTCAGCTCGAGGTCACCGATTCTCAGTGTGAAGTTATAATTAGTGACGCTAATTGTGATTAGATGCATGATTCTTTTTAGAGGTAATAGTCAGTGTATTGTATGCCCTTTAAAAAGGATGCAGACTTTGAGTCTCTTGGTTAGCAAGCAGTGGTTGAAAAAGAAAACAAAAAAGAAGATTTAATACAATTCATATCAAAGTGGTTTCAAATAGCATACAGAAACAAAACACTTGAAAACTCATGTTAGACCTGATTTTGTTGTGGATATGTTGTGTGACTGTCACTGGCCAGTGGTTCATATAGGGCATGTATAATAAAGGGTGCCACAGAGTGACGGTCATGTCCATGGGACTCTGTTTCTATAACATGTGGGTGTGAACATTCACATTGTTACCGACTCATAATACAATACGGAGGCAAGAAAGCGACAGACTGAGCTGAGCCCATGAGGAAAGAAACAGAGAAGTGGACAACTGATGCCAGAGTCCTCGATGAGACCAGATCTCTGATGGTCCTGGTCCTGGTCCCCCCCCCCCCCCCCCTTCTCACAGCACAACCCCTCCCTGACCCCAGTCTGGCCCTCTAAGCCTGCCTGGAGCTTGATGAGCTCTGGCAGCGGGCTCGGCTGTTTAGCAGTTGTCAGGGCTGAATAATCCCCCAAGAAAGAACAGCCTCTCCTCTCATTTGGCAGACCAGCATCTCGGAGTGAAGTTTGGATATGAAGAATACGGCATTTATGTGGAGATAAAAGAAACAGAGACAAAACCCAACAAAGCCTTTGTCATAATGCTGAAACCTTAAATGCTGGACAGATGACGAAGCGAAGACAATATAAACGAAAGTTACATTCGTAGGATGATCTACAACACGTGAAATAAAATATAATCAACAAAATGAATTGCCAGTTGTGACACTCCCAAATCAACATATTTCAGAACCATTCAGTGACTTGTGTTTGAAAAGGTCTCGGGCTTTAAAAGGAAACCTCTACAGAAGAGCCCAATGCAACAAATGCCATGACTGAGGAATACTTTCACTGACGTCTGACAACATGAGCAGCCAGCTGAGCCCTCAGGCGGTATGCATGTCTGAAATGCCTCGCAGCGACAGGTGTGTGTGGCACCTGCCGCCTCGCACACACACACACCCTTTAACGTTTCCCCACAGACCCTTGTGCCGACCACGACACATTTCATGTGAAACGATGGGACATTTCCACAACATAATGTACACCGTGGTGCCAGAACAGTGGGCCAACTGACTGTCGTCGGGCATCAAATTTCAAGATGCAGTTTGTTTAAGAATCATTTATGTTTTGGGTCAGATATTATAGCTCTCTAAAGCTCTCTCTTTAACTACACTGAGGGTGGGAATTTCATTTTATACAAAAAGGTGTGAAGAAGAAAAGAGATGAGCAGAGTGCACAGGACAGGGAGTGAGAAGGTGAAGCTGAAACTTTATTTTATCCTTGTCATCCGGTGCCAAGTCCTTCCGCCATAGAAATCTGACCCCCAGAAGCTCAGCATCCAGTGTTCTCCTTCAAAACAACAGCTGAGCGTCTCGTCTAACAGGTGGCTAGTGAACCAACACCACCAAGCAAATGGCCTCCGATGTTCTATGCTTTCCTTTTTACAATTCCCTTTTTCTTTGTTCATCTCAGGTCAAAACTAGTTCAGGTTTTTCTAGGCGTCAGCATATTTTTCTGAACAGCTGAGTAAACAGCTGCAAGGTGGCACCATCAACATGCTCTAACCTTGTCTATATCCTCCGATCAGGGGAAAAAAGTCTGTCTAGTAGTACTTTACATACACACAAGTCTGCCGTCACTCGGCTTCAGAGTAGAAATGAGGTAAATATCAAGAGTTGGAAGTGTTAAGCATCAAAGTGACGTCTCAATAAGACGTTTCACATATATGTATATACATCAAATAGATGTGAAACGTTGTGTTGAACTCCTGTTTGCGTCCAGTGAGTATTTAAATATATACAGGTTATAAATACTTCTAAAGGCCAAACCAATAATTAGGGCTGTGTTTATGCAGCTGGTCATCATTATCATAAAATAACCTCTACTTTTCTTTCCCTAGCTACAATTCTTATTTCACAGATGAAGTCAAAGGCATGGCCATACATGACTACCAAGAGTTGTGAGACATAACTCAGCAAAAACGGGACTAACTTGAAGGCTCTGGAGGGGCCTTCAAGTTAGTCACGTGATTCTGAAAGAGAGGTTTTTCATACAAGCTGCACGTGGGGTGTTGTGAAGCGTTTTCAATCACTAGTGTTCACGGACTGTTGTGCTTCATCTTTAGCTTCCAGCCGCTTACTTCCTGTGTTGAGTCTCCAGACTGCTGATAGTATTGTGTTGGGGTCAGGAAGAAAAGGAAACCGGTGACCGGCACTCCTTTAACAACAGGTTCAATAAGAACTGTGACGAGAGTGCAACAAAATGAGTCTTACTCCATCCAAGGAAAACCCTTTTACAGACAAAACGTTAAATAATCCAGACTTGGAGTCAGCAAGAAAGATGTGAGTAATGCCCAAAAGTGGTCAGTTCACATTGACACTGCTGGTATTTTGCTTGTGAGTCACCAACACAGATGAGGCCCTTCCTCAATGGGCGAGCCATCAAGGGTGGTTACATCTTGTGGTTGGTGCAAAGAAATTTCCTTTGAAGAGCTATTTTTAAGAAAAGTGTCTCGTTGCGATGGGGATCGGGGTGTGAAACTGATGGAAGCGAGAGATAAAAAGGGAGTAAGCAGCAGAGAAGGTTACTGAGTGGGAGAGAGATCTTACAAATACAGTCAAACATCACACCTGAAGACAAATATAGCAAGAAAGAGATTCATTGTAGGTGTAAATTAGTTACAGCTTTTAAGTCGTAGACAAGCTGAACATTTCAGATGAGTCCAGAGACAACACAGGTATTCACATCTTCTATATTAAAACACAGCAATCCTTCCACGTCTCTCAAAATGTAGGCGGAGTGAGGCCGAGGTGGTGAGAAAGTGGTACGTGAGCCGGTTAATATGCAGTGAAAAACCCCCGATGGCTAAATTTTGATAACCTGCTTGCTTACATGATACAATACTTTGAGCCCGAGGTCTACGTGACATCATTTCCTGTTACGACATAGCGCTCTAAATCTAGCTTGTGTATATAAGTTCTCAGTGCACTGTTGTAACCACAAACAGCTTGCACAGCGCTCTGAATCCGTGGTGTTAGGCAGAGATGTGGCAGTCAAAACCTCCATTACTGACCACCAAAAAAAAGGTCCGGCCTCGAAATGTATCGCATCTGCCCGCTGCGTTCAGTCCTGCTGTGACCCACATGGTCTCAAGTGTCACGGAGAAAGCCAGAAATACTTAAGATTTTCATGATTCAGAATAATTAGGACAAGTAATTATATTGCAGAAGACTTGGAATCCCCAAAGGCCATTTATTCCCATTTTAGGGCCCAGTAAGTTAGCTAGTACGTTTCACTGAAATGTAACATATACATTCAGCTGTGTTTGCTTACTCTCTACCCACTTTCACAGTGGTAAAAAAGTCAAAAACATGTCGTCTTTTACATAAACCTCTACATTTCCTTGTTCCATAATCATCTCTCTTTTGGCCCATGATCAATCTTAATCTGAGCAGCAGTCGGAGAGTTAAGGCAGAGGATTATAAGAGCAAAATCAGAATGACAGCCCGAGATTAGGAAGAGTCTGGCAGTAGTTAACTGTGGAAACTCTGCGTACAGTGAGCTCCACTGGACTCACAGTGAGGGGTGTGTATTCGTGTCTGTGTATCAGCGGGCAGACATCTTGAGCTGAAACTACATCGGGGTGTGGAGAGTTAAACAGAAATAAGTTCTGGTCTTCCTCCCACTTACAGGTTTTGCATTAGAACCCCAAGGAACCGGTTTATCTCGGTCATTTTAAGATTTGATCACATTCACCATAGAGCGTCTTTGTGGTTGGCACTCCGACCCGCTTCCCAAACTGCTGATGGCGTGACGAAGGAGAAGACGACAGATGTTTGGTTCATTTTACCACGGAATGATTAGTCTGCGTGGTCAGCCAAAGGACGCTCTGGCTCTGAGACCAGCTCAGGCCATGCACTCATTCAACCTGGTTAACCTCACCGAGCAGAAGCTACTCCCATACCGTGCCTCCGTGTCATTCATCACTATGTATTACTGCCCTGCACATGAGGAGAGTAACTGAAACTACCACCCAGCAAAGTACCATCGGCAACTACCAAAATACCATCTGATTTTGATTATTCATAAATGAGTGTCCTTAAAACTTTTGCATTCAAATTTTTTTAAATCTAAAATGGAAAATGTTAAATAACGGACATAGTGCTTTCTTGTCGTCTAACAGACAACAGACAGAAAACCGTATCACATGCCATCCATTAATGTAATTCAGTCCTTTTCGGTCTGTCTCCAGTACACTTAAATCCCATGAGGTCTATGTTTCTGTTTGCACATTGTCATGGTGTATATACACACACACACACACAAGACCATCTTAAGATATCATAAAACACATTAAATGTAGTACTTTTGCAACCGTGTTGGTAGGTAATCATTTCAGTAATTACTAACACAATTCACTGCAATGAACTTCAAAGAATGCATTGCATTCATGCTGTAGGCTCGTGGTGATTGTGGAGAACAAGCATATCGTTCCAACTCAGAAAAAGGAACGAGGCTTACAAGCGACCACATGGCTCTAATTTCCACATGAAGAAGTCTGAAGTCCCAGATGGCTTCAGAGCTTCAGTTTTAATATGTGTGTGTGTGAGAGAGAGAGAGAGAGAGAGAGAGAGAGAGAGAGAGAGAAATAAAGAGAGAGAAATAAAGAGAGAGAGAGAGAGAGAGAAATAAAGAGAGAAATAAAGAGAGAGAGAGAAATAAAGAGAGAGAGAGAGAGAGAGAAATAAAGAGAGAGAGAAATAAAGAGAGAGAAACGGGGATCGCTTAAAAAGGTGTTTTTTTCTATTTTCAGCAGGAGCACGGTAGCTGTGGAAATATATCAGATGTCCTTTCTTGCTGATAAAGTAGATCCTGTCCTGGTTCACATACTCCAGCCACAGACTGCAGTCATGTTCACCCTCAACAGATCTTTTGTTAATTTCCTCTTAACACAACGCTGATTTGGCAGTTGAAAACAAATGGATGTTATAAAAAGGGAGCCCCTCAGAGACTAAGAGTATAACGAAGTCGCCCCGCAGGAAATCTAAGCAGGCTGGTAGGAGATGTTCAACAGCTCGCTCTTTCTTTAAAGGGAGGTATGGAGTCCAGATGGAACTTCAGAGATACAGTTAAACCTGGATAACTGTACGCTTGAGTAACAATACACAATTGCGAATAACTGGTATAAAAAACACATGGCAGGTTTTATCTTGTTTGCCATGTTGCCCACAATGATCAATCATGACACGTACAGCGAATGACATCTATGTAAAAATAACCCAGACACTTCAATTCCATCAGCCTCCACACAGTAGAAGGATGCAAATGTTTAAGGTCCATGCGGCCAAACATGTGCTGTGCAGGTGTGATGGTGCATGGACAATGGACAATTGTTTACCCTCACCCCTGTGGTTCCTCTCAGGAATTTAACATAGCGGCTATTGACTCACAGCAAAGCATGGCAAACAGTGGGCTAACCTAATCTACTCTCGACCACCGACACCATATTAACTAGAAAATCAATTTAAGAACGGGGAGAGGAACGATACCAAATTAGGCCAATGAGAGAAGACAGCTGGGCAGCCTTGATGGCCAGCGTCTCCTTAACAAGAGATTCCTTGTCTTTCTTGCTGTCTGAGCCTCTTTTTCCTCCGTCTCCCTCCGATTCTTTTGTACGCTGTAGGATTTGTGTTTATGCATAGAAAAAGCGACTGTGTGACCCCATGGGTGAAACATCCAGAGCACAGGGACCGGGGGGAAAAAAAAGCACATGGCTGAGAATAGCTTTTTGTCCCCAAGGGGCTTTTCTGTCCTGCTCCACTCTGCATTACCACTGTCGCTCTGCCTTATCGTTTTTTCCCCAAAGCTGAGCACATACAACACAGATCGACTAAAAACACTCACCATCCCAAACTAACCAACCCCCCCCCATCTTAACAAAAGGAAATAACAAGTGGGAATCTGAGGAAGGACAGCTCTCTATCACCTCACCCTGCATCTGACCCGGCCTGAGAACTGTCTCTGGTCCTTACTGCTGTGTCTAAATATAACAATGACCACACAAAGTTTTAGCCGCTGGAGTCTCAGGCCAGCCAGAGAAGCCTCGTTTCCCAGGGTGGCAGCACATTTTCAAGCGGATGGTACGAGGAGGACAGGAATGTCAAGGGAACAGGATTCATAAACACAAAAACCGCATGATCCTGCTGAGAAAGCCAAATTCTTATAAATGGATCCTCTTGCTTGCAAAGGATTCATAAGAGCCATAAAACCATCTGTGAAGCCAGAGGAAAAGCTCTCTAGTTTAAATAACTGGTGCTTTACATTACAAACAAGCACTGTTCTGTTCTAAACTAATATTTGAATATGAAGTTGAACAACCAATAATGCACGGGGGAAATACACGATATTTAGGAAAGTCTCCCACTTACTGAGACATGACTTACTGTCATGTTATTTTGAAATTCCATTTTCAAAAACATCCTTAAAAACGTCCTCCAGCGGTACTAACCTCCCTCACGGCACCGAGATGCCAACGCCACGGTCAACCAGCTCCAGACAACATGAGATCTGATGCAACGCACCACATCACAGCAATGCCAAACTGATTCAATAATTCAAAAAGGTCAACACCTGCTGATCGCTAGTCAAGAGCTCAGCAGAAATGAAGCTAGGTTCACTGACGCACACATACTGGTTATCAGGTTATCGTAGTTTTCATGCTCAAATGATGTTTACAAGCACAGACACAGAGGATTATGGAACATGAGGGGAACAGTCTTACACTGGAGGGAAATTGTAATTTCGCCGTGATTCAACAACAGAAGGAGATTAAATATACGGCGTAAAAAACAATCTGAAGTGGCATCTAAAAGAGAGACAAAGCAGAGACCATAATAGAGGGGAAGTTCCAAATCAGCCTAATTTAGCCTTTATACAAATGCCACAAGACAAACAACTACATGGGCTATTATCCCACAGAGCTGTTACTCATCTCCTCAGTGGTGGGTCTGTTTTCAGCCCGAGTGACCATCTTCAGTCTCAACAGTAGTGTGACCTCAATTTTACTAATGATAAGAGTGTTGGGAATAGATTTAGCTAATTTATAGACAATTTCAGCTCATGCTAATTTTGCACTAGCTCCTGCAGAGGCTCACTCTCCAGCCCAAATCAATGCAGTGTGATGATCACTTCATGTAGCGAGCAGGGCTGATCACACACACACACACACACACACACACACACACACACACACACACACACACACACACACACACACACACACACACACACACACACACACACACACACACACACACACACACACACACACACACACACACACACACACACACACACACACACACACACACACACACACACACACACACACACACACACACACACACACACACACACACACACACACACACACACACACACACACACACACACACACACACACACACACACACACACACACAGAGAGGTTTGTGGAACTGGAACTGAAAATAGCACGTAGGTGTGAGTGTGACGACCTGTCCACGTGTAGCCCTGACTATCACCCAGTCTGTGCTGCGATACGCTCCGGCACCTTGTGACCCCGACCAAAAAGAAGAAGAGATATGGAAATGCCATACCTCCAAGACAAGACATCTGGAAAGATAACACTGAAACTCTGAAAATACATTTCATGAGTCACACAGCAGAGCTAAAGCCTCTCTGTCTTGTTAATGTTTGCAAAAGGCTTCGGTATCTGGTGTGTTTTGTGACACCCAGCATCGGGCATTTGACGGATATCATAAAGCCCCTATTCAGGCAGACAAAAAGGCCATTGAACCCTCTCCACTGAAATCATATTATCACAATAGAATACAATGAAGGCGGCTTATTGGAGAGTTACGAGAGAACCACACATGAAAGTCAAATTTGGTTCGATAAGGATAAAACTATTCAATCATATTGAATTGAGCAGTTTTGTTAACCAAACTGAACCTATCATATAATTCACAAAACCGCTGCAATGCGTTCATCCAGGAAATAAATAGATGTCAATGCTTTTGCATCAGGCAGTGAAATAAGTGGTGATTTACATTATAAAAATGAAAATAAATGTATTCACAAACTCTGAGAGTACGCTGGCATACAAACAAAATAATGGCTCACATGCTCTGCCTCACACGTGGCTCACATCCTGTTGGCATCAGCGAGGGCAGTCAGATGTGTGTGATTATGAATACACTGATCCAATAAGAATTTTAGGGGAACAGATCTTGTATATCAAACCACCATTGTTAAATGGGCATGGCATTTCAGTTCAGCAACATCACGGAGCAGAGAGCGGTACACGATGCAGGAGGAACAAGATGCTGAGTGCCGGGTGGATGACGGCCCTGTCACATGCTTACGCATCACACTAAAGCACACCAGCGGTGCTGTCACCTTTCCGGCGTGGAGCTTCCTCCTCAAACCACAAGCAGAGTGTCACACCCTGAAGGCTGAACATAGCAACAATAAAAGAAAAACACAAAATGCTCCATGCTCCAGGCTTGTGGGCGTGTGCATGCACAGCTAAGAGAAAATACTACTCATCATTGTACACATCTTTTGTGGACTGAGTTTAGATCCTGTGCACCCATACGCATTGGACTGCACACATGTATGTGCACAAACACAAACAAACATGAATCTGTCTCCTTCAACTTCCCTATGCCATCACAAACAATGATGAGGCACCCCACTTAATGACTGTGCATATCTAAATGTTGGCTAGAGATAATGTGCACTTGCATTAGCAACATGCACATCTGCTGCATTACACTGAAAACAAAAACACAATGAGGGGGGTGGGGGGGGCAGTACAATGACCAGCAGACATCTGGTAGAGGATGAGAGCTAAATCCTGCTGGAGATCTTTCACTCAGTTTGTCTGTAACCTCCCCCACTCCACGTATGAACCAGTGAGACGCCCAGTTAACCTTTCAAAAGGGGACCACGCATGGCATGACATACACAGACCAGTAACTGACTGGTTGGACGCTGGAGCATCTGTGAGCTGTGTTGAGGTCTGTGTTTGGTGAAATCCTGATCGCTCCAATGACGAGAACCGTGTTTCCTTTTAGCATTAAATGCAATATCTCGATCACAAGTACAGTTCCTGATTCTGACACTTGACACTTGCTACGTTCAGCCTACGTCCATTAGATAAAATGCGGAACTTAAGAATGTCAAGACTGAAACACAGAGAGAGAGACTCGGTTACATACGAAGACATCACAAACACACGCTGTTTGTTGAGAGTGGGTAACAAGAAAACAGAGGACAGAGAGGCGGATCCCATCGTGGACACATTTCTCGCAATCCTAGCCGGAGTTTATATGCTATTTAAATTATGGAGAGCCCGTGAAGAGTGATGCAAAATCAGAAATCCCCCGAGAGAAGCGCTCGGTCACTGTTCTTACCACAGAAGGTAGCCTCGCAATCTACTCTTACAGTAAAATGATTCGGTTCCTTTAAACAAAAAAACACCACCATACATCTCCATTTCTATAAATCACGTGCACATGGGGAGACCATCGATATACAGAGATGTCCACGCAATAATAACGTGAGGTATGGCACCGGATACTGGTTTGTATAGGATTAGGCAAGTTGTAAAAACACCAAAAGGACCAAATAAAGACATTCAGGCGACAAGTACTCCGTGGCCACTCACGTCCATGTGTTTCCAGGGCTAATTACTGTCCAGTGAGTGAAGAGTAAACAGTATAGTAGAGACACGAATGTTCCGTCGTCGCTGCTTACCTTTCGGAGAGACTTCCCTTCTTCTGCTGCGCTGTACCTACAAGTATAGACTAAATGCACTATTCTCATTATCTCCCTCGCTGTCCAGGGGAGCCCGTCACCGAAACACTGACAGCACCACCACCGTGCTGAAGACTCGTCCCCGACTGTCGACGAGCGTCGCTGATATCGATGCTGGTCAAACGGACGCACCCCCTCGTCCAGCTCCACATGCCGCGAGCTGGGCTGTAGCTGTCTGGCAAGGCGGCACACCAGTGACAGTGACGCACGAGCAAGCGCACGATTGGCGGCGGCGGCACGTGCACGAGCCTCTTTGCCGAAGGAAAGTTTGAGCGTGGGTTTCCGTGTTTGCTTGATTTGTACGGTGCAACGGCTGACATAATAGAAGGTAAGCCGTAATATTTACTAGTTCACTACATTGATACTTACATTTAAACGAAGAGGGAGTCCCGCTTCTTCCTCCTTATTTTGCTTAACGCTAGCTTTGATGTTTAAAATGCAGTTTTGCTAGCTTAATTCCTCCAACGAACGCAATGCAACACATTGTCCGTTATTGTAACGTTAACGATAGCTTGTTATTGCTCGTCACATTATTTTGTCGAGGCATTTAGTAAAGACCTCGAGTTTTTAAATTTGCAAATAAATAGTGAGCGAGAATTAATAGTCGGAACAAACTCTTTGACAATAAACGGTCCTCTTGCGCCCTCTTGTGGACAAACAGTAGACATACGGGTCATACTGGGACGTTGCCTCGTGTTTTATACGTTTGTTCTTAAATCAACAGCCAGATTTATTTGTCCTTCTTGCTGATTTGAGTGGCGGTTGGAGCCAATTTAGCTGAGACTCTCGTCCTGTTTGTGACCCTCATAGAGGTGAACATACCCAGTGTTTCATTAAAGTAAATGAAAAGAGGATGATTAGGTTGCCTAATCATTCTTTTGTGTAACAAGTATATGTTCTCCTTATTAATCCCATTAGTCATCTTGTGACTCATCCTATTCATCTCTGGACCTGACCCCCCAGTTGGTAACCACTGAGACAAAGAGGGACAAGTTAAATAATGACATCAGTTGTACCACAGTAGATAATGTGTTGCCTGATTATGAGGTGATAATCATGGAAAGGCCATGTCAAAGACACTTCTAGGTGAATAAGTGAGAAACAAAAAAAGAGCCAGACACACAGCACTGGGGTTAAAAATACATGGCAGGGAGGCTTAACATGTGTTTAAATGGCTGAACAAATATCATAGGAAACTATTTTGTGATTTCTTAAGTACAGTCTGAAAATGTGCTTTCAAGTAAATGCATGTATTAATGCACTCCTGGCCTCTCTTGGTATATTTAACAGTGTTTCACCACACAAACGAGGCCTGTTGACCACCTCTCAAAAGGGGAATGTTTTGACCCATACAGGTCAGTGCAGTGCAGTGGATGTCTTCTGCTTAGCATTTGGTGGTCTGTGTGTCTAAGTCCCATTGAATTCAAGTCATGCAGTTGTTTTAGGGTGCAACACAAAGAAGGAACATCACTTCTTATTTGCTATAAACTACAGACTACAGTCCAATTTAATACAAACTACATGTAAAGATTATACTAATGAGATGGCCACAGAGCCATCGCTACTGTTATTAGTAACACCTGTGCTTTTCATACTATGACAAGTCAAAATGCCTGCTGTGTAAAAGGCCAATTTCCAGACAGACCTTTATCACAGCAGCTTTTTTACATGTCATGACAAGGTGAACACAGGTGTAATAAATAACGTTAATTATGGCCCTGTTCCATTCAGGTGGCCCAGGTATTGTGTATGCTAGTCAAGCGGCAACCACTGGTGCTGAGAAATGAAGCCAATACAGAAGTGCAAAAAAAACTGCAATTACTAGAATAGCTATACTTGAGGCTAAAAGTGAGTCGATCACCACAGACCTCCATGTTAAAATGCCCAACTTTACAGCGGAAATATACTGGTACTCTATAGCCAATTACAACTGTACAGAGGGTGAATTTGTATACAACTCAAAACTTTAAATTGGATTAAGTCTTAGAGTTAGGCATAGCCTAATTAAGGGTGTGGCCACTTTGAGTGACAGGTGGGTGCCTTACCAGGTCATTAGTTGCTAGCTGTCTGCTCTGCTGCATCACCCGGACCCGCCCGCCTCAGCTCCACCGATGATCCACCTCTTTGTCCATTTTTGGATCAGTTGGCAGTTAAGCTGTGTCATCACTGCGAAGATGGCGTGTCAAAATGTCTGCTGTGAAAAAGGTGTGTAGTAACTGACGATGTGCAGCCACACAGGTGTTTCCCATTATTTGTGGTTGATTAGAGGACGGCTATCTCATCCTCTAAGGCGTGGGAAAACAAAAGCCTCAAAAAGAGCGTCTGTCAACCACACTCTGGGTCACTCTTGTGGCGCTGGGCCACAGTTCTCACAGACCATTACAGGAATCCTGGTTCCATTAGCAAAACCTCCAGTTTAGGATAAAAAGAGAGATAGGAATGGAGGATGCAAA
Organism: Leptoclinus maculatus; assembly: GCA_032191485.1. NCBI lineage: Eukaryota > Metazoa > Chordata > Actinopteri > Perciformes > Stichaeidae > Leptoclinus > Leptoclinus maculatus. Next base: position 11,248,093 of record JAVDOI010000007.1, read on the forward strand.
ATATTCAACAAAACTTAACATGTGAGCAGTGATTTCCCTTTGTTTGAGGGAGTGCAAAGCTATCACTATGGGGTTGACTGATGTTATTTTAGGAAAATGCTTTATGGATGTTTATATGATTATTCTGGTATTACATTGCTGGATTAAGCTGGATTCATTTGATCCATGAACTGTTCCACAAAAGTTACTATTTTATGGTATAAATCTGATTAAGATAAAAAAAAAAACATGCTATGATAGAGGAGTTTATCCATACTGCTCACCCCTATTGTACGTCATTTGATTGGTGCAGATATTCTTAATATCGTGTCCGTTGTCTGTACTACTCAACAGTCTGGGTGCATGCACTACTGGGTGCTGGTATCGGTGACGTCATTTCCTCATACCTCAGGGGGCGCTGTTTCTACCAGGACGTGTTCTGTTGGCCACTTGACTAAAAGCAAAAGGGGGCAGGCTGTGTATACAAGTCTGTGCTCTCATTCATGCACAGTTTATAGCAGTCGAGCGGCGACACAGACGGCTCTGCTCCCTCAGACCGACAGAAAGGGTTGGTGAGTGATCATTCTCCTTCTTTTCTCTCCAGTACGTGTCCCAGCGTCGCTTTTGGCTCTTACTCGGCAGTTTTTGGAAGAAGCTGTGCAAATATGGCTGCAGTATTTATTTAAAAAACACCCGACGAGCTAAACACAACCCCTCTGGCAGCTGTCGTTATGTCTGCGCAGCGCAAGTTCGTGTCGGTTCGTTGTATTTCCTCGTCGGCCCGGTGCTGAAAGCTGTGCGGTGTTTACATGACGTACAGTAGATTTCCATACCTCCGCATTAACATAACCGGGCGGCAGTGCGCTTCTTTGGTCTGTAGCAGTCGGGAATCAAGTCTTGACTCCTGAAAGTCGTTCCTACGCCTCGAGGGGGTCTGTTTATTGCCCTCGCAGCCATGCGCTTGGATTTAAGGTTGATTTTCTAAGGTTGTGGGCTTGATGTTCAAAAAGGCCTCTGCTGGATATCTGAATTAAACATTCAACCTGTTATTCCTTTTACTTAATGTGTTGGGATCTTACGTTGAACGGTCCAGATAGGGACCTGGTTCGCATTCCTGCGTCGTTCATGACATGAATGTGGGCAAAAGTCCAAGTAAAGGTCATTCATTGATAATTACATTTCCCGGCAGCTCTGTTAATTACAACACACGTATTCGTGCTCTATATACAATAATAATACAGAATATAGGTCATGATATGTTTGTGCTTATGATGTGTGATAGTAGCTAAAGAGTGTCACCTGCAAGTGAAGGTCAGTACAGTCTGATAGTCATGGTGTCCTGTTTGTAAGAGCATCATAAAAGTAGAGGACACCCTTTGTTTTTGTTTGCATATGACTGGACACGCTGCTTGTTTGGATTATAATACAGAATATTGTATATGGTGCATATTGACCCCTTTTTCAACCAGATCACGTGGGCAGGATACTTCATTTAACACCAAAATAAATGTAACCTCCCAATGCCCAGGCGTGTCTGTGTGAAGTGTTTAGTAATGACAACTGGTAAACATGCTTCATGGGGTGGATGTGTGGCGTTTACAGTCACAATCATAGTGCAGATATACGCAACGTTAAGTGCACGAAGACAGACGGGTACTTGACATGATTAATTAACGCTAGACAGCCTTGTATTACAGTAAAAATGGCCAAACGCAAATTATCCAATATTCCAAACCAATATGTTTTGGGTGGCTTCGTTGTGACAACAATGGTATGTGCTTGGTGCATTAGGAGGCGTTTGTAAGTACTACGTTGCCAGTTTAGCCCGCTATTTAAGCGGCGCAGCGCTGCGACCTTTCCCCTAGTTTCTGCATCACAGGGTGGATCATGTGACGTTGGAAAGTAGCGGGGGGAGGGGACTGCTCTGTGGAGGCTGTGCTCCTTCACAGGACTGGAAGCATACAAACCGAGACGTGTCCTGCTTTCAGAGGGCTCGTGTTGAATGAAATAAAAACGGACTCTTTCAAAGCAAAAGCAAAACATTGTTTTTTTTTAGAAACAAAGATGAGCTTTGCAGAGAAACGTCTTAGCGAAAAGGAAAGTGAAACCATAATGCATAACGTAAACGGGTCCTTCACAGTGCACAACTAGAGTTTCATCATTCAGGGGCCGGTGGTCTGTAGTTCACACACACTGCTGCTCTCCGATGCCTACGTTGGCCAAAATAAGGTTTAATTTGAAGTGAAAGCATGTGTGATCTGGGCCTCCACAACCATGAAAGATGTTGGTTACTTTGTAGGTCATATACAATACTATACTATACAATACTATACTGTAACTCATGTCGCGTCCCAGAAGAGGGATTTCCTGTGAGAAGAAACCCTTAAGAATTTAGAAGGATATCTTTGAAAACAATATGTCTAAAAGTATTGTTTAATATACAGCAGTACACAACTAGTCATAGGCTCATTCATATATCATCATTTCCCTTGTTATCTCCCTTACCATATCATATTAAAAAGCATTGAATTAAAAGAATTTGCATAGTTCACTTAAGGTTTGCATATTAACGATACAAGGAGCTTGTAGTTTGGAATAAAATGTTTTCTTTGCCGGCTCTTTGGTAGTAAAGGATATAACGCCTCACCTGCCGAACCAGTTCAGCGATGAGTAACTGACACATCGTCAGCTCACATCTCCTTTGGATTCAGTGTAGTTTATATATTAACTAAATACAAAAACCTGCACTTTAGGTTGATTCGTGAAGGTAATCCCTGTTTTAAGTTTAAGTGCTGGCTCCCATGACAGCTTTGAGAAAGGAAATAGACAACAGATGGCTTTCTAAGACATGGATCAATGATTATTTACAAAAAAGATAAAAAAATATTTGATCTGAGATGGAATCAAAACCAAGCAAGACCAAGATGATACGGAGACGATACAAATTGTGGTGTGGAGACTACAATACGGGCTACAGTAACTAAGAAAGTGGACTCAAAACTTCAAATATGGACACTTGATACTTTTAGTTAGAGGTGCAATGGATCACAAAGCTCACGGATTCGATCGGATCACGTTTTTTGAGTCACGGATCGGATAATTTTTCGGCTCAGCAAAGAAAAGGATAACTTTGCTTTCCATTTATTAATTAAATAACTTCAAGAACACTTAAAGCAAAGAACTTTGGGCTCTAGTCTTACATGAAAACCACAATATAAGAAAAATCTGCGGTTCAAGTGTGCCGAACGGTCACAATCTGTGATCCATCCGGATCTACTTCTAGTGCTGTAACAGGTTTACCTCTCAACCTATATACTTTCCTTCTGAGTAAGCTTGCAGTTATCCATCTAACTCAGTGTTAACCCGACGTCCGTGATGCTTTGAAAGCCAATAAGAACCGGCTCCCACTTCCTACAAAAAGCTGAAACTGAATTAAATCTGGGAAATTAGGCAAGCTGCAACGCCGTTGAGGAATAATGACTTCTGATTTCAAATAACTGTGACAGGAGCTGGTCAATCCAAAAGCATGTTCTGATATCTGCCTGACAACAATTATTAAGCCTCGTCCAGATATCAGGATGTAGTGATTGTACAATGTTGTTTGTTGTGAGTCAGTATCCATGTTGTGATGAATTTACTAGATGGTAATGCATATATTAGATCCACATAACAAAGTGAGAGAACATTGATGTGGCTGGGTCATTGTTTTTGACCTACGGCTCCCTTTACCTTTTATGTTTGATAAAAAAACTTTCTTGAAACTTCCTCTTGACTGACTGTATTATCTTTGCTCTGTCCTTGCCCTCAGTGACCCTGTACAGCAGCAGCCACCATGGCAGAAGCTCACCAGGCGGTGGCCTTCCAGTTCACCGTCAGCCCGGATGGCATCGACCTCCAGCTGTGCCACGAGGCTCTACGCCAGATCTACCTCTCTGGTCTGCACTCCTGGAAGAAAAGGTTCATCCGCTTCAAGGTGAGAGGTGTTGGACATCTGGGAGAGCAAAGTCCACCGGGTTTCTGTGCAGCATGTGCGGCCAATTTGTTTTACGATCTTTGACTGATTTACTGTTATTGATTGTTCTCTACTATAAGTGTCTCACACTAATTAATTTCCATTCTCAGTAAATATTTACTCTGTAAGCTTCATTGTAAGGGCCCCAGTAATGCTCTGTTTTCATGTATTGATTGCTGTCCTACTGTAAATTGGTTTGTTGGGTTACATTAACTTGCTTACACTGGAAGGTCACTAACTCTTAAAGAGCCATGGGTGACGGTAACCTTCCTGTCTGTCCTTTGTGTTGTAGCCTTTGGCCTAGTTGGCTGTCTGTTTACACACATTACACTGAGTCCCTCAAACCCAAAACAGCTGATAGCAGTTTCCCCACTTTCCTGATTGTTTATATTGATTCATTCTATTTTGTGTGCTCTCTGTGACTCGGGGGACGTTTGCCGCCTTTCATTTGCTTTACCTTTCCACAGAATGGGGTGATGACTGGTGTGTACCCGGGCAGCCCTGGTGGGTTCATGATAGTGGTTGTGTCCTACATGTCCTACAACAAATATCGACAGCTGGATCCCTCTCTGGGCTTGATTGCCAAGCTGGGGCAACACATGCCCATCAGGTAAGGCCACCGACATCATGAGGCCGTGAATGACATGGTGTCAAGAAAAGCCCAAAAAAACCTCCATTATTGGCCCAATATGGATCAACAGAGAGTGTTCTTGTCGAGACATAACCATGCTATTTTGTTCACAAGTTGGCCCAGTGCTTGAGAGGAAGCCCTGAGCAAATATAGGGAGGATTAGCTGTGCTGTAGTTTGGCTATAAAATAGGTGTGGAGTAAGTTGTTAGCATGTGAAAATGCCCCGTCTTGTCAAACGCATCGCAATGGAATGTTGACGCTGTGTTTTACAAGACAACACATCGGCCTGTTTTCTTAGGCCTGTGTAGTTACAGATTATAAAGTAGTCATTTTATTTCTTTCACCTTTTGTTCCAGCTGTCCACCACACATAATCTTCTTGTTTGCTATCAATGTTAATCATGTTTGGGATGTTATGAAAACACTTGCTGTCCATATAAAGCTGTTAATGTTTCATCAACAATGCTGGGGAGTTTCCCTCAAGTCAAGGGTATTGTTTATGACTGTATCGTTAAGGTTATCATTCCTATGATTATTTTTTATGGTTAGAACATCTGTTGGTGTTGCAAAAACTGAAACACAGTATAGCCAGTGACACTTTTATTAATCAGTATAGCCAGTGACACTGGCTATACTGATTAATAAAAGGTTTAGGATTTTAGCATTGGCAGGTAATCACTCATAATGTGTGTGCATGTGTTTTAATCCTGTCAAGATAAGTGACGTGCACGTGTTTATCAGTCATGACTTCACGTGACCTTTGTCCATTGTGTTATTGTTGTGCACTCTCTTAGATTCATCTGTTGGTAGTAGTTTTATTATATGTATTTATTACACCACTTCCTCTCATTGATCTGATTTAAGAAAGTGTTAATTTGCTAATCTCACATTGAGCCCCTCTGTATTTTTGACCTGGTCACGTCCCCCTTTGTCTCTGTCCACAGTCGATACATGTCCACTGACAGCCAGAGGATTGTTGGAGGCGTTCTGGTGGGCACGGGCCTGTGGGTCAGCATAATCATGATTATGAGGAATGTCCTGAAGTCCCTGTTGTCGTGGCATGGCTGGATGCATACCCGCCATGGCTCTGTGTCCTGGTCTACTCGTGTGTGGATGGTGAGACGATGAATGGGCTCCTCTGTTCAGTTCACTTCAGAGCAGATACAGATATGGCTCATGCTATTCTTTTCTTTAAAAATACCCAGAATATTATTAAAATTATTAAATTCAAGTGACCGTACTGAGTCAAAGATACAAGACTCAGCTCTTGGTCCTTTTAGTTTAACCCACTGGGTACATGTTTGCTGCAGTTTGCTTCATGCCTTAAAGGTTTCTAGATGAAACGCAATGTGTAACTTTGCCTTCTCCCTGCCCCTCTTTATCTGTTCCTCTTGTCCAGGTATTAGTGAAGGTGTTCTCTGGCAGGAAGCCAATGCTCTACAGTTTCCAGAACTCCCTGCCGCGACTACCTGTTCCCACTATCAAGGACACCTGCACACGGGTAATTTCCACCTGTCATGTTGCCTCCTGTACGAACAGTGGTGCTTTGTGCACATTCCTTATTGGTCATAGTGGTCTCACTGATTGGACTGGAACCAAAGTTTGCAATCTTAAGAAAATAAGAGGCAATCAAAAATATTCTATGAATAACTAATTTAGATAAACGCCATGTGATACTACTGAGTTGCATGTGCACATCAAAGCAGCCGCCTCTATTTTCTTTCTAGGTATATAGAGTAGTATATAGAGTCCGTATAGCTGTGCTTTCTGTTTACGCACTCCAGTGTGACGCTTCCTATTTGTGCTAGTTGTAGCATTTGATGCGCGTCATGTGACACACTACTGCGTAAACACAGTGTGTTTACAGCTTAAGGCAGAGCCGCTAAACAAACTTAATGCGTGGCTCTCTGATGACCCTTTGCTTCACTGTGTGGCCAGTACCTGGAGTCGGTGCGTCCACTGATGGAGGATGAGCGGTATGAACGGATGGATGGCTTGGCTAAAGACTTTGAGAAGAATCTGGGACCCAGACTGCAGTGGTACCTCAAACTCAAGTCCTGGTGGGCCTCTAACTATGTGAGTCTCCCTTTTCTCTCGTCTCTGCTCTTTTGTCAGAGTTTTGGACACTGTCCTCAGTATTGAATTTAGCTTAAATCTGTCAATAATGTCACCTCCCTCTCTTTGTGTTGCACAGGTCAGTGATTGGTGGGAAGAGTATATTTACCTTCGAGGTCGTGGGCCTATCATGGTCAACAGCAACTACTATGCCATGGTAAGACATCTCTACCTGTGTATCTGTTAACAAACAATCGCTCAGCCTTTTGTTTATAGATTAAGCAATAAGCGTCTCCATGTAGGCTGTGATTCATTCTCTGAAAGTGTGTGTTTGGTGTTCGGGATACATTTCAGAAGCTTTCAATGCTTTAGTGTGAGTGTGACCCCCACAGCTGTAATAAGTGGTGAGTGAGGTATACACAAAGTATAATCAAACGTCAAAAACGTTTGTCACTAAGATTAGTTTGATTTACCACACTGTAAGTGACATTTAGTAAAATGAGCTCTTGAGCAGCTTTATGGCAGCTCTGACAAACACGTCTTAGACTAAAATGTAAATTTTAGACGTACATACTAAAAGATAATTGTATCTATAAAGAAAAAGTTGTTGATCTGAATAGAGCGCTTGATAGTACTTTAATCCTACAGTTGTAGCTTCTTACAACTGACCTTTCTAAAGTAAGAGTTGTTATTGCGTACCACTAATCTTGTGTGTGATAGCTATGCAAAGTTGGCAAGCAAATATTTTTCTGTGTAAGGTAAGGACACCCAATTGGCAGCATAAACCCCCATGCACCTCCAGTATGTCTCAGGGGAACTCATTACAGCTGCAGTCATACAGTCTTGGGATCTTCAGCATCTTGGCTGGCAAAGCTGCAATCACTGTATTACATTGTGTCTTTACTTTTACCAGTCGGCAGGTTGAGTGCTCCAAATCCCGGTCAGATTTGTGATCACGGATAACAACAACAAAGAATGGATAGATCACACGGTGACATTTTGTTCAGGCTACGCCTCTGTTTGCATTTATAAGTCACGTCTCGTGCCCTTGTGCTTTTCATGGCAGTAGGACGTGTTGGATGAAATATGAATGATTATTAATTGATACCTTGTTGCAGGATTTCCTGTATGTGTTCCCCACCTCCATCCAGGCTGCCAGAGCAGGTAATGCCATCCATGCCATCATGCTCTACAGGAGAAAACTGGACAGAGCCCAGATCAAGCCAGTGAGTACAGAGCTCTTTCCTCCCCGTTTGACTTTTTAAATGATTTTGTTTAGCTGTGGTTAATCCATATACCTCGATGTAAACTACAATAGCTCATATTGATCCAAAGTAAATGTTTAACCTTCTCCTGTATTATTCATTGATTTATAGCTCTTATCGCAGTGTGTTTTTGTCTTTTAAGAGCTGCTTATCGTTCACAACTCTTTCTTGTGTAGTCTTAAAGTTAGTTTGTTATCTAACTGATGATTATGGAGGTGCTAGATATTGTCCTCGGCTCACTGTGTCTAACTGACTGTGGAATGTGCCATGCACTGTGCTTTTTGCCTGTTTTGATGGAAGTAGAGCTATGTTGGCTGTGAAATCCCAAGCATTTTCTAAAGACTTAGTGAATAAGTGTTAATGAATGCTGGTGATTTTAGAGACGCACATCAGTGTCCTCTTCTCCCGCTCCTCTGTCAGTCCTTTTCCTTTACCAACCTGCATGATTCCAGTGCAAATTCTTTCTTTTACATTTGCACAATCCTGCCATGCATTTTACAATACAAACGGACCTGCTGCATAGAGCAATTGTACGCACTATACAAACAAAGCAATGCATGAGCTCGCTCTGTTACATACTCACATTCGGTTGTCTCTGTTTTACTGTCTTGTCCCTTCGCTGTGTCGGACGCTGCGTTAGATTTACTTGCTGACGAACAAGGTTCCTCTGTGTTCGGCTCAATGGGAGCGGATGTTTAACACCACCCGCGTCCCTGGTTTGGAGACAGGTAAGAGGAGGGCACACCCCCGCCATGCCCTCTGAACCCCTTCCCCCGTGACCCTCGCTCTTGCTGCGGCAACAGCCATTGGAAACCCTGACTACTAGTCTCATTCTCAACAGCACAGCCCTAAAATACTTCACTTCTCATTGGCTTTTTGTTAGTTTTGTCTATCTGGGAGATATCAAAATTTAAGTGTAAATATGTAAAGCCATGTACATTTGAATACAAATGCTACCTCAGATATTAGGGCTTTGCTGGTGGCATTGAGATGGCAGACCCCTGGTTTCTGGACCCTTCTCATGTCTCCTTCCCTGGCAGCCTTCTCAGGTCCCTTCTCCTCCTCTTATCAAACCAATCCTCATTACCCTCTTCCCTTCATCCATGCTCCTCTCTGTGTAGGTGTGTGTCTGCTGCGCTCTCCAGGGGATTATTTTTTAGAGAATTAGTTTGTCATCTGTGTTTGACTCTCCCCTTTTGCTTTTCAGCTCATGCTCCTACACACTATTCCCATGTGCTCAGCCCAATACGAGTCTATGTTCAACAGCTGTCGTGTCCCAGGTGTAGACACAGGTAGAGTCTTTAGCAGTGCCGCCTCCTCCGCACTACTCCTACTGTACTTCTCCTTGGCACATTTGTCGATGTGTTTGAATTAGAGATAGTCTGACCTCCATGAATAAATAATGCATGTGTGAAGGTCTATGCACATTGAAGGACTAATTTGCATGTGACTAAAGTCTAGTGTTTGAGAAAGCAAGGCAGCGATAGTGTTAAGGTAAGACCTGGATATGTCAAACGGTGTTACGCTGGCCTGAAAACATTAAAATGTATATATTTACAAAGGGAATCTACTGGTAAAATTTCACATACAGTTCAGTATGTGTTCATGCAGTTAGAAGGACAATAGAATACTTTTACTTCTGGGTGGTGGTCATAGTTAGTTTAGCGTTTTCTAAAATGACCTTTGAAGGAGCAGACCGCCGTTCTGCTGCAGAAATATCATGATATGCTTATTCAAGCATATAAAGCACTTAAACAAGAACTTTATTGAAACTTAGGATTAAGTGCTGTTGTTCAGTCGCAGAAGAACTAAAATGAGATGTAACATGCACGGACAGTGTGGAAAGGACTTCTAATGCATGATATAACACAAGGCGAAAAAAGCCCAAAGCTTGAAGCCTCAGGACAAAGACCGTGAGCTGTGGTGACACCTAAACATTGAATACTTTATCTCTCTGGCTTTAGAGGACATTAGTGAATTAAGATTCATTTTAAATTCATCAAAATGTATAAGAAAAATGTGAATTCAGTGGTGAAAAATGACTACTTTGTTACATTTACAGATTTGAATAAAACACAAAAGTTCACCCATCAGGTATTTTCTTAATTTCCAAAGCCAGTTATATTTCTGTTCACATTGCTGGAGGTGTAGGCCAAGTTTGACCTGGATGTGAGGTGGTGGTTGTTCCCAGCGTGAGTATCCCCTCCTTTGTCCTGCCTGTATCGAGAGCAATGCTTGTTTGAATCCCCGAGTGTCTCCAAAACAATATCCGAACTTTGTTGCAAAGATGCAAGTGATGCTTTTGAATTGGTTTCTCCTGGTTGTGCACGATGCGGTTCAAACAAGCATTGCCTCAATTCATTGTATTCTGAACCACCACCCTGTTCCCAAATGACTTTCTCTTTTCATCTCACCTTCCGCACGTCCATTTTCAAGCTTCTTTAGTTTCTGAACTGGATAGTCGTCCCTCCCATCATGTAGTATCATTTTGAATTCAGTTGTTGTTGTTTTGCCCTTCAAGTTAATATAAGAAGGATGCCCACAGAAATAAAAGAACGAGCCCACAAAAAAGTATGTCGCTCTCAACAGAAATCTGTGTGTGTCGTGGATATCGCATCATTTCACAACTGGGACCCAGATTTGGTTACTAACACTTCTATTAATCCCAGAAATCAAATGCTGTGACATCCACACTCCATTCAAACCGCTGCCTTCTTTTTGATGTGCAATTTAAAGATGCACCAAGATACATGTGACACATAGAGCTGCTCTCTGCCATCAGCCACAACACTCCAATTGTCTTTCTCTCTCTGTTTTCCTCTTTCTCTCTCTCCTCACCCTCCCTCTCTCCCAGACGTCCTTCAGCACGTGAACGATAGCAAACACATAGCTGTGTACCACAAGGGCCGTTACTTCAAGGTGTGGATGTTTTATGACGGGCGGTTGCTGTTGCCACGGGAGATCGAGCAGCAAATGGCGAGGATCTTGGCCGACAACACCGAGCCACTGCCAGGAGAGGAGAGACTAGCCGCACTTACTGCAGGGGACAGGTGGGTGGCATTGCAGAGCGAGCTGCAGCACGTACTGTAGATGGACGTTTATCACAATGACGTCTTCCTAGATTCATTCAGTGGAGTAGTGATCTGCATTCTGTAGTTATACAGTGTTATTATACTGAAGACGTACACTTTCACCGTTATGCATCACTAAGGACGTCTTTTCAATTTTTCAATTATTTTAATGCATATAGCATAAACTTTTGCAAGGGTTTTTCTTTTTTTTTCGCACCGCTGTTTCTAAATGACCTCAGACATATCGGTGTTGGATCTCTGCTGTCATTTCTTACTTACTGGCTGAACGATGTGCTATCATGTGCGATAAGCTCAAATCCAGCCATCATATGGGCCAAGACGATGTATTGGTTGGGTGCTTGTACTGACTGTGAGAGGAGTATCTGAAGGTAGGAAAGGGTGTGGCTGTGACCACAAAAATGCAAGAACAAAGTCCAGTACTTCCCTCCCACACATCACACTTTTCTCACACAGAGGTGAAACTTGTTTGCACTACTTACAAGTAGACCTGACTCCTGTAAGGCATTGCTGGATTGTATGTTATTTGTCATTCTGCAGGACCCCATGGGCCAACGCTCGAGAAACCTACTTCGCCCGCGGTAAGAACAAGCAATCTCTGGACACCATCGAGAAGGCAGCCTTCTTTGTTACCCTTGATGACACTGAGCAGCGCTACGACGAAGACAACCCAGTGAAGTCTCTGGACAGCTATGCCAAGTCCCTCCTCCACGGAAAGTGCTACGACAGGTGGGGCAGATAAACCTGATACCTTTTTGTTTCAGATTATTAAAAGAGTTCATGTATACATAAACTGAAGTTGTTTATTCTTTTTTTCCATTCAGATGGTTTGATAAGTCCTTTAACCTGATCGTTTTTAAGAATGGCACCATGGGACTGAACGCAGAGCATTCCTGGGCTGATGCTCCGATCATCGGCCATCTCTGGGAGGTACATTATGTTGTTTTTATCTAATTCATTTTGCATTCTTGCATTAAAGTGTCCTATTATGTCACAAACAATGTGTACCTCAGTTTAACGAAAAAAAGAGGAAAAGGAAACAAACAAGGAATGTATTTAACTAGCTCAACAATCTGAGCTAATACAATAGAAAATGAGACGTGTGTTTATGTTCTGATTGGCATGATGTCCTTCAAAGCTTTTAAGACAGAAATTTGAAATACATCAATTTCATGTCTTCTATTTAATTGAGTTATTCATGTTATGTCTTGACTCTCTGCATTGCAGCATGTTCTTACCATGGACCCTTTTAAGTTGGGATATACTGAGCAGGGTCACTGCTGTGGGGAGCCCCACCCCAACCTGCCAGGTCCTCAGAGGCTGTCGTGGGACATCGCTGCTGAGGTAAGGGTCGGTTGTGGTGTGAAGGTTTTTCAGGAAGCCGTTTGACCATCTCAAGAGCTGATGTAGAATACTATCAGCTGGGATTTGATATTCACAGGCCTTGGCTTCCCTCTGCTGGTAGCCTGAACTATGTGCATCAGTGTTGGTATTTTATTACTGACATTTAAAGATGTAGAGAAAGGGCTGTTCGTGTTGTTTATTGGAAATTAAGAATGTGACAATAACTGGTGTTGAGCCTAAAATCTACAAATGTCACTGATGTAAATTTGATTACTCTGAGCTTTCTCAGTTGTTTTCTCAGTATGTTGTCTAACATATGACTCCGTCACCTCCTCTAGTGCCAGGATGTCATCCAGAGCTCTCTGACAGTAGCCAGGATTCTGGCTGATGATGTGGACTCTCACATTTTCCCCTTCAATGACTTTGGCAAGGGTCTGATAAAGAAGTGCCGCACCAGTCCTGATGGCTTCATCCAGATCGCCCTGCAGCTGGCCCATTACAGGGTAAGTACATGTCACTGGTTTCTAAGTAATAACCATTGTACGCATCTATTTCATTGTCATTTAGCGGCCTTTACATGTTATGCTTATCAATATAATAATCGACACACTCTAGTGACATTCCTCTGAATTTCCAGCAGAGAGCAGTCTCAACTTGCCAATCAACGCGTTATTGAAGATTGTCAAACTTTGTCAATGAAGAATTTAATCGGCTTCAGTTTGAGGCTGAATTTTTCTGTTTGTTTATTTGATAAAACAAAAGCACATATGAATGGAGCAATAATCTAACGTCAAGTTTTGTTGCTAATTGGCATTTAGCTCCAGATAACTGCCTTGGATAGCAACCGTGGTAATTGCGGTTTAGGTATGGCATTACCTGGTGTATCTGTTATTTATTCTCTGTTCACTCATTAACCATTTGTAAAGCATCTTCTTGTGGTTTGTCTATTTGATGCTGATCCATACTATCTCTCAACAGGACAAGAAGAAGTTCTGCCTGACATACGAAGCCTCCATGACGCGTTTGTTCCGTGAGGGCCGGACAGAAACTGTGCGCTCCTGCACCATAGAGACTTGTGCCTTTGTCCGTGCCATGGTCGCAAATGAGACGGTAAGGCTAAACGGCAGCAACACACCACGACCCTGACTACAGCGCTACTTTGAGTCACTGACTGTTAATCCAGTATGCAGATCATGCTCTGTGATAGTCTAACTTCTGTCTCTTCCCTGTTCATTTCAGAGAGAAGAGTGTCTCCGGTTGCTCAAAGCGGCCGCAGAGAAGCACCAAAACATGTACCGCCTGGCAATGACAGGAGAGGGCATCGATCGCCACCTTTTCTGCCTCTATGTGGTTTCCAAGTACCTCGGAGAAGACTCAGCCTTCCTCAAGGAGGTACGAGGTGTTGCTGCAAGTGTTTAAGTGTCTGCTCTTACAGCTGGAGCAATGGCTCTTGTAAATGTGGTGTTTCAGCAAAACAAACAAAGTGGCTTTCATCCAAGTGCATCTGCTCACTTTTTCATACAAAGATGAGAAGTTGAGTGTTCACCTGTTAAACCTTTGACAACGAATGTTGCACTTAAAAGACGGTTTCCAAGATCTGGGTCTTATGCTGCCTTCCAATGGAACTTGTGAGCTTTTGGTTACAACATGGGAAGTCGAGTACACGATATGTTTGGCGTTAAAGTGGGACGTCGTGAAAACGCAGCTGCTAGAGCGTCTAGAAGCCACCAAGGCTAACCGTTTAACCTGCTAGTGATATAGTGCAGGAAATGCAAAAGCATAACGGCAGTGTGAAATGATGTGGCAGAATATCAACATTTTCCACAGGCATATTATATAATTACAAAGAAAAACTTTGTACCACTAAAATACAATATATTAACTAACCATCCACCAACAAATGTACTTCTATTTCTGCAAACGTCAGCCAACATGTCACGACTGGTTAACTCCGAGCTTTCAGACGGTTTCCTCTAATGAGGTTGTGAATATCACCAGAGAGGGTTTGTTTATGGACTCTTTCTTGTGAACATGGTAAACACGCCCAGGTCTAAGCTTTTTAAAAACAAATCAAGCGTTTATGTTTGGACTAAATGAAGCCTACTTGAATTTACTAAAGTGATACCATTGATGTAACGGTGTGGTAGGTGGTTGAAATGAATCTTGTCCAGGACTCCATAAGTGAAAAAAATAAGTAATGCAGAGAGAACCACGAGGATTAACTATTCGGGATCAAGCTTTGCTTCTAATTAAACAGGCTCATTAAGTTTACAGGCACATACATTCATTGCAATGTAGGCTTCTACTTACTTTTCTCTGTAAGTGTAAGTAGGTCAATTGTGCTTTGTATACTTCCTGAATTATAATCTGTTAACAAATGTGCATGTAGAGCAGTAATATAATTTAACTACGCCAAAAGAATGAAACGGCACATTTCTTCACCTTCCACTTAGATGTGACATATATATTAATATATAGAGTATATTTAAATCCAGCTCATCTTTCCACTGAGTATTAAATAAAGAAACATCGGGCTGTTGATTGGGCTGAGATCTGGTGGATTAACTGTTGCCTTCTTGTTTAGGTCCTCTCTGAGCCGTGGAGGCTGTCCACCAGTCAGACGCCCCTGCAGCAGGTTGAGCTGTTCGATCTGGTCAAATACCCCGAGTACGTGTCCTCCGGAGGTGGATTTGGTCCGGTAAGTTACCCATCAGTTTTTCTGCAGTTGGAAAACTAATGTAAAATGTAATGCGTGTCCGTTATGGATGGATACATATTGGTTTCGTCTTCGCTAAGGAATCGGTGGTCACACACCTGTTCTTTGTTCATGTTTAATTCGGGCCTGTATGTATGTATGTATGTATGTACATGTCAGAAATTCCAGCCTATTGAAAATAACGTTTGAAAACATTGAGACTGTCGTTGAGATAAAACTCGCATGTCTTCCCTCTTGTGTCCTAAAGGTGGCTGATGATGGTTATGGTGTCTCCTACATCATCGTTGGTGAGAACCTAATCAACTTCCACATCTCCAGCAAACACTCGAGCCCAGAAACTGTAAGTTCAGTCCCATAGACGGTTTAGAATGTTCAATGTCTGTCGCTTAAAGAGACTTCTTCAAAGTGTCCTTCTACTTTTGTGCTTTATTTCAGGACTCTCACCGTTTTGGCGGCAACATCCGACAGGCCATGCTTAACATTCTGGATCTCTTCCAGCTCGAAAAGAAAACTAAGTGATGAGCCCTCTCCAGGGGTGGAATTAACATAATAAGTTGTTTTTAGCAAGAAATCTATTCTTTCTGAGGTTTGTACAGAATCAAATATTGGATTTTGGGTTAATTGATGTTACAGAAATAAGAATGATTGAGAGTTTTTGTCAATTTGTTTTTGAGGCGGTTATGCGTACTGTATGTATAGGCCAGGTGAGATACTGGTGTTATTGGGTACAGGTAGTGCACAGATCAACATTTGTATTGACAGGACTGTTCGCACGGGTGCCTTAGTGACCCACTAATGTAAAAAGGGCAGAGAGGGAGGGGGAAATTAGAGCTCTCGTCTGTATTGCCACACTAAAGGATTGTTCATTAGCATCATCCAATATTGCACTCATGTTTTGAAGTTGAGAGATGGTGCAATAGTTTCACTAGTGTTGTCCTAGTTTTAAAAATCCTATGAAATTAGTTTTTTCTTTTTGGTTTCTCCTTTTCAATTGCAGCACCTGAGTCACGTGTAACTGGCCAAAGCAGTAAATGTGATATTAAATATCATCAACAAATTGCATGTTGCATGGTGTCGATTAATTTCATATGGCTCAGTTTAAATAGAGTCTGATTTGCTAGCCTGAACAATTGTATCCAGTAATGTTATACAGTGAAACAGTTGATCTGTACTAACGATAATTACAGATATTCAGCTTTGATCTGGAGCGTGACCCTGTAACGGTGAGATCCTGGATACCAACACAGAAGAAAGGGAGATAATCAATGGATCCACAAGCTGCTGTCATCGTATGATGGAGCGTAAAGGCACATCATGGTTGTGTTTGTGTGTTCCTCATGTTCATTACTCAGGTTTTTTTTTTAACTTGGCCTAGTATTCTAGGGTGCTGGCTACAGCATTGGAAGATAAGTGCTTATGTTGCAGAGTACATGTGCGACAGTAGAAGATATTGAAATGCAGTACAATGCCGTGTGACGCCGATGAGCTGGTGGGTAGTACAGCTTAAAGTCTGCTGTGGAAGTGCGAGGATTGGCAGGGCGGGGTGTGTTTCTGGGGTGATTGATGACAAAGTGCTTGGTCGGCGGTGACTTTTTATTTTCTTCTGTTTCGTGTGTTAAAAAAAGTTGCGCACTCCATGACTGGTCCTTTGGTTCAAACTAACTAATTCCCAACTACCTTGGTAGCCTTTCGTCAGATCAACATGAATTGTAAATTTGTATGAGCAAATACGTTGTCGGTTACAGCATAGTGGTATTTCAACTGTCAAAATGAGTTGCAGAGTCGCTAACTAGGCTGTGATGTCTCCAGTAAATCTTTTTTTTCTTTTCTCAGAGTAATACTTAAGAAGTGCAGATATAGAGGGGCTGTCATGTAGGAATGCATTTCTGTTCTAATGTATATGTTGTCAGTTCATATTTATTTTCCATGTTTAAACTTCTTTATTCAAAAAAAAAAAAAAAAAAACATGCATATTTACCAGCTGAATGTGGCGAATGATGCGCACTAAATTAAAGCTTTGCTGATTTAAGAAGTAAAACAGACTAAATACTTCCTTTTCTTTTTTTTTGATGTGACAGTTTTGTTCTCACAGACTTTGCAAGTACGGTGAAGTTGTATGACTTTTTATTCTCAGTAGACCTCATGTTGACACTGCTGCATGTTTTTTTTGAAGATGAAGCTGTATTTGTTTGCCTTTTAATTCAAAGATGGTGTAAAAAGACAAGCAGCTGATATACCAAAATGAGTTTTAACAATAAAGTGAATGTCAGACAGCTGTATGTTCTCTCTTTCCTACAATCTGTTCTTCTATAATTTCATTACTTGGGGAAGAAATGCACTGCATCGCCTCCATTAATGACACGTGTGATGTGTGAACAAGACAATCAGATTTTGGATTAAATAAATCCAACAGTTTTGATAATAGATTAGTCGCTTCTCAAGCAAAAAAGCCTTAACCTGATAATGGCACGATAGGAAATGTTAAGGGATCACAAAGATTAGTACAGTTCATCCTGAGGGGGACATGAATGTGTGTACCGAATTGTATGGCAATCCATCCTAATGTCAAGTACATGGTGGCACCAGAGGAAAATTCAGGATCACTAAAGTCATTAGGGATGGTCCTCTGGAGACCATGAATGTCTGAACATACTAGCATGGCTCATAATATATTGCCGCACTCATTTTGAACATTTGGCTGGTTTTCAGCTTGGCAGTATATGACCCATGTTCTTCAGCTGTTGGCTTATTGAATCTAACCATACCCCCCCTGAGAACCAATGAGGCTTTAGGTGAGTTGAGTAGGGCTGGGCAAAATATGGATATCATATTTATATTGTGACATGAGACTGGATATTGTCTTAGATTTGTAATATGTAAGTGTTTTAAAGGCTGCATTACTGTCAAGTGATGTCTTTTTCTAAACTTACCAGTCATACCGACATTACTGATTTTTCAAAAATCTCATTATTGTCCGTGTTTTGTAAAAGCACCAATGATCAACACTACAATGTCATTGCAATATCAATACCAAGGTATTTGATCAAACACATTGTGATATTTGATTTTCTCTATATCGCCCAGCCCTGGTGTCAAGCACAAATGGCGTGGACTTTGCAAAATTATAATGTTTTAGCTCTTGTTTATTTCAAGGCTCAACCCTCATCTGTATCAGAGGGTTGACTTGTGGCCATGCCTGTGTTCATCACTTTTACAATTAAAGTAATTGTCAGAGCGTAAAGTAAACCTCCTAAAAACCGTTCTGGTGTGAAAATGAGGTCTTTCCTCCCTTAGCTCAGTGTTTACTTAAGCAAAGGGAAGCTGTGGCATGCCATCTGGCCAGGTGCTTGGGCTCAAGTGGATGGCACCCAGGAGCCAGTTCCGTCTCTGGGTGTATTAATAAGTCCCTGCACAGTGACAGTTTCCCTCTAGCTCCTGTCCACCACTTGGGCACAGTCTCTCTCCCTCTCTCAAACACACACACACACACACGCACACACCTCTACAATAGTACACTCGCCCTGATGTCACCCTGCCTTTGGCTTCCGATAGCAGGCTAACATTTCAAGACTGCATTCCTGAGGTCTGCTTACTCCTCGTCAACTCCGGGGACCTGCCGTTTGGCTTCTTGAGGAAAAGGTTCGCTTTCAAAGCTCGAACTTTGTTTTTCTTGTTTTGAAGTGTGTCCTGGCTTTCTGTGCATTAAGAGATGTTTGATTTGGTATTTTACACAAAGGAGAAAGGAAGTTTCTTCTCTATTTAGAACACAAGACTGTGACAGATCCATACAGCATAATCAACAGACTTCAAGCGGCTGGCTTCTGGACCACAAGCCTTTTAGATTGTTCACCTAATTGGCAAGCTGGAAAACCCATTCACTAAAGAGCAGACACTGAAACCTAAAACCTTGACTTGCACTTTCTAAAAGTAGACTTTGGGAGAGATCTACGGCCTCTGCTTGTCACCAGTTTAATTCATGTACCACTTGCTCCACAACACTCTCAAAGAAAAGAGGGGAGCCAATGTTGCCCCTCCTGTTTTATAAGCTAATCATTCACGCAGGAGCAGGGATGTTCCTATTTTGTGTGGTGGTTGTCGCTGGTAGCTGAATTACATTGTTCTCATTGCAGCTACTGCCTGTGGATGATTTGTGTCATTCTAGATTTGGGTTTTGGCAGGACGATTTGTTTTTCCTACACTGCTGGACAAGGCTTTATTATGCCCCAAACTAATTGGGTTGAATGTTACATGTTGAATCAGTGAATAAGGCAAAAAAAAAATGATTGTGTCCTGCTGCTAAATGTTAGTTTAAGGGTGGATGTCTTGCACCGCAAGATTTCTGGAAAGAATTGTGTTATTGTGCCTCGATTTTTTTGCGTTAAAGCGGACCGCACAAAAGGCTGTTGAGGATAAAGGATCAATACCAACCATATGACAAAGTAATTCATTGCACACAGAATAAACGGAAATGATTTTTGGAGTCTGAATATACAATAACATGAAATCATATAGTAGTGAAGGTCACATAAGGCTCTCTCTCGCCTCTGCTGTTCTCTGAAGCAGAGTTCCTCCAGGACTCTTAACACTGTAACTTCATCACCTCACAAACCATGGAGCCACACTAGTCTTGTGAATTTTATCTGGCTGAGAACTGCGCACAGATTTAAAAAAAAGTGCCATATGAATCTCAGTGATTAAGGCGAGGGTGTAAACGGAGAGGGTGAGCTCGGTGACTGGCGTGGAGGCCTGCCACCGAGGCTGGCCTGCTGCACCTGTCTTAACTGCCCTAAAGGAGCAGAGCCTGGGGCCCCCCCCGAGGTGGAGCCCGGCCAAAGGGGGCAGCAGGAGAGAAAGGTAAGGAAGAGAAGCTTAGCGGAGGTTGAGCTGAATGTGATTCCCCTGAAGATCCTTCCCACCGCATGCTCACCCAATCTAAAAATAACGTTTATTAGGTTTAAGTGGAATTAGTGGAGATGTTGGTCGTCAGCATGTTCACGGATATATAGACATAGACTTTCTGACACGGAAGAGTGAGGGGTGTTAATAATAAGAGCCTTGCAGACACACACACATACGCTCACACGGGAGCATGCACATGTGCAAGCTGGCACGGACATGGATGAAAAGACGATCCTCGTGTATTCACTTCCCACATTTGCACATTTCTTTTTAGGGTCATTTGTGCGTGTTGGGAGTCTATCCCACAATCCATAGCATATAGACAGTCAAACACACAGAGGCATATTTGGTCCTGGGTAAAGAGTAGATGCTTTCTGAGATAAAGAGCTTAAACCTTCTCCTGATTTCTCCACTTGAAAACTGGTCTCCCTGCTCACCTTGTCCACCCTGCTGCCCCGTTGTGTTCACTGCTGTAAAATGTCTCGAAATAAGCATGAACCCAATTACTCCAAGTGAAGTAAGAAAATGTAAACTTTATTGCAACTTTGTCATTCTAAGTTCTCTGATTTACAGAAGAGAAAAAACACTTGTAATGGCACAGTCATCGTAATATGTACATTGCGGATACTGCAATAATCCAGACACGCGTGTTGTCCAGATTTAAGAGTGGCATATTAAGGCGGCATGATTCACTCAGTCTGTAGAGGGAAGGAATAACACATCGAAGCTTTTCCTGCAACTTATACGTGAACATACCACAGCATGACTTAAAAACATTCGAACGGGAACTAGAAAAGCTCCTCGGCACGAAGGGCTTGGTTGGGAAAATCACAGTTTGTCTATTGTACATTCAGCTCTGGGAGAGATTAAGACGTAGATGTGTTCACAACATACTGCGTTGCACTAAGACATTTGGTGATTTGATAAGCTTCAGTAGACCTGAGTGTTCAAGTTGATACAGTAAACGTGTTAGATCAAAATTACACAATTCATTTAGTGGTAAAGCATTCACTAAGGTTCCAGAGTCTGTATCATCACTGCTGGCCAGTTAAGATTGTCTGGTGAAGAGCAAATCAATAAAGAAAAGCCAACTAACTAATTAACTCAATGCATCATGGTGCTAAGGGGGTTACATTTCTCCATGGGCTAGTTTTGAATATAGTCGTAAAAAGAAAAAATGGGTTATCTCATTCATATACAATTTGATTAAAGCATTAATCATCGTTGAAACCAAATAAAAAACATATCTTCCATAAGTAATCCTATTGAATTTAGGCAAGCGATGGACGTGAATGTGATTACAATTACTCATCAAGGTTTATGTAAAGTGGCCACTGTACACCTCTGTGACCTTTTATTCAATTATCAAGTATTCCTTTCTGACGAATTCAAGATGGCTACAATAAGATGTCTTACATAGGAGAGCATCTTATTTATGTATTTAGTCTGAAGAGCTCTTTCCCCATGTCGTCCTATTAAAAGAATAGTTCGTCATTTTGGGAAATGCATTTATTCGCTTTCTTGCTGAGTCTCAGATGAGACGATTGCTACCACTCTTGTATCTGTATGGTAAATAGAAAGTCAGCAGCCAGGAGACGGTTAACTTAGCATAAAAAAACGGAGAAGTCACTGCTTCTGCCCAAGAAATAGTCCATCACTTAACCCCTCGCAAAGTCACAACTCTTTGTTATTTTGTTCGAATTAAATAACCGAGATATAAGCTGTTAATTGTTGAGTATGATTGTGTTAGCTTTGGACCAGACTAGCTGTTTCCCCATGTTTCCAGTCTGGTAAGCCAAGCGGCTCCCTTGCGCTGTCTTAATATTTACCATACAGACGTGACAGCAGTATCAGTCTTCTCACCTATCTCCCTGCAAGAAAGCGAGCGAGTGTATTTCCCAACATGTCGAACTATCTGTTAAAAGTCTCATTTCGAGCTGTGGCGTCGTCAACAAGGCTTTCTTCTTTTCTTCTTCAACTTCATTTTGGCGCTGATTTATGAAAGAGCATACCAACACAACATCCGACAGACTTGGTAAAAAAAAAAAGAAGAAAACTGCGGCCCATTTAAAAGCCTTAAAAGCCCCTTACTACAGCAGGTTAGTAAAATGGTAGCATCTAATCTAAATTCAAATATAGCCAGAGTTACAATTACAGTGGCTTGGCCTCAAGTTCATCTGGCTTACAGTACTAAAGGACATTCAGAACTGTCCAACAGATATGATAAATTAAGTTGAACTCCTCTAAGAATAAGTGCTAAGGGTAAGTTTGTTGTGTCTGATGACCCTGTAAAGCAGTGAA
Organism: Leptoclinus maculatus; assembly: GCA_032191485.1. NCBI lineage: Eukaryota > Metazoa > Chordata > Actinopteri > Perciformes > Stichaeidae > Leptoclinus > Leptoclinus maculatus. The sequence goes on from JAVDOI010000007.1 coordinate 11,270,383, forward strand.
AATCCATAATATGAGGTACATTCAAAAAACATCAGCCCGTTGGCCTGATAAGTTCAAGTAAAAAGCCTCTCTGACAGGTGAGCAACACATAGGGTACCACGGTGCGTCACTTTCGGTACGAAGCTTTCTGTGAGCTAATTTCCTCCCAACAAGCCTTTTTCCTTTGTCCTTTGTCCTTCTATATCTTCATTTGGTCTTCTTGAGAGATTCTTTTTAAGCAACAAGGGGGCTTGCTTTGTTCCTCCTTATCAAGAGAGCCAGCAGCGATTCAAACTTTAAAGACTGTAGAAATGCAGTATGTAAACGCAGAGATTTCTCCGGAACTTACATACAAAAAAAACGGAACAGATCAAAAAAAAGTCCGGAAACAAATCAGCAAAGAGGTAAAACCGATCATTTTTTTAAAAAGGAAGAAAAAAAAAAAAAATCATTTTGAACTGTAAAGTGCAAGTATAAAAAAAAAAAATCTTTCTACATATCATCTCAAGCCTTGAGACAGGGTCAATGGTCTTTAGTGGAAAAGTGCAAGTTGAGAACAGCACGAGAAAAAAAAAGAAAAAGAATCTGATTCAAAACAGTAACGGGATAATTCGGGTGACTCATGGATCAGTCATGTGACTCAGCTTCTCCGTAAGAAAACAGCCACCTCCTCCAAGGGCACAGGGTAGTCCTGTAGGAACGTCCCCCCATCGAACACCTGAGCATTCTTGCTGTCCTGCCACTGGAAGCCCCCATCAGGTAAATATATATCCCTCTGCACTGCCCCCTTCTCCACCACCGGTGCCACCAGGACCTGGAAACACACATCGGCTTGGTTAAAAACAAATTCGGAAGCCAAGTATATTGTAACTTGATTCCTTCCCATTGAGAACATAATTAAGTCACCTCGTCTCCGATGAGGAACTGGTCATCAATGGTGAAAGTCATGGGGTCACTGGGACTGAGCCACCACATCGGCCGGTAGATGGGGTTGCCCGTCATCTGCCACTCCTCTGCATACTTTTCTATCAGTGGGATCACATCGCTCTGGTGCTTTGCTATGTAGGCCCGTGTCAGGTTTAGCACCTATGGGTCACCAATGGAGAGATGAGCAATAACGTAATGAGGATTAAAAGTATTTTTGTATAATCGTGCATTTTCATAATTAGGAGTGTTTCCGTGTCCAAAGTAAGCTCAGGAAGAAATCTATTTAGAGTCATTGTCTGCCCTGTTCGGAAGCCTTTTTTTTCTCTCCACTCAGAACCACTTCTAGAGCAACAAGCCGAAACAAAAAAAAACTAAATCATCTGCCTCGAGGATTCACGACAAGAATAATATTGACAATGCGCTCTGCTAAAGCCATTTGTGCCATCTCTACACCCAGACGTACAAACGGAACTTAAAAGCAGCTCACTGTTGACTTAGCGGTTTAACACCGTCCAAGTCTTTCTCCTGTCACGCTCCGTCCAAACTACTTCAGCATTCCTGGAAGGGTCACATCCTCTCCAGTGTCCCATGACAAAAACAAAAACTTGACCGCATCGATAAAAAATGTCTTTTTATGAGTTGGGATTGAGAACATTTGTAGGAATGAGCCTGAAGTCACAGCTCGGGTTTGAGTGGGTCTCTCTCTAATTGAGAAGTTGTGTGTTGCATGTGTGTGGGTTTGAGGTTTCATTGCTATTTGACTCCAATTGCAGTCGCTGCTGTGACCTGTCTATGACTTAAGTATCACACATTCTGGAAATAAAGGTGTGCCAAATTTAAACTACACCCATTAAAAAACAAGAAAAAGACTCATTCATCATTTTTAATGCAGCGGTCTAGTTTCCTCTAAAATGTCTTAAGCCGAGTTTATACATTGAAGACCACGCAAGAGACCAAAATGGAAAACATTGCTGCTGTCAAATGTCTTGCTGTCCAAAAGGCCTATTTTTATCTTTGTCACGCAACACAAGTCACAACCAATATATTTTGCTGCCTCCGTCCTCTCCTAGTGGAAAAAAAGCAGTCGATCATTCCCACTCCGTCACACTTGTCAATTACTCATGGAAATCTTAATTGCCACAATAAAGTATTTTTCCAAGACTTGTCCTCAAATTCATTATCATTCCGGCTCTTGAGAGTGAGAGTGAGCCATAAATCTTGAGGAGAGAGTTTAATTCAGAACAGATGGACTCTTAACCACAGGTGAAGTCGGGAGGGAGCCAGGCAGTCGCTCCTATTGAGGGTAGAAGGGAAGGGGCAGGGGAGCGGGAAAAATAGCCCAAATCTTCTTGATGTTCAGGAACCTGAACCATGAAAAGTCACCCGTATCTGTCACCGGACTCTCTAAGATGGGAGGCCGTTGTTTTCTCGCCGTGCGCGGTGAACAGTGCATTCCTGATTTCCAGCGGAGAGGGACAGGGTTTAGTCCTATCTCTCCTGCTGCCAGCTCTGAGTTTTGATAGACCAGGTCTCAGCAGCCCTCATGCTCCTCTGCAAACACACCGGTGGGAACTTCTCCGCACTGACCCTCAAAACTGAGGAGAGGCTGCTGGGTCAATAAACTCTCCCTCTCTCGCCTCTTTTCATAAGCAATCTCAACCACTGTGCAAAGAAGGAGGGATAATTCAGCATTCACACATCACTTCACTTGATCTCTCCACTGCAAATCTTCACAAGTGAAAATCTTGTTATTCAGTCTGCAAAAGAATGTGCGCCTACTTCGTTCGCTGCTATTGTAATCGTATCTAATGGGGACGGGGCTGATGTAATGACAGCGCCTCAGCCTGAGGCTGCAGGGTGGGCCAAAGTGTTTTCAAGAGGAAAGAGTTGCCGGGTTGGAGCGGCTACATGAGGGGCTCTAACTGCTGTGTAATGTGGTTTTGGTTGTGGTTTTTCAAAATAGAATTCTAGTTGTATACCCGGTCCTCTCCGCAGACCCAGGGTGGAGTGTGGAAGCTGATAACAGGGAGGAAAGCCGTGATCTCCAGCCAACGAATGAACAACTCCTCATCTGTGACCAGGTCTCCAGACAGAGAGCCACCTGAGGGGGGGGGAGAGAGATGGACAGAGGCAGAGAAAATTAGGATATGTTAGTTTAAACAATTGATTCTTTATTCCTTTTCTTGCTTTTGGAATTGGCAGTTCCAAAATATATTGCCAAATATATCCAAATGTTGTTTTGTACAGCACAAAGAGAAGCTTGGGAAAAGACTAACTGAAACCTGCAAAGACTGGACAAACCACATGCAAAGATTGTTTCCACCAACTTGAACAGTCTTGACACTGAGAAAAGAGCTTACAGCTGAGTTATTACACGAGACAACACACAGAGTGACCGGTATCTGAGTGAGTATCTCCAATCACAGCTTGAGAACTACCTTTTTAAAGGTGTATCATATTTTCTTGCAAGCCAATCAGAGAAGACTTGCCTTTTTGGGAAGGGGGGCTTAAAGAGCCTGCGCTAAAACAGAGCGTTTCAGACAGAGGGGGAATGAGTTTTCTGAACATTAACGCATGTGAACATGTTGTAGTAGAAACCCAAAATACAATTATGAACCTGAAAATTAGAATAACGTGACCTTTCAAAAATCTTTATGAAAACGATTGTCATCGACTGGGTCTGAAGACTTCAGATTAGAGTCTCTACATATCACACTATATGATTTTATCTGCTGACAGTAAACACCAGCAGACAGGAATGGACTTTAAAATAAACTGTTTTCTGACAGATATCACTGCAGGAATTTTGAACGTTGCAGGAATAAACCTATTTTTTTTGGCAAAAACAAGAAACTCAGATGCATTCTTTGTCTTGTTTTTTTGTGTGAAATAGTGAAGAATTATTTTGTTTTCATGAAACATTAAGTACGGTAACGTACTGTTAGAGGTGAGAAAAGTGACCCATAGGCTGTGGTATTACCTACTGCATCAGGAATGAGGAAGTTGTATCCCAGCAGAGTGTGGTGCAGCAGGGAGGGAATGATGCCCTTCAGGCCCATTGGGCTCCAGTCGGACTGCATGGGGGTCATCCTCACAAACAGAGGCTTGTGGTTCGACCTGAGACACAAACCGCACCACAATTATAAGACACAATTTAAAAAATTTATCTCTATGAACAGTGGCAGTTGATATTAGGTAAAACAATAACCGTGGATGGAGCATACAAACAAGATGAAATGGTTGAGATCGTTACCGTGTCCCTGCTGTCACCATGGTGGAGTCTCCTATCCTTGTGGCCAGGTCGGCCAGCAGGCTGATGTACTTGTCTCCCCCGAGAGTCTGCGGCGGCCGCAGGACTTGCTCCTCAAACAGATTCCCTTCGCCCCCCTCCAGCATGACATACTCCATCCCCAAATGGGCCTGCAGGGCTCCCACCCTGTCCAGGAACCAGCTCACCGCTCCTGGGTTGGTGATGTTCAGCTTTACACAGAACTTTCCTCGCCACTGACTCATCACCGGGATCTCAAGGACAGAAGTAGAGTCAGGATTAGGCCATGCTCACACTGCTCTGCTTTTTTATCAAACTGCAACTAGTGAATGGAGACCGGCTGCAAGGCAGATGGAAAGTGTTTACTTTGGAAAAAACTTTTTTTTAAGTGTAGGGAAGTTACATTTTTTTAGAGGTGGAATATGTTTTCTGTGAATGGACCGATCACAATGCAGAGGACGTGGACTTTACTGTGTTGGAAGGCAACTCTTTACCACAAGGATACCTCGGGTAAAAGTTAACATGCAGAGGACTTTGCACACGGTTTAATTGAGCTCCACTCAGGTCTCACCAGCTGTCCCTGAGGGGCTGAGGGGAGACTGAGCCAGTGGGCCTCAGTGCCGTCCATGAGGGAGGTGTGGAACTGCGTGGTGTCCACGCCCAGGAAAGGGGACAGGGTGATGGAAATGTTGAGAAGCTTGACAAGTGGGAGGTCCCTGGTCAGTCTCTTGGACATCCCTCTTTTCCTGCTGTTGAGGTAGTCATGGTCCTGCAGAGAGACAGAGAGATACACTGTGATATCTGCATTAACAATCATGAAATGTCAAAACTTTGCATTAGTGAGGCAGCCGAATACCAGCATCACTTAAATGTAATTTTCTCAATAATTGCTTATGTTGCATCTAAATAATTATCATACAATATGATGCACTAATGGAATAATTCATATGTTTATGAGCTGGAATGACAAATATCTTTATATTAAGAATGCTCGCTTCACATTTGACACATTGATCTCCCCATGCGGACGCATTGCTTTGTACTATATGACCTCTGTCAGAACATTTTAACGTATATTTTAATCCTTTGGAATTAACATGGTCAAGTCAAACAGAGATGTCAGGTTACATAACTATGGAACAAAACCTTTTAAGAACACAAAGATTGACCCCAGGAGAATAACCGGCTGTGGGAAGAAAGGGTAGATTAGCACATTTTATGTAACTTTTCTGTCTGATGTTTAATTTTTGTTCTGCTTCTTTCCTGAATTTGAATTTTACATAATTGTCAAACATAAAAATGAACACAAAGAAGACCAAAACATAAGTTAGCATCTGGTCTTAAAACTGGGTTTGCGAAAAAAGCTGCATTATTTAGTGTCTGGGTAATAACTTTAGAAACATGGCAAACTTATTAATAACCCAAATTTTCCACCGCCTGCACTTCCAAACTAATATAATTAATGAACACTTGTAAAACTGGAGTGAAAGAGAAGCCTAGTTTCTTTTATTATTTCATTTTACAGAGGATCATTGTTGCCGGTCACACTTCTGTAGAGCCTCAAACTTCACAGACAACTACAAGTTCCATAAGTTTCCATGCAGCACTGTTCATTTGGCTGATTCTATATGACTTTTATGGGGGGGGGGGGGGAACTGGGTGACAACAAAACTGGCATAATATCTTTGATGTACCAGAAAACGTGAGATTGTGGGTGAGGAAAAATCTTGTTCAACAAATGACATCCATCAACGGACGTGTGTTATTCCTCCCATTTCCACCCCTTCTTTTTAATCCTTTCACACCTTCTGATCTGGTAATGGGAACGTATTGTAAGCATAATAAACTCAGTCTCTCTGATGGGCAGATTGTGTGAAAGTCCCCCACCTCCTCGCCTGTTGCTGCAGCATCAAGCCAGTGTCAGGATCACCTACTCAAGTTAGTCTTGGCTGACATCCCGTCTAATCTCAACACACCCAATTCTTTCCCATCCCTGCGGTTACCACACTCAGAGCAACCTGAGATCAGTCGGGAGAGTCTCTGTTTGTCCTCTCTCTGCTATATGTTGTTTGTAATGGAATATCACCGGGTATTGACTTAGATCCACTTGACAGTGGTCCTGTTGGTCTTGTTTCCAGGCAGTTCCCGACAACTTTCAAGGACTTGGAGAACTGGATAAATGTGAACCAGTGATAAACACCACGTACAACTTTTTAACCAGATATGGACCAAATCATGAAGTTAAGAATCCCTGAAACATATTACGTGATACATCACATTTACATGGTTTAAGGCAATTCAAAAGCACCCTGCAGGTAGTGTGGTCTGCACTCAGGGAAACTCATTTTTGAACATGAAGGCATGAAGCCCTAAAAAAAAATCTTTTTTTCTACGTTATGACATGTGTGTGAAGCTGTCCTCCCTCATTCACTCCCTGCCTGTCTCCAGCGCTCTGGAGGCCCACGAAACCTCTTTCATCTCTACCCTTGACGAGTTTTGAGCGGCTGACCGATAAACCCTCAGCTGCCTCACTGCCTAGATAGTCGAGGAGGAGGATTACAGGAATCTACAGCCACACTGCGCAATAATCGGCTGAAGGAATGAATTGTGAATACTGTAATGAATATTCCGGGGTAGACCAATACTAAGGGGGTTCCCAGGTTCCAACAGAAAGTTAAACATTGATAGCTTTGCAGACAGCTTCTCTTTAGGTACACGTATACATTTAAATGAGCAAAGCCATGGAAATACTTTTCTTCAAAACTATTTGGAAACTATTTGTTCTCAAATAGTGTAAAAGGCCCCTGAAATGATACATTCCTCTCGAAATTGTTGTATTTCTTGTTGAAACACTGTTAAAATTGGGCATAACTAACAGGACATCGCTTAGGGAGATACACAGTTCTTTTGATTTAATCAATGTGTGAACATTTCTTTCTTCCGATCTTTGCCTTTTAAAGATGCACCGTTTAATAGAAAGTAGAAGATGCGATGCTACATAGTCACAAGCTCTTTTTCATGTGCTAGGATGAACATTAAGCTTTGTGTTATTAGCTAAATGACTGCCATCTTCACTCGGCTCCCATTTAACGCAAAACTACGATTCTTTGGCTCTGCCTCTTTGAGGGTGAACCTTTTTTGAGCCTCCAGAGCAGGTCTGCCGTTGAAAGATTCCCCAGTCTGCTAAAGACTTTGAGGCTGGGGGTACAGAGACGGTACGGTGAGGCCCAGTGATGAGCTCGTACCATGTCAGAGAGGAGGGTGGTGGAATGTTCATTGAGGCTGATGACTCCCTCCCCTAGCTGGTGTCTCCTCAGACGATTAGAGAAGGTCCTCAGCTCCCTCTCCACCTTCGGCCCTGAATCCACGTTGGTGAGCAGCTTCCAGAACGGCAGCCTACAGCACACACAGAGGGATCATACAAAACCTGATCCTGGATGGATTATAGTTTATGAGTAACTAAAGCCCCAGTTCCACCGAAAGCCGGATATACTACGGATGTCCCCGGATCACCCCATATCACCACGGATAAAAAGAGGTGAGATCCGCGGTGATCCGGGAAGGAAATCGTCCAGGATGAAAACACATTTGACATGTTTCCCGGTTCTACTACGGTTCTACTACGGTTCCGCCACGGATCACCCCTGTTCAAGCCTGGTTTATCCCGGATTGCCACGTCAGGGTATAAATAGTTCTGATTTTCAGTTGGGGTGAATCGGGGTGTCAACTAGCTCCCGTTTCATCCCGGATTAACACGGTCCTACTACAGTTACGCTACGGTTCATCCCGGTCCTACTACGGTTCTTCCCGGATGCGCTACGATCAACGCCGCCCCCCTCTCTATTCCCAGATGGCCACGGATCACCCCGGATGTTAGTTGTACGTCCGGCGAGCCGCTCGTCTTCCCGGATACGCCGCGGATGGCCACGGTTCACCACGGATGGCCACGGTTTTACTACGGTTCATCACGGACCCCCCCGGAACGTCCCGGACTGACTACGGTTTCACTACGGTTCCACTCCCGGATGACCCCAGATCAGATCCGGGGACATCCGTAGTATATCCGGTTTTCGGTGGAACCGGGGCTTAAATCTCAATCTAAACAGAACTAACCACAGCGCGTTCATGTTGGGCAGCTCCCTGCTGTGGTGGAAGAGTTGTTGCACTGCTTCCTGGTGAGCAGCTTTCACATTGTGGGCCACACACACAGTGTACTGCAGAGGGAGACGCTCCATACTGGGCAGCGACTGCAGGCAGAACTGCTGTCTGCTGTCCACCCCCAGCTGCAGGGGAATATCAGGAGACACAAACACGGCAACACCTGTGTGGTGGGAAGCAGACAGGAGAGGGCACAGGATGTTAGTTTGTCAGCATTTCATTAATTGTTGTCTCTGAGAATCAGATGATAAAATGTCTCACTTTAAACAGATATCAAGTGGCCCTTGATGTAAAGCTATCAAAAGCAATGTAAGCATGAGACGGTCCATTGCAGATTCCTCTTATATGACATAGTGCTTGAGTGATACTGAGACCAGGGCGAGTGTGACGGATGGAGTATGGGGAGGTAGAGTGTCAGCTGATATTGCTCCACTCAGATGTGAGAAAAACACTCGCTAGAATGAGATATAGCAGTATGCGGTTAGATGAGTTTACACCGGGACTGCTGGCAACTTTCAAGTAGGTAGGTTACACTGCACACCAACGAGAGATGGCTGGGATACATATCCAAAGTCACATTGAAGACAAATACTCTTTTTCCCTTCAGGGTTTTACTATGAAGCACATCTCTTATTCAACCTCAGTGTGGAAACTAGCATTTTCTCTCCTACTGTATGTATATTGTATATGCCGCCTTCCAGAGGCCGCGTGAAATGATAAGATTATGCGAAGCAGATAATTGTGTCTGCAGATGTAGCTGCCCTGCAAGGAATGCCCCGTCCCTCTCAGGTTACCCCCACCCCCTATCCTCACCACTTCTCACCCGTCGTGACTCCCACCTTCTCCCTCCCAGCTTTAACCACCTTCCTCTCCTCTCCGCTCGGCACCGCTCTGGTTCTGTCCCATCTCGGGTCAGCAGAACCCAGGCCAGTGCCTCCCGCCCAGACTCTGACCCCGGGTCTACCTCGCTCTGCACAATCTGCTCAACAATCAGCGCAAAGTAGCCACACTGGGATTTGGTAGCTGATAAATTAACAGATTAGTGTGCAAGACCTGTTTTCAAAGCAGGCAGGCAGTCTGAGAACCGGGCCTGAGAGCTTGGCTCACTTCAGCCACCCTCTCTAGTTTCAATGGGCTTACTGTTTTCCTGCAGGCAGGGGTACCAGGAGCAGGCAGCACACTCACGTACCGGTCCATAATCAGATTAATAGTTTCAGAGATCAGTATTAAAGTGCTGCAAAAAGCCTAGTGAAGAGCCTTCAACCACAGGGTACTTATCACGTGTTTGCAACGGATAATGTCAAAGAGATACTGGTAACTCCTCAGCTGCCCCTCACAAGGTATTAGGTCACCTCCCAACTGCTTGTTATAGATTCATAATGGCAGATAAATGTAGATTTTTGCAGAAAACACAGTTATATATTCTAACCGCAGGGGATGAAACATTTTAATATAGCAAAGGTGCCGTGAAACTGTGCATGTCAATAATGTACTCATACAGTGGAGTAGAAAATGGGGCAGCGGTGAAAATGTTATAGCTTTATGGAAGGATGGAAGTGGAATGCAGGCAGTGGAAATAGAGGCGACCAGAGTACACCAGACACCGAGCAACCTCGTAGAATGATGTGCAGATACAGCAGGCTGCAAACAGTGTGTTTTACCAAAGTGCGCACAGGGTGGAAAGTGAAGTTTAAGTTTGCAAGCATGACTTCTTGAGTCATATTTAATTTGTATGGGAAATGACAATGCAGGGCCTCAAGGAAATGGGACAATCTGGTCAAAGCAGCTGTACCTTTCATTCCATCTTTGACTAATCATGCAGAGTAGAATGGTAAATATACTAAATCCTGTCTCCTGTGTTTCTACAGTTCTACTCAAAGCACTTTGCATGTCCCGGGATGCATTTTCAGTATGGAAGGAACTTCTGATCGAAAAGGAACTTCTAACCTCAAAGTTCAGCGCTCAGAATGACACGGACAAACATCTTTGACCGAACAGTATCTCCAGATGCATGTACCATACAGGAGCAGGAATCAATAAGTGTTATTTAAAGCAAGTGAAGCAGGTTTGAAGCCTTGAGTTACAGCCAAGGTGGGGTGCACAGGAGTTAAAGGGGAAGCGAGAGGAAGGACCCTATTTTTAGAACAAATCCTTAAACACTCCAAGCTTCCCCCGAAATATTTTCCACTAGCTCTGAAAAGCTAAATGATATGCCTGACCGACCGTATCCACTCACCTTCAAAGCAACAGATACGCCAAGGTAAAAATGAATGAAAGTTTACTGCGCACATTTGAATGATTTGACACACACATGCCTCAAATTTTTACAGCTGTTGAACGAACACACAAATCATGCAACCTTGGGTCGCCTCTTTACACACGTACGTGCATTCTCACACACACACGTCCTTTAATGGGAAACTGTAGACTTCCAAGAAAAAAACAGAGCAGGACTTATAGGACCATAAAGGTTCGGCACTTCCTCTGGCTCAGCCTGAGCTGAACGTTTGGAGGTGGCAGCGGAGGTGACCCCATGCACCTTCTGATGGGTCAGGAAGGTTTTAATGTGGCGTCTAAGCCCTCGGAGAGTGGCTGGTCCAGGTGGAAAACGCCGCCGCCTGACTCCCTGCTGCTGTTGTCCAGATGGGCTACACTCTTTTACCTGTCATATTTATACTGTTATTTATGACACTTGTGCACATTTACAGACCTGACTGGGGTTATAAAAGGTGCATTCAAATGCTAACTATGCGTGTGCGTGCAAGTCTGTGTGTGTGTGTGTGTTCAGGCATGCATTTCCTTAACAATGGAAACTTAGTTTCTGTGCCCAACCTCAAGAAATTGACGGCCACAAAACTGGGATCTTGCCATGGTAGAGACTTTCTCTGCTTCAATTCCTATCATCAATCAGTTTTATTGTTGCAAGTGTGAGACGCTGTGTTCTGCACAAATGTCCCAAGAAGAAACATGAAAACAGATCTGACAAGAAGATCTCACATTTGAATACTTTGATGTAATATCAAAGTATTTATTTACCATTTACTTCAGTCTCAGCTGGTGAAGTACGCATACTGCTAAAGCAATTCAGTTCTAGTGTTTTCAGACAACTTCATTGCTAGATTTTGTTTTATTTTAGATAATGAAATGCTCGCTCAAACAAGGATTTTTTTCAGAGCATTTATAAAAGATATTTAACAAAGGAAACAGAGCTGACCTGAGCAATCACAGAGTGATCACGTGTTGTGTTTATGTAGACGGTTGTGAATGAGCCGATACATACTGTAATTACATCAGTGGACAGACGCTCAATTTAAAAGGGTCTCTCTCCGCTGTCTCTTGTTTGTTGTCCTTGATGGAAATGATTAGGTATAGGTGATTGATATATATATATGTATATGTATATGTGATAGGCCTCTCATACAGGAGATGACAGCTTGCTTTTAACAAAGCTTGAATTGGCTAAGTGAGTCATTGTTAAAGTGTTTCACCTCTTGCTCGTTCTGGAAGAGTCAAGGTTTCGGGGCAGCTGCCCAGAGACCTTCTGGTGACCGGTTGAGTAACAGATGGGCAGCTTGTTTTCCTTCTACATGCAAGCTGGATTTTTTTCAGCATTTGTTTCTGTATACCTGTGACTCAGTGATCTTGGGTTGACATAAAGACAAAGAAAAGGCGAAGGAATTCTCAACCACGAGAAAAAAAACACTGTAGAAGAGAACAAGCCTTCACTTCACCTGTGTTTTCCGTTGTTATTTGGTACTAAACCTTGCTTAAGTAAGCCGCCTCAATTATATTTTAGGAGAAAGTGTTGGTATTTAGTCCACCAGGCCTCAGCTTTGTGCATTCAGCTAGAAGAGAAAATGCTGGGACTTTTGAATCAAGGTCCACTTAACTTTCCACGAAAAACAATATAAATTAACGGCCAAAAGTATTGCTTTTTTAGAACGTTTTGTACTCAGATTTCTGTGTAACAGTCACATTTTTCTGTAGTTATCTTGCTTCACTATTGCTCACCAGTAGGCACCACAATGGAAATGCGTTTTCACTTATTGCTCTCATCCTTGTCGTTATAAGGTTCTGTTGCATCAAATAAAGCTGATTAAGTATCATTATCTGAAAGAAAAAAAATAAAACTACATGACGGTTACATAACTTTTATGCCTATCTGTGTGTTGTGGTTGGCCGGGCCCTTCTGAGAGAGACAGTACAACAAACGAGCAGGAGCAGTAAAGTATTGTTTCTTTGGATCCCGTACGGAAAGACTGAGTCAGAGATAGAAATAAAAGAAAAGGGGTGGGAGATGGTGAGTGGAAGGAGAAAGAAAAAAGATAAATGCTAAAATGATCGATGGAGAGACCAGAACCATGAAGGGAGAGAGAGAGAAAGAGGTAATGTGTATCCACATCCGCATATGGACTTGTGTATGTGCGTGCAGGAGCTGGTCTTAGATCTTTAGGAGATGCTGTCAAGTCTGGCAGAAATTGTATTTGATTCTAATCTCTGATGCTCAGATATGAAGAGACAGTAGATAAATTACTGTTATTGAATCCAGAGCTATGTAATGTTAAAGTTAGAGCTATATCACACTCTCATGTATTACAACAGCCGGCTGTGAAGACAAATAGTATCTCTCCAAGCCCTTATTTGTAATGATGAGTTGGGGAAAGTTTGATGAGAGCCAAGGTATTTGTCTGATGTAAACATACAGTATCTGTTTCTGCATGCGAATGAGGCCCTGTGATTATGAATAACGCTCAAAGGATTTTAAAAGGATTTTTTCACTCTTGTATTTTTTACCTTCAAATATAAAAATATATTTGAGGGTAAAAAAAGTAAAAAGATATTTACCAATATCCCAAATAGGATTATACAATCGAATATTAGCATTGAAATTAAAACGATCATATCTGTGTGCGTGTGTGTGTGAGAGAGATACAATAGTAATAAAGTAGCCAGAACTAAAGCTCAACTTGATACTGTAAATATTTATATTATATAGTACAATAATAAACAGCAAAAACTTCTCTTTTTATTTATTTATTTGGACTTAGTGAATTTAAATTGAAGGGTTTTAAATACACTAGCTGTGATTTAATAATAAATAAAATCTAAAATACATTATTGATGAAATGTTAATCCTTATGTAAATGTTAATATTTGTATATGTAAATTAAATTATTGAAATATATTTTTCAAATGCTGACCTGCAATGGACACTGTAATGAAGGCAACTACATTAATTAACAAAATAACTGTTGGTGTGTCTACAGTTAGTTTCAGTTCTCATTTTAGGACATGGACACAGAGACAGAGGCCCTCACTGTAATAGTATTGTCCCTCCAGTATTGTATTAAGTCAACAGGCAGCACCTGGTTACTGTCATGTGATTTGACCAAGTGCACTAATCATTTTCCAAAGTATAGCTACCTACTGTATATCTATACTATTTCTGCTTACATGTGCTCACTGAAACCTTGTGTACATTGGATCCTTAAAACTTCCAGTTGAGTAAATGTAGGCATAAGCACCCAAAGCTTTGGGACAACTTAGACCCCTCTTATATTTTTCATGCAGGATGTAGTTTCAGTGATATCTAATCTGTTCTAAGTAGCCCAGTTGTTTTTGTATGGATAAAGACAGGTGGGGCTATGATAAGTTCCTCCAGTTGGCAACACTCTCAAATGTCACTCTACCGCACAGCTGCATATATCTTCTCCCCTTGACTCCCCACTTTACTTTTCTACCTCTTCTTGAACTTGCTACTTTTTGCTCTCTTTGCGTAGTTATGTCTAATCTCAACTATCACAGTACAGTATGCATTCATTCTGTTGCTCTGTGGCTCTATGTTTCACTCCGTTTGTCTTGCTCTTTAACCGTCCCCAGGAGTCCCCTCAGCTCAGTCAGTCGTCAGTCACAGCTCCATGTTGCCTACCACATTCACAATGTGCTCCTATACCTAACTAGAGTCAGTGGAGACAGGTCACATGCACGCACACACACACATGCACGCACACACACACACATGCACGCACGCACGCACGCACACACACACACACACACACACACACACACACACACACACACACACAGCAGTCAATGGGGTTACACAGCTGTTAATATTACACTAAAACTGCAGTTAAAAAAAAAAGCCGAAATGCAGATGTGTCAGTCCGTTGATTATACTGTATATAGATTTCGCCAAAATTATTAAGACATGTGGTGACTCTTTTACTTTTTTTTATTACCACTGGAGTGCTGCCTTTCATGAATCTGTTTTGAGCAAAACAAACATGCCACATCCAACTGAAACTGAAGCAGCACACCTGCAACTAATTTAGAAATAGGGCGGAATTATCGTCATAAATGGAAATTGGTTTGGTTAGTATCAAACATGGTCAATCCAGCTTCTCTCTTTTGGTTAAAAGCAGCTGAGATATTATTGACTGAGAAGTGCAAAGTCTCACATACAAGTATACAGTGAATGTTTTAAGTTAAATACACTTTTGCGGACGCATTGAAACCTCAGCGGCTGTGCTTTCTGTACAATTTTACTTGAAAACACAACAATGAACACAAAATATGGCTAATAAAAAAAAAGATTAGTTTTGGATGTTGTCTTTATTTTATGTGCTGTACGTGATTTTTAGTTCTGCATTCAATTAGAATTGGTCGGTTTACATGCAAAAATAATAATAATGTTTCACTGCCAAAACTAGGAACAAATCAATAATCTGATTAAGCCTTCACACGGTTGCATAAACCCACAGTTTCCCATAATGACCCTACTTACTATCCACATAATGGTGGATTGTTTTTCTCCACAAAAGCTGCTGTAATTGCTTCCTGTCCCACAACAATAACACACTTATGACTCTACCACATTGTGCTGTTTGTCGCATATTGCAGCTTAAAATGAGATTCTGCAAGTCACTTTTGTCAGAGCTGTTGGGAAAAATAGGATGGCAAGTGCAGCTAAGTCTGGTATTGCAGTCTAATATTCTGATGTTCACAGATGAAGGTAAGGAGAGGTAATGGTGTTCCAACCAGTCCGATGTGCACAAGAGCACAGATGCGTGTGTTTTTTTTTTGCATTTCATCAACGATGAATTCAAGGTAACCAGCGGATCTGATATATGAAATTGCAATGCGCATTACACAAAAACGACGGCTGCAAATAGACCATGTACCTACACCTGAAATGAGGTCATCATACAGGATGCAAACTGTTGTGGATGCCAGTAATTATCAGACAACTAAAACTGGGTTCTGTATTCTTGTTCTACAAAATGAAAATGAAACATACAGCAAATAAAAACTATGTGTCTGACTATGAAAGGTGCACAAGCAGCACAAGTAAGTTTTGGTGTCAGTCTTGATGTTACATCAAAGTAGCGGTACATCATTGGATTGCACAGCCCTCTATCTATTGCGCTTATCCTCCCACCGGGGCTAATAGGGAATCATACCAAGATACCAAGTTTATGTCACTGCAGTTCAATAAAATAGCACTTTTCTACCTGCAACACAAGACCCTGCAAGTCTGATGGTTAAACACTTTTGTTGGTGGTGATTAAATATTCTTGACACATTAGCTAAATCTGAAGCATGGCAGTCTACATTGTTAGGTCTCTTTAATATTTAACTCATGAGCTGCATGCATGAGAGAAGAAAGACAGTCCAAATTCATTGAAAAGATTCATCAATAATAATTTCCACTGATCCTAGGAATAGGAAAGCAGCCTAGTACAAATTGCAAAACGTCTTCAGTTGTGAAAAACTATTCTCATGAGGCACATCATGTAAATATAAGAGGCAAACAAAAACATCCTTGAACTTTAAAAGGAGATATCATGTTAAACCTTTAATGATCCAATAGGCATCGCTGTCATTGCTGAGCATCAGTTTCTCGGTTTGGGCTATGTTCAGTGTGTGTCTGTGAGTGGTTACTTGGCAACGTTCAAACAGTTGTTCTAATCGGGATCTCATCTGTGTTTTTTTTCTCTCTCTCTGTGCAAAGCTAAACGGAGAAACAAAGGGTTACCGGGTCCTGGTAATTACTGCCGTCCTCTCACAAGGTGGAAAAGGGATTTAAGTCATGTGACTCTCTTGTTAAGCCTGCCACCGTGTTATATAACATCCCAAAATGTGTATGGGTGTGTATGTGCGCGTGCATGTGTGCATTTGTTTCTGTCAGTATGTGAATGAATGTGTGCGTGAGACTGCTGCAAACAATCAGCGAAGTCATAATAGGTGATTGTTTGTGTCACCTCATTGGCCGATGTCTCGCCGTTTCACCCTGATCTAGACGCTGTTTGGCACTTTGACTTTGTAGCTACACACTGCACACACACGCGTACACACAGTATGCACATGGTTCCCTAAACACACTGACGAAGAAGTACATGTTGCAATGTGCATGTGTGTAAAACTGGATTCGGAAATGTCTGATTGTAAAAAATAGTATTGCATTTATCCAAAATCTTTCAAGAATGAAGAAGCTAAGTAAGCAAACTCCACACAAACACAACTTGAGCGCATAGTCCCTCGAGGTTGCAGTAATGTTATAACCGCTAGCACCCAACACACATGTGCACACACACACGACATGTTCCTCATCAGTCACATTAACCATTCCCCCCCCCCCCTTGGTCCCAGGGTAAAATCAAACAACTCCAAAATAACCTGATGAGTTATAAGAGTCAGCAGCGCCATCATCCAACTCGCCCCTTTAATAGAAACAAAAGGCAATTACCTCGGTATCCCTAAGGGTTAATTTAAGATGCTGGAGGTGGTTTGCTTCCCTTTGTAGTCTAATCCCTAAATTAATCAACTGAGATGCCACAGACAGTATTGTGTTACATTCTATTAGCGGGATGAACGTCCTGTCCAGTCAGTGGTGTGTGTTTTTTGGGGATGCTGGTTTGGGAGGCGGTCGAACCATTTTTCTCAGCTCAAACACAAACAAACGTGCATGAGGGGGGTGGTAAGAAAACACGACAACATCCACAGGGCTTCCCTCACACCCTGGGAGTCACGCCACACATCGTATACCCACTGATGTGGGGTCCAATTTCCAAAAGCCCTTGTGCTAACCCTGCACCAATGGCTAGTGTGGAACAACAGCTGACAATGGGTCATTTGACATATTTGAGAAGGCCTTTTTTTACTGTAACGGACCAAGGTGTGAAGAGGAACTTACTGCTAATGAGATAGCCTCCACTAAGAGTAAATCTCAGCTGATGCAAATAATTGTTTGCAACAACGACCTCTCACCTGAGGAGCCCAGGAAGTAGCGTTCCAGGGCAGAGCCAAAGCCAGAGGGATTGTCCTTAAGATCGCTCACAATGAAGGGCTGCGTGGTGGCGTTCTGATCGTTGATCGGCCAGGTCTGACCCCGGACACTGGCGCCGCCGTACCAGGACACGTTGGTCATGGAGAAGCAGTCCTGAAAGGATGCACAAAAACAAAAAAAGAGAAAGACACATAAGGAAAGGAAAGAGGTATAGAGGAAGATTTATAATCATGAAGACCGAGGGAAGACAGCAACTGAACTCAAATAGATGCTGACTGGATAAAATAAATGTGTAGGATGTTTGAGAATTAATGGAGCTGATAGAAGAAAATGCAAGTTCAATTTGATATAAGACAATTTAAATGTTTAAGCAGACTTAATACATACTACTGTACATTTAATTTATGAGTGGATATAAGGTGAATTTGACTGTAGTATGTTTCCAGTGCCTGATTTCTTGGATAATTCTGGGTAAATGTATTTGACAATTAGTGCAAGTTATAGTTATTTAGTGCAGAAATGAAGGGCACACAAGACGGTCTCAGAAAGCATCGCACGCAGAAGGGATTGAATGGCAAGAAAGTTTTTTAAGAGAAAGCGTGTCCTTCCTCAAAGCGTCTTTAAGTGTGGGGAACAAATGCGCAAACCGGCAGCTCATTTATTTCACAATCAGCAAATCTGGGCTCTGCTAAGGAGCTTCAAAACAGGTGCCAAATGGTCACCTGAGAGGCGCCAGTCAGGATTTTGAAAATTGGAAAAAATAAAGGCGTCTTTTAGTTTGGAAAGATTTTCTGTGAGCAGTCGCGCCACATGACAGGGAGTTATGGCGAGGAATGTTCCAGTGGGGACAGATTAACTTTGATAATTAAGCTGGGGGGAAAGTACAGTAAGTACTGTGTACGTACAAAAAACGTGTGACGAAGCAGATTTAACACGAATGTCTGCTCAGTGCAGTTCAATCGGGGGTGTAGAGAGGGAAAGGATGAGGGAATCACGCACATTCTTTTTTTTTCTTCATTTGGTCTGTGACAGCATGTCAACTCAAACGAATCACTCAAGCGTCATCATTGTATTTTGTTTCAAATTATTTAATAGGATGTCGTAGTTTTTTCAGAAATGTAATTTAAACAATTCCAGCTAAATTAAATTGACCTTACATAATTAAAGGCTTATTTTTTGTATTTTTTTTGTATTTGAATCAAATGAGCCAAGATATTTATGACATTGGATTAAACACCATAGTCTGCTGCAATAATCCCTGTTTTTTTAGATAGTTATTTGATTTAATTTGAATACAGTCTCTTGTGGTTGACAATAAACAATTCGGTGGTGGTTGAAATCAGGGACATTTAGGTAGACCTTTTAACTGATTCATATCACAGTGCAAAACTACTTTTTTTGCACCATAACATTGCGCGTAAAATGTTCATTAACATTTCATTAAGTCTGACTGTGTTTAGTGCGACTGAGAGAAACCCTACCTTCAACTCCACATGACAGTGCACCGGCGTCCAAGTCATACTGTAACACTCTGTCTCCGTCTCCTCATTCACATCCAGCGAGATTTTCACATCGGCCACCGAGTCCCACGTATAGCAGAACTCCGTTTTATTCAGCCAGCACAGGTTCCTCACGAAGGGAACCTCGATGTCGGGATTCCCCACGTTCCCGACGTCTATCTCCACATAGGTCTTGTCCTCCGTTAGGGTCTGTATGACCAGTGAGTGGGTTCTTCTCTCCCAGATCAGTCCGCTAAAAGTCCCCCTAAGGATCCAGTTCTTGTTGGGCTGGTCCACCACCTGCCAATATATGATCCCGATGGTCATGACAAAGAAGACGGCCACCCCGAGACAGGCAATAGCTCCTTTCCAGGTCTCGTTCATCTCCTTCAATCCTGTGTCCCATGTTACCTCTGGGATGGGGCTAGGGTTCCTATTTCGAGCGTGGGGCATGTTGTCTTCGAGATCAGCAAAGAATCAAACACAAAAAATGCTGTAGAAATCTCTTTGCGTAAAAAAAACTCTGCTGCTTCATCATCACGTCATGGTGTTTTCAGTATGGCTACGGGGTAAACCAGCCTACTCTTTATCTTTACACCGTTTACACTGTTGTTGTTTTGCGCAATTGTGCCTGCAACAGTGACCTGTCATGTGAAGAAAGCTGTGAGAAAAAAAAAATCCAAGCGAGTAAATAAAACAGTATGAATGAAGAAGTGACTTACCACATACTGCTGCTGTTTTAAAAGAGTTGCATTTGTAAATTGCATTGGCTGCAGTGAGCTCGTGAGCAGCCCCAAGCCGGGTTTGGCAGCAATGCCTACGAATAGCTCCTAAGACGCTGTCTTGCTTGCCCTGCACTTTCTGACGTAATGCCGGGTTGTTTCTTCAGAGGAAAGGTAGAGAGAGGGAAATGGGGGATCAGGAGGGTTTGGCTGAGTCTTGGAACAGCCCGCCGGGGCGAGGAGGCCACGGACAGCCTGAAAGGGAGGGATCCCCATGCGTGTTTGCAAACTCTCCGTGCGCTCTCCGTGCGTAAAGACTGTGGAGACTTGACATCCGGTGTTTTGGTAGACGGGCAGGGCGTCATTTGCCAGCCCTATCCAAATTTGATCATGTGGTGTTCCATATTTTAATGGCAAGCAAAGAGTGATGTCTGAAACTGATTTCAAAATGACAAGTACCTTAGTAGTGGGATAGTTAAGTCCAGGGAAGTCTTCATGCCATGTGTGTTTAGATTAGTTGGCTACAAGGGCTTATTAATCAAACTGGCCAAGAGGTGAATAATACATGTCCAGTGTTTAATAAATTATTTTTAATAGAATTAAACAAAAAGGAATTTAGTTGGTTATGAAGATTTGGTTTGCATACCGGGGACTTGGTTGCATGTCGAGGTTAAAATGGCTTTGAGGCGGTTTACGTTGACAGTTCTGCTCAGTTTACAAAGTGTGATGAACCACCTGTCATCCACCAAACTTCCATGCTGAAGCTCCAGGGTCAGTGCTCTCTAATCACCATGACCAAGTATCTACTGTATAACCATAACTAAGTATTATATTTGTCATTTTAGACTACTTTTATTCCATTTTACTCTTACATTTACAAAATTACACTCAAAGAAATGTCTCATTAAAAAAAAGCTAAACCTGAAAGAAGAGTTATGAGAATAAATATGCAATGCAGGTGGACTACTGTTTGACAATAAATGTGCTGAGTCAATGTATTGATGTACAATACAAAGCATTGCTCGACTCTTAGCTCCCACAGAATCATATCCTTTGTAATAACTTTCTGAAACCTAAACTGTATGCAGATTATGTCGACTCATTTTAATCTCAGTGTCACTATCCATTTATTTCAACACAGTTCTTACTGTAACATGGTCACGGCTCTATTGGTATCCAACAACAACAACTCTATCAGACCCAAAAATAAGACAAGAGGAATCATGGCTTGAACAATGTTGTTATGTTTGTAGGTTAAGGTCTCTTCCGCGGTGCTGTGCACAAGATATCCCAGTGCAGAGTGTCGGCTGACATTCCTTGAAGATCAGTTGCCCCCATCCCCGTTTATGCATGTCAGCCCCCCCATCCCAATTCATCACATAACTCTGGCAGGGGCAGAGACACTGGATAAGGCTGTGGGAACCTGTGAGAGCACTCTGCCTAATCGTCCCACTCCGACTGCAGTCGATTTCAAAATCTCTGGAAATCAGAGTGTGACTTTGAGGCGATTTAATGACAAACTTTCAGGATTTAATGACAAACTTTCAGGACTGTGTCAGTTGTCATATGATAAGAAGGCGCAGAGTACTGAGCATCTTTGAAGACATATTTATACAGCTCTTTGCCTCCAACTGTTTCTGATGTTGCATTTGTGTGCATATACATGTACTGTACCAGATTAATCAGTGTTTGCATGTGTTTGGGTGTGCATGCTTGAATTCGGACCCATGAAATTCAAGTTCACATGGGCTTGTGGCAGCCAGGCTCTTGGGTCAGAGGTCAGTCCTATGACATCAACGGAACATCCAGGAGGGAGGGTCTAAATTTACCCGCCATCCAGATTGCTCCCAACTCCATCCCTTGCGGCTATTAATAGATAGAGGACTTCTGCGTGGCATGCACCCACTCTCTCCGGGAGTGTGAACATGGCACATGAAAAAACAGAGGAATCTGACCTGAACTGGCCACTACCTCTGACCACTCATCTAGTGTTGATGGCAAAGGGGCAAGGGTTTAATTAGGTGTGGGGTAGAGCGGCTAATGGTTTATGTTTTAGTGTATCAAGTGGACTGCTTCATTAAGCCAAGAGAAAGTTCAAAATTGCCATGATTTAAAACTTGGAATGAATTAGTTTGACATGTTACCATGCTAATATTTGGTAATTAGTACAACACATTAAGTAGCAGAGGATAAAGCCGCTCTCCTTTTATGTGGGTTGTTATCAGAGCTTCTCTGTGCTTTGTTTACATAGCTAGGCTGGCCGTGCATGCATTTCAGTGCATGTGAGTCTCTCTGGCTAGCTAATGGCCGACGTTCTGCACTGAGCGTTGCTGCGGAAGCGTAGTGCCACCGTTGTGGCAATTTATCATGTGGTTCTTTTTGGATGTAACTTGTATCGCTGAACTCTAAACATTGTGGCCTGAACCTGGCCATGGTGCCTCGGCGCTAATCTAAAAAGGGTGGGGAGGAAGACTAGATAATGTGCAACTGATACAAGCTGTTCAGTTTGTGTGAAGCACATATATGCTCTGTTAAACCTTCTTCTCATGGTTAGACCTCCGAACCGTCCGTGGGGAAGGAGCTCTATCCATTCAGCTGAATAGTGTACGTACAATAACATTCTTAAAGTCATTTGAGAGCTTTCTCATCACGTTTATTTCTCACAGGGAAATTAATAAGATTAATTTCCACCACACCCACCCTCCGGTTCCCCCCTCCAGGTAAACACTGATAAACACAGCTTGGACAGCACTGTTGTCATTGTTAGCACTGTTAGCACTGTTGGCACTGTTAGCACTGTTAGCACTGTTAGCACCGCCATGATAAGAGCAGTTGAGAGGCAACAGAACTGCTCTGAATTCCATAATGAGTACTGTCAGGGGATCACCATTGTCATTAGCATTCATTGTCTGGGAACCATGTCTGTACAAAAAAATTGTGACAATTAATCTGGTTGATGTTGAGATATTTCATTGGATAAATTAAAACTTCAAAAGTCAGTATATCACCAGATTCACTAGATTCATTCTAGCACCAGGAATGTTCCAAAATTCATGCCAATCCATCCAATAGTTGTTGAGATATTCCAGTCTGGAACAAAGCGGTCGGCCGATAGAGCCATGCCATACGGATAGCTAAACATGTGATTATAGATCGACTGACTTGTTCAGTGAACTTTGATCGATAACAAGCCTGAGGCTGTGTTAGTCTTGTATCTGTGAAACATCTGCTACAGATTGTCATCGGGGGATGAGAATCGTTTCATAAACAACTCCTACCAAAAATGATAATTGGCTCCCCCGACACAGTTCTGTTCCTCATCCCTGACTGTGGTACATAACAAACATAACATACTGCAAGCAATACTGCCCAAGCGTACTGTCTGAGACTCGCCTGTGACCACCGCAGACGTTAACAGGCTACTGCTGAATCGGATCCGGATTCTCACTAATTGCCCACTTTGCCTTTGATCATCTTCCTGTACCTGCTCTTCTCATCCACTTCTCTGTAGCTCTATGCAATAAGTTAAGATGCTACTGTTGCTGCTGACACGCTTTGGAATAGGTGTCTTGCACATGAAAACTGAAGTTATCAATATCACATATCTTAGCTGAGCAACTATTTAGGGGAAAAGGATTCAAGGCGTCAATATGGTCCATTCCTCATGGAAGGATGAAGTGGAATCACAGGGAAACACTTTAACCGTCTCTTTACATGCAAAACTATTCACTTCAACTGACAAACTTTTCCATCTTCACGTCTGGATCTTCAATCTACTGTTTCCCTTTTTTTTTTTTTTCTTGGATATTCAATACCGACAACTTCTCCTCCGGCTGCCTGAAAGTCGGAGGGAGAAAGTTTCCATGTGGCCCCAGCACCCGCTCTTGGCGGGACAATCCCGCTGTAGACCGAACTGTTTCCGTCTATCCACCTCTGCTGTTAGAGCACTCCCTTCTCCTCTCTTACTTTCTCCCTTTTTGTACTGTGACACAAACAGCCACTTTCCACTGCCCCAGACCTGAACCTTCATTCCAGTTCTCTCTCTCTCTCTCTCTCTCTCTCTCCCTCCCTCTCTCACACACACACACACACACTCACACACACGTGGTGTGAGTTAAGTCTCACTTAGTTGGAAGGATACTGAGGGCATTGATGAGTGTCTGAAATAAAATGAATAATTGATTGCTGATGGAACCCAACATTAACCTTACATGTCGAACCGCGTATAGATGTGTGTATGACTGTGCGTCACACAATAAGTACCGGAACTATAAAGGCCAGACAGTTGAATGGCCAAGCCATTAACCGGAATAGGATTTCTGCAAAACAGAATCATATGCAAAAATAAATAAATAAATAAGCAGCAGAGCTCTAACAGGCTTTTGCCCCGGTCATTTGAAAAGCAATAAAACCTCTCTAATCCGGTTTGTATTATTATGGAAACCAGTGAAATTAGATAATGTAGTTAACTTTTATTTCCATCAAAGAGCCCAACTCTGTGCATTAACAAACAGGCTTGAATCACATCTATAAATGGCAGAGTTGGATAACAGTGTGAGACCGGACTTCTGGCTGAAGGTTGCACTGGTTCATGTTGCTTGCCCCCTCCACTCCCCTTAGACCTGGCCTGGACTGCACTGGCTGGAGCCTTGCTAAACATTGGCACCCTGACGGAGGTAATGAGTGCAGCTACTGCTACTGCACCCACAGCATTTGCCAGGCTTATGGCCAAGGTAGCATACGAAGGGTCATAAGAACATGGAACTCAACCATACCCTTAATTGTGTACTTAAATAATAACACATGTTTCTTATTCTAAATGATCGTTCTCCCAAACATAGGAGTTAAATCATGTTTGGCTGTTTGATAATGCATTTATCAATGTATAGATGCTTTCAAGTGGCCCCTTTTCACAAATCATGTCTTTCCAACACAAAGACACATTTACATAGTCACAGTGGGATTAACCACCTAGTAGGCCTCGAGGCAATAAATAAGCTGTGGGACCCTATTGAACCCCAACTACTTGTTTATTCAAGAGTGTCAACACATAATATCAACTGGAACATTAAAGCTATTAGATTCACACAAAGGTCACTAGTCATTAGTAAATGTGCAGGAGGGTGCCCTAGTAGATGGGGGTTTGAAGTGCAGACCACCCCAACATCCCCATTTCAAATCTAGTCAGGCTTGTTGTTCGTTTCATCTCTCTACTGTCAACTGTGTAATAATAGCACAAGATTCCTACAGTTGGAATTAAAGCTCTATCTATATTGATCAATTAATACAATTACCATATATATCTTGCCACACAGTGAACCTGGGGCATTTTTATTTCCCCTAAGATTCTGGGGCATTGGGGCAGTTGCCTTATTTCCTCAGTTGATAATACAGCCTTGTATTCATGATGTATCAAGTGTATTTCTTCACTGTCAAGTCAATGAATCAGTACTGTACATAGACTGTATCCACTGTGATGTCACCCATTGGTTTGTAGACTGCCGTTTTAAAGCCTTGAGTTCTGCATTTCGGCTGTCGCCATCTTGGTTTTTGCCCGTCGCCAATCTTGACTTTTTGTAAACAGATGTGACACTAGAGGGCGGAGCTAAGTACTACCAAACACTGAATAAGGCATTTTTAGGCGACCAAAATGTTACAATTAACTTTCATGAACTGAAAAAGCACTCCGAAAGGGTTAAAGTTTTAAGACGAAAACACGGACAACCCCCAACCCTGACAACGCGTGGTAGCGACCTGTCAATCACAAGGTAGCCACGCCCTAAAGCACACCCTGTTTTATGGTCTAATTCACTCTAAATGGGAAAATTATTTACAAAATAAACATCATGCTGTATTGAATAAGACTTGAAGCAAGCGATGGAGACCATAAGCTCATGTTTACAATGTTGACTGAAGTAATGAATCAAGTGAGAAGTAGAGTCATATAATCTGACTTCTTTTTGCAACCAGAGAGAGTCGCCCCCTGCTGGCCATTAGAAATAATGCAAATTAAGGCATTTTAGCCTTCAGTCTCACTTTTCAGACCCGGAGGTTGAAACCTGGTATTGTATTTGTGTAGGCTGACTGAGGAAGCTCTTTTTTATGTTACTGTTTTACACTTAGGTATGGTATGCACAGACAATAATCATGAAAGAAAGGGAAACGATATTTCTGGCTGATCCAGCAAACAACAAGTCATAAATTACTTCTGCATCCATGCATAAATGATATGTTACTGGAACAGCTTGACCATTACGGGTGGCACTCTAACAATCACTTTATATGTATATTGAATCATCGATTTCAGAGTTAATCAAATTCAATATAACTTAATAATTTATTTTATTGAACAATCTAATGTTTTAATGCATAATATGCAGTGGCCAGTACACATTACATTAGTTTTGAAAGAAACCTCCCCACCTGTATGAATCTCCAGTACCGTATGCTCTCATATCAGCTGTCAGATCAACCAGTTCCACAGCAACAAACAAGTAAACAATCAACGAACTGATGTCGGTGAACATTTCTTTTTCTTGAGGCAAAAAACAAAAAAAAACTAAACTGGATAACTGTAGGGATGACAGGACACTCTGATACGGTGTGATAAATACCTGTTCCTAAACATTACAACAACTGCATAATGATCAAATTACTGCCTCCAGCACCTTCCATGCACACATACACACACTCAATGGCATCTTAACTGATGGAAACTTCCCTTCCTGGCATAGTATGGGCTGTCAGTGTGGTCCATTTCCTGCCAGGTCTGAACCGGCTGAGCCAGGGACTCATGTTCCACTCAGGGGGCCTTCAATCACTCTTACCCCCGGCCCCGCTGCAGGCACGCCGTAGTGGCTGTGAGGTCAGACGGCGGGGGCAAAGGGACTGAAACGAGAGATGGGACGAGGTCTCCCTCTGCTGCTGTCTCATCATATGTGCCCTGAGAAAGTGCACACAGCAGTGACATTCCCAAAATGGAAACCCATTCTTAAAAAGAGTATGAACTCTGCTGTTATCCAAGGAGGAGATGAAAGGAGTTGGTCCAAATGGGAAACATGTATTTACAGGACAATTATAGCAGATTTCTGATTTGTGTCAATTGAATATTTTGCATACTAAGGCACTAATTTAGTTTCATTACCACTATCTAAATGACCATTTATGGATACTTCTCCATCTATCAAACTGTACACAGGACATGCGCTTGCATGTGATAAAATTAAACATGCCTTGATATAATCTGTATTTGCATTTGTATAAAACACTTTTTGCATGTGTGTTTATCTCAAATGGCAAGATTATATTGAAATTACAGAATTAATATTTAAAGTGTGACAAAATGTGGAGGAATTAATAGATTTAGGAAACATTCAGCAAAATGATTTAATTGGTATTAGATTGACTCAACGGGTTAGTCTTTAATAACAAAACATCTTCTCACTGGGTTATCATTATTGTAACTGTTTATTGCTCGTGCTATAAATACCCACAGTGTAGTTTGAATTCGTATTCCAAAGCTGCAGGTCATTAATACATCCATGCAGACTTGTGAAGTTTACTTCAAGGGCATGGTGCACATCCACTGCGCCTGCGCTGTGCGAGTAACCCCGGAAGTGCTTCTATGCACGCGTAGATTTTGACAACCTTAAAAAGACTACAAAACAACTACCTGGCAGCTGTGTCGGAACAAACCTCTCCAGTAATGCCAGTAACACGACTACTGTAAGTGTCCAGTTGTTTCTCCTAATGTATAGGCGTGAATACGCAAAAGGACGTCCCAGATAGAGATTCAACCTTTGCTAGTCCGCTTCTCTGCCAGTATGTTAAACTAGCAAACCCAGCTAACCTTAGCATGTCTTGGGCTTCCAGCTGCCCCCCCCCCGTATGTATGAAAGCAGCTTTTTGCACACGTTTTTTTTCATTTGCTGTACACCACGTTGGAGTACTTGAATCAGTTACCTATGTGCTCACTGTCTCTGTTAAAATGACGTTACGCAACAATAACTTTTTTTTAGCATTAGCCAGCTATGCTAAAAACATACTACTGTAAACACGTGACCATGACATCCAGTTCGCTCAATGATCTTTTCGAAAAGAAAAGAGAAAGTTTGTGACCAGCTGCTGAACATAGTGGAGCGTTTATCAGCCACGTGTTTCCATACGTCATTCCATACATCACATCAAGGCGCAGCGTGTGGTTTGTGTGATTGGGATGGCAAACCACAAACAGTGATCACACCCTGTGGGCTTTCATTACAGAGCTCTCTTTTGTTTTATTTTGTTCCTGCTTTTTATCATTTTTTGACAACAAAAGGCTACAGATAAATGTTACCACACAAATCTAGATGGTTACTTGTTCTCTAATATCCTCCCAGTTGTTAGTGGGATCGTATCAGATACAGGATGTCTGGGAATGATACTGGAGATGATGCAAGTGTGCCTCTCCTCAGATACCCTCTCTACCAGCTGGGAAACCCTCAGCTGAGGATCTTCAGACCCAGCTGGTTCCTGACCCTGGTGAGGCCCGGGAAAGAGCAGCCTCCTGACACCGTCCAGTTTCGCATCCCAATGGAGTAAGTCTTTTGTTACAGCATTGGAGAAATACAATGATTCTGTTTAATAACAAAGTTAAAAATGGCCACCACATTTCCCCATCACTAAAATGATTAATTAACAAAAATGGTTGTCAGTTTAATATTCTGTTGATTGTATGGCTGTTAACCATATGGTGTAATGGTTGAATTATATTACGTTTGAGTCATCTATTTGGTATATAATCTCTTTAGGAAGTCAAGCTTTATGTGTTGTAAGCTATGTGTATGTTACACCTTCCTCAGGAGCGTGGATTGTACTACTGTACATATAATGCCACCGAAAAGCCGTGATTGTCCATCATAAATGTGGCTTCTGTGTGTGTGTCAAACTTCTTACACAAAGGTTAATAGATGTTTAATTTTTTTAAGCTAAGCCTAAATGAAAAACAGATGGTTTGCTCATATTAGTCAGTCTGCAATCCTTAGTGCTTCCTACTATTAACATGTGTTTGTGTCACAAGTGAGGTAAAATGATTATATGCTATATATATATATATATAAGTTTACTGTGACTTAAAATAGTTTGCTTCAACTTGCATTTTGGTATTCTGATGCCACTCTTTATGTCCCCCGAGAAGATGCACAATCAGTGTATTGCTTGTTTGTTATATAATACTACTACATTACTTCTACTGTGATGAAATGGAGATAAGTAAAGGTGTATGTGTTGATGTACATGTATATAAGAAACGTGAAATAATCACATCATTTGGTTGTCCTGTTATTGCCTAATCCTACTTTATTTAACGAGTTCTTTCTTTGCCACTATCACCTTCTAATAACCTCCCGCTTTCATTTTCAGAATACAGTGTTCAGTCCAAATGTAGCTCACATTTCTTACTATTTATTGATAATGTCCATAGTTATTCATTACTACTTATTGCAAATATCAAATCTGATAGCAAGCATCTGATCTAATGCAATTTTATATCATGGACAATATAATTTATGGTATCTTTCTCCACTTTCCATAGAGCCATACAATACATACTGCAATATATATATATTTAAAGGCTTACTTGAACATATTTGGCCTTTTTAGCAGCTGGTATGATTTCAGCACTGCATGTTAGGTTAGATGATAATCATCAAAGCAACCTGAACCTTGAGAATGAAGCAATTATACTAACTCTTATAGCATAATCTATGTTGCTTCTTAGGATTAAAATAATAACAAGCTTAAAGTTATTTCAGGCTATTCATTTTGTTTGAGTATTGTGTGCATATGGTTCATGTTTTAGGCTGCATTGATTTGTTTTTAATGGCACTG
The DNA here is from genome assembly GCA_032191485.1 of Leptoclinus maculatus. Lineage (NCBI taxonomy): Eukaryota > Metazoa > Chordata > Actinopteri > Perciformes > Stichaeidae > Leptoclinus > Leptoclinus maculatus. The sequence continues at coordinate 11,300,092 of JAVDOI010000007.1, forward strand.
TAGCAGTCCTGCTGGACCTGTACTGTGTAGCTGGATTTGGGCATTATGGCCACCAGGTGGCGTGACCGCCTCAAGAACAGGAACCAGTGGCTCAGTCCTCTAACAGTAAAGTCAGCTCTTACCGCCTTATGTCCTCAATGAGCTCAGTTGCAATGGTGAGGTGAGGTCAAAAGAGCTTTTATTTGGTGCTGCAGTGGAGGTTTGAGCCATGTTGTAAACAGAAAGACGTCAAACATTAGTCGTCTAGAGGAGCCAATATTAATATCGACACAGAAAATTAAAGCAAAATGTTCTTGTTCGTTTTCCAAAACTTGTGTCAAATAGGGTTTACTCAATACCACTTTACTGCCTCCTTTGCTATACATATACTGTGTGTGTGTGTGTGTATGACCACTTTATTAGGTACGCCTGTTATACTGCTTGTTACTGCAAATATCTAATCAGGTGGCAACAACTCAATGCATTTAGGCGTGTAGACATGGTCAAGACGATCTGCTGGAGTTCAAGTCAAGCATCAGAACGGGGAAGAAAGACGTTTTAAGTGACTTTGAACTTGGCATGGTTTGTCGGTGCCAGGCGTGCTGGTTTGAGTATTCGAAAAGCTGCCGATCAACTGGGATCTTCACGCACAACCACCTCGAAGGTTTACAAAGAATAGTCCGAAGAAAAGAAAATATGCAGTAAACGGTAGTTGTCTGGGCAAAAAATGTCTTGTTTATGGCAAATGTCAGAGGAGAATAGCCAGACTGGTTGGAGCAGATAGAAAGGCAAGTATCTCAAATAACCACTCGTTAACATCAGCAAAATGAGGCTACAATTGGCACTGGCTTTCCAAAATTGGGCAATAGAAGATTGGAAAAACATTGCCTGGTCTGGATTTCTGCTGCGATATTCCGATGGCAGGGTCAGAATACGGCGTAAACAACATGAAAGCATGGATCCATCCTGCATTGTAACAACGGTTCAGGCTGCTGGTGGTGTCATGGTGTGGGGGATATTTTCTTGGGCCCCTTACTACCAATTGAGCATCATTTAAACACCATAGCCGACCCGAGTATTCAAGCCCATCCCTTTTTATGACCGAAGCTTACACATCTTTGGCTACTTCCAGCAGGATAACGCATTGTGAGTAAAAGCTTTGTCATTTTCGTTGACGAATACATTCAGTCATAGTTTTCGTTAAAGAAATGAAGAAATTCTGTCATGAAACTCAACAGGAGGCCGTTACCAGTCGTCACTTGGCAGCGATGAGCTGATTTCGACTACCTCCGCGGGCCCTAGGTCACCGAGGTTAGCGCTGCTCCTCAGGTGATGAGAGCGCCAGAGCCCACACTGGGAGGAAAAATTGAAGTTTGAGGCAGATCATCTGTGTGTCTCTGGTGGGGTTTAGACCATAATCTGTTCATCCAGGTGCCTGGCCTCCCACTCTGATTCTTGCCTCCTCTCTGCCAAACTCCTAGGGTGCTTATGTAATTGTGTGAGTGAGTGTGTGTGTGTGTCTGCGCACGCGCTTGTCAGTATGGGTTAGTCAGTTTGTGAAAATGGTGTGTGTGTGTCTCTGCGTGTGTGTATATATGCACAAAAGTGGGGTAAGTGCAGGGTGCGTGTGTGTTTATAAGGGTGTGTAAGGTTTTTTTTCCTCGCAGTCTTTGATGCCTGGGAGAGGTGCATGGCTGATTGATATGCTGCTGGGGCCTCGGTGTGCACTTGAAACACTGTTATTTTTTTGTTGTTGCTTCTTCGTACACACAATGAAGTAAATGGACACCGATGGAGTGACACAAAGCAAATATCACTCCCACTCCCGGCGTATTGATGAGTCTGAGCCGTTATGGCAGTGAAAGCTGTTATAGTTATGACTCTCGAGGGTAGGCGGCATTGGCGCGGAAAAGTTGTATTACTGAGCAGCTGTTAATAATAATAACGCGTAGTGGCCTTTATCTCATTGACACCTGGGAGCTAGATATAAATGCTTGTTGCTGTATCACTCACTTGCTATCATCTGCGCATGTCTTTCTCTGTCCCACCCGGGGCTCTGCTGTTTATTGTGCTTTTTCTTAAACACTTTGCAACGCATCCAAAACCAATCCCTCTTTGGCACACCTTTTGAGACACCTGGACTGTGTTCTCTCATACTTCTCTTTCTACCTGCTGGAGGGACATACTTGTTTGTCTTTTTGATTGTTCTCGACCCTTTTGTGCTATGTTAGTATTTCCTCTCCGCTCTTGAAGGAACATCATCAAGTTTCTGGGTTTACACCCACACACACCCACACACACCCACACACACACACACACACACACACCCACACACCCACACCCACACACACACACACACACACACACACACACACACACCCCTCTTGTGCCGACACACACACAAAGAAAAGAACACGCTGAACATTGTGCTCGGTCACATTTCATGCTACTATGCTGTCTAATAACTACGAAACCCAGACCGTGCTGCCGTTTCTCACCGTAATTGGACGTGAACAAAATGACCCCGCTACACAAGTGTCCCGTCGTCTCTCCGCCTGTTGGATCCAACAGTGTTATGATCGCCGTGGCAATCACTATGTTACTGCACCGGGCTCAAGTTGGAAACTGGGTTATTTTTTCCCGCTAATTAAACTTGGTTTATGTCATAGGAAGTCGTTCAGCGAGCCAGTAGAGGACTGTAACTAACTGTCGACGCTTTAATGACCTGTCTCTCTGTAAGTAGTGAAGTGACGTCTGGTGACCCGTTCTTTGATCTATTTCTTTTCCATTGTCGGCCCAAAACCCAAACAATAAATCTAATCCATCACACGCTGCTCTCATACTCTCAACTTCTCAACTGTCTCCTCTCTCCCTAAGTCTCAGGTTCCTTAATGGCTTTCCCTCTAAACAAAGTATGCTATTATGATCTTGATACTTAGTGTTGAGCAACTTCTGTACATGCATTGTCTCTGCAGATGGGAGGGTTAAAGTAGTGAGTGTGCGTATCTCGACCCAAACCCGACAATGGGGCAGGCTGACAATAAGGAGCGGCTTTGCCTTTCATCTGCGCAGAAAACAACTCTCCTGTTTCATTCTCACCACTAAGCCGCTCTGACACAATGTACTTTGATGTTGTGTGTGTGTGTGTGTGTGTGTGTGTAGACTGGTTGGTGTACCTTAGATGTTTGTTGTGTGGTGTGTTAATAAAGGTTCCACATTAAATTAAGTCTAAGAGGCTTATTAGAACACACAGCGTTAACATATCAGAGGGACAATTCATCTGTTTGTTACTGAGGAATGCTCCTGCTCTTTTAAAGTCGTTACCATTGTTCACTGTTCCTATTTGCTGATGCATTTTTCCCTGTTTGGCGTGTATGTCATCATATTTTTCTGTTAAACCATTACATCATTCTGCTGTATTAGCTTATACAATGGCAATTCAAACTGAAAATTCTGCCAGCAAATTATAAAAATAACATCTATGTCAAGCTTGATGGCGGTTTGGCAGTCGCCATTTAAAAGGATTTTTCGGGGTAACGTGAGGCAAATTGCATGGAGAAAAAAAAGAGGCCACATAGTTGATGACGTGTTGAAGGGTTGAGGCTCCTCTAAACTGCAGTAAGCGCCTGCAGCCTGCAGCTCTGCATCACCTCTATGTGTGGCTGCATCCTCTTCTTTTCCATTCCCTTGCAATACGTCAAGTCGATCTGCCGACCGAAAAAAGGCCCCCATAAAAAGCCCAAATGTAGATGTAGCCCAGTTTCTATCAAACAAGGAACCACATTAAAAGCTTTTCAGTGGTTTAACAAGTCAAGTAGCAAAAACAAGCAACCCTTCCAAGGAGGATTCATGGTAGCCACAAGAAGCACCATGGTCACTGAATCATCCCTATACAAAGTAACGTTCAACTTAGAACAAGGACGTGTCAACAGCATTCTTTGGATCAAATGTTGTTATAGTGTTTGCTAATTTACAAGGACTGTGGCACGGCATTCAGTTTACACAGCAGAGTACACACTCCATTTTTGAAGCGTGACTCACCATGATGACCGAGATGAAACTACCAGATTACCAAAGTTTTTCACATAACATTTTTTTTCAGTTACCCACTTTCCTACCGCTAAACCAACTGTTTGTTGTTAACCTGAGAGAAGGGTCGACATCGGTATGTCTTCCCATACTACATGTTATTCTGGGTCATATGTTGAGTACAGCAACAGTGCTAACATGTTTGTACCATGCATACACATTTGATAACGTTACCAAATACAAGACATTGAACCTTTTCTTTCTTATTTCTGTGGATAATGTGACAAATCGCCATAGTTGAGTATTTTGCAAATGTCACAATTGACTGAATTTTTCTCCTTTTTGTGGATTTTATCAACTTGTTTAGGTCACAATCATTTACTTTCCAGTTTTGTACCTTTTTTTTAAAAGTTTACTCTCATGAACTTGTGAGTAGTAACGTTGATGAAATACAGTGTTATACTTTGTTATTGAAACATTTACCATCATTGAGTCAAACAGTACATGCACATTAGAGTGATCTACTCTATAAACAGTCAGTGCAAATATTAATCCATCTATACTGTATATATATATATATACTATGTATATTCTATACCTTTTTATCTGTCTATTTGAATTTATATTCAAGTAAATAAGAGGTTGTTGTTTTTTTTCAATTGTGTTGAGGACCTTCAAATACCAAAGAGCAAATATTATTCAGCCAAAACAATCCAGATCTGCTTAACTTTAGTGTTTTCAGTCCATATTGTGTATTATTTGTGAGTGGGTGGACGTATAGGGCGTCCTTTATGTACAAGAGAGACGCCACCCATTCACTTGCCAGATGTTCTTTTAGCACCAGCGCATTAAAAGACAAGTGGCATGCAGTAGTCTCTGAGCTCTCAGAATACATTCACTATCCTTATTGTCAAACATTGTCAAAGCCGCCTCTGTCCTGTCTTGCACGTTTTCAACGGTGCCCTTTCACCTACTTCTCTCATGTGCACAGGTGTAAATGGACTTTAAACTACTGGAACTGATACTCGCAATCTCCTGAGCTCGGTCTGAGTTAGCCACACATTTGAGAATGGGAACTATTCAGGAGCATGTAGAGTCACCGCAGAGGGAGGATCACATTTGAGAGCAGCTGATCGAGGTGTGCGGCTTAATCGGCAGGTTCACAAATCTGCTATATTGTCACACGCAAACCGCTATGTCACAGCGGGGCGAAACGAAGGCATCGGGTTTACCCTGTTTCTTCATCTGTGCCTGCATCCCGTCAGAGACCGACTGCTTTGAGCACTACTTGATATCAGATTTAGGTCTTACGTCTCTCCTTGACACCTCCTCCTGAACAATGCAGAACAATATCACTTTTTGAATTGTTGCCTAACGATGATGTTGTTGTTTTAGACCTGCTCGGCAACAACGTAGCGTAATTTAACCTAATCCGTCGCCTGCGTCGTCGGATGCCCTTCGAGGTTTTGCTTTCGGAGTTCTTTCATCATCTTGGGGGCGAGGAATCTTTGTAGCGCGTGCGTTTGAGTGTAAATATACACACCAGTTGCTGAGGAACGATGCCTTTTTAGCCCTGGCAGTTGCTAGAGGCAGGTTTTCATACTTCCTGTAAGGCGGAGGTGTGAAAGGTTAGCTTGTGGAGAAAGATGGGTGTTTATACTGGGATGATGATCAGATGCTGCCTGCATCACTACTGGAGACACCACGCCCTTTGTCTAAGTTTAGCCTTGTTTATGTACCCTCTTAACTTGACATTTTCTCCTCAACTTTCACCCCAAGGCTTTGTCTGGGACTGGATTACAGTTTCAGCTGAAATGGGAGTCATGTATTGACTCAGAGAAAAATCTAATGTAACCCTCTCAATCTAGTGTTCTGTGTGTGTATGTGGATGTATTCATAGTTAATCTCTAAATATAGTGTTCTATATAAATCAGTAGCCGGTATGTATGTATGTTTGTTGCATTTTCTATTTCACTTACTACTGATATAGATAAATGATCATTTATCTTTGTGTCGTGTATTTGCGCCAGTTCATTACGCATATGTATGCACAGGCATCTTGTGCAGAGTAACACTGCCATGCTAGTGCGTATTTCATATATCTCTGTGTTTGTGGTGACTGGATCATTTGAGTGTTGAAAGCAGCAGGATTTAGATTCTCCCCATTAATCAGGATCAGTGTTGCCTCTGCTAATGATCCAGACGAGACTTCGCAGTCCCCGAGCCACTTTCCTTTCCTCCAGTTCCTCGCCCCTGCTTTCTAGGAAAACCTGTCTCTCAGCGCTATCACTCTCTCTCTCTCTCTCTCTTTCTTCCTCCCTTGATCTCAAGTACCCCCGGTCGGGTGGCTCTGCTTCACTGCCCTCCAGCACACACACACACACACACACACACACACACACACACACACACACACACACACACACACACACACACACACACACACACACACACACACACACACACACACACTGTGAGATGGGGGTTATGGGGGGAGGCGGGTGCAAATGGAGCAGAAAGGCGCATCTGCATGCCGCATGCCGCATCAGAAACACATTTCTCTCTTCTCGACTGGGTAAAGGGAGAAAAATAGTTCTAACGGGATGTTAACAAGTTCGTTTACAGCTTTCTTCTCACAGTGATGCAGAAACTCCGCCAGTAGTCCTAGACCAGACCTGGGTCTTAGTTCTCTTGTCTCTCGAAGGCAGCTGCCTGAAGGTGGTGTTTGGTAGAAAAACCGGCTCACACTCAAGAGTCACCGCATCAAACCACCCATGCTTCTGTGATGGTGAAATCAAATGTGGAAATAGTCAATCAAGTATGGTAAATGTATGCCGAGCTTGCTTGATAAACACAACGCAGCAGGTCAAATGGAAGTGTTCCAGGTCTACATAAGTGGAAGCTTTGCCAACATTTATCGTATTATAGAGCACAAGGAAGTTGTTTGTACGGCATGGAAACATATATTACATCATTCTCAGGTACAAAGAGTCTTTGTGTTCACAGATGGGATTTTCTCACGCAAATGTTTGCTTCACCTAATATTGTTACAGCAGCTCAAGGTATTGTGCTATTCCCTCCCGAACAAAAATAGAGAATATTACATTATTCTGTTCTATCAAAGAAACAAATGAGGTGATAGAAGACGCCATATCCGAGGCACTCATGTCAGACCACAGCTTCGCTATTAAGCACTTTGTCAGGCTCTCCACCAGGCTAATCCAATTGGCTCGATTGATTAGCAGTTAAAAGCCTTTCTTCCTCTGTTCAGGGCAATCCATTCCAAATGCTGCCCAGTGGGCGAGCTCTAGCTGGGCTGGCCCACCGGATCAGTTGGTGCCAGGTCCACTTCCTGTGTAGGGTTTCACCGGGCGCGATCGATACATGCAGACGGCTAATTGGATGAACACTGACACTCACATTTCTCTTCTCTCCACTTTATGGTCCGGAGAATAAAAGCTGAATATGGGTTTATACCGTAGGGGAGCGTCCGGTCAGTTACAGTAGGTAATATAACGGCAGAGCTTATGGGAATGCAGTGTGGAAATAGGCTGTATCGTTCCTATGTAGGTGTCAACTAAGTGAATGTGGTGTTATTTGCCAGACAGTGATCCAGCATTGTAACCTTACACTCACTCAAATCACTGATGCTGGATCGCCTTGTTTGACCCCTGTTCTCCTTTTTCTCTCCTTATTTGTGTGTGTTCTTTCTCTTCTCTGTACATGTCTGGACAGAATGACCAAGTGTGACGTAAAGAACTACCTGGAGAAGATCTATGACGTCCCTGTAGGAGCAGTCCGCACCAGGATACAGTTTGGTGAGTGTCTTCACTGCTTTGCACATGCAGAAAGCCATTACATTTACAGAACTCAGAGTGGTTGACACTACCTCCATGAAATTATTTCTCATAGACTAAAAGAACTATTGGACATAGCTCATGCTATGGATCCTCACAGGTCTTAATTAGCTGAGACCCGACCTGTGACCCGAGTGAGGGCCAGGTCCAAATTGTATTTTATCTAATTTAATCCCGTTGTATTGCCACCAATCTAGGATCTGGCTGCCAATATGTCCAATACCAGAATGCATCCAAGTGGACTCACAACCATATCTGACCAGATGGTGCGTCGTCATCAAAGGAGAACGATTATTCTTTGACATGAAATGGAGATTCGGAAGTGCCTGAATTACATATTGCTACTTTTTTTTTGACAGCAGAGTGAGTTAGTTGTTGGAGTATCATGCTGCCCCATCGGCTATGGGTCCGACGAAAGGCAACTGTAGAATAACAAAAACAATACATGCAGGCATTATTGCATGAGTCACTGACCTCATGACTAGGAAAGCTAGGGGTTGGAAGAACATTACACACACATCATAACTGTACTGCAAATCTATGTAGGGACATGGAGCCCGTCCAAACTGGTGAGAGAGGGTGTTAAGGCGGTGGTGAAAACACTTGATTCATGGTATGCAATACCAAGCCGCAAATATTTCATCCAAATTAAAATCCTAAAGTTGTACTGCAGCTGTTGTGAGTAAATCGAGCAAGGGGTGTACGCACACGCGCACGCACACACACACACACACACACACACACACACACACACACACACACACACACAAACACACAGTCTCCGTGTGCTGAGCTCTTAACTTCCACCGTGTACTAAACTCTGCCTCCGCAAACACTGTGATGTATATCAATAGTTTAATGAAAAAAAAGGTAACTTTCAAAGCAATTTTCCTGCAATAACAAATTCTGTTGGAATTTGATATAAAACTATTTTATACAGAGTTATACTAGACTACTCACCACAGCCCAAATATTTAAAATATACTGTTAAATAAGTGTTTTGTCAATGCGTACAGCCCCGTCTTTATTTAAAATGTGTCTTTGAAGTATCAACCATTCACTATTTGTAGCCTTGAACGTTGGCTGTCAGGAGTTATGAGTAGCTGTGGTCAACTTTCATTCATTTTACAGCGGATTCCAGCGATGAAAACGCTTCACAGTAGAAAAGAGAAGCATCAAGTCAAACATCTCAAACTACTCTAGCAGCATAATCCCCCTATCACTATCCATCCGAATGCTCAGTGACACTTATTATCTCACTAAAGTATTGCTCAATACAATTGTAATTGCCTCGGTCTTCCCATTGACGTGCAGCAGCGGGAGTGTTTTCCAGCGGCTAGCTGCGGTAGTTGTTAGCGTGCCTGACTCTCCTTTCCCCCGAACACACACAGCTGCTTATCTGACAATCTGCTGCAGCAGCATTCCAGCCTCCAGCTGTCCCAGGACACTCCACGCTCCCTCCACACAAACACGTACTATTCACTTACAAACTTGCAGCTTCAGGGCTCTAAGTGCCCCATCCCCTCCACACACATCCCAACCCCAAAGCCCCCCCCCCCCCCCCTCCTGCCCCCTTGTCAAGGATGATCATAGAGCCAACAGTGTTATATCATTGACCTAATATTCCTCTCTACTTTTTATTGGGGCGAGGAAACTTGTTACGTTTGCATAGACTGGTTTTAGGGTCCCTTCTAGTCGTAAGATTTTGCAAGTTCATGGGAGAACAGAAGTAGAGGACATATAGGTGGCTTGATGTTGGAGAGGCGTTGACGGACGTGCTGAGAAGGCACAACAGCTCCTTCTGTGCTGCGCCTGAAGGGCCTACGAGGAGCCCCCTCTACCTCTGGAGGAGGAGAGAGGCACCTAGCTTAGCGTAGCTTATGGTTCGGAGGACCCATCAACGCTGTTTATTACAGTTGTGTCATTAAAAGCGAGGGGAAAAGGAAAGCCCCTCGGGTGGGTGGAAGGAAAGCAGTGAACTGTGGGGGGACGGAGAAGAAAGGGCGGCTCGGGGCCCCCGGTGTTCCAGAGGTGCGTCAGAGAAGGTATCCCTGTCTGCGTCAGGAGTTCCACTCCACTGGCAGCACAAAGACGGCAGCAGGCGGAGGAGAGCGGAGGAACGCAAACGACCCTTTCTTCCCTCCATGGGCGGCAGGGGTATTTTGGAAGGAGTTGCCATGGTTACCCCTCCGGCCTGGGATTTGTAATGTGATAGCTGGCTGCCAAACCGCAATCTCAAAGTGGGAGAAATTGTGCTTGCGTTTGCGAGTGTTGCATGAAAGCTCCGTCTGTGTGTCTGTATGCGTTAGGAAAGGCCCATCGTGTGAATGAAGAGAAACACTTCTACTTCTGTGTGTGTGTGTGTGTGTGTGTGTGTGTGTCTTGTGTGTTTGTGGAGGGACAGGTCAGTGTCTTACCTTGCTCGTTCAAAGGTTGTAGCAGTTCCCTGTGGATTTCCTCAGAAATCAGGAACACACAGACACACACACTCTTCGTTACCTTTGTCCACACATGGGCCTCCTGTTAACCGGGGAGGGGGGGGGGGGGGGGGGGTTTACAACCCTGCTCAGGGCTTTCCCTGAGCATTGGGCTGCCTGGCTAGTGATTACTAGCTACATATACGACACACAGACACACACAAATGACTCATTACAGCGGTATGTTTCCCTTGTTTTTCATGTCATAAGCTGTTCCCATGGCGATGCAGTCACACAGAGACTTGACCACCAGCGTCTCTTTGAGATCTGAGTTCTGAGGCAGAGATGAAACGTTTGATGCTGTGGTCGGTAGCCATCGTTGATAGTAGCATAACGTAAAGATTGAGGCACCTGTGTAAAGTGCTTTTACGTTTATTTGAAGCCAGACTCCTAGCCTGTCTACACACACACACACACACACACACACACACACACACACACACACACACACACACACACACACACACACACACACACAGCAGCTCCCAGAGTCCTCTGTCTTCCAGACTTGCAGAGGTCTGACAGGAGAGAGGATGATGTCATCATCATTTCCAGCTGGGGAAGAGGCTAACCTGCAGTCAACAAGATCGAGCTCTGCTTCACTACACGTACACACAACGTATTCTCTGTTCTACAGGGAAACTAACAAAAATTAAAGAGGAATTAAACATAATGTGATTATTGCACAGATAAATAGATGTCAGGATAGTGCTTTAGTCATTTTTCTTAGCGGTGGACTTGAATTATTTTCTCCTTTTTAATTGATTATTCATTTGGGCTTAATGACATCAGAAAACAATGACAAATCAGTGATACCTAGAGTCCTAGATGACATCATCAAATCTTGTTTTATTCAACCAAAAGTTCAAAACTCTACTACCCAAAATATCCCGTTACCGTTAATGATGGGACAAATGCTGGAACGATCAAATGTGCATTTTTGCTTGAAAAATGACAAATGAGTAATTGATTATAAAGTAGTTTCATCGTCTAATCGACTGATTGCAACTCTGATAGTGATAATCATGAAAAATGTTTAGATTAAAAAAAAGCAGTGCTGCACACTCATTTGCCACATTATCCACCAAGACCCAAAACAACGAGAGAAGTTACCTCAGTGTAGAAGCAGTATAGCAGTAAAGCTCTAGTTGACACATTTTCATCGTCTTCACAGTATCATATTGGCCAACCCAACGCTCACCATATAAATAAATGTCACCATCGTCACTTTGTCCCACTGTCTGCTGTCTCACAACCAGAATCTAGTCATTCCTGTTTACCAACAAATGCAATACCTGCTGTTCTGTGTTTCTCAGGCTCCAACAAGAAGAGGAATCATCTCAACCAGAAGGTGAAGCAGCCGGACTATAAAGTAGCCTACGTTCAGCTGGTGAGAAGACACACACACACACACACACACACACACACACACACACACACACATACACACACACACACGTACACTCATCCTCCCACTCCCAGTCTTTTCTGGTTGGTGTGTTTGAGTAGCGTCAACTACAGTGACTCCTGTTCTGTACACAGTGGGAGGTGGAGACCCCCTTCCACAATCACTTTCTCTCTCCAACACACCCAACCCTCTGTGTTTTTTTTTTTTTTGTTATTGTGGGGGCGGCATTATTAAACACAACACCCAGGGGGAAAGGGCTTTTTAGGGGCCTTGAGCCTTCAGCTTTTGTGTCATGAGCTATTTTTGAAAGGGGGACTTTCCCGGGTGAGGGAGGTGAGACGGGTTAGTCGATGTTCTCCCCCCCCCCCCCCCCCCCCCCCCCCCCCCCCACGGAGCCCTGAGGGGCCGGCAGCCTTTTGAAGGCGAGCTCTCGAACTCGCTCTCGGACAAATGCAGGTACGAACAGATGAGCAATAAAAGTGAACATCGGTGTGCACACACATGCTCCAAACATTCTTTTAACAAGCACTGTTCCTTCACCTTCCATTTCAATGTTCATGAGGGAATCCTCTCATGCACGCACATACGTAGATGCACACAAATCACCCCTACCTCGCGTCTCTCTCCTGTGTGGTTCACACACTCTGGCTGGCCCCCTTGAGAAAGCATCAGTCTGGGTTCTTTCAGGGCCCGAGGGTGAAAGGTCGTCTTTGGTTACGTGCCAGACTTATTACAGGAAATATTGAGATATGTTTATCATCTGGTGTAGCTCTCCTTTCTGTGCTCGTGTGCCATAGAAGGAATGTGAGCAATCATGTGCACTTAGTGCGTGCGTGCTTGCCTGTGTGTGTGTGTGTGTGTGTGTGTGTGTGTGTGTGTGTGTGTGTTTGTGTTTCGAAGGGACACTCGGACTCCCTCGTTGCATCACAGCTGTTGCCTTCACACCTGTGTTTGAGGTGAGCGTTGGGTCAGGAAGGCCCATTCCCTGCACGTCTTGCCAATGTTTGAAGTCTGTTAGTCTTTGAAATCAAACAAACCTCCCTCCAAAATGTCAAAAAAAAAAAGTCACTGTTTTAATGCGCCTTTGATGCAGACGTGAAAAGCGAGGGGCCTTTGTTTTGTGCCTGCCGTTTTGATCTCGCCCAGACAAATCAACAGCGGTGTAGACGCTTGTTTACGCCGCGCCGCGCCACCAAGCCATCAATCTTGAAACGGATGAATAATGAAAATTGTCTAAACACGACATTTGAAAGAGGATACATAATTGAAGCAGCCATGAATCTTTAAACGGGGACACTTCCTCTTGTCTGACACCAAGGAAGTGGCCTGTGATTTTGTGTGCGTCTGGAATTCCTCACGGAGTCAGTGGTGATGCTTCTGTCTCACCAGATGCACACGACGATGATAGGTGTGAGGATGCAGAAAGACACACACACACACACACGTTCACGCACACATCTGTGACATGTGTGCGTCATTCATGCATGCACATCCCCAGAGGACTTATGTTTTTCCTCCAGTGTCATTCGCTCTGTAGTCGCAATCACGTCGCTGTTTTCTGAAGTCACGCTCATTTGATGGTGAACAGTGGGTAGAAATGCTCGGATGCAGGCTCTCTTTGTGCTTAAAATGGCTTGATATAAAACCGAATATCCGGCCTATTTCTCTGGCAGGTTTTTGGAAAAAACATTCTCTCGTTCAACTCTTTCCTACCTCGCTCTCTTTCTTGTGTAAGCACTCACACAAACTCGCACACACACAGAGCCCCCAGAAAACCCTCCTTTCTTTTGCAGCGGTGGGTAGAAAACAAGATTGTTCCTAATTGACTCCACATGTGGGAGAGTGTTCTGTGGGTCGATGCTCACACCGCGGTCCCCCCATTCTACCCTCATCCTCCCCTCTCCCGCCTCCCTCCCCTGCTCCCTCCATCAGCTAATATTGCAGCAGTAATACTCTCCCTCTCTCATTCCTTGCTCTTTGTTTGTGGTTGAAGGGAGGCCTCCCGTTAGAGGGGTTCCGTGACTGCCATTTTCCTCAGGCTTACAGGGGGGACCCCAGTAACGGGGGTAGAGATAGCGTCTGCATGTGTGAAATGTGCACGGTGTGTGGGAAAGTGTGTGTGTGTGTGTGTGAGGGGATCACACGGGGCCGGTGGGTGGGGGTGGGGGGGTTGACTAAGGGTATGATGGAGTCATGCCAGAGCAGGGAGGTCCAGAGACGGGGCAAAGCGATCAGTGGGAAGGGGAAGAGGATGTGTGTGTTTGTGTGTGTGTGTGTGTGTGTGTGTGTGTGTGTGTGTGTGTGTGTGACGGAGGGGGGCTCAGGGTGCTGGTGCAGGTACTGGGGTGACAAAAACAGCAGTACAAAATGAAAGTCTATCAGACTGCTTTCAGGTCTGGCTGCACATCAATGGGGCTGGTTTCATGCACCGCTAGCACAGGGCTAACTCTAACCGCTACGCTCAGGGTAACACTTGTTTCCGATTTTCGCAGTCAACTCAGACTGTTCCATCTGTTTGATGCCGTAAAGGGCTGATGCTGGAAAATCCAAATCTGCATTGCACTTTCTGACCTCTGTTGTAGACACTACTTCACGTACAGTAGGTGTAGTTACGTTTCTTGACTGGTTCGCTATGCCTTTCTGTCATATTTTCCTGAGGTTTTTAGGAATATTCTTGTATGTACAAAGCAAATCACTTTAATTTTCAGGGAATCCTCTTTCAAAGTCGACTTGCATGTGCCTGCTAGAGAAGAAGGCTTTTTTTTTTCCGTTGTTGCAGCTAACCATGTTCATAATGCATGTCAGACCCTGTGGTTTACCCTCATTAAATTATCTTGGCCCATCTCACAGCTGAAGTGCAGTGTGACACCATTTCCAGTTAAAACCTTGCTTCCATCTGAAGCCTTCGAAACCCAATCTGGTGCTTTTTCATAAAAGAGAAAGCGGTGCACTTCTGAAATTATAGTAATTTCTAAATGTTTTCAGTCATTGTTCTGCAACATTATTAACAGTCAAACATTTACGATACAGTACTTTTCCGCCTGGCATGCGACTGAAAATGCTGCGGTGAGTTTTGGTCAGAGGAGGAGTTATTCTCTGTCTTTTGGAGTGGCAGCTAGTTTGCGAGCTTTGCTTTGCTTTCTGGTGCCAGCTGCAGCACTTCAGTGGGCTGAGTGCTCAGAGTGCATGTTGAAAGCTCCCAGAGGGCGACGCTGTGAATATATGAATGGGATGCCTACCGGTCTCAGCTTTTCTGAATGATCCAGATTAGTGCCACATTGTGCTGTAAAAGTAAAAAGCATGCTGTAAAAGTAACGATGTCCAATCAGCAGATTGTCTACAGCTGGTCAAATCTGACGGCATGCTGTATTTCAACATTGCTTGCAGGATTTTTTATTCATTTAAATGTAATTTAATGTCAACCGCCCTTGCATTACAGGGAGCAATTTTGAAAGTAATTTATTTTATAATTGAACAGAAGAGGTTTACTAGCTGGTATAGGTGAAGCTTCTCCATCATTTCCTGAAAGACTGTGACGCTGTCCGTGTAAAGGAAGGAATCTCAGACATGTTGCTTTCTGAAGAGGTCAGTGGGGAGGAGCAGCAGCAGTTTGTGTTTCTTTGTGTGTTGAGCACTGCATGGCACGTCCAGGCACCTGTGGAATGCTCGCAACCATTTAGCATAAATATCCACGCTAGTTAACCGTTGTTTGACAGTCCGTATACACCTCGCTTGGGAAGTCTGTAAGCATCGCCGTAAGTCCGTCCTTTTGGGGTGTGGTTGCGGTGCGGTTGGAGTTTATCTGTGGACAAAAGCTCTCCTCATACGGTCTGCATGAGGGCGAAAGTTGTGAAAGTAGATGATGGAGTGAAAACGTTGCAGCAGAAGGGAGAGCAGGCACACAGATGGCCCAAAGGTTTTGTCACGATGCCGACCTTTAGTTGTCATGAAGTGAGCAGCCAGTTTTGTTTACACATAAATTAATGATGTCATTATTTTGGTAGTAGTCACGATCTATCACCCAGATCCATTTCCACATATCTTAAATGCTTTAAATATGCATTTTAAGAAGCTGTTTTATTTACTTATGCTACAAACAAACTGAAACTCTGACATTTTTTTTGCATTTTCTGTTCTTGTGAAGACGGCTCGTTTAGCCACTAGTGGCTCTTTATTATTAGTCGTGTGTCTGGTGGCCATGTTTTCATAAAAATAGTAAATAATGTGTCAAGATTACTATCTAGAGCCCTGACCACTGACAGCGATGCAGCAAACCAGTTGCACCAGTCGGATTGCTCCGTGCCCCAAAAGCAACATCCCGACCTGACGACCACAGAACAAAACAAGATATGGGGTTGGACCAACAGTTGTAGAATAAGTGGCAGCTTCATTCAAATTGCTCATTTCCCGTGTTTCTTTCTGCTTCTTTCTTTCTCCACCCCCGCTCGATCCACAGGGAAGGCATCACTCTGAGGGAACGAGAATGAGGAGTGACAGGGAGAGAGAGAGAGAGAGAGAGAGACAAACAAACAGAGGGAGAGACTGAGTGGCAAACATGGAGGAGTTGTGACACAGCTGAAAAGGGGGGAGAGAGCGCGAGAGAGAGAAAGAAACAGCTGTATTGAGAGTGATTATGAGAGGGAAGCTGTGGCCAAGTCTGGCTCTCCTCTCTGTTTGACTGACACTAGATGGCAACGTTTGGCTGTTCAGCTTCTCTCTCTCTCGCCTCCCCTCATCTCCTATCTGTTATTGACTCCTTGTTGCTTAACAATAGACCCTCCGGGGTTGTGTGTATATGTGTGACTGTTTGTCTATCTGGCTAAGGCTGAGGGGTGGTGGTGGAGAGGGGTACAGGAAAAGGGGGGGTGAAAACCCCCAGGATCCCCCTCATCCTCCCGATCATGTTCTCCACATGTTCCAACCCCGGCTCTCTGGAGCAGGAGGTGCTGAATCAGGCGGTCGGGCCGAGGGGGAAATCTTGCTTATCTGTCTGGAATTGTATTATTTTTCACCCGTATGGATCATGAAGGCTCCCGCTCTCCTTCCCTCCCTCCCTTCACACGGGCTTTCCTCACAGCATTTTCTGTCTTGTTTGCCGCTCTGCTTCCTTCCCTTCCCTGTGCTGCCTCACCCTTGCTTATCACGCCAATTAACATTTTTAACTTCTGCCACAATTCCCCCAGTGCTTTTTATTCTCCTCTGTGTCTCTCACGTTTCTCTTTAACGTAGAGCTGGACAGTTAATCACGTGACATTTGCTATTTCATTTCATACCACGAGTAATTCTTACACGACCATGTTTCTCCTGTATGCACGGCTGCTCGTCAGTAGTACATTTCAGTATTAGAAACTCTACTTTTCACAGCAAAGGGCATCCTCTTATGCTATTCCTTGTAGTTAAAATAAGTTTTAAACAATTATAATGTAAATATTATTATCTATTGATAACGTGAGCTATCATCTTCAAATAACACCAACATTGTGCTCATACTTGATAAAGGGTCATGTTTACTATATGTCCTGCTCCCCAGTGAATCGCCTGAAATATCACAAAAAACACAATGTGACGAAGCTATCAAGGCCAAGTACACTTTGTCAGAAGATGGAACAGAACATCTCTGCTCTCTAACGGCACAAACTAGAGTCTTATATTTCGCAACACTATGTCCAGTGAGCGCGTGTAACATAGCGTGACAGTTGCAACATTTTTATTACGTGTAGAATTGTGAGAGAAAAATGAAGCACGAGTTCGAAGTGAGAAAAATCACGATTCTCCTTTTTATCCAGAGTCATGCAGCCCTACTTTCACTTAAATATATCTGTCAGCATTCTATAAATCTTCGGAAGGAAGGAATGGGCTGATACACTAATTAGTGTGTGTTCATATACATGCGTGTGCACACACATGCATGTATGCCGGTGGTGAGCCTAATAAAAGGAGAAGCTTTTCCTGGCAATCAAGCTTCGCTGAAAGCCCCCCCCCACACACACTCCCCCCACCCATATCTCCCTATGTGTCTCCTGATTTGGAAAATTCACTCCTAAGTAAAATCCTGTGTGAGAGTGTATGTGTAGGTTTCATAAGAGCTCAGTGGAGAGAGAACATGAATTATAGAGAGCAGAGCAGGGTCTTAACCATCCGGTTTGAAATCTCACACGCAAACCCTTTCTTTTTTGAATGGCTTCAGTCGAGGCTCTGTGTTGTTTCTTTCTCACACGTTTTGACTCTTTACGCTTGATTTCGCTTTAATGACATGACGTGACTATTGCCACGGCAAATGTTGATCAGAGATGCATATCAAGAAAAACGAAGTGGGACAAGTGTGTCTGTCGCTACATCTCTTTCACCGTCTTTCCTTTTGTTGCTTTCGATTGATTCTTACTTTATCTATCTGCAGCATCTTCTCTCATCACCCTCATTTCCTCCCACATTTCGTTCAGGTTCCCCCCTCTATTTAGATAGCCATGGCAACACACACGCATTCCAACGCGCGCGCGCGCGCACACACACACACACACACACACACACACACACACACACACACACACACACACACACACACACACACACAGCACGAGTGCATGCTCGTAACCTTTCTTGATTACCCCTGACCTCCTGTAATGACACAGCTGCCACTTTGATCAGCCAATCACCGTGCGGTGCCACCCAGGTTCTAAGCAGAGCTGCCACTGGCCTGATAAAGCCCTCTGATAGGCCCCCGCTGATGCATTTCCTGTTTTGGTATGCTTCTTCATTTTTTTATTTTCTCCACCAGCTGGTCCCCGCATTCCTCAGTTGGGAAGGGGGCAGGGGCAATGCCTGCATGTTTATGTTGCATGTGCATGTAGGGTCAAGCGTATGTGTTTTTGTGCAAGGGTCTGTGTGTGTGTGTGTGTGTTTGTGTTTGTCTTTGGTAGCCTAGATAGTTAGGTCTGGGGACGAGAGGGGGTGGGGTAGGTGAAGGAGATGCTTGAAATTGGGGGGGGGGGGGAGGGTACGTGAGGGTTGTTTACATGCGTTGGCGAGAGAGAAATGGGGTACATGGGGGTTGGAGGGGGTGGGCGGTGTGACATAGATGGAGGGGATAATGATGGTGAACAGCTGTTTATGTGTGTGTAATGGGGGTGGGTGGTTAAGACGGGCGAGATTTAGGTGTGATTTAAGGTACAGAGGTTGTGTTGTCGTCGAAGACAGAAGGCGTAATGAGTCACCGTTTGGTGTTATTGTTAATATGGGCAGATTTGGTCGTGTTATTCTTGGCTGTTATTGTTTTTGTTGTTGTGATCCTCAGTGTCCAGTTCAAGACCAGATAGATGTAAACGTCTTTGTGGGTGGCTGGGTGTGTATTTAGATGGTGATGATCTTTTCCTGCTCTGTTACAAGGGTCCAACGTCTCCAGTAGCAGACTGGGAGCAGACATGCCCAGACATGAAAACTACCAAGCACACTCACACACATAAACACACACACGCTTTCTCACTCACACCCTCTGTTTGTCTCTGGGCAGAAGTATGTATGTATCACTGGACGCCCTGCACTAGTATGTCAGAGGGTCCCTGCAAAAGATCCTAAAGTATTTTCAGTTGACACCAGAGCCGGTGTTCGCCCACCTGCCTGACTCTTGCTCTTTGTCACAAAACGCATGTACACGTTAGGCTGGGAATCCTTAGGTACCACACAATTACTTACGAGTTTCTGTGCATCTTAATGCATCTGAAGTTAAGTATTTTTTCTCAATGTATGACCACATTAACAAAAGCATAATTGTCAATATCTTTCATAAAATCTGATAAAAACTCGCTACTCAGATAAGGTATTGGCTAATACTAAATACCAATACAATGCAGTACTTAATTTTAAAACAAAGTGCACTAATGCTTCACTGCATGGAACTGTTCCTATGTGTAAGGCCGTAACTACTCGTCCCTTCTTTGCTAAAAGTGGACACACACAGTTCATGCAGTTTGATATTGTAATTATATTGTAAGGTTTAGAAAAGTGCGCTGCTTCATTTTTAGAACAGCGACTGAGAAACGGCATTTAAAGGTGTAATCCTCAAAATATAATGAAGTCAAACTCCAGTTCTGATACTATTTATGGTCTGCATTTTTGTATGCAGTATCCATTCAATGTATTTACATTCAGTAATTACCTTTCTAGATAGTAGTTCTTATTGGTAGTGGCAGAGTCGGCCATTCCAGTGATGGATTCAGATTGCCTCTCTAAGCACGAGGAATTCACAGGAAAACAATGCATTCATGTTATCCAGTGTAATTGACCCATCACTAAGCCCCACCCCCCCCCCCCCCCCTGCTCCGTCAAACTGTCAGAGCTACCATGGAGCCCACACTGTCACTAACTACACTCCCTGCACTCACTTTTGGAAACACGAGAAAGTGATTTCAGGTCTACAATATGCATTGGTAGGATGCCAATTGAATCAGCAGTGAAAAAGATAAAGATAGAAGCTAAAGCTTCCAGATCACTGTGTAAAAGTGAACCTGATGATCGAGACAGAAGACAATGAAATTAAGGAACAACACTGTTCCCAAGAAGCCGGGTAGGTCTTTATTCACTGTTACAATCATTAAATATCAAAAGCATGTGTGTGCTTCAGTATACCTTCAGTAGCTAGCGTAGCATAGAAGTGCTAATGCTAGTTAATGAGTGCTAACGTACTCTGCTAGCGTGCTCGCCGTAATATTTTAGAAATGTATACCTCCTTCCAACTTCTCCAGGTCCAGAGTTCATTCACAATCCACAAAACCAGCCTGAAAATGAAGAAAACCTGAAATGATTGAGAGTCTAAGGAGCAGAGCCGGATATTTGCTGGTCCCTGGTCGGAGCTGACCAAAGCTACGCTACGATTGGCCAGTCTGCGTATGAGGGCAAGACTTAGCAAAGGGTTGCTAATGTGTCGTTGATAACAGACTAGTTTACTGTTGGCATCTTAACATTGAAGCAAAGCTGTATTGAGTTGATGCCAATGCAAGCGGAACATCTTACCACTGCTACTTCACAGTAAAAGCATTCAACTTGCAAAACACTACTTTTTATTGTGAAGCAGCCACAGAAAATGCAATTTGGTTATCAAAAATGCATCTACAAACAAAATTGCTATTTCTTTTTATTCTTTTTATGCATCAATGCTGACTCAAGAATCACACGGCAGGCAGTTTATTTCCCCATGTGCACATATAGATTGTCCAAAATATTGTCTGTCTCCCTCATGTGGACCAAAGGCCGTTCATGTGAATGACATAGAGACACACTGAAACGAACACTGCTGCAAACCAAAGCTGACCAAGTTATTTGGCTGTTGCCGAGCTGTGGAGGAGATGTCATTGTAATTGGAGGGAGGACCGGGGTCATGACCCTGAACGAACCCACGGCAGGATGCTATTGGTTAGTGGTCTACTCTCTCTGCCACTTATCTGTCTTTTACAGAAGGAGATGATTTGTCCTTTCTCTCAGCTGTTATTTTGCTAAATGCCTTCCAGGCTCTCAAGTGATCTCAACAGTTTGACTTCTTCACCAGACTTTTTAACAGATTTTTTTCATTGTATCCTCTCATGTCTTCCCATTGAATCATTGTCACCTCCCCGTCTTTCCTGAGGGAACAACTGAAATGGTTTGTACCAGGAGGTCTGGACAGAGGGACAATAGGGTAGAGTATCGTGTGTGTGTGTGTGTGTGTGTGTGTGTGTGTCAATGAGATAAAGTGAGAGTGAATGTGTGGCCCACCCAGGGGCCTGGCAGAGGGAGCTGTTTACAGTCATCAGACTAGTCATCATCTCTTCTCTTCTGCCCTCTTCCATCGTCTTTCCTGCCTCTCCCAGTTTGCTTAGACTATTTATTTCTCAGTGATTGCAGATAGAAAAGCAACCAGAGATTATGCAATATTAGGCTAAGAAACTGTAAAAGGTAGAGATCAACAATATGACCACAGGATTCTCTGTAGGTCTAACCTAAGATCAATAGTTGGACTGTGTTGGGGTGGACTGATATGTTTCTGTCTTTTAGCCTTTCAGATGGGGAGTTAATGCTGTGTGTTTGTTAGTATACACGACACAAGAGTTTGAGCTTTCACACATCCCCAAACATACCTAATTTTTGGGAAAAGCTCTGTTGGTTTGTTCATCTCTCATCAGTATAATTCAAAGCAAACCTGGTGGGTCCACTTCCAAGTCAACTGAGGTACAGCCCCAAAAACATTCTCATGAACATGTTGTCCATTGTTTGGGCATTTTATCCTATGATTTTATGGGTACAAGGAGACGGATGTTGATATCGGATAGCCAGCGGTTACTCATGCTTGGAAAGGCTAGCATAACAAAGTGAACCAAGGGCAAACCACAGCCTGTACTGATCACTGTAGTCAGCTATTTACTTCTTATCTGGTATGAAGACCAGAGATGCTAAATGATGTCAAAAAGCACAGATAAGTTCCAAATGCTTAGTTAAACCTAAAGGAACTGGAGTCAAAGTAGGTCCCCCCCTTTGCTCCTTGGCTGCCAAAATCCGTAATCTTGCAGGATGACAGGTTGCCAAAACTCTGTCCAATAAACAAGCTACTTGTGAGTCCATCTGACTTTCATTTACAAGCCCCGGTTCACTTGTAATTGGGCAGTGTGAACTTAAATGAACCGAAAAGAAAAATGCACAACATTTTCATCTGTGGTTGAGACCAAAGAAAACAGACTCTCAAAGGTGTGATCACACCTTTTAAAATGCGCTGTCTGTACTGCTCAGGCCTGTTTGGAAAGAGTGTAGTAAATGTTCCACCCTCTGGTGGATTTGAGGCACGTAACTGGTGCCAACTGGTCAAGTGGAGCTGGTTACTGGCCAACAGTAGGAAAATGGTGGCTCTTTTAATGAGCAACTCACAGCTTCTGGTGTCGATGTGTACAACAGCATGAGTTGCTGAAAAATAGCATGATGCGTGCTGCAGTCAACATTTCCCTAGTTAAATAGGGTTTGTTCACACACACACACACACACACACACACACACACACACACACACAGCAGGGGGTTGCCCTCAGCTCTAATCCTGGTAACCTCATCGTGTGGTCTGTCCCTCTGTAGTCTGCAAGGTTTGCCTACCGTGTTGCGGTCATAATAGATTCTACCACAATGTGAACACCTCTCGGCCTATTTTTCACCACCACACACACATACACACTCACCCCAGATGCCTCTGAGCTTCGCCACGGTTTACCCCACCGCACTGCCACCGCAGCTGCCATGAGCCACAGCCTTATGAGATTTCTCACCGCGTCGTCAACACCTCTCCGTTTCAGTGTGCGGTCCAGATTTGGCCGTGCCCTCACGGCCTCACCAACATCTGGTTGACTTTTACTGACTGCTTTGTGAATGGCACTGTCCTCGGATGCCTTCTGGATTGTCCATCATCAATAAAAGGGATATGTAGTTTGTCTGACAGTCTGTTAGGGCCCGTGCGAGTGTCTCAGTGTCGTATTTTCAGAACGCTTGAAGCCTTTTCAGTCTCTGCGACCACATTGAGAGCTCCTCGATCAAGTGTGGTCATCCAAGAAGTCGGAGCACTTGGCCCCCACCCCTCAGTCCCATCTTATTACGCTCCACAATAACTCTAGGTGCTCTAGAGAGAGGTTTCGAGAGAGCACAAAATAAAAGGCTCGTAAAAGAGTGGTTAGAATGTTTTTTTTTCTGATGGATTAATTTTTTTAGGTTGAATAGATTATCTGAATCGAAGGCACCATTTGACCTCAAGAGTAGGTTTACGTCTGTAGAACAGTCTAATGAAATGTTGCTTCAAACTTTTTCCATTCCAGAGGACATAAAATCTGATACCATGGAAGCTGTCCTGTGGATTGAGGATATTGAAATATTAGATCCAAACCTACTACAATGGAGTTGAGTAATCATCTTTGAAAGCCTCCTTTTTGTTTAGTTTTTTTATGTTCAGATTTGTAGCATAGTTCTTACTCCGTGCTTACTGTGGAGCCCATTCAGAGGCATTTAAATGCTAATGTGTATCTCATCTGTCACATGGCGATGTCTGGTCCCGGTCCAGTCCCGTCCAGTCATGTCCCGTATATTTTAACTCTCGGAGCAGCAGGTTGAATCAGCCTTTTGTGTCCTCGGCTGCCGAATGCAATAACGATCTATTCAGCTCCAGGTCGGAAAAGCACGTGAACCGGCACCTTCCTGTTTTCATCAAAGACATTTTAACACATCAAGCCTGAACAACTATGTCTTTCATATTTCATACTTAAATCCAAGCTGATGAATAACAAAAGAGTCTCCCCCTTCACATTTCCCTTGTATTGATTTCACATGCATTCCAAGGTTACCGGACACATTCGTCCATTCTTTCAACATTCTTCTGTTTTTTTTTCTTCCTCTTTTATGAAAAGAAGTCCCCCACGGCTGTTTTTGACTCACAACTGTATGCTTAGTTTGTTACAGATCAGAAGCAAAGGTCATTCAGATAGAATACAGTTGTCCTTTGTGAGTCTCTTTCACCTCTAGCCCGGTCTTCTCTCTTTTCACTCTGCTCTTTACCCCCTTTCCCTCTGGGGCTGCAAACAGGATAACTTAGTGCTTGTGTATGACTCCACATGCACATACACAAAAGCAGGGTTAATTTAGGGACATTGCACTGGATTTCGTTTGCACCATAGAGGCTTCCCCCAACTATAAGTGAGCAATACGTACCAATTAAGACGCAAACCACTTTCTGAATGTAGCTGCTGTAAAAACAACATGGGGACACCGATTGTTGCCCCCGATTTGACAGATGTCCCCAATCAACTGGTTCAAAGTCCGACGGCGGTCCCCAAATGACACAGCCCAGACCGACACCCTAAATACACACTTCCTGGAGCAGAGCAAGACATTAAATTAGAGCTTAATAAGGAAACATAGACATATACACACGGGGGGGAAAGTGAGACGGGTTGGTCGTGAGTCAATGACAACATTTGCCTTCCCCTCTTAACCCCCCCCCCCCCCCCAGTGTTTCTCCTTCTTTTCCCATTGAGAGGGAAACTGTGGGTGTAATGGGTTGTTCATGTGCGTAAGAGAAGTATGTTTACATCACGAGCAGTGTGGGGCCTCGTCTCAATATTCCTGGATGGCAGCTTGATTCAATTGGGAGCATGGTGAAGACGATGGCCTTACTGTTTTTCTCCACTTTTGTCCTTTTTGGCCAGGCCCTCAGTCTTCTCCATAAATCACTCAATATGCACTCATACACAACCCCCCCCCCCCCCCCTCTCTCTCTCTCTCTCTCGCACACACACACACACACACACACACACACACACACACACACACACACACACACAGAGAGAGGTAGACAGACACACAGGAAAGAGCGTTTTGGCTCTGAGACCGAGGGGTCATTGGCTTTGTCTCTGCTTTGGTGCGATGTATATATTTCAAACAAAAATAAGAATGCACTCTGCCAGCACTTTCTCTCACTGCGGAAATGTGTCCAGCAGACGCTTGACACACACACACAGGGTGCGGCCTGCTGCCAACAATAAGACTTGTTTAACGAGTCTCGGCACTTTGTTGATTTCAATCTCAATCTTCAATCTCTTTGTTGTTTTTGTGAATCGCCGCTCACTGAGGCTGATATCAATCTTCGCCATGTGTATACACCAGTGGTGGGCCGTCAGGGCCAGCTAAGCCTTCTCTGCTGGCCTGAACAGAATCACAAAGTTATAGCTATTTTATAATTTAATAATTTTTGATAAATACACTACATGTATTATTTTTTTCCCCATTAGCTCATTTTCTCATTGCACAACTCCTGTCTTCCTCTGTTGCTCTGCTTCCAGCCTGCAGCGCTGCTTCCAGCACAGCTTGCTTTAAGGAGAGCTTTTATCCAATCAGATTCAGCCCCTTTAAGGAGAGAGGCCCGAGGTCCTCTAGGTGGACTTTGCAGATTAAAGTATATGGGGACGTTATTGTTGATTGTCATAGTCTTCAACCAATCAGATCTTTAGTTTGACATGTTGGGCGTATTCTTTGACGTGCGACTGGCACCGAGGTAGCCTCCTAAGTACGTCAGCATTAACTGCACCGTGATTGGTCAGTGGGCCAGCGTGACTTTTGTCAAACAGAAAGCTAGCTAGCAGATCTTAGTGTTTAATAAGAGTTCTGGTTGAAACATATGTAAGAGAAGTTATGACATTTTTTGCGTTGTGCTTGGTGTAGATTCTTTTTTTTTTACCTAGCTGTTTTTTTAACACTCAATGGCTGAAAGAGGAGAAACGGATTTCTGGAGAAGGACATTTCCAGAAAAACTGGACATCGTATCAAAGGGTCGGCAAACCCCACAGCTAGCAGCCCTGACCCAGCATGGAAAAGGATTTGTACGAACGGTATTTCTGGCTGACAGCGGCGGAGAAGCGTTGCATATTTTATGGTTAAGAATGCGTTTCATTTGCAACTGAGCTCTGGGTGTTTGGAGCTACGCTATGCTAACCAAGGCAGCTACACGACAGGACACCACAAGCTACGTGCTTTTGACAATTGAATCCGTTCGGGCTGTTGTTTCCCCGCTAAGCTAGTTAGCTTAGCCCCCCTGAAGACACGTGCGGTGCCGCCGCCTCAGCTGTTTTTTGTTATTGTTCCGGGTTCAAAAGGTCACAGCCCGTTGTCTGTTACGTGAGCTCAGTCCACCGAAAACATTATATTTCCTACAATTTAAGCTTCTGCATTTTCCAAATGCACTAGTATTATTCAAACGTATTGTTCGGTTCGTAAGCCTCGTACCGAACGGTTTAATAGGAATACGTGATGTTACACCTCTAGAAATAAATAACCGTAGCTGTGGCGTCATAATGAGCTTATTAGGAGCTGGCTCAAGTGTAGTAGGACAGCACAGAAGGCCCAGGTATAAAATGCACGGCCCGCCACTGGTATACACGAGGTGTCCAGCGCTACGCCGTATAACTGGGAACGTCATGCGACAACGTTTGGTTCAAATTGGGTGAAGTCATGTTAGCTCACTGGTTCGTTGTTTCCCCCCCGTTGCCAGGTCCGCTGTTTATAGTGCTTCGGTAGATCCTTTCCTCCATCACCCCCACTTTCCTCTTCCTCCTCTCCAGTCACGTCCCTCGCATCGCTTACCCCAATCTTTTTCCACTGCGGCCACCTTCTCCCCGCTCCTCGTACTCCTGCGGCAAACGGCCCTTGGCCTGGTGCAGTGTTTGTGTTCTGGATTATGTGTTCCTCGATGACAGCGTGTGCGAGTGCAGAGAAGACACAAAGGGCCTTGGCAGGGGCGGTCGGTTTCCAGGTGCATCGCTGGTGTTTGGCAGCCCTCTGGCCTGTGCCTCCTCACTGGGTCTGCACTCTTGTCTCTCTTCCTGCATTACTGTGCTCACTGGAAAACCCTCCTGTAGTTTGCAATACAGGCGTTACCGCAAGACAGGAACACAAGAACAGTGTTTTTTCTTTTGATTGAAGGTTGTGCGTGTTTGGCTGCAGCTGCTCCTCAAAGCTGGTATCAGAGAGTTTAGACTGAAATGGACGGGTTTTAGAGAGTAACATGAATTCAGGTCTGTGTAAAGTATCATACCAAAATAGTAATTTTTCATAAAATGTCTGCAGTCTTTGCAGGCTAAGACCCAGCCAGTCTCTCCCTCCAGGGTGTATTGTTTTTCATGGACAGGAATTATTCAAAATCTAGGTTGGAATACAAAATTGCAAAAATTTGGTAGTTTAATTGTTTATATTTCCTCCCCATTTAACTCCACTTCCTGTTATCTGAAGCATACTATATGTTATCCGTTTCACATGAAGCTTCTGCTATTATTACACAGTGTTCTCTGGCTGCAGCAAACTACACTCATTGGATGCATGGAGACGAAAGAGTGATTTTAAGTTGGAGTTTAAAAGGGAGTGAGTTTAAAACCAGTCTGCTGCTTCTAAAAATCTGAGAAGAAATTCTAGGAACCTATGACCTTTACCTAAACCAAATTTGGTGCAGGCTCCATTCGGTGCATCTCATAACTTGTGTGTGTTTATAAAGCTCTAACCAGCGTATATCCAGTCACCAAGCATCCATTCCCTTATTTATCTTGTCTGTTATTTAGCTTTATAAGGATGTTATAATGTTCTTACCTGGTCGTAACATAACAAAACACATGCAAATATGCACTTGAACACACATGTATACATGCACCAGTACAATAAGGATCCCTAAGACTCCTGCTGTAGGTTGTGTCAGTCAAGCATGTTTTGGAGTAGACGAGGCCAGCTCCATTCTGTTTCTTTGGCTGAGTGAGCTTCATGTTGTCCCCTCCTTTGGGAATCAAACCATGCTATGTGGTAATTATATGCATGTTTTTCTTGGTATTTTGGGGGTTAGAGGCAGACAAAGTAACATTCACATCGGAGCCATTCCTTAACGCCTACACACTGACCCTAAACAAAATATTTCACATATTTAAACAGAATAGTTGATTGACAATTGTGTTCATGGAAGCAATTAATTTTATGCGGGTAGGCCCTTTTGAATGAATTCAGAAGTGTATGAGTCACATTATGACATTTGACTATTTGTCACTATGAAGTGGAAGCTGCTGTTTAGTGTAAACTACCACGTTAGTAATCATTCATAACTTGTATTAGCAGTTTGCTCAAAATCCAAACGGAGTGATTCAAATGGCACATGTAAGTGCAGTTTCATCATCAAAAGTTGAGTCATTTAAGGACGGCAATGATTTGCCTCCAGTTGAGACTGATAACAGTGAATTCTTGCTACCAGGTGTCCATGGGAGAGGCTGAGAGGGATAGGCTATGGGTATGTATGCATGCCTGCACCCACTGACCTGTTCGTGGGTGTGCAGGCATGTGTGTGTGTGTGTGTGTGTGTGTGTGTGTGTGTGTGTGTGTGTGTGTGTGTGTGTGTGTGTGTGTGTGTGTGTGTGTGTGTGTGTGTGTGTGTGTGTGTGTGTGTGTGTGTGTGTGTGTGTGTGTGTGTGTGTGTGTGTGTGTGTGTGTGTGTGTGTGTGTGTGTGTGTGTACTGTACTGTACTCTACGGCGGCCTGACACAGACTACGGTTAGGCCAGTGATGCATTAGCCATGGCCAGAGATGGGTTGGTATGGAATAAATAATGGATACCATCCTTTCCCCCTGAATAAATCAAGACCAGAGAAATGGAGAGAGATGAGAGATTAAATGTGGGGGAGAGTTGGAGAAATTGAATGCCAGAGAGAAAGTCAGCGTATAACTGGAAATAGGGATATCAAGGGAGGAACAGTGTCCTGAATTCCAAATCTCCAAAGAATGTTTTGAAATGATTTAAAATAGGAAAATAAACAACAAATTCCTCTCATTATTAGATAGGAAAATGGTGGTTCCTTTGCTAATTTTTCTCTCTTTTCTCGCCTTTGCTTCCCAGGCCCAGGAACAGACGTTCACCTTCCCGGACATCTTCCCAGAAAAGGAGCGGGAGGCCTCAGAGGGCTCCATGGAGGAGATGCAGGAGCAGTTCATGGAGAACGAGAAGCAGAGGCAGAAACTCGACCCCAGGAGAGGAGGGGTCACGGAGTGGTTCGGACTGTGAGACGGCCCCCTGACCGTGAACTCTGTGCTCATATGGCGTGGCGTGGGTGTTTCCTTGGGAGCAACGTGTATTGATTTCCGAAACTGTTGTGATGTCACTTCTATTTCTGTCAGAAAGAGTCACAAGTGTGTAGTAAAGAAGAATGAGCATGTGTGTGGGAGACTTGTGTGTGTTTGTGAGGCTTCGGTCCACTAACCCGAGCCAGAACAGAAACGCAGGAGGAGGAGAGTGGCCCGGCTCCATCGTACAGAATCCCCATCACCTCAGATGACCTCCTCTTCTTCCTCCTCCCACCCTTCCTGTTCCACCTCCTTCTCCTTTTACCCCTCCTCTTTGACAACAGTACCTCTGCACCTTTTCTTTCTTTGTCTCGTCTTTCCTTGGGAGTTTCCTTTCCTCCTCTCCTTGTCCCTCTCCTACGCTCCTCTTCCTCTACCACGCTGGGGAGGGGTATGCTGTGGCATCCCTAGTAGCCCTGACTCTCAGCCAGTTGGACCAGACTACCTGGACAACCCACATCCTTTCCTCTTTTATGAGTTTGCCTTGGATTAATTGACCACTTTAGGTAAACAACAATTGAGTTGTTGTTTCAGCAAAGCAACGACATGGAATTTGCCGGAGTGTTTTATTATTTTGCGGTAGCACCTCTAGCCATAAATCTTGAGAGATTGTACCCAGTGTTTGTGTGTGTTTGCCTAGCATGCAGGACTTGCCAGTGAATCTGTCTAATTGTAAGTGCTGTTGGAATAAGAGCTAATAAATGGTCACTTGTCCAAAAGGGCTCCGCTTACTTTTTTCTTGTGCTCGCCTCATCTCCCACGGCTGCTGCGCTCAACAACTGGCACTTCGAGACGCTTTTTGCCACACAAGCTGGCCTTCGCGTGTGCCAACGTGGTCTGGTAGCTGTTTTGACAAAGTAATGATCTGTGTTTGAATCGGGCCACTGGAGGACGGAGCTCTCTTACGGTAATCTGGCCCATAAAGGGGAGGGACCTCTCCTGGGCACGCTCAGACCCTCCATTATGCTGAAAGGCCAAGGTTACAGTAAGCGTCCCCCAGCCGTGACCACTAATGCTGGCTGGCTAATACAAAGGTCCAATCCCTGACCTCACCCAGCCAACTCAGCTATCACTAAGGAGAATGTCAATATTGATCCTGTTGGCCCATTGTCTGCTGCCTGGAACCACTCACCCCCTGCGTTGCTATAAAGCATCTGATTCAGAACTGAACAAGCCTCCTGTTACACAGCCACTCCATTTCTTCTCTGTCTCACTCACTTTCTCCCTTTTCTTCTTTCTCTCTCTCTCTCTCTCTCTCTCTGTTGCTCAGTCCGGACCTCCAGAGAAACAGCTGCTTAACCAACAGAGAGTAAGACCAAATTCCTGTTCTCACTCTCCCCCGGCCTGAACAGGCCCCACATTAAAAGTTGAGAAATCAAGTCCTGGTGTTTGCCAAGCAATAATCTGTCCCTGTTCTCCTCCTGCTCCTTGTCACAGGGATACTCTGTGTCTTCTAAAGTCGGATGCACACTCTTGTGCATACCTACTGTAGACTGGCATTGATTAGCTTATTGTTTGGTGTTTTGAACATTTTGGATTGTCCTGGAGCGTAGACAGACACTGAGACACACTGTTGCTCATGCAGATACATATCTCTCAGTCATTTTAGCTATTTATGAAGAACAAACGGGAACAACTGATAAAACATTTCAAGGTTGAAGAAGTAAAAACAAATGAAGTCATAGAGACATCCGATGTAACACGATGTTCTCTTGACGGACACATTTCTGGGTGATTCAAGTTTATTATGGAAGTGAATCATTTATATTCCACAGAAAATAATTTAATGAGTTAGATTTCTACTCATAATGATCATTTTGCTGACAAGATAATCTAGCATATTATTCTAATCATTGACAATGTTACATTGGTTACATGAGGAGAGACTTTCCTTTTTAAGTGATAACATCTGTGGAGGACCTGCCAAAATTGCGTAGTGTTTGGATGTGAATAAAACAGATGATTTCTTTCCAGAATAGAACACTGCTTTACCTCAAAATGCACCATTTACATGGAATGAATGCCAAATCACAGTCCTTAGGATTTGGACACGAGCAATTTACATGTTAAGAATATGGTTTCTAGTTGTTCCTAAAGAGGGACCAGAAGTCGGCTGGACCTTGCTACAGGGAGAGCCAGCTGACCCCCATCTCACTGCACACATTAGCAGGATGCTCCTTTAATTACAAGGTGAGGTAGTCTGATGGGATAAGTCTCCGCCTTTAAGTGAACTCTGGGGAATAAAGTCACTTTGGAGGCAGATCATGGATCATCCTGGCTGCAGAAAATGAAGAAAGACTTGAGGACGGTCGGGTGACTCCTCATGTAGCAGCCCTTTGATTTTGAAATCTTTTACAAAAAGGATGTGAGAATTTTTTTAGCAGACTGCAGAAAAAACACATTAGAGATATTTAAACAGTTATTTAATCACATTTGAATTGATTAGCTACTCTTACTTTCAAATGCACTTGACTGTCCTACGCGATCCAGAAATAGCCAAACCAGACCCAGGTTATTCCTTTTTTTGGAGATGAGAGGGATTGTAA
Source organism: Leptoclinus maculatus (assembly GCA_032191485.1). NCBI lineage: Eukaryota > Metazoa > Chordata > Actinopteri > Perciformes > Stichaeidae > Leptoclinus > Leptoclinus maculatus. Next base: position 11,332,021 of record JAVDOI010000007.1, read on the forward strand.
CTCTTTTTAAAGAGGAAAATACATTTTTGACAGAGAGGTGATGGGAAATGTGGGGAGATAGAGGCTTTTAAGCACTCCTGAATAGAAATGCAGACTAAATGTACAGTGGTATGTGTTGAATGATGCATAACCATATTAAACTATCAAGAAATAGATTAATAATGTCAGTGATACGATGCATATGCTACAGTTTATGTAAGCAGGTGTTTGGAGCTCCTGTAAGAGCAGATCAGACCGGTCCTTGCTGTCTCCCGCAGAGGGCGCAAACCTGAAGTCGCAAAGCCAAGTGCAGGCTCGTCAGGGTTTTTACATTTTTCCTCATGTAAATCTATTCTAGTTTTCTTCAGTAGAGCCAAACCTATCTGCTCTGAAAATATCTTGCACCAAATCCACCGCCGTAAAAAATAATGACTACTTCAAAGGAAGGTTATGTGTGTGTGTGTGTGTGTGCCTGAGCTATATACTCCTCCTCTCTATGTTCTTCCCATACCTCTCCCGTGTCTTCAAACCCAATAAAAAGCTGCAAGCACAACATGTCCGCGCCCCCCCTCCTTGTCCGGCCTTGTTCATGCGGCTAGCAGCCTTTTCCCTGTTTGTTAACACAGTGTTCCCCCTGCTTGTCAGATGATGCTGCATGGCTGGAGAGTGAAGGAACAGGAGGATGGAGAGGTATGCAAGCGAAAGCAGCGAGCCCCACATATCCTATTCCAGCTGAACTCAGGATGACTGTAGGTAGCTCCAGATTTATAGGGATCCATGTGTGTGGAACATGATGCATCGTATATTGTAATGCAGCACACGTCGAGTAAGTGCAGAGATGGGGGGCGGGGGGGGGATCGAACATGTGCGTGCGAGACGAAGGAAGCCCAGGAAGGATGGAGAGGGAGAACAGATGGAGGTGAGGAAGAAAGTGAAGAGGGTGAAGTGAGAGTGAAAAAGAGATGACATCACTGAGAAAATGCTGAGCTGGATTCAAGGGATGAAAGAGGTCTACTCCCACAGTGCGCCATCTCTCTCTCTCTCTCTCCCTCTTTTCTTCTCTCTCTCATGAGATGTACAGTGCAGGCCGTGTTCCCATCCTTACACGGTTAGTTAATGGAAGGGGGGTTGAATATTTTAAACAGCCCTTCACTCTTCTCTTTTTTCCCTCCTTATTCCTCTCTCCCTCAAGTGCACACATGACCCTGTTTCTGCTACTGCAGTCCACACTTGGAATCTGCATGACATCATGCTGTATTTTTGGGATTAGTGGGATGAGTGGCGCTATAGTGAATGTCCATCCTCCCTCCATATAGCCTCCTTATGGGGGCACATCTCCTCCTTGCTGGCTGTAGTAACTGCCCACTTGCAAGGCAGCTCTTCACCTACAGATGCTTCTCTGCATCCTGCAACTGTTAAGGAATTTAAATCAAGTATCTTACAGGAACACTGCCCACCTTATGGCTGTGCTTGACTGTATGCTAGAAAGAAAGAAAGGGAGAGCTTCACATAGATTGTAGTCTGCTTCAACTAATAACAAAAGGTTTAAATTAAAGGCTTTCTCACATGGATTCACACAATTCATCGCCAACTGTAAAATCACACACACACACACACACACACACACACACACACACACACACACACACACACACACACACACACACACACACACACACACACACACACACACACTCATATAGTTACTCAATTACTACCCCTACCAGCCTTTTTGTGCAGACGCACACACTCCCACACACTCCCACTTGTGTTCACTAAGACAACCGGGGTTGCCTGCTGAGGATTCTGACGGCCTCTCTTGGACTAGCGCCATACACATTCCTCCTTCCCCAGGTTGCCATTGGTTCATCTGAGCTCAGCCAGTGCACTCTGTCACCCCATAAGTGTGTGTATATACGTGCATGTGTGTGTCTGTTTCAGTGTGAGTCCATGTACTGCATGCACCTTTACATTGAAAAAAAGTTAGCATCCTCAGTTTTTCCAAGAATTTACTACAAACGCACACAGAGACACACATGTACACATGATGTTCGTGTTCATGCCTCATTGTGAACACTCGCACACACGGTAAGTGTACCCTGATGTGGCCCCTCGGTGTGTGCGTACACGCGGTCATACTGTACTCGCATCTATACGCCTGTTGGCTCAGCGCCAGGAGCAACAACTGAAGGGGGACGCTGTAGGAAACATGTGGACCGGCTGTTTATTGTTGCTTAAATTACAGAGAATCCGAACGCTTCACTATCAAACAAGGCTCTTCTAATATTAAGAAGGAATGACAGATGATCTTCTATTGTTTGTATATATAAAGCACACACTGATTTCTTTCCAATTTGCAGCTTTTTGTGAACAAACAAAATCAAATCTAATGTTTCTACACTGCAATTACACATGCTGACTGTCAATGAACTACATTATTCGAAAGGTTGAAAACAATGGGAGTTAGATTAAATTGAAGTTCATAAACAAGGTATTTGGCAACTTTATATCATCTCATTTATGACTTAAGGAAAGTACTTATTATAATTTTGAGGTACTTGTACTTTACTTGAGTACAGTGGTGCGGGAAGTACTGTTGTATGTTGTGTGTAATGTTCTCTAATGTAACTATATCAGATACATGTAGTGAAGTACAAAGTGAAATATTTGCCACTGTATTGTAATGTAGTTTAAGAATAAAGCATAAAATAAAAACAAGTACTTTCTTTTTTACAGTAAAGTACTTCATCATGTTCCACCATTGCTTGAGTATTGCCAGATTTCATGAAATACTCCACCACATTTTAGAGGGCAATATCATACTTTTTACGCCTCTACATTTATTTGACAGCTACTTGTTGCTATGCAGATAGAAATTGTATTAATAAAACATTGTATAACATTTGCCGCATTTGTTTAAATTAAAGCATCCATCGGGATATAAAGTAAACCAGCTCCATCTCAACCAGCTGCACCATTAAAATTCACCTTACATGGAATGCATCAATAATAAATCATTGTACGATGAAATGACACTGCTGAATGGGGAAATTCTGTAATAATCTATAATTTTATTTTAGTATGTCTACTTTAGATAAAGATATGAATAGTTCTTCCTCCACTGTTTGTAGGATCTGTTAACATCTTGTCCTGGTCTGGTTCGTGTGAAGCATCTTATTGCTTCCATGCGCGTCTACACAAAGGATCAATCAGTTAAGCCAGTCTCGTCTTATTCTGGTTTCTTCAGCAGTGCTGGTGCTTAATAAAAGCTGAATGCTGTTTTCCAACTTTGCGCTCCTCCAGAGCCCCTCTTCGCCTGTCACAACATCAATTAGGATCAATTTGAAGCCCTGACAATAGAAGATGGCACATGCCAGCCTTCATCACTAAACGGGCGGTGGCGGGATCTTTGATCTATGTTTGTGCTGAAAGATTAGTTTGTGGTGACCAAGAGAGAGAGAGGAGCCTTCGGGCAAATTATTTTGTGGCACAGTGTTTGTGAGGCTTATGCACAGACGTCTGTCTGAAAGAGGGGAAGAATGTCTCCTGACATTCCAGCTTATCTGCTATTAAACACAATGCTCCTCTGCTGTCACTGCCAGCTGTTCAACAACACACACATTAGCATTTTAAACATCTTAATAATAGTGAGGCGTACATAAGAAGAGCAAAGCAGGACAGGGGAGTGGTTTTGGTGCATTCAGGGTTACTATCCAGAGAAAAAGAGGGATTCAGTGGTTCAAATGAGTTCAATTGTCATAACAAAGTAACAGAAATCAACTGGGGCCGGGCCACCCATCTGGACTACGCAGCACTGAGCCCTGGTCTACACACATACACATATGTGCACTGGTGCAGTCAGCCAACCCCTCGCTGGTGGAATCGTACTGGCTGGAGGCTTTGCCAAGTCAATAACACACACTGATCCCTGATGCTGAACTTCCTGGAAGTCCCGGCTGGTCTCAGCGCTTCATGTACCTGCTCAGCGCTCCTGCTGCCGCCTGGCTGCACGGTGGGCTGGATAGGGATCAGTGGGTCTATCACTGCTCTACGCCTGCCCGCAGGTCACTCCGACTTGAAACACGCTTCAGAGGAGAGGAGAGACCATGGGAACAATGAGCCTCGAAGATTGGGGGAATTAATTTCCTCCAAGCAATGAGATATTGTGTACTTTAACACAAGTCTCCTCTCATCACGCACAATCAAACCAGGGTCACTAATCTCTTTATATCACCCAGGGAGCAGAACTTCAAGGTTAATTGTCTGACATCCCGATGGAGACAGAGTGTACCATGGTGGGTGTTGTGGCAATGGTGTGTGTGTGTGTGTGAGTGTATAGGGCTTACCCAGTACATGCTAATAAGATATCTCAAAAGGGAGATTCTTTAAGGTCTGAGAATGTTGTGGTTTACCGTACAACACAAATCTCTGCCTTAGCTCTCATTGTCAAACAGACACTAGTGGAGCATCTGCAAAAATGCTGCCCGAGTTTTAGTACCCCTATTGTTTACACACAAACACAGTTACACAAAGACATTCTCAGACGTTGATCTTGGTCGCTCACATTGAGCACGTTCGTGACTGATGTTCAAGAGAGGTGTGAGAGAAGGGTGAAAGTGTGGTAAAGCAGAAAGCGGTTAGGAAGAGTAGCTAGGAAAATATTTGGGAAGGTGAACTGGTGAGAGACAGATGGACAGAGAGAAAAATAGAGTGAGATTTAGAGGCTATATGTTTGGTTTTGGGGATCAGGAAGGATGGATGACGTAAGACAACTCGCCGAACTCATCTAGGGTCTAAATGGCTGTCGGCCACTGGATGGCTCTTAAAGCGTCTTCTCTTCTGTCTTACATCTTGTTTCACTGCCAGCCCTCAGCTACGCAGTGCTTACATCAGAGAATCCCACTGTTAGGCAACACTTAGCCAACATAATGACAGAACAGCTCACCCAGCCAGAGACGGATCAGCCTTTTCTGGCTTGATTTCAACCGGCGCTGTTGGACTTTTGTGGCCTGGGTTCACTAGATGGGGCTCGACTTCCCCGGCCTAGGTTTGACCATCAGGGTTTGATTAGAGTGGTCTGGGTTGAGTAGACACTGAGCTTGAAGAGTATGTTCTCATTGGCTCTATTTCAACAAAGGGTACTCAACTAGTGCGACCTGGATTTGACTGTCTGGCTGCCACTAATGTGGCCTGGGTTCAGTAGACAGAGTTTGACTTGTATGGCCTAAGTTCATCAGATGGAGTCCAACTAATCTGGCCTGAGCTTGTCAGATGGGGCTCAACTAGTGTGGCCTTGGCGGATACAGGCCCTGAGTGATTAAGGATGTGTTTGTTTCCCAGGCAGCAAGCAGGCAAGGTGGCGGCATTGCTCCTGCACAGCCAAGGACTTGGTGTGGGGGTGAGAGATCCAAAACAAACTACTGTGATTGCCTCCCATATGCCCTCCTGACCTCTACGTTTCAATTGCCAGGCAAAGAGGAGTTGAGGTTTTGAGATGGGGGAGGGGGCTCATGTGTCTGCGTGTCCATGTGCATGGTAAAAACATTCATCTATCTATCTATCTATCTATCTATCTATCTATCTATCTATCTATCTATCTATCTATCTATCTATCTATCTATCTATCTATCTATCTATCTATCTATCTATCTATCTATCTATCTATCTATCTATCTATCTATCTATCTATCTATCTACCTAGACATTTTATATTCCATTATTATTATTGTTGTTGATGATGAAATCATAATTGTTGATAGCAGGCTTGGCGAGAGAGAGATAGACGCAAAGAGGAGCAAAAATGAAAAAAGGAAAGGAAGGAATAAAGGGGGAAATGGACAGGGAGTGAGAGAAAGGGAGTCTTGTCGTCTGAGAGGTGGTGTGGTTCGGGTTAGGTTGTGGTTGAAGCCTTGAGAGAGACGGGAGGGGAGAAAGAGGGAGGCGCAGGGGGGCGAGCAAGGCAGCGCATACCCGCAGCATTCAAATGGAGCTCCCTTTGGGAGGTTTTACGCTTCAAAATGGTTTCCTGTGACGTGGATTGTGTGTTTGATTTGAGCTTTGAGGGGTTTGTGTTATTCTCGGGAGGGGAGAATCTAGCACGCTCTCATTTCCGCACTACCAACAGCCAGCAGAAAGTTGGCAGGGTGAAACAGGGGGATTGTAAAGACAGATTTTTCTCTCCCTCCTCGTAAGAACCACATTTTTTTCTGCTTTCACTTTTTTTGCCATGTTTTTCTGCTGAGCCTGCTCCAGGACTTGCACTGCATATTGATGGATTGTTCTTAATAATTGGACCTACTCAGACCCGTGTCCGTCCATGGTTGACCCAGGATGCCTTGTATTCTGCTGATTATAAAATGCACAAAAAATAATAATGTGTTTATGCTCAGATGTGTGCACACATTTGCACCCTGACACAGATGTGCATGCCTGCAAAAATGTACAAGCAAGTTTGCACGCATACAAATAGGCATGCTGTCAAACACATGCCCTGGAACTAATTGCAAACAATGGATGCCAGCTGGGCAGTAGGTGTAGCAGGCAACACAACTGGGCCCAGGTTGATTGTTTTTTCAACTGTGTCGGAGGGGAGGGAAAGAGAAGAAATGGCAGACGTGTGAATGAGGAAAAGTGCGGAAGAGAGAGTAGAAGAGAGGTTAGGGTCACCACAGAGGGAGGGAAGGGGCATACGCTGAGGCAGCGGGAAGCCACCTCTAAGACCATGACAGCCAGTCATACAAACCATCAGAGAGCTTACTGTTCTGCCAACTACTGTACTTCACAGAGCCAAGAAAATGACAAAAATCAACACTGGATGTGTTTTTGTTGGGGGAATATCTGTGGAACCCCACTCTCTTTCCTGATCAGCAGTTTTCTCTTTCTCTCTCTCTCTCTCTCTCTCTCTCACTTTCCCTCTCTCTCCCTTTTTCCTCTCTCCCTTCCATCCCTCCCGCCTTTATTTTCTCACTGTAAATACTGTACTGTATATGCCCTCTGCTCGTGCAAGAGGACAATTATCGTAACAGCGTCTCTACTGTATGGCGCACATGGAAAAGCTGACTGCTACGGGCCAATTTTCTCCATGGAGTTATGTAAATAGTTTTGATGGAATGAGTGGGCTTTCCCCAGTATGTGGGGACATAGCCGGGTCTGAGGGGTTCCACTTCCGTCTTAATCCCCATCCTCGACATCAGTAACCCCTTTGTCAACCGTGCTAGCAGAACGCTTGTGCTTATTGTAGTAATCCCAACAGTGACGTATCCACACAATAACGTGTTGCAGTGCAAGGCCACCAATTAGATGCTTATGGGACTGTAACTGTTTTAAAGAGCCTATTGATACCTGTGCTTCTCTTAGAAGTTCAGGTGCATGTATGTCTACCAAAGCGTTCGGTACAGGGCTTAAAATTGACTATGTCTTATGAAACAAACAATTTCAGCCTATGTCAAGGGTGGTAGTGTCACTACTATTATTCTGTTTTTGCCCGTAGAACATGTTCACTCGCTGCCCATCTTGATCAGGACTAAGATATAATGATGCCTTTCCGGTTAGATATAGGATAAATACATTAGGATGCATGTGCATTGATGCCGGATGCGCTATACAGCCAGAAGAAGTAGTCAAAGTATCATGTCCCAGCCTGGGGAACATGCTTATTTTTGGGTAGTTGAAGTGTGTCAGTGCTGGTGTGATATCCTTTAAGAGCCAACAAACATCTTGCACACACACGCACGTGCACCCAAACACTCACATTATGCGTGTGTAACCTTATCTTCATCCTAGGCATTTAGGAGCAGTAGGCTGCCCCAGGGAGAAACTTAACTTGCTCAAGGACATCTCGTCATGTAGACAGGAGCCGGAGATCGGCCTTGTGGTTTAAGGACAGCCAGCTCTACCCACTGAGCTACAGCCGGAGCAAATGCAAACAAGAATCCATAATAATCCACATATGTAAGAATGAAAACACGGAATATAAATTCATGCTGAAAGTGGTTGTCATCCGATTTCTCCATAGTGTAATATTTCCATTGTTGCTGTACACGTGTCCATTCTTTTCATCTAACAACTATTGCATGTGTGTCCGTCTTGGAAGAAGGATCCCTACTCTGTTCCTCTTCCTGTGGATTCTTCCTTTTTTTCCCTTGATAAACTTCTTCTTAAGTTTTTCATTATCCAAATCGAGGGACTAAGAATAGAGTGTGTCGTATGCCGTACAGATTGTAAAGTCCTTTGAGGTCAATTTTGGGCTATTTAAATAAAATGTACTTGACCCGCCTTCCTTTACATACACATCATTTTGGAGCTTCAACTAGACCTATACTTATGATACATTGCCTTTCTTGTTTTACTTTGGTTGTTGCTCTAGTGACATTATATCAAAATGTGACCCTAAAAGTCATCAAACTTTTTTTGTGCATCATTATACTTCTCGTTTCTGTTAATGTACAATGAATATGCATATGGGCTGTATGAACTCCCAATCCCACATTATGTGTGTTTGGTGCATGATATGTCTGTTTAGTAGGTCTGTATTTTCCCTACACATTTCTTTTTAATGTTTTCGACTGAGATAGGCCACAATGTTCTTGCGTACATGTTGGATAGCCTCTAACATCTCCACGTGGCCTCTTGTGGTGGCCAATGACACACAAGAGGAAGTGAGCATACATTGATGTCTAACAGTGACAGAGACCCGGCACTCGGACACGGACAAAGAAAAAGAACAGTCTCTGGCTGATCTCCTATTTTGCCCCTTAACAAATTGGTTGTTGATTGTCCACAGACATCATTGCTGGTGCTCCCCTGTACCAATAAAGCCCTGCGTAGAGCAGAGCAGGGGCCCTCCAGGTCTTGTTATTGCAACAGGAGTCCGTTTTGGCTGGAACTCCTGTTCTCAGCACGAAAAACAACAATAACAACATCAGCCCACAGCTATGGGAGCTGGACCCGAGTCAGAGGCAGTCCGAGGGTAGGGGGGGGGATGAATGCCTGTTAATGTTGCACGCCGTGGTTCCAGTCTGACACTTCATCTGTGGCTCTGAAGTGACTGGTGTTGGCGCCTTACACAACGCTTAAGTGTACAGTTAGTGTAACACTCTGGCCAGTCTCGCCACTCAAAAGGGCAGCCGAACAGAGCTGGGTAAATCTGCCTTTCCCTTTCACTCCCCAAAAGCTTGGAACGATCAGCGAGGCAAACTTAACGAACTTAATCCTCTCTGTGTTAAAAGATTTAAAGCATATTTTTACAGCACGATATTGTTGCCTATTTTGGCCTCTGATTCCACTATGTTTTGTGTCTGTTGTTGTGTTTTGGTATGTTTTTCATTGTGATGTTATCTGTCCCCCGTTTGTACTTGTATTTTCTTGGTGATGTTATCTGTTCGTGTTTATGCATGAAACATTTTACTCGCTGCCCATCTTGGCCAGGACTGTCTGGCAGAGGAGATATTGGGGCCTTTCTGGTTAAATAAAGGACTGACCACACAAGTCTCAAAACAAAATATTGAGGGAGACCACTCAGCAACATCACAGTGGTCAAATCTATTTGTCATTAAAAAGTGTGTCCTCATCCAGACAACTGTAAATCCATCTTGCCTTGTTATGATCGTGGCCTGCTCCCCCCCCTCCTTTACCCTTCTGTTCTCAGTTGTTGTTCCTGTAACATAATATCTGTTTGTGTGTGTGAAAGATCCCTCTGTTGTGTTGATGACATCTTGAGAAGGCTGCCCATTGCCCACTAAATGACTCATAAAAGAGGGACTCGTTTGTATTTCTTACGCCTTTCTATTGTCAGTCTCCAAGTTTTGAAATCACACAACAAATAACAGCACTATCTAGGCAGAATTGCAAAAGACCCTGGTTGTATTTCAACGTACAGTACATATGCACAGTATACATCTCTGGCCCATTTAACGGTGGTACAGTGCGTGAAAGCAGATTCTCCTGTGGGTTACATTATGGATCCATTACAGTTTGTACATTTGCAATAAAAAAAATAAGAAAAGCCCCCCCCCCCCCCTTTTTTTTGGCTTAGCTTTTCTGTACTCTGCGGTTACCTCCAAAGGCAGAGTAAAAAGAGATGGAGAGAAAGAAAGAAAGAAGACAAAAAGAAAGATGGAGAGATAGATGGAGAGAGCCGGAGGGCAGAGGCAGGCTCAGGTGACTCAGCTTTCCCCCTGGAAGCAGATTGAGGGGAGCTGTGGGTTTGAGCCCCCCAACGTTTTACTAGAACACAGGCTTTTTAACAGGAGGGAAAAACAATGTTATAGCTTCTTCCTGCACCACCGAGTGTTCCCCACCAGTAAATATAACAGGGATTGGGTCATAATGTTATGGTCTGGCATCAGGTGAATACAGCAGCCTCACCCCCCCCCCCCCCCCCCCCCCCCCCCCCCACCTCCTCTTCTGCTCTTTTCCATGTGGAGGAATCGGCTCCAGTGTTAAAGAAATATCAGTCATCAACGTTGTTATTGCGCACTCACTTGCTCCATCTGCAACACTGGTGCTCAAACGCACTCTTTGTGCGAGTGAACGTGGTGGCTGCTCTCCCTCTCCCTCTCTCTCCGTTTCATTTTGTTAAATGCTGCTTATTATTTCCCAGTGAGGCGGACTGGAGGAAACTCTGATGTAAAGAAACCAGCTTACCTTCTTACTGTCAAGAGTGTGTGTGTGTTTGTGTGTGTGTGTGTGTGTGTGTGTTGGAGATGCCTTTATTAGCTGTCATTAATGCATAAGTATGTACATTTCCATTAGTTCAGGTGAAGGTGTGTATTCATGTGTGTGTGTGTGTGTGTGTGTGTGTACTGCGCACAGTTTGTGTGCCAGTTTTATGATACAAAGGAGCTCTGTCAGGTTCGGCAGTATGAATCAGGTTGCAGGGCAGCTGAATGTTTGACAGTAGCAGTAAAAACAAACAGAAGTTCTCCACTCTGGAAAACTCTAACGCTATGAAAATGGCAACTATGGCAATGATGGGAACCGATCCATGTTGAGTTTCCAAACTGTGTTGCGTTTGGCCGGGGAGGAAAATGGCAAGGGGTAAAATAACATGGGTATATCTGTAATGGGATACTTGCATACGTAGGGTTTATACAGTATGTGCGGGATTTAGAAACACATGTGCTTGTGTGTATTCTCACAGAACATACTGTATAACTTGCAATGCATTAGGCCTACATGTGAGTATTCTACCCTTGTGTGTGTGGTGACTGAGGCACGAGGATCCATCTGAGGTGAAATCCAATCTATTTCTGAGATCTTAGCAGCTGCTCTGTACTGTACAGCATTCCAAAATATCTTGACATGCAAGTCCTGTACTGCATTAATTATGGATATAACTTCTTGTTAAGTGTCATGTACGTGGAAATGGGGCTTTTCCTTGGTGTAACACCAGGATTCCAGTGCTCTTCATGGAATCCACTTTCATACGCCTTTCCTCCATCTATATGAATCCATTCGAGCAGACATTAAACATTACACGATACTGTGTCAGTGCATTAGCCTGCAGATATATGACTTGTTTTGTAGGCGGGTGAAAGGATGTAGTGCACTGATTAATCATAGATAAACAGTAAATGAATGGATGGCATGTGTACATTTCCTCTCCACCATATGCAACGGATCACCCGCACGCCTCATGTGATTATGCCATGGAGCTGGGGGTTGTTTGCGTACTGCTGAGTTTGTGTCAGTTGTGTGTAAGAAAGTGTATATGTGACATGGAGTAAGGAACAGGACTCAGCCTCAGGGGGTCGTTTTCCTTTGGTCAGGCAGACAGTCATCATTGGATCCACGTTATCTCATGTCTGGAGCTTCCAGATGAGAGTTGAGAAGGCAGCAAACACATTCTGCTGCCCTGAGTCATACAGCGTGTGTGTGTCTGTGTGTGTGTGAGAGAGAGAGAGAGAATGAGTGAGAGTTGTCTGTGTGCATTTTTTCTGTGTGTATTTGCTGTGTATGTCTGTGGAAAGTGTGTGTGTGTGTGTGTGTGTGTGTGTGTGTGCGTGTGTTTATTCCAGTTACTAAAATACCAGCACATCCTTTGCACGCTGACCTCATCCACGGAGGGGTCTAATACATTCCCTGCAGGTGATGAGTGCAGGACTGCGCTCTAAAACAGCAAACAACTTTGCCATTTGTTTTCATTGCGTAGGTATGTTTTTGACTGGCGGATTAACTGGTTGATTTTTTTAATATCAAACGAAATCTCCTTTTGAGGAACCCTGTATGGTTCAGACCTTAATCCTTTTTGAAGCAAAAATAGATGCTCCTACAGTGCATTTGGCGACCAATCTGTAAATGCATGATGCTATCTGAGCTAAGGCAGCGACATAGTGTTCCTCTTTTGACCTGGGCGAAAGAGCTGCATGCTGGAACGGAAGTGTGAACATTCAGGAATTTCAGGAACAGCAGGCTCCCGTCACGATAGTCCAATTCCAAAGAAGAACACAACCTTCCCACAACCTTCTCAGCAAGTGACCTCATCTCAGTCTATCTCTGTTTTTCAGAGCAGATTTCCTTATCGACATTACAGGAGGGCCAGTACAATAGTGAATGAGAGGGAGCTGTGTTACAGGACAGACCAACAAAGACTGTCCAAACGCTTGTCCTGTTCCTTTCTATTTTACTTGGCTCCTCTGAGTATTCGTGGCTGTTTGGGGGCAGGTGAGAGGAGCTGACTGGTGTGGCCTAAATTGGTCAATCCAGTATCCCACAGATCATGTATTCCCTGAGGTTGTGTGTTCCTGTGAAGAATGAAAAGGCAAGACGATCAGTTCTCTCGTCCAGTGCTCGCCTTTAGTTCCAGTTCCCCATCTATTGCACTTCTCAAAGCCTCAAAGAGGGGTTGGTCTAATCAACAGCAACAAAAACATTTGGTGACAAATTTCTGGTTATGAGTGCGGTGACAGATTTTTGGCCACTAGGTTTGAGTGTTATGTCTCTTCAGGCCACTGTGGTTATCGAGTGCAAGCAAAGCAATACGCTTCCTTATACTCTCAAATGATTCAACTGTAAGCTACATAAAATTGAAAACATAAACTCTCAAAGTATTTTGCTTGTAATTGTGTTAATCCTTTGTATGTCCCATTCTTTACAGCCAGTAAACAAATCGAATAACTAGACAGTTAGAAATATATAATGACCTGGAAACGGTGAAAGTTTCAAAATGCAAAACAACTATCAACACTAAGAGGCCCTAAACGTTGTCGAGCCCTCAATCAAACTGCAGCAGCGAGTCTCGACAAAGTCGGCAGGCAGCCATAGTATCCACAGGCTAAAAAGCACTGAGTCTACTGCGAGTATTGTAATGCTACAGGAACGAATCTGACCCCAAAGCTCTCATAGGTCTCTTTGGCATTCTTTAGTTTGGAGTCGAGTCAGGTCAAGTCGAGTTGAGTTTACTGAACGGTCTCCGCAACGATCGCATATGGCAATGGTAAGCCCCGAGGGGTCAGTCACCACCCACACCATCTGAACTTTGTCACACAGTGTTGACTGAGTTTGTGATGCAGTACAAGGTTGTAATACTTTCATTTATATGGCTGGCAGTTAGTATGGTAAAAGCTTAACATTAAGGCCTGGTAGTGGGGGGAGCCGGGAGCCTTTTTCAGAGTGGAATAATTACATTTACCCACGTTACTGTAAACAGAGTCTTTTCTGAGTATTCTGAAAAAATCTGTAATGCTTCAGTACTATATATATATCACATGTATTCTACATCATTTCAAGTTGCATCCATATCAGAGTAAAAGCAAAAGTCACCAGAAAAAGTCCTGATTAACTGTGTGAGAAAGGAACAGAAGAAAGGAGAAGAATCAACAGCATTCAGAGAAGAAGCTGCAGTTGTGACTGCGGCCACAGGAGAGCGGAGCTCCGGAGAGGAAATTACACGTTACAAATGTTTGCGTTCACAGGCCGAGTTCACGGCCGAGGATAGCGCTTCAGGCATAATCAAATTAACGTGTGATGTTAAGTGTGATACTAGCATTATTCTATCTCGACATCATTCGAATAAAATGTTGCATCTATCTTAATTATGGTTTAAAGCACCACTCAGGCGTCAGTGTTCATTGTTGCCATGTACAATAGGGGGCAGGCTAAATGCAAACATGCTGGTGGTGGACTCTCGAGAGTTTACTGAGAAACGTCTACCTTCAGTGAGGTGTGTGAGGACCACAGACTGTAGGACTTCCTGCTGTTTGAGACTGTTAATATCGGATGTCATTGGGCTTAAAACGTTTTGTGTGTGTGCGCTCTACGCCGTGTGTAAACACTGCACAGTTTCTCCTTTGCTGTAATATGTTTTTTTGTGTTTTCCGCTGCGGAGCTTGTTTGCGTGTCCACATTGTCTGTTTTGGTGGTTGATTCTAAAAAAAGTTTCAGTCGCCATTGTGTCCATATTTTCGATCTCTTTTGTTTAAAAGTCTGAGTTTTGTCTCTTTCTTTATTGTTAGGCTACGCTAAATGTATATTTATAATTAAGTTGTGAGTTGAGAGAGTGCTCATACAGTTTCTTGTTGCTGATGTTGTTACATTTAGTGCGATCTATTTTGTAGCCTACTCCTTAATTTAACAGTAGTATCATATATCCTCATCCCTTACCCTTTTAAAATGTAACACAGTTAAGTTTACTCAGAGTCAATTTTAACTGACCTACTTTTTACTTTTACTTAAATGCGTTTTTACACAAGTACTTTTACTTTTACATCAGTAAAATGTTCAAAATATCTGTAATACTACTCAAGTACAACAGTCTAGTATTCTTTCCATCTCTGCATTTCTATTGTTCTTGAGCGCCTCACACGTGAAGTTGGCTACTTTTATTAAGGAACCCATGTGAAAGTCAAGCGGTGTCAAACTAAATAAATTGGGTTTAAAAAAATGCACATAGGTATTTGATTCCATATTGATACAAAAAGTACAGCTATGGAGGAAAAACAGAATTTGAAATAGTCTAGGCCTACAGTAGAGCAAATAATGACAACAAGTAGACAAAGTCAGTTTAAATAACTTCTCGCCCCGGGCACCACACAATCAGACCAACCACTATTTATAGACTGATGTCTGGGCTCCTCCAGGCCTCATACACTATGGCAGCCAGGTTGTATTCTGTTTGTATGTATGTGTGTGTATGTGTGTGTGTGTGTGTGTGTGTGTGTGTGTGTGTGTGTGTGTGAGAGAGAGAAAGAGTGTGAGTCTACACAAGCGTGTTCGTGTGAGTTGTGGGAAGCCCTGGCAGAGAGGAGCTGAGTGTTTGGGAAGTTGCCATTAAGACACAAAGCAGAGACGTCCGAGGTGGGCTAATGACCTTACATGGATCTGTGTTTGGCAGAACTTTCCAAAAATGCTGGGTGGAACACACACATATACACACACAACTCCTCAAACACATCTTTGACAGAGTTTATAGTGGAGTTGGGGGACTCTTTGGGGTTGCTGTTTTTGATTTTAGGTCTTGGTCACCCCGTGTCCCCATTTCAACTCGATTGTAGTGTGGACCACCGCTCAGTGTATACAGAGCATGTTTAATGTGTGCATTACAGCTGCAAGGTTGCTTTGAATTGAGAGATTGATGAAAACATTTGGCACATGCTTCATTTCTTAAATAAGCTTTTTGGCCCAGATTTCTTAATGGCCCCATGTTTTACACACAGGGTATCCTTGAGTAATGTGGCGAGAGGAGCTGGATTATTAGCCTTTGTGTATGTTCTACTACCTTTGTATATGAGAGTGAATGTGTTTGCATGATATAGAGCAAATGGATAGTCTGTGGATAAGGAGAGCATAAAAGTTCAATCCCCAGTTACCCTGCGTCAACCCTGCAGATCTTGTGTGTCTGTGGTTTCTTACTGTATTTATCTGGCTGACGATCCGACTCTTCATCCGTCCTGCCTTGGTGTGTCTTTGCGTGTTTCATCACTGGGAGCATGTGTGTGAGTCTCTCCCAGCTGGCCTCTGTCTTGGGAGAAGCGTGGGCAATGCATTGTTAACCAAACTGAAAGAATAAAAAGAGAAACCGTAGGTTTCCAGATCGGCCATCGTGATTTCAATATGTGGAAGGGAGATGCAGGGAGCGCATATCTGAACTTGATTTCCGATGCACTCCTGTGTCTTCTCTGAAAATGGCACTCCTCTACATCACTTCCAACACAGAGGAAATACGGCATATCACATACTGCAGATGATGGGCATGACTCTTAGATTCTTGTTTTTTTGAAGGTTATGTCATTTTGGGGCAAAACAGAACCTCCTGTTCAGGCAATATTCTCAACTTTCAGACTGCCAGAATAGCATTTTTAAGAGACTGTACTACAAATTGGCCTTTAGGGTGCATTTAGACCAACAATAGCACCATGGCAACACGATGCAAGGGGCTGAATTGTTGTGTGCATGTTGCACCAGGGTATGGTAAAGGATATCAAATATGCAATCGCCTTAAACCTTATGATTGACACCACAGAATTGTTTATACTCAGGATTTATATATATGTATATATATTTGTTCAGTATTGAACAACTCTAGAAAGTTGTCGTAGCAGCAGTCATTTTGTCATCTATTCCAATGCTAGAAAGGTAGCGCAACGATGATGCTACAAGGTTTGTTCATTGGCATATACACTTGCATGTTTCTGGTTTACTGATGCCAGACGTTGCTTGATGATCTGACATTTACTGTTGACAAAGCACCCAGAGAGCTTCTGCAGCTTTCTGGGTGCTTTGTCTTCTCTCCTTCTGCAGCGGCACCCGGCTATGCAAATGAAGTGGTCTCATTGAAATGAATGGGAAAGCCTATATGCTTTGTCGCCGGGCCATTGTCAGTCTGAAAGAGCTCATCTCGCATGCAGACTTGGGCTATTTTCTTTTTCCTCAGACACTCTGATTTCCCGTGGCTATTAAAGAGGATTTCCGCTTTGCAGACATCTCTTTGGTAAAGTGCGGCCCAGAGGTTAGAGGCCCACCTTTGGGCCCAGCTGCGTCCGTTCTCTGCTTCTCCCTCCCTGAGCATACTCCAGGATGCCAACCCTGACACCAACATGCCTGTTATTCGGGATGTACTTTTGACAGCTGCTCAGTCAGTGAGGTTTAAATATGAGACAGGATGTGTTTTTGTCCCCTTTTTAAAACTTTTTTTTCCAAGTCTGAGCTTTTTTTTGCTCCTATCTGTTGATTGGCTTTCCAGGATTGTTTTTTTTTCTTTCTAATATAGATCTATTGTGAGGATAGGCGTTGAGTTTTCCAACAGGATGTGTTTACTTGTTCATGGCTCTGGATTGTCACGTAATTACAGAAGTGGCAGCTGTGAGACGGAACACCACTGCCAAAATGAAATGTATTTTTGTGACTTTCTGGCATGCCCCTGTGTTCCCTGTTCAGAGCAGGGTCATCGGTTGCATGGAAAATCACGGAGTTGCTGAATTCATGTTGCTACTATTGAGCACTTAGCTTCCACTTCCTCACAGCGCCCTGGTCACCTTCCCCCGGCCTTGACAAATTCTCACTCCTGATTCCCAAATATTTGGAATGACCCTCAAAATGTATTGAGAGCTACAGAGTCACACCCAATCCTCCAGCAGCAGCTGAAACCTCATCCCTGCAACGGAGAATACCAATATCAATCCACTGACTTTTGCCTATATCCACATTACATTTCCCCAAGCCATGTTACAGTTCATCCAATAAGGGATTCCTGTAAAATATATATTAAAAACACTGAAATCACTTGACTCAGGCACAATGAAAAGGTGATACTACACAAAATTGACCAAATCAAACAAAGGGGAATCTGATGGGATTATCTAGCTTTGGCCA
Source organism: Leptoclinus maculatus (assembly GCA_032191485.1). Classification (NCBI taxonomy): domain Eukaryota; kingdom Metazoa; phylum Chordata; class Actinopteri; order Perciformes; family Stichaeidae; genus Leptoclinus; species Leptoclinus maculatus. Next base: position 11,349,808 of record JAVDOI010000007.1, read on the forward strand.
TTTTCAGGATTGTGATAGATACTAAATAAAAGTCAGCAAAAGTGCATTTGTCATTTGTAAACATGTTGGACTCTTAACTTAAAATTAAATATCTGTTACACATAAATATATTAATTAATATGTGCCTTTCAAACATGTATTGCTGTACAAGAGCACAACTATATTCGGTGCAACTTTTCTCCAGATAATGTGGGTAAACTGTCCCGCTGCCTATATACAGTTGGCTGGTTTGTGCCTCCTTTTTATTATCATTATATTCGAGTCGCATCACTAAGCATCAGGTATCTGAAAAATAAAAAACAGGTGTTCCTTGTTCTGAAGGTATTTCCAGAATCCTCAAAGACTCTTCTTACCATCTGTATGAAAAATATGTTGCACAGTACAAATATTTTTCCAAGTTGCAACTTCCTCCATGATAGTCCTCCAAATTAGATCAAATATGTCCATGCCGTCTGGCGTCCATTTGCAGGACGACATCATTTGTTCGTGCCTTCCAAGACCATTCAAAATCACTGTTAAAAAATAAATCAGTTTGATCATGTGACAATGCTGCAAATAATGTTGGGTTAGTTTTAACCACAACAATTAGTTTGTTAAGGTTTAGGGAAACGTTGTGATTTAAAATATGAGCGCTACTTTGTGAAGATTAAGTGATCTTTATTATCATGGTTACAACAATAAACACTTGGTGAAGGTTATGGAACGATTGAAAACAACCTTGATTTTCAGTTTAAAACAGGAAACTAACATCTGTCTCCAGTGTTACACTGATGTTTTGTTGATCCATCTACTCGTCACGATGCAGACTCCGTCGCTCTATAGCGACGTCACTTGACTTCCCACTTTGCTTCCATCATAATTAATACGGTTGCTAGAGGGCTTTGTCTCTTGAACGTAAACATATGTTGTTTGGGAACTTGCTGAAACGGGACGGCGAGTGACTTTGCTTATATTTCAAAGGATCGCAAAATCAGCAGTACTTGGATCTGTTTATTTGTTTTTCTATAACCTTTTATTTTTGTACACGTTAAGGCTATAATTTATTTTGTGCCGCACAAAACGATCAAAGAGTGATGTCATCTCCGGCTACCTGGATAGGAAATAGAGTCTTAACTTGGGAAACTTTTTAAAGATCTTTTTATAATGGAGAGGTTTTGAGGAATCCGGTAATACCTTCAGAATTGAATTACATTTTCTGAGCATTAGTTTAGCAGCAAACAACTTTTTGCAAATAGTAAAGATATAGTGGAGTAAGCAGATAATGAAGTCGCTCTCCTTCTGTGCGTCTTGTAATCTGAGACTAGCTGGCGGACGTTGCCCTGCATTGCTCTCATAGTTCCAGCTGATAATGCCGTCCTGACCGATGGCGACGTCGCGGAAGTGTAGCATCCACCCTCCGTTTCCCCCCTGCTCAGCCGTTGCCATGTTGAGAGCCGTTTAGAGGCAATAAAAAAAGCTCTCAATCTCGTATTTAGCACCTTTGGATTGATTTCTTGTTGCTTGTCGTGTTTTCACTAAAGAGGCTGAAGTTCTATCATTCTGTTCCAACCACTGTGCGATCCCTGCTTTAATAGAGCATCAGCTGAAAGACAAATGAAAATGTTTGTTCAGTTATCATCCTGGTGGGTTTGTTGGCCTACGTAGGACCTGTGTTGCATGCTCATTTCCAGTCAGTCCTGTCTTTCCTTAAAGGATCAAGAACAAACAGAAAAATCAAAACCATAATGTAAATATTTAGACTTTTCCATTTAATTGCTGCGTTGGACAAGACTGGTTCAAAACCTTGTCCGAGAAACGGCACCCCTCACTGACTGAATCTCATCTAAATCAATAACAGCAGTGTTGTGGTGTAGACCTTGACACCAAAATAATGAACAGCCCCTGTCTTTTTTGTGCACACACTCAAACACACACCCTCACTCACGCATACATCATACCCGTGGGGGACACCCTCAGGAAAAAACACATCTTTCGCTCCCTGACGATTGGGCTGTGTGACGGGATAGTGGCAGGGGTTCACGGGGGTGGGGGGTTGTTTTTACAGGAACCACATGTTTTGGGGATGACTGGTGACTGCTGAGTATCTGTTAACATAGCTCCCTTCTGACAGCACCTCCAGTTGCCACATCAGGACTCAGTGTTTTGTACTTTCCCTGATAAAATCCTGCTTGTTTTTCAGGAGAAGCTCATGGAATTTAGGCGTTTTTCCCCCCCCCCAGCAGTGAGCTGTGAGAGCCAAGCCGTACCTCTCTCTCTCCTTCATATGAGTTCCCAATAATGCTTAAATACTTTCATGGGACCCCATAAGCCACGCATTACCAGAAGATCCTACACAACAAAGTAAGCATGTATATGAACTCTGTCGAACCCACAGTTTCTCTCCTTCATGTTTGTTGTGGCTTTAATTCATAAATAAGAGAAACCATGGCTTCTGTTGATCTGTTGTCAAATAAATCTATATAAAGAAAATCAAACAACAAATAAACAACTTGTAACAAATTATTGCTCAATTCACATTTTTTAAATGCAAATAGAAGTGATATACAGCCTTTTTGATACCAAATAAACACTGGAAATACAATGTTTTCCTTTTCCATGTAATCTTTGTCACAACATATGCTATTAAAATGTATTTTTCTCTGAGAGTTTTTGCTTTTTTATCTTTTATGTTTTTTTGTTCATGTTAAAAATTGCTACATTAACCTAATTTATTATTACAATTATTACCACATTATAACCATATGCTTTAAATTCAACAACTCCCGACCCATTTTGTCTCTGTCTCTATTGTTAGACTGGACATGGGCCGGTGTGTTTCTCCAGATAGAGCTGCTGTGGTTATCAGGTAGGAGGGCTTATGACCCGTATCACCCTGTACCCAGCAGGCCTTCCCCGGTGGCCCTCCCCCAGCTCTCCACCTTCCCCAGGGGCTCTCCGCTAGGCACTGGCGGGCTACTGTTGGTGGATACGGTATCTATGGATGGCAGGCCCTGGAAAACATGTCTCAGTGAGACAGATGGGGAGAGGATGATGAGAGCGAGAAAAATAAAAAACAAGGGAAAGAGAATGAGAAAGATTTAGGACATAAGTGAAATGGAGAGAAAAGAGGGAAAGATCACAGGAGGGAGGATGAAAAGAGGGAGGCTCATTCAGGGGAAGATAAAGTTCTCCTTTTTGCCCCTCTTGTTTTTGACGGGCCAGTTGATGTTCTTTCTTTCGCTTCCCCTCTTTTTCTGACAGTTGAGACTGGATCACCCGAGTGAAACCACCTGGTGTGTCGCCCTCTCTTACTCTACCCCCCCTTTTCCACCCATACATGCACTCAGTGACCATCTCCATCCCTGGCTGCACGCCAGGTCACCTTGGCAACCCCGCCCCGTTAGAATGTGAGAGGAAATATTTTGCCCATTTTTATTATCTCTTTATTTGCTGCTGATGCTGTCTTTTTAATAATGTCTGTGTGTGTGTGTGTGTGTGTGTGTGTGTGTGTGTGTGTATTTTTCTAAACTTTCCTTGTATCCCTTTTTCGAGGCAAGAGCATTAGCATACTGCGTATTCCCCTCCTCAGCACAGCGCGGGAGAGCAGAGAGAATGTGCAGCTTGCTTTAAGTGGAACTTTAAGAGTCACACAACATGCAGCTGGTCTTTATTACTTCCCCTTTGGTTCATTGAAGCATAATTACATTCTGACTTCATCCCAACCTTAACATGACCTCTGCTCTCCTGTCAGACACCCTGGCAGCCCCACGCTCACATATATGCATGCCCACCGCCGCACATGCAAACATGGAAATCACACGTGCACATTCTGCATGCATGCATGCATGCATGCACACATGCACATAAATGCAGGCGCATTCGCCCACTCACACACAGAAACTCAAAATCCCACCTACAAACAGACAGACACAGACATTTAGCCTCAGTCTGAGCTGAGATCATACTGGACCAATATAATAGTGTAAGTGAGCCCAAACACAAATTGGGCTCCTGCTGGAAAACTCTGCTCCATGCGAGTTCTTTGTGAGCGTGAGTTTGTGTGTGTGTACGTGTTTGTTTGTGTGTGTTATTTGTGTGTGTGTGTGTGTGTGTGTGTGTGTGTGTGTGTTTGAGGCTTGCCGAAAGAAAATGAACCTCAATGACCTCGTCCCTCCCTCCCTCTGGTTTTCCTGTCCTCTGCTGTTCTAATTGAAAACGTTTGCTAATCTGTCCCAAATGATGACTCTTTACTGTCACTTTTCCATCCTTCAACTCATCGAAGTGTCCACTTTCTCCTTTTTCTCACTTTGCTATGGGTCTTCCAGTCATTTTTCTTCTTTTGTAATTATTAAACAGGGTTTCCCCACATCCAAACAGCTGAGCTGTGTCCTCCAGTAGGTCAACGCTGAACAGCACCTTCGCCTGCCGCCTTGTGAGAGGTGGGGACGTCTAAATGAGGTTACAAAAGGTTGCGCAGGACCGAGTGTCTGTTTTTGTTACCTTAAGGCAACATGGAGAATGGCCAGGTTAACTGGGAGATTGGTCCTATTGTACTCCAAGGTACTAAGGGTATATAAAGGTTGTTTATGGGGTGATGCTGGACTGGGTGGGCTTGTTAAACATCATTAAGGCCTGCTGACGTCACCGGCCTGATGTTTGGGAAACACAAAATGTCCCTGTGATGTACCGATGCCATGCTACTCAACTCACAGCAAATATTTACCAGCATAAAAGCCGCACCGCTGGCAAGGCCAAGACAGTATAGAGCCAAGTAATCTGCTTGATTACTCCTGGTTCATTCCAAGACAGCCATTACAAAGATGTTCCTTCCTTCATCATATAGTTTGACTAAAAGCAGCCATGATGCATCTATACTGAACTGTACATACAGTGAGACTTATGCATTCTGATAGGAGCCCTGCAATGAAACCCTTGCTTAGATCCATCAATGCCATGTGATTAGTGGAAGAACTGGCACCAAAAAAAGGCGCCGTGGAGTCATGAGCTGACATCATGTGGCATCCCCTTCGCCAAGTCTCTGTAAAATCATATCAGTCAGTGTTATGAGATTATTATCATGCATGACAGAGACGTTGGGGTGCCCTGCCACTGTATTCCAAAGTATCCATCAGGGTTTCCCTCAATTTTAGAAATGAGATCATTTTCATATGGCAACATGATTCTAACTTTAAACCAGGTTTGGTCCACTGTTTCCCACTCCACCCTTCAACCACACAAGGAATATCACTCACTCGCCCTGTCTGAGAGCACTTACTATGTGTGAGTGTGCACGAATGTGCACGTGTTTGTGTGATTGCACATTACGGCATAAAAGAGTGAGTGTGTGGGAGTAAAATAGAGTGCGAGACTATCACACTCTCCAAATAAAACAGTGCTCAGTTTTTGAGATGGAAAAGCCTCGGTGAGTGATGTCAGACAGATTTTACGCAGGATTCAGCTGTAAGGTCACTGCTTTAGTCATGGAACAGAGCTCAACACACTTAAAAACCTTTTCAGTGGCTCTTCCACCCTCCTCATATTTCTATCACCACATTAGAAACAGCCAAGCGTTGACCATATATCAATTTTCACATCATTTTCGTCACTTTGAATGTGAGTGTTTTTGTGAGGTCCGTAATGGGATTACAAGGATTAATATTCATGATGCTCGCTGCTCCTCTACCTGACGTCTTTGTGAAGATGGTTCTCAATGCACGCATGTCCAAATTTAGCCACCTGCTACGGTTGGCTGATAATTTTTGATGGTGCTTTGTTCCTGATGGCGGGTCACCATGAGAGTGAAGCGCCGCTACCTCGGGCTGGTAAATGCATCTGTAACTGTGTGTTTGCCTTCTCCTCCTCCTCGTCTTACTCCTCTCCTCTTCGTTTCTTTTCTTTCCTTATTCTATTTCGAGCCTCTTACCGCAGCCTGGGCCCGCTACTGGGAGAGAAACAGCGGATGAGTGTAAAGCCGGATATATGCGTCTCTGTCAGGGCGTTGCAGAGGCTACATGTGAAGTGCTGCTGGAGCTGATGTACTACACCTCCTCAGAAATGTACCTACATGTAGCGAGCAACGAAGATACCATGTAGTGACCACAAATTGTGTGATTGGTCAAGTAAGGCTGTTTTCCGTCAAGTTGTTTGTTGGCAGAGATTGTTCATGGTGAATATGGACAAAGTTGAACAAAGTGTTTACTAATCCACTGCCAATTTGATAACATAATTACATTTTGTGATATACAGTAGCGATGACGTGATCCTGGCTCTCTATCACAAAGTGGGGGAAAACATTGAATCACAATCACCTCAACTAAATAAAGAAGTCATAGCTCATTCAGTTGTTCAGTGGCTAGACACATGTGTATGTTGTGATTCAGTGGAATTTCCAGAGCAAACCCACCTTTCCCACTGTTGCTCTTTATCACAGGGCACAGTGGGCGTGGTTTCCTCACCAAAAGCCACTCATGACGTCCCCAATCAATGGCTCTGTGTGGCATGCAAACAAACTGCCACGTGTAGCAACAGCTTTCTTAAACAATACAGACCAATAAACACCTAATTTGCGTGGCTTGTTTGTGGCTTAATCCGAGTGAAAAAAGGAACTGCCTCTGCCATCACTTGAAATCTATGAAAATATTCAACTAAAGTGTACCACAGTGTCTCCACTACATCCTTCTCTGCTCTTGCTTTGGGTGTATATTAAATGCACATCATGACTTGATAATGTGCAATGCATCCACCTAGTACTGCGCTTTAATATGACTGTGTACGTGGGTATGTGTGGGTGTGAAGCGAAGACTGCTGGTTTGAAAGGAGTGACATCATCCTATGTGAGGACATGATCTAAACTATACCCTTTCAGATATTTCCCTTGCTGCAGTAGTCACCACAACTAAATTACGTGTTGGCGTATGCTCCCTCGGCTAAGTTCAGCAGCATGAGTCTACAGTAAGTCACGTGGTCCATAACATGCTCTGTGTATGTCTGAATTTCTCCACACCTACAGGACAATTTAGGGTCTGTGCTCATTTCCATTTCTCAATGGATTTATTTATTCATCTATGTACTTGTAACTGTATATACATATGTACTTCCTCATGTTTTCTCAAAATGAAAATGCATCACACTGCACTGTAAATCTATAGTATCCACATGTTACTACGTGAGAAACTGTATAAGCGCATAGACCTGAGTGAGCGTATCGTTGTCTGCTTTTTAGTCTGCAGGTCCAGGGGCCTTGAGGGGAGCTGCAGTTCAATCCAAATGAATGGGGGTATTATGTTAGAGCTTACAACATCGAGAAATTATGTAAATGGCTCAGTTGCTATACAACAATGCTCCTCCTGTCAAAACATAAACAACATTGTACAAATGGCCAAATGTCGGAATATGATGAAATTCGCCCCCAGGGGTGGTATACATGATTGTACACAAGGGAAGATTGGCTGAGTTTACAAAAGGCTCCTCTTTGAAAATGTATGAATCATGGTGTGCTCCTATGAGCGCTGAACTTCAATGAAATTAACTTTTTGGCCTGCAACCCACTGACTTCCATGGAACACGTTAAGAATTATGTGTTATGAAGATTTATAAAGGGCTCAAGTAGTTCCTAAGTGTTTGAAAAAGGGCTCGATATAGGATTATGAGTAGCTGGTCTACTCAGTTTATCTCTAATGCTGTATGTGACGTGGGGAGGTCCAGCTGTGAGCCATCGTCAAACACAGTGCTGTCCCACCTCATGCACCCTTTATGCGTCACTAGCTGTTTGAACTTCCCTGGCTGTTTTTATTTGGTTATGCATCTAAATCATCAGGGGTCAAGTAAACAGCTCTGGTGGAGGTAAACAGCCTGAGGGATAGGCTTTCCTTTGGGGCCTTCAGCAGCTGAAACACACACATACACACACACACACACACACACACACACACACACACACACACACACACACACACACACACACACACACACACACACACACACACACACACACACATGCGCACACGTACGCCCTCGAATCTGGGTGCAGATCACACTGCCCCCTCCTATTTTGCACTTATGATTGCGGGTTCAGCTCCGTGCTTTTCTCGGCGCTGAAAGATCCAGAGGTGCCGTGCGGGCGCCAATGGCTGTTGCAGTCGGCGAGATGGTGTTTCCAAGGATTCACAATGAACTCTGCTTCTCATCGCACACTCACAGACCCACACAACCACCTCCTCACCAGCTCAGGGTAAGCAAGAGAGAAAGAGGGGCAGAGAGGATCAAAGCCAGTGAGTGGGATGGATTCTCTGAAATGAATAGTGCTCGGGGATATTGCTTTAACCTTTGTCCAAAGCGCTGTGCTCAGGGACCTCCCTGTTTGTTTTAACAGCTCCAAGTTAGCAAGGGTCTCTCTAGCCGCAGAAGGAATCTAGGCTAACAATACAAATTCACTACATTTTAGCCGGTGTTTCATGTCACGAGATGTTGTTCATTTACAGACTGCTATGGATAACACAAGATCCCAAAACTGACAAGGCGTTTTTTTGTGGTCAGCATGATGTGTTTGGCATTTAGTCACCATCAAGGGGTTTGATCATCCGCTGAAGGCAGATGTACAGTAGTGTTTTATTTCAGGGGTAGATCAAAAGTCTCCTCATGCTGTGTCTAACCACAACTAGGATTATATTAGGATTTATTTGTTTTGGGCCTATCCGCTTCACAGGGAGGCTAGGCCATCCACAACTCTTCTCCGCCACTCCCTTTTTTTAAAATCAAAATCTCACAAGACTGTAGATGAATGTGAATGTACGTCAAACTGCTCATGTCTGTTGCATATGCACTTATCACTGTGGGGGCAGCTCCACTCTCGTTTTGGCGCTGAAAGGTCCCGCAGTGCTGGATCGGAGCAGACCACTGCATGATGTTGGGTAGTTGTGGTGGAACCCCTCCTCTCCTTTCATCACCATCTGTGTCATCGCCCTCCCCACTAAAGGCACCAGTGGAAGGATGTTTTTACACACATTACAGAGCATGGGGAGAAGAGTGCCTATTGTCATCTGGTGGACCAAAAGCTACAAGACTGTGTGTGTGTGTGTGTGTGTGTGTGTGTGTGTGTGTGTGTGTGTGTGTGTGTGTGTGTGGTACAAGCATGTTGAGTATTTGCATTTTTTGAACGAGACATTGAGTGAGAGTTTACAATATTTCAGCTGCCTGTGACTACTTCAATACCTTCAGCCTTGAAGGATCGTCTGCTTGCATGCTATACTAATCATCATAAAAACATGAAGGTCTTATTAAATATTTCCCCACATGTGCGGTTTCCAGTGGAGTTCTGTGGGTAAATCACAAAAACCTTTTCTTGAAAATAACATTCTCGTTTCATGTCATACACAGCAGCTGACCTTCTTAGGGTGAAATAATTGAGGCGGGGGGCGGGATGGTGTGCACAAAGGAGAGTGGGGAGGGTCTGAGGATGCTAGTGAGAGTGGGTGGTTGGAATAACAAAATGTGAACGCAGCAAACGCAAACACTCTCTCCTTGTAGTGGACTAAATTGGTTTCTCCGACTCACCCTGTCCAACTTGAAATGCTATGGGACATATTGAAGCCCTTAGTTCTCTCTCGGTCTTACTAATAATCAGCCAGTTCCCTGCCCCTCTCTTCTGGGCCTCCCTCACGCACAGCTGCACTGCAGCACACATGATGGGAAGAGGCAGAGGGGGCAAGGAGGAGAGCATAAAATCTATAGATGTATAGATAGATATGTAGCAGGAAGATGGAGATCTAGGGATTGATAGAAAGGATGAGAAAATCAATGCTGCACATCTATGGCAAACAGATGAAATACTGCTAGTTGATGACAAGACAAGCTGCCTCTTTGACTTATGATCAGTAATTATGTTGTATATGCATTGATATGGAGGGTTTTGCTGTTCAGACGCAGAGTCGTCTCACACCCTCCCTCAGAGGATACTGCTCATGCCTGCGGTCATGGCTTCGTTGACTTTGGTTTCTGAATGCTAGACAGTTCATTGACCTACCCCGTGTAAATCTGCCTGGGTGGGAAACGATTTGTGGCTGATGACATCCTTGCGTTCATTTGTGCACATTCGGCACACATACACACGCCCGCTGGATATACATATCAACTTTATTCAGCTTATCCCTGCCACATAACATCTCAATCCCATTATTGTACTACAAGTGCTTTAACCCAACATGTGAAGAATGTGGGACTTTATGGTTTCATATAAGTTCACCAACCTTGGTCTCAGAGGTTAGAGAGAGTGTATGTTGAGAGGCCTGAGTAATAACTCACCGAGGTCTCACACTCCTTTGAAAACAGCACAACAAGCTCCACATCAAGGGAGCTTTGAGAAGGAAATGAGGAAAGAAAGAAAAGCACATAGCAAGGAGCCGTAGGAGCCACATTTCCAAATTATTAATAATGTTTTTCAAAGTAATCCAAACACTCTCAGGGGATTAGGGGAAGGGGGCAGAGAGAGAGAGAGAGGGAGAGAGGGAAGCAGGTAGATTATCTGTCCCTGCGCAATTTTTTGATTCAACTGAACTGTCAACATGTGAGAGAGAGAGAGAGAAAAAAGTCAGTAGTGGCCTTCGTTATATAAAGACTGAAAACTGAATGAAACACTATCTTTATGGCAGGGTTACAGCAAGAACTGGAACTGGTGCTTTGGCTGTAGCTAAAAAAACATCCTCAGCTCTGAGCTTGTCGTTTTCATTCAGACTCTTGTTTTCTTTCAGCTAAAAGCAAGCTCCCCTGCCCAGAGAGCTGGCTAGCACTGGACACACAGTCACACAATGTGTTCCTCATTCTCCCATTGCCAAGCTACACTCTGCTCGGGCTTCAAATAGCCAGAACCAGACACATGCCGCCATGGTATACTAATGGTCATAACATTAGCCGACGAAGGAAGAGACGAGACTCAAACGCAATGCAAATAATGTAACGCAGGAGGAGAGGCTGATGTGGTAGTAAATAGCAGTCTGGAGTTGTTTCAACAATAACAGCCCTCTGAAATCAGAGGGATATTAACAAACCCCCTAGATTTCCCTCTCTGAGGGGATGTTTTTCTCCCCGGTCCGTTGGGAAACACTGTTGTAGTGATGGGATAAGTTGTCACATTAAGCCAGTTGTGTACAACTTGGAGGTCCATCTTGCTTCAATTAAAAACTCCAACGCATCTGGTTTGGATTAGGGGTCCTGGCAAAACCAAGGTGATTCCTTTCTTAATTAAAACCACTAGAGAGGCTGAGCGGTGCTAAAAACTGGTTAACAAAGAATAATAGCTGAGCGGGGAAGGTATCTCGCTCTCATCCTCCTTCCCCTGCCGTTTCCTTCCTTTTGGCCTATATAGCCCACATACCAGATGGACAGACCTAACCTTGGAGGGTTGCACAGGGTGGTGGGGTAGGGGGTAAAGGGTTTATGAAATCAATCCCTCTCCCCTAACACTTCTTTATCCACTATAAACCTTTTTTTTCTAGTTCCCTCCCTGCTTGCTTGTTCACCTCTCTCTCCCTTCCCGTCCCTTTACTCTGTGAGGATTTCTGTGAATCTGGCCTGTTTTGGCAGAAGTAGACTCATGTTTCCACTCTGAGGTGCTGAAGGTTTACTCCACAGCGGAGGCCTGTTTGCTGTGATTTGACGTTGAACCATGGCTCCCCCCTCCTTGGCCGCACAGTCACCAGTCACCTCATCCCTCATCTTGAGACCAATGGTATTTATTATTTACAAGCACACTACATCTTATCTTGCGACCTTGTCACTCTGTAAGTTCAAATTCCAGATAGATTGTAACCACAGATGCTGACTTAAAACAATTAGTGTTGCTCACATTGAATGTGACAGTGGTCTTCAGCCTGGAGCGTCAGTAGTGGGGAGAGAGGAGCGGGGCGACTGACAGTGACAATGAAATGTACATGCCTGTAAACTGTCATCTACGTCACAGAATACTTCAGTAGCCACAAGTGTGCCTCTCTTTCTGTGACTTGGCCTGTGTGAAGCTCATGAAAATGTCATGGTCACCGAGAGTGCAGGGATGCATAAAGTGAGAGGAGCCAAATGCAGGGAGAACATTTGGATGGGAAAGACACACAACACGTGGTGTTCTCATAACGCTGGGCGTTTCTGAGAATGCGGTCTGATCTAATGAGCGATTCAGCTGGTGACGCAGCGATTACCTCCTTTCATCTTTTCATCTCTTTTATTTTCTTATCTTTGATTGTCTCTCATTCCTTCCTCTCTGTGATCGGGTCCTCTATGGGGCCAGCATATCTGTGTCTCATCCCCCCTCCCCCCCCGCCTCAAAGGAGAGGAAGCCTGGAGGAGACAGGCCAGCGAAATATAACGATGACAAATACACAGACAGGCTCCATCTGATAAAGAGTATTTCCTGAAAACGTGCGTTTGTTTTGTGGAAAAGACAGAAGTGGAAAGATGTATCTTGCAAATAAATAGTTTTAATAGCACACAGAAGGGAAACACCATGGAAGCAATGTCCTATTGCTTCCATGTTGTTTCCCTTCTGTGTCAATGGGAGAGAGAGAGACTCAAGCCGCTTCTATTGATGTTTTCGAATGAAGCTGGGAATGTTATTACAGGTACTTACCTCCTTTTTGTGAGCGCCTCGGCAAGCGGGACAGCAAACTGTGTTTTGGCCACAGTGGTAATGTTGTTTTTGATCGTCTTTACAACAACAAATATTGATTGAAGTAGAATATTTTGTTCGATAAAATGTTGGAAATTATTACATCTATCTTTTTTTAAAATATATGTTGACTTTTGGACTAAAGACCGAGACAATCACAGAGACAAGGACACTCGCTGCATACGAGAGAGGGAAAAAGAAAGTGAAAGGTGGACTTGTCACTATTGCACACAATGTTTCTGTAAGGCTGAGTGTCCATTTTGCATTTTTTTCTGGAAGAAAAGCACTGGCAGGGCGCCAGGGTGCGCAGCATCTTTCTGAAAAGTTTTGAACTAGAAGCGTACAAAGAAGTCGGAGCGCTGTCGCTCTGAAAAAAAGACGCTGGCGCTCAGAAAAAACAATATATAGACACTCCACATGTTGACGGTATAAATGAAGCTTTGAACTATTCAGTACGAGCCATATACCATAATATCTGCCCCCTAGAGGTCGAAATCACAAAATATTACTGTAAATCTGATCCTAAATCCCTGTCTGACACATTATCCAAAACTCTCCTTCTTTTACATGAGCTGTCAAAAACACAGATATACAGTCAGTAAAAAAATATTATTACATTTTACTTCAACCCGGGTGTCATAAAGCTTTCTGCCTGCTGCCAAAACTCAACAGCATTTTCCGTTAGATGTTTGTCCTACATACACAAATATAATAAATATAATGTTCTGTCAGTAAATGGAATAATGTTTATTTCACAGAATGTGTGAAAACCCTTTTGTGGCAGGACTGTGTAAATCCTTATTTCCTATAACTATTTGTTACTGTGCCTTCTTTCAATTTTAATTGATTTAATTGGTTAGACATTTCTTTAGGCTCATGGTTGGGTGTTTGTGTGCATCTGTTACACGCACACAAATATAAAAACACAATTTTTGTGCAAAAATGTCTGCTTCATAATCACTTAGCCTATATATTTATCCAAAGCAAGAATAGTATGTATTTTTCTCAATGCCATTTAAACATTTTATCTTTGTAATTTGACATTTATTTTTATTGGATTCTACTTAATTATCATTGCACAGAATACAAATACTGAGACAACAACATGCAGTTTAGCATCCAACCAGAAGTGCAAAAGGTGCAGTGAATAGTTATATACTGAGGAATATGGAGAATAAATGGTAATATATAGAAGAAATATAGAAGAATAAACAGTAAGGCGTAGATACTAATACGCTATATACAGTATATGAGCAGTATGAACCGTGTGTCATGAATACGCTAAATTACATTATATGAGACTAAGAATAACATTTTGTACATGAGAAAATTAATCAGATTTTATGGAATGTTTAATAATAAATTATACCAGAAGACAGTGTTCTGCCATAACGTCTCCTTAAATGGAACAGTAATGATCAAAACCGCCCAAAATAGAAGTTGGGAAAACCATGTTGACTTTGACTTATACCTATGGTGGCTACTGGGGCTTTTAGGCCACTGTTCTTGACACGTTCACGGACATCATTGCTTAGCAGGGTGGGGGGAAATCGCGTGAATTACCACAACAAAGAAAGAAACTTTACTTTGTGGGAGTATTCTGGCTGGATCCTGACTTTTCCTTGTAGGTTTTTTAATCTGTGTTTTTTGTGTGTTTAAATGTGTATTACATATATAATAACATTGTGCTGGCTACACAGCAAGATGTCTAATGTTAGCTCTTTTTCTCTCAGTGACTGGCTGTTGCTCCAAGAGCCTCTTCAGACTTTTCCCGCCTTTAACAGATGTACAGCATTTTAGAGATGAGCATAAGGATTTTGTTCACATCAAATACTGCTTGAATTGTATTGCACATCCAGTCCCTCATTGCTGTCTGGTGCAATCGCAATATGACATCACCGCTCAGTTTCTTCCTCTAATGTCCCAGATAGGTTTTCCTGTGATCTCTGATTGAGGAGAGTGGAAGGAGTTGCATCACATCCAATGTTTGAGTAAGTCCACCCATTAACCTGGAATGGTATGAATCCTGATTGCATGAAGCATACCAGGCCCGTTTACTGACCGAAACATTCATTGCTAGAAGACCAAACATAAATCCTGACCAGCTTATCTAACTCTCAAGGCAGCACAATGCGTAACACTGCGGGATGCCCAGAGGAAATTAATGATCATGACAAATGGTTCGTAGAAGTATGCAAAAGGGTTATTTCCTGCCGGTAGACGAGTGACAGCTGTTTGCAGTGGAGGAATAAAGAATTGAAGCTGAATGCAGTGAAAGGCCGCTGGGCTCCAGGGGACAGGAGAAAGGTTCCTTATGAAATATTAAAGGAGATTGAAGATGCGGCCAAAGCACGTCTGCCCTTCCTCCTCAGCTCCTCCACCAGCCAACAATGTGCTCGCCGTGAACGGAATCTCACAGTCCTGCCAGCTAAGGTGAGTGGGTTCCTGTGAGTGTGTCCAATTCGGTGTCTATGTATGTATGACTGGTTTTATATATATATATATATATTATTTTTTAAGAGCAGGTCTGAGTGTGCATGTGGGATTGTGTGTGGCCCAGAGTGAGCTGCTTCACTTGGATTTCACTCTGCTGAAATAGCAGCAGAGGTTGGACAACCAGTGAGCAGAAAACCTGATTTTATTCCAATACAGAAAAGATACATGGAAAGAAAGAGAGTAAGCGGCAGATCCTTAGAGACGGAGCCAAGCTGACACATTGCATACCAGCAAGCTACAATATTTTGATGTTATGGTTTCATGACTTGCCAACACTGCTGGCAATATAGCAGTTGTAGGTATTTTTTTGCTCACCAAAATGTAACTGTATGCTTTGACAGCAAATATGTAATGTTAACAGCCAAATCAAAATGCTCTTTGTCCATTTAATCACTAATTATGAATAAGCCGAGGAAAATAATATTAGTTTTGCTCTTATACTAAGTTAATGCCCTCCAGACTATAGCCAGTGTTGTTTGTGCTTGTGCTTGCCAAGGCTTAATACCAACATGAGTATCTTTTCTGATGTGGTGCCTGGAATATGAATCTGTTACTTTTTCACATATAATAATAATAATAAATAAAAATAATATTAATAATAAGCACAATTGTAAAAGAAATAGAGGTGGAATTGGCGAGTGGGAAATGTAAGCTTTCTATCCTAGATCATATATGTATGTTTTTTTTAATATAATTTTGGAATGTTGAATGTAGTGATTTTATTGATGATGATACAGGTTTGAATTATGATGGTTTACATCAAGGACCACAGTGGAAATAACTATTATATGGCAGTGTCTACGGCAGAGTGATGTTACAGCACAGAACACTAATACTGGAAATATCTCCTTTTAATAATTAAAGCAACTGATGGTACTTGATTAATAGACCATTCAAAAATGTACAGTCTCTCAATGTGTTACAAAGTCATTCAATTAAATATTTAAAAAATCACGAGTATTTCATAGTTGCTTGGTCTTTGTATGTGTGGGACACTCACGTTCTCGCTCACACCATGGGACACTCATAGTTACATGCACTTAATATCGTCTGGTCTTCTCATGCTTGGATGCTATCCAACATCTCATCCAAAAGGAGCGAGCTCGACAACCATTATTGTCGCTAATTGCTCATAAACATTCCATATCAACACTGGCACATGCAATACCATGAGCAGGGAGAATAGAATCAATAGCAGCAAACGGCAGGCAGATGAAACCCACAGGGAGAGAGGATGTATTTGTTTGGGTCATTAGGAACTCGTGGTGACCCAGTGAGCCGCAACATTACAGCAGCGTCAAGGCCAAGGCTCTTCCTTGCTGTGCGTGTCTGTGCAGGGCCAATTGGCCTGCACTGATATCCCCCTCTTCCTAGAATCACAATTGTTTGCATGCTCCAAAACACCAAATAGGAGAGGCAGAGTGAGAGCAGTTGGATGCTGATGGCCATAATTGGTTATGTGTGTGCTCATTGCATAAGTGGTTACGTTAAATAACCTAAAAATGTCATCGTCGCACTCTTGTGGAGGGCCAAATTAAAGGTTGCCGCATCTTTTGTATTTCTTGTTTGTTTACAAGGTCATGGGGGCACCTAGGTGTGAATAACAACCTTTTTGTCTTTTACAGCAAACAGAACTTGTGAGGCCATTATCTTTGGTGTTAATTAGGACGAACAAAAACTCACAGCATTGGACTTATTGTTTCCTATTCCCTAAAGGCACTTTTTTCACATGTCACTCTTTCATGCTTGAACTCAAATGAGTCACAGGGAATACCTTATGTTCTCTCTGAAGTGTGTATATGTTAATAGGGTGTGTTCTAGCGATCTCTGATTCTGAATAAACATAGGGAAGGGAAAAAGTAAATAATTTAAGGACAAGGGAGTTCAAGAGAGGAGATGCGTATGTAGCAGAGCACTTTATCTCGCTGTGCTGCAGAGGATCTAAAGCCTGCGGGAGCTCATCAGTCGAAGATCATTGGAGCTTTCAAGGTTAGACTGGAAGGCCCATCGGCCCTGTTGACAAATCCTCGAAAGTAGAGGAATTAAACAGGCAGGACGAGTAGGCGGATGAAGAGTAAACACAGCGTTTTGCAATCCTGTTACACATTGTTGGACGGCTACACTATTCCCTTGCAGCTGCACTGCCTTATAAACACACGCACTATTGTTTTCGGCTACCTCAGGTCGTTGACTTGGGAAAGTGGCCTCCGTTAACCATTGAGGCTTTATACAAGAGTACGAGGCCTTAACTTTAGTGTGAAAACTGAGTACAGAGGGATAGACCCTAGCTGACGGAAACCCTACACCTCCAACCCAGCGGTAGCACTTTGACATAGGAGGTCGGTGCAGAGTCAGATATAGCTTATTTATGTTTTTTTTTTATGTTTTTCTATTACTCCCTTTCATCAATGTCCACGGCACAGCAGATAGTATCCCCACTTTGCTTATTTACTCAGAGAGCCCTACCTCTGGACAGCTCTCATTCAGCACTTAATGTCCATAACGCCTTGGGTAATTGTTGTTTTCCTTTGCCCCTGAAATCTCACCGCTTCACATGACTAAGCTCCTCTGTTCTCTTGTTTATTTTCAAAGGCCTCAACCAGGACAAATACCCTCAGGTCAACTTCAACAGGCTAGCGGCCTTGTGTGCGCCTCAAAAGTGCCCTGAAAATCTGTTGAGCTGACATAAATTTGTTCCAGTTGGATGAAGGCGCAGGAAGAATGTGGATGGGTATGAGGGAGAGGGAAGAGTTCTGGTAGCGGGACTGACTCAGGTCTTACCCAGACTGAGGCTTACAGCAGGGATCACTCAGCTTCGGTCAGCTCTTCCCCGCTTCAAAGGCTGGGAGGAGAGGTTCTGTGAAATCATACAATAACAGGGGAATATAACCACCCTTTCAAAACACAACTGGACTAAACTGGATAGGTGGGAACGAGACAGGAGGAAGGGATGGAGTTTCACTGCTGATACAAGGAAAGATAGAAACATATTACTTCTGTGCTGTGGGAACATATGTAGCGGGTGCACAAATATACTCACTCGCCGATTAAAGATGATATTAAAGAACTATATTTGTCTCAGACAACTTTGGCTGATCATGCATTCCCCTTTATCAACAACGCCCTGCCTCACATTTACACATATTCTCACATGGGACCTGCCCGATTAAACTTCACTCTCTTACTGTCGGCAGCTGAGCAAATGTAGGCTGAGGTTATTTCTGAAGGGCACCTCAACAGTAGCTGTTAACTGATAAGTCTGGTGATATTCTATGTTTCTCCACCGCCCACAATTAATTCATCCTACTGTCAAGTACTGTCTGTGTATCCAAAGTATGATATAGCTTATTCTTCTTCTGTGACATAGATCTCCATTGTCATCCAAAAACAATTAAAAACACATCAATGAGCCACACAGCTGCACTGTGTGACATGTGCCTTTGTTATAAGGAACATGGGCATTGTTTTGGTAGTCAATCCCACATCTGGCACCATCCTGCTGTTGTACAAACACTAGTGTACCAAATTTTGTGTGGCTGAAAAAGGTCCTCAGCATTGTTTACTCCTGTTTGAGTAAGGTTCGCTAAAAACTGTAGTGCCAACCTGTTTTGGGAAATAAATCTGGCTTTTTATTTTTTGGAGAGACAGTTGGTTTTGGTGTTTTTTGGGATTATTGTTTATATGAGAGAACATTTTCAGATTTTCTGAAAAGTACTGAATTGTTTGAAGTAACCACTGGGCTGTGTCTAATCAAAATTTTGAGAACGATTGCAGAAGTGCAGACAGACTTGTATGGTCCACAGCAATATTGTGTTTCCCACTGGGGTAACCCATACTAAAAATGCATGACCTCATCTCACTGAATGGTTTATGGTTTCTTTTTCTATGGTGGCTTTTATGCAGGAGACATTTTGGGGGATGCCACTGTGTCGGGTTGCCCTTCCTCTTCCATGGAAAAGGTAATTCTCACCACCGATACACAACACATGGAAGCCATCAGCACGGACTGGAAGCTTGTGGTGTGCAGACTGTTAGCAGGAGCCTGCAGACTCACACACACACATATAAAGTATATGGATAAATCAAACTTTTACAGAGGATACATAGTGCACAAATAACAGTGTGTGTTTGTGTGAGTGGGTGTGAACGTGTGCGTCACAGTTTGAAGTGGGTTTGATGTGTGTGAGACGTGCTCCTGTTATTCTCTCTTTGACAGCTAAATCACCCCCCCCCCCCCCCCCCCCCCCCATCCTCCCTTCCCCGTACGTAACCTCAGAAGATGATTAGTTCATATTTTCCTCCAATTGTATGGACTAGTCCCTGGTGGCGGGTCTGTAATGTGTTTTATAGATATGCTACAAGTCACCCCGTAAATAGGTCAGCTGTCTAAAGTGTGATGTGTCATGTGGTCCTTTCCAGCGCTGAAATGTCTTCTCTAATGAGCCCTAGTGATTTTGGAGAGGAAAACACCACAGCCCTTTTTCCAATAAAGCCTCTCTCCGCCTCTCCGAGCCTCGCATGACAGAAACAAAAGCTGTTTGTCCTTTTGGGGATTTATGTGTGTGTGTGTGTGTGTGTTTGTGTGCACTGTATGTGCCATTCTTTCTTTCAATTTGTGCTCCTCTGTCTTGCTCTCCTTAATCTTTTATCTCCATAAAATATTTCCTCATGACGTGGTACTTTTAGCACTGGAGGGGGAGGCTGTGAGAACCTGCTCTGGTCGGGGTCATATTACTGTCACAGCATGTCTTTTTACCCTTTAGTGAGGATTGGATTCGTCAAAAAAGAAAAGAAAAGCATCAAAGTCATTTCAAAGTTATTTTGAATCCTCACCAGTATTCTGTCAAACTATCAGACGATTTGTAGCCTCTTTATTACCGTGTCCACCACTCGTCTGTTTTTATATCCAGTGAGAATCTGTGGTAAATTGTATTGCAAACTGGTTCAGACAGATCGAGAGGACGTTAACCATAGTAATACAAAGACGGCAATGAGAATAAAGGCAGCAGATTTCATCTTGCAGGCAAAATCTATTCCGAAGAACAGAGAACAGGAAAGCACAAACAAATATTTCTGGGGTCTTGCATAGTTCAACAAGTGGAGCACTGAGAGTGTCAATAGGACGTCATGCCTATTCGAGCTAACAGTCAAGAAAATGTAGGCATTGTACCACACTGTAGTGTAACGGTGGCCACTTAGCCACCTAACATGCAGCGCGTTTCTACTTCATTCACAGCCTGAACTGTGAGGATTTCAATAATCAACGCACAGCCCTGATTATCACCACGCTCTCTTTGCTGATGAGTAACATTTTCTTCTTTCTTTTCCCCCTCTGTGCCTGCCTTCTGCTGTGCCATGGATTCTCAGGGCCCCATTCCCTATCTCTGCACCCGACACAGCCGGGGAGGGCACAAAGGGGGCACAGTATCACTCCAGCCCATCACCGTATCAGAGTGAACACATTTCCCTCAATTTCTGTGACTCTGCATGCCGGTATGCTCTATCTCTAACAGCTTTTGGCATCAAAATCTCATAAAGCTCATTATCATTGCCAGTATCATGGCTGCTAACTTGTATCCTGCATCTGATACATGACTATCATTGGCCACTGCTGCTTCTGTATCAAGCGCGGTGTCGGCCACTGAATCATGACTACCGGCTTTACTGCAGGACCTATTTCCCAGAACTCTTACCATTGGCCTGTGACAGAGAGGATGATGATGGGAAATCTTTGTTTTCCTTTTGATAATCTGTGTTTTCGTTTTTCCTCTGACTTACTCTTTTTTTGGGAAAGCATGCAGTATTAATCAGTGACCCACATGTGAGCAGGACTCCCTGGAGCCTTTAGTTCAATAGTCCTAGCAAAGATATTGCAGATTTTGTTATGATTTGCATGGAAATTTAGATAAAAACAATCTTACTGCTACAAGATTAGTCAAACTGAATCTCACAGTCCTGCCAGCTAAGGTGAGTGGGTTCCTGTGAGTGTGTCCAATTCGGTGTCTATGTATGTATGACTGGTTTTATATATATATATTTTTTTTTTGTATATATATATTCTTCTGAACGCTTGAGCGGCCCTTTGGGGTTCCTCCTCTCTCTTACATAATGCAGCCAAACGTTATAAACGATGTAAAGATATGAATTGCTCATTATAATAAAAAAAAAACAATGTGACTCAAAACTGCTTAATAACGACATTTTGCACATTGAAATAACACGATTTTAAAGGATTTGTCATTAGTCAGCACTCCATCTGTTGCTAGAACGTATTATTTTACCCCAAGTTTGAAAGACATGTCATAAACAATGGAGCTCAAGGAATGGACCTGAATAGGGCTCGGTTCTGCATGATCGAGTCAGAGGAACGTGTTTGAAGTTCATGTTGGGTCATCATGATGCGGAAGATAATAAGGACCCTGCCTCTGTCATAATGACCCACTAGATGTATGGGCACATAAAGTTTTTAAGCTTTCTTTTTTTTTAAGCTCTTAAGCACTGCCCACGACATGAGACGGATGCCAAGCCAGTCAAGCATCACCCCTCTGCCAGCCTCTGCTTCACATAAAGAACGGAGATAATTGGAACTGAGTATACGTTGCATAAAGGTCACAAAGGCACTGCCTACATTTACAAAGAGGGCACAGCAATGGTTCATTAACCCTTTCATCCTGTCATCCTTTCATTCATTCACTCATCTCATTCTCATCATTCTTCAACCCTAAAGGCAATCATCTGGTGTGAGACAAAATCCTGAATTTTGATCCCAGTTCATTATCTTACAGGACGGAGCACACATGGCTGTAACGCTCCACACCATCCTAGGCGCGCAGCCATGTTTCGGAGGTAGGGCATTGCCAGTGTCCTGGGGTTCTCACCTCACAGCACTGTAGAGCTATGCCCATTCAGTTCATTCACTGACACATTAACCTCTAAATGAGCTCTGCCGTGGGGACCTTAATCTGTCTTTGGCCACACAGACACTTTAATTCCCTCACACACGCTCACAAGCAAACACGCACACACACAAACCCACACACACAGACTCAATGAAAGGCATCGGAGGGGTCAAGGGGCAGGGTTTGACCGTTAGTGCTGCCGACACTGAACTCATTTAACTCCCCGTTGAATGATGTGTGCATTGTGTGTTTGTCTGCATGTATGCGTGTGTGTGTGTGTGTGTGTGTGTGTGTGTGTGTGTGTGTGTGTGTGTGTCGGAGAGGAGAGGAGAGGAGAGGAGAGGAGAGGAGAAGAGAGGAGAGGAGAGGAGAGGAGAGGAGAGGAGAGGAGAGGAGAGGAGAGGAGAGGAGAGGAGAGGAGAGGAGAGAGGGCACTTTTATATGGGTGGGGAATTCACATATAAGATGCTGGCAGCTCCCATAGTGTTGCAGTCAATGGAATTTTTGGTTAATCCTCATTGAAACTGGGAGCTCCTTTCATGTTAGGACGCCAAAGTGACCCACCGTGACCTTTTGTCCTCTCTTTTTGAGGCCTCGCTTTAACAATTAGCCCACGCTCACAATGCCGACGCATGGAAAGGCGGGGACCAGTGTTCCTACGGCTCCAATACCCCTCCAGGGTCTGCGGAGCTCCATCCTCACCACCAAAACTGGCACATCCTGAATCAAAACAGGGTGCAAGAAGAAGAAAGAGCGAGAAAAAGCGAGAGGGAAGGCAGAGAAAAGGGGGGAAAAAAACAAGTGAATAATAGAGGAAATCCTTGAGACCGGTGATGAAGGGAAAAGAGGAAGGAGGAAGGGAAAGAAAGAATGAGAAACAGAAAAATACCAGAGCAGCAGTCAGCATGGCGGATAAAAGCCACTCTTAAGATAAGGTTGGCACAAATATGTTTTTGATCGCGTCGCGGGGTCCACAGCAAACTTTGGAGAGGTTGCCAACTCACAACTACAGACGTCCGTAGATGTTTGAGATATTAATGTTCACAAAAACCCACATCTAGGATGGGTGAATTACCCTACATGGTTGTGTGTCTGGCAGAAGTCTGCAGCCATATGGGCTAAATAAACCCACACACAGACACACACATCCAAAACCCCCACTCACACAAATGATGCAGACGATATCAGCGTCCTGATCAACCTATCAAAAGTCTTTGACCTTCCTATTTAGAGATTACAGTGGCGTGCTCAAAAATCAAGACAAATTGCCCTGAGTGTTTGTGTTTGTTTGTTGAATTCAGTGTGTGCTGAGGTACGTGTAAAGCACATGGACAAAGAGAGAATGTGTGTGAAAGTGAGTGTGTGTCATTGTGCAGACGCTAACACACAGGCATTCATTATTCATGAATGTGTGTGAATGCTTGCCAAAAACATATCGTTCAAACAAAGGCCATTTCTCAGTGTGTGGGTGTCTGTGTGTGTACACTTCAAAAACACACACTCACTGAACTCCCGTCATACCCTTCCAACATATGCTATGAGTTTGGCCTGTGTCCCGAGGAGCACTGCCACATGACTGAGAGCCCAGACAGCCCCGAACAATCAAACAATCCAAACGCTGAATTGCACTCAAGCACTGGAGTCATTTGAAATGTGATACGGGGAGTATAGAATTCAACCATATAGACGCAGATTTCTAGATTTAAAATAGCTCCCTGGTCCGATAGCTTTTCATCCTCGTAGCTTGAATGCCGGGAGCATATTTCAGACATTGGTGAAAGAAACCTCAACTTCTCCCCGGTATCAATCGCATTTTATCTGAGTACTAAACTTTCCAAGAGGCCCTGAGGATGCTTCCAAGTAGTAGTGCACAGGGTTACATTGTTTTACAAATAAACAGTCTTTCTCTTCTTGCCGTTGGTGAATTGGTGTTAAAAGACAGACGGATGCATACATTCACACACACACACTGTGTGCACATACTGTAAGTGCACAGACATACACGCAGCAAGAAAACTGCATGAAATGTGAAATATACTGCATCCAACTCACAGATAGTCTTTTACTCGGCAAGGTACGATAACTATTTTCAGGTTTTTTTCAATTTCAGTATTTGAAAATAAATAAATAAAGTAGATTAAAATTAAGGAATTTTCTCAGAGTATCTGTCTCAAAACAAGACAAACCACAAGCAACTCATATCAAGAAAATGAGTAAAAGTTGGTTTGCAGAATCTGGCATTATCTCAGCCCAGTGGCAGTTTGTTCAAATGTCAAGAGTTGATAATGAATTGACTTGTTGGAGTGTATGTTTTTATTTCATTTTGCACTGAGCACACATTGGATTGAGTTAATGAAGCAGGTCTCAGTAACAGTGTCTCTTTACTCTCCCGGTCACGATACTTGATACTTGTTTTCGCCAGGAGAAACAATGAAAGTATTTTGTCAGATGTCACGCAGGGTGAGTTTGTCTCTTTCGCAATTTAAACCTTTGTTCATCATGACTTTCTCGCTCAATGGATTGCACACACACACACACACACACACACACACACACACACACACAAGCACATGGGCACACACATACACACACACTGCACCTTCCCTTGGTAACTGGGCTCTCTGAGTCAGTGCTCTCTAAGGTGTTTTCAATTACGCGCCCTCTGAACGCCCTCTCCTCCGCTGCAGATCTCAGTCTGTGTCCTTGCTAACGGATATGCAGCCATATTATAGGTGGAGAGAGGAAGGGAAGGATTAGAGAGGGGCTGTATGGTAATAAGGCCTGCCAAAAAGCTCTCTCTCTCTCTACCTTGCATTAACACACATGTGCACAAAGGAGCTGTTGTTTCCTTGAAGTGTAGTTTAGCAAGTAGTAATAACAATACATCTCTGTGTATGTCACATCTTTCTGACATAACATCAAACAGACACAAGAATGCGTGCACACACGTAATAAGTTGAATGGGAATGCACCTCCATCTACTTCCCCCATTCACCATTCATACCTTTCTCTCTTTCCCTTGTTTTCTTTCATAGCTTGTGAATCGGTGTATATCTGTCTCACTCGCGTCAGGATAATGTTTCACTGTTTGAGTATCTCGTCTGAGACTTCAAAGATCTCGGCACACCAAATCTCCTGTAATCGTGGCTGAGGAGCCATTTTGTTGATGATACGGTTATGACATTTATGCTAAATCTCATCAACGCCAAAGACAGTTAAGACTAATCCAATGAGCACACATGCTCAGCAGCATCACTTAACTCCCTCAACAGCTTAACAAAGCATGGCCTGTCTCACTTTGCCTGTGTTTTCTAGCCTTAATGAAGGGTTACTGGCGCATCAAGGAGGCCCGCGTGTGTGTTTTTGTGTGCACTCACATGCACGCAAATAGAGGCAAGCATCCGCACAAGTTCGGATCTGCATTTCTGTGAATGAATCTGATGAATGTGCTTTGTTCAGTTCCTGGATGTTAATCAACAGCTATTATCTGAGTCAGTACAGTTTGTCTGGGAAGGAAAAAAATGTCTAAATGTTGACTGAGCCACTTAACGTCGTTTAGAAAAGTAATCTTCTTAGCCAAGTTAAATATCTCTGTTCACATATTCAGACAATAATATTCAGCTTCGGTTTGGAGAGGCTCTCTAGAAATACATGGGCAGGAAAACATATTGTTTTCATCTACCCCTCTGCTGATTCCTATGAGTACTTATCTGTGCAGCACCCACTCTGGCTGACTCCATTGTACTCTGTTCTCCCCCTAATCCTGAAAAACCAAGTTGAGGAGTTGTAATCTGGAGGAACACCTCATTCTGCCTCATTCACAGGCCCATGTAATGAAACCCCCCTGTTGATGAATACGTCTATTAGAAATCTCTATTTATGGTAAGTTATTCAAAAGGAGCTTAGGGGGTTGAAGGGATGACTTGTTCTTAAAAGCACACACTGTACTGGGTGTTTAATAGCCAGGCCTCCCCGTCTTCTCTGTAGCCCCCCCCCCCCCTCCCCCCTTTTCTGTTCTGTTCTCATCTTTCCTCCTCCATCAATTCTTTTATGAACCCTCTTCTGACTGTCTTTATGACCTCCCCCAGCCTGCCTCTTCCCTCTCCCTGTTTGTCCTCCTTTTATCTAACTCTCGCCCCGGCAACATTGCCAAGTGAGAGCACCAAAAAACTGATTTATGCAGTGGCCATCACAAGACAGCAACCATTCTTGACTGTGGCCGGAGAGAGATAAAACCACACCCTAAAGACGGCATTGTTCCCGGTCCTGAAAACAGCCACAAGTGGGATAAATAGCATTGCCTTTTTTCACAGCGTCATGTCATTTCCCCAAAAAGGCTGACATGAACACTTTTTGTTCGCCTGCAGATCATGCTTTGATTGAAACCAGAGTGTCATGATAAAGTAGATTTATAGATAGAATAAACCATAACACAATCTGCATCACTGTTTGTGTGCTGTATTCTTATGGCACAGGCAGTACTATGAAATATTCCTAAAAATTTGCAAATATTGTAGAGAGCAAAGCCATTGTTTTAGATGGAGGACACAATTGTTTTGTCCTTAATAGCTGTCAAACGCATTGTCCAATCAATCTCGCATAGCAATGCTGATGACTTGCTTGAATGTGAGAAATAGTTGTGAAAGGCATAAACACTAATGGAAAAACTAAAATGTTACTTGAGCCTAATTAAGAGTATATTCAACAACAGCCATTCTGTTTGAACAAATAATATAAATAAAAAAATCCATATTTCCACAGTATCAAATCCATCACTGCAACAACATACTCATGTCTTGCATCGTGTCTTGTAGTCTGTTTTTAACACAGAATTATTTTCACACACTTTCAGTCATTAAGACATCGCTTTGCCATTCATATTTTACAATAAAATCCCTCTGAGAAAGGGAAGTATTTGTGTGTCCCCATTGGTGGTTTTAGGAATTTTTAACTGGGGTGGCCCAGGGGTGCCCAAGAGATGTCTCGATGTGGTCAGTCTGTTATGAATGGACATACTTGAAGACAGTGCAAAAAGCCTGCAATCATACCCTTCTCCTGTCTGAATGCCACTGCATCCCTGATCTCTCTCTCTTTCTGTGTCTTTAGCATGTCTTTGTGGTCTTGACATGATAAGTCGTACAGTCGTTGTTGTATCTAGAACTAGAAAGGTGCACTCAGTAGAGTCTCCGCCAGGTGTGTCTGCAGCGACCACTGCTGTAATGTTTGATTGAATGAATACAAACCACAATTGTCTAACCTACCCACCGATTCTATTGTCAGAATGGATTTCAGACACTGTTCGTCTTTTTGCAACAAGCCCAAGTTAATGAGTCCTTAAGTATTATGTGACAAAGAAAATGATTTAATTGTCTCAGTAAAATGAAGATTGCAGTTTAAATAGGGGAAGCGCGTTTTCCCTTTACCTCTGGGAGGGGCATTCTGGGAAATTGACATTGGCAATGAAACTGCCATACCAACATTGTACTTTAGGATTACACAATGCAGATTTATAGAATAATCTCCAATTACTAAACAGAAAATTGCAGAGGAAATATGTTTTTTTTTATTTAAATGAAAATGAGCAGGACAAACAGTAGCTTACAAAGTTAAATACTTTGTGTACTTTGCCTGGTGTCTTGATTGAGATGAGTGTAATGACTGGGCTTCCTCAGTGCTGCATGTGTCTGCTCATCAGTTGATTGAGGTTCATAATGATGCGACCTTGGAGATCTGCCATGAATGTAAAGAAAATGGTTGGTCCACTGGTAAAGCCCCAGTTCCACCGAAAGCCGGACATACTACGGATGTCCCCGGATACACTACAGATCAGATCCGGGGTCATCCGGGGTCATCCGGGAGTGGAACCGTAGTGAAACCGTAGTCAGTCCGGGACGTTCCGTGATGAACCGTAGTAAAACTGTGGCCATCCGTGCTGAACCGTGGCCATCCGCGGCCGTCCGTGGCGTATCCGGGAAGACGAGCGGCTCGTCGGACGTACAACTAACATCCGGGGTGATCCGGGGACACCCGGGAATGGAGAGGGGGGCGGCGTTGATCGTAGCACCTACGGGAAGAAACGTAGTAGGACCGGGAAACATGTCAAATGTGTTGTCATCCGGGACGATTTCCTTCCCGGATCACCCCGGTTCACCCCGGATCTCACCTCTTTTTATCCGAGGTGATATGGGGTGATCCGGGGACATCCGTAGTATGTCCGGCTTTCGGTGGAACTGGGGCTTTAGGTCCGTAAAATGATTCTTTCCAGAAATCACCAACAAAAAATGGTTTTGCCTTTGTTATGATGTGTTATTTGTAGCAGGGATGATTGTTTTCCTCTGTCTTGGTTACATTCTGTTGTCTCTGGTCTATTTCTGGAGGTGTGGTCAGATCCGGTCAGTTCCGGGTTGGTCAGTTGTGTGGTGTTAATCAGGCCTCTCGGAGGCTCCAGAGGTAGACAACAGATGCTGGTAGGAGTGAATCACTCAGCACTGAATGTACCACATGTCTGGAATACAATGACCACTCAGTCCAGACACAATACCCACACATAAACATGGCAAATACGCCAACTCACTGGCGACACTGACATAAAACACACTCTGGTGCCTGATCGAACGCACACACCATGTACACACAAACAAACAACAGAGAGAAAAATAGAGGGGTTGCCCCATCATCTCATCGTGATTATGACATTTGTAGATACCAGACATTGGTTTCTCTGAATCATCTTACACAATGCCAACTATGTCATTCTTTCTTTCTGTCTTTTTCTATCCCACTCTCTCTCTCTTGTGTTCCTGGAAGCTAGTTTGGACTCACAGCCAGACAGAAGTGAATCAGTGAGACACTAAGCCATAAGATAAATTCCAACCCATAGTGGTGTTTTTGTTAGTCAAATGTTGCTCTTGCTGAATGGGTGGGGGTGTTAGGTGGTTGGGGTGTCGTCACATTGATGTCTAACAACACGGAAAAGACTGTTACCATCACTGAGGGGGCTCTAAGTCATTTCCAGCCCCACTAGGAACATTTCACACATTGGTTTAAAAGGGCATAGTCACTCGCACACTAATGGAGACACACAAACACAATTGCTAACATCTTGCATCTCACTCCCCCCAGCCCTCCCTTACACACACATACAGACTTACAAGCACACACACAAACAGACACATGTGCACACGCTCACAGACATCAGCCTAATTATACACAGAAGTTGCTAAGGCCATTTCCAAGAGGCTATTTACACTTGTATTTATTTGTCTTTTTTCAAAATTCGATTTATGTCTCAGACTTACTGGAAGCGCATGCTGGCAAGTGCCAGGGAAAGCATTTGGGTCCACTTTAAAAATGATATGAGGCCAGACAGACTGGGAGATGAAAGGAATCACAGGAAACAAACAAAACACAATGAATTGCCATAATACAGATCAGAATGGGGAGGGAATACATGGGAAGAAGAGATGAAGAAAAAAGGAGAGGAAGGAATAATTTGCTGTAAACTTCTTTGGTAGTAAATCACAACCAAATGGTTTGAGAATGAGTGGCGCAATGGTGAAAGTGCTGAGAGATCCTTTGCTGTGTTGTCTGCATGGATGGATGAGAGGGAGCTGCGTGAGACAATAAACTGTAAAAAGCTTGCCCATTACTTTCCAGGAATTAGAGCATTCAACAGTCGGCACAGTTAACATGATCCCTGCCAAGGATGGCTGGCCAAGAAAGGACAGTCATTTGATCGGCTTGAATTTAGCTCAATATGTTGAAAGCGAATAAGTGTATGTATGTGTGTTTGTTTTATCCCGTGTCCAAGCCACCACTACTAACTTTGTGTGTACTGTATTCTTGTGTGCTGTACACTGGGTGTCTACAGCAGCGAGTCGGGTGAGTCCCGTGGCGCACTCTCTCCCCCTGAGCTTGGCAGCGTACACACACACACTCACAGGGGAGGTTCAACAGTGGCTAGAGGAGGGCAAAATCCAGCAGCATTTTCCTATTTATGGCCTATAAAATCCCATGTAATTTGGTGGTTAACTTTAATGGGTAATGGGTGAAATCCCTCTTTGTCTTCCTCTTTAATCGTTTCCACATTAAATGGGGCAACTGTCAAAATAAGATGATGTCATCATTAGGTCACCACTTGTTGCCACCGTCCAACACTTGACTTTAAGTACTTATACAGTGTGTGGCTTTTTGGGAAATAAAGTGAGATTTTGCCATTTCTTTGAGGGCTAATTTTTACAGGTAGTTTTCAACATACAAGCTGTGGCTTTAGTGTTCACTGCCAGATTGACTGATAGAGAGGGCTTTAGTCTTCCTTCTGTAAAATAAAGACGCAGTTTACAGTAGCCTGTCTGCTGTGGCTTTACGGCTAATGTTATTTTTCTCCATCAAACTGGGATGAGAGTGGCCCGTAGCTCTATAATGGTAACTTATATGTGGCCAGAATTCCACTGCTTGCAAGTCTGCTGCAATGGTAATGTGGTGGACAATTTTATTCATAGAGACATTCAGGAAATACTTCAGCACAGAATTTAGTTGTTCCATCTGCAAATGGACTTTAGTATGCTAATGCTGCAAGCCCCATAAAAAACATCTGAGTGCTCTCTCCAGTTCACCGTCATAGTTACGTGGATCAAATGGCCCATGCTCAGACAGGTCTAATGATGATTGTGGGGACTGAGCTATTGTACAATTGTCAGTTTATGTGCTGCAGTCTACCCATACTATGGTATTGACAGTCTAGCCTGACCTTCAATCTGCAAAGTTGAATTAGTATGCTCATCAAGGTGACGCTATAGGGACACTAGATCAGGGGTCACTAATAGGCGGACCCAGAGTCCGGACCCAGACGCCGTTGTATCTGGACCCTGGACTTTTAACCGATAGATAATTGAGAATCATGACATTTTCACGGACCGCTTCTATTTTAACTGGCGCAGCTTTTCTTTCTTTTCTTGACGTGCTCGAAAAAGAGAAATGTGGACAGCTTAACCAGAGTCTTTAACCAAGAATGGACAGACTCTTATATGCTTATTATTCCCACAACCAGTTCAAAAGCAGTATGTCTCAAATGTTCAGAGACTGTGACGATTATTAAAAGCGGTAATGTGAAGCGCCACTACAAGACAAAGTACAAATCTTTTGAGCAAACGTACCCATTCAAAGCCGAAATTAAGGCACAAAAAAATAAACCTAAGAGCCCAATATGATCAAAATCCCAACACATTAATTCACTGTCCAGCAATGATGTTAACAGAGAGAATAGAGCTGAAACAAGTGGTTTCAATAACCACAGATAAAGTCCATGCACACACATTTCTCTCTTTAGAAGATAAGAATATAATACTGTGGCTCTTTTGATTGACATCACTTCACACCTGAAAAAACAGAATCTAAAGCTGCAGGAAAATTCAGTTAAATAATTTATTGAAGTACTTTATTTTAAGAGACACATTTTTCAAAAGCTTTCTGTTATGTATCGTTTTTTTTATCCAGCCCTTATTTTCTTGAAATGAGAAAAGAACATTTATTTATTATTAGAGTATGTATTATTTATAATTAATACAGTTCAATTTTAAATCCGTAATAATAAATATTGTTCAGATATTATTCAATTGAACTTTGACTACATACAGACGTTAATACAACTGTTGGCTAATTCAGTATATATGGGACTAAATCACAGCGCAAATTAGACGTTATTGTGATGTTCCGGACCTTTGCATGAGGAAATTCTCTCAAAATGGACCTCACTGAATTTTAATTGAATACTGCTGCTATAGATGTTAAAGCTCCATCATTCAATATTTTTATACAACAATGAATCAAATGCTTGTGTGTTAACTCAAGTGAGTATCATCTTATTTATTTTTGAACTGGAAAATCTCTTCTACCTTTTTCTTTAAAAACAATTTTTTGTTAAAACAGACTTAGTGCTTCAGAGAGCATTACAAACATCAACAGTGAGAGTGGTTTTATACAAGCCCAGTTCAACATCTTATTTGTAAGAGAACATACAGGGCAAACATTTAAGTCTATTAGATCTTCAAAAACTATTTTTTTTACCGAATGAATGCTGCTTAACTGTTTGTGGGTTACGGCACTCTGCTCTGACCTAATAAATCTGTCGGACATATAAGGGCAGAGTGTGGTAACATTATCATTGAGGTCATCCAGCTCCATGTAGCCTACACTTGACCTTCGTGGCAGCCATGAGGAGGCATGCGTGACCACTCCTGGGTGTGTTTGTGCCCATTGTTCCAAGGCACGTCAGCGGAGCAGGGTTTTTTTTTTGTGCTCTCTCAAGTCTACATCCGAAAGAGAGAAAGAGTTTTGCCTTCAAAGTATTTGATGAAAACTGGTTCTTATAAGGGCTGAATGCCTTTCATCCATTTATCAGAGAGGGAGAGTTCACTGTGAATCATTATATTGACCTATTGCAGATGCATTCCAAACTACAGATGCTTGATGTGGCCTGTGGGCAATTAGGCTGGACAACGGCTCCCTACTAACCATTCACCATTCAACATGCACTAGTGGCAGGACACTTAGGCATGAGATCTGCAAAACATCCTTCTGCTCTGACCTTACACATATTTACATGTGGTAGTTTTTAAAACAAGATGCAGACACATTATATGAATCACGTGATAACAGATGAAAAAGCTAGTTAAAAATGTAGTCATGATTACTGTTTGCTCTGTTTTGGGTCAAAGTTCACCCCATGTTTTTTACCGGTTCTTCGTATTTTTCAAGGGAGTGGAAACATTGAGGGCGATTTCAACAATTCACCAACTTGACTAAAGATGGGTTTAAGAAAAAGAAAAAACATGATTGAAGAAATGCTTTAGCTCAGTTTGCACAAAGTGGAATAAAAATTCTTCAGTATTTTCTTTACTTTTAGTTTTAAACTGTTGTGGGTTCCCATAAGTTACGCCCATTTTATTAGTCATGACAAAACTTCAGAAACCTCCTGGGACATGCAAACAAAATTCAGTGGTAAAGTGTAACTAAGTACTGTACTTAAGTAAACTTTTGAGGTTCTTCTACTTTGCATTGGTATTTTCATTTCATGCTTCTTCATACTTCTTCTTCACTTCATTCACAACAAAAAGAGAAATATTTTTACTCCACTACATTTATTTATTTGTTTAGTTTTGCACATGCAGGGCATGTTCTTGGTCACTTTGTGTTGTGTCTATTTGCCTTTTCTGTTAAAAAACGATGGGTTTCGAGGCACTGCTGGCCTTTCAATGTCATTTATAAATGCTTTATAAGGCATAGATAGTCCTCACTTTAGATGAGGTCACGCAAAACACTTTACTAAGGACTAGTAACTACCTTAATAAATCATGAATTAATCATGAATTGCAGTATTAATACGCATTTATAAAGCATATATTAACATCGTCCCTAACCATTAGTGCATATCTAAATCATTATATATATATAAATGCATGAATAATGTACATCTAAATAAGTTATTAATCATTTACTTACACTTCATAAATTAATCATTAATCATCTACAACTCCTTATTATTATATATTTTACAAACCAATTATGGTTTGTAAAATATATAATACTTAATTTACGAATGGGGAATCCATCATTTATAAAGTATGAAAACACAATAATGAAACACATAATAGACGAGCTTATTAATCAAGAATAAAACATTTATAACTGTTGTTATGAACTGCATACTAATGAATTATTAATGTAGGAACAATGCTTTATAAATGATGAATTAAGTGTTTACTCATACTTAACTAATGCTTCATAGTGTGTAGTTATTATAAAGTGTTACCAAGATCGGAAATATAAACAATGTGTATTATCCTATTAAATCCTAGATATTAGTAGAATGGTGTATTTTAACAGTATGTTTCAATGACTCGCATTCGTAACCAGAGGGCGCTAGGAAAGGCACTGGAGGTGGCCACCCACAGGCTGAAGGTTGTGCACCTGTCAGAGACGCTCACATGGCAACAGACTGTATAAGTCATCGTTGGGAGGTTCCTCCGACTGGCGAAGCTGGCATACCAGTATGTCTGCATACCGGCCACATATCATCAGTGGGTGTTTTCTACAGTGAGCGACGTGACGCTCAGTCTTGTCTCTATAATTGTATTAGTCCTTAGTCCAAACTTACTGAAAAAAGATAATACAAACGAATACACAAAATATTCTGCTTCTATCCGTATGTTTTGGCTTTTAGACTTCTAGACAATCTAGCACCAATCTAACAGCACCATAAATTCCATTTATGTAGCCACAATAATCTTTTTAGGGTGATAGCATCATCAAAGCTTCAAATGTAAAAAAAAGCAGCTGCTGGACTGATTGTGACCAGGCTGCTCTCCTCACCATTTTGACAAGCCAATTATTTTCAACAAGAACAAATAGGTGGTGGTCGGGACACTGAGATATTTGTTAGGTTCTATTCTTTTGCTGCAGCCAGACCAGATGAATCATTTATTCAACCTTCACTTGACCAGTGGCGGGCCGTGCATTTTATACCTGGGCCTTCACTGCTGTCCTGCAGCTGAAACACCTCATTATGACGCCACAGCTACGGTTATTATTTGTTTTGTGTAAAAATGAAGCACAACACCTATAAATACACTAACTGCAGAGTGCAGATACATGAATATGCCGAGAGTGTGTCTCCTCTCTTCTCTGACTGCAGCTGGGACTGCTGCGCGAGGCTGCGAGAGTAACCGCCTGTGAGTGCTTTGGGGCGGCTCACGGCAGCACCCGCTGCTCGTTCACGACAGTGCAGAACGGTACGTGCTTTCACGTCAGAGTCAAAACACCAGAAAAGTCTCCAACAACACCAGAAAAAGTCGCTAGATTTGTCGCTAGTAGCTTTGGCTACCCTCAGTAGCCATGAGGGTTTGGAAAGTCGCCAGATTTAGCGAGAAAATCGGCAAGTTGGCAACACTGGCACCGACTAAATGTGTCCCCAGAGCAACATTGGACGTAACAATAGTTCCTATCACATATAAAAGCAAACAAAAATCCTAACCCTTCATAAAAACAAGTTGTACAAATAATAATATATAAACAAGCATATTAAAGGTACTGCGGATGTAAAAACAAAAGCAGTTAACTTACCAAAGCTGCTGTTCACTATTTAAAGACAAACTCCATCCTCCTTTCTTTGTTAATAAAGAGTTTAATCCCACGGCTGTTCAGTACATCCGTGCGTTTTAGTTCCAGTAAGAAGTCCTTCTCGATTCATGGACGCCAGTGAAGACAGTCAAGCCTCCCCAGTTGTATTTCTTGAATACGTTTTAATGCGTTTGAGGGCTGAAAATGTCCGCTTCACAGAGGCAGTACATTTTGGGATTGTCACCGCCCAACATGTCACGCCAGCCCACTGACCAATCACGTATGGCTAGGCCAGCTAGCAGGCTCTGGCACGTCAAAGAATACGCCCAACATGTCAAACTAAAGATCTGATTGGTTGAACACTATGACAATCAACAATATCGTCTCCATTCACTTAAACTGCACATGGAGGCACTTGTGAGTCTGCAGGCCTCAGGCCTCTCTTCTTACCTAGAGACACAGAGGTGAAATCTGATTGGATAAAAGCTCTACTTAAAACAAGCTGCACTGGAAGCAGAGCAACTGAGGAAGACTGTAGCTGTGCAATGAGAAAATAAGATAATGGGAAAAAAAATGATAATACATGTAGTGTATTTATGAAAAATGATTAAATTATAAAATAGCTATAACTTTGTGATTCTGTCTAGGCCAGCAGAGAAGGCTTTGCAGGCCCTGACGACCCACCACTGCACTTGACATACCTTGTATCAAGTGTACAGTTTGAGAGGGACAGAGAAGGAGAAAGGGAGAGAAGGAGAGAGGGAGAGAAGGAAAGAGAAGGAGAGAGAGGGAGGGAGAGAGGGAGGGAGAGAGCTCTGTCCCGTGTAGACAACTGTAGATGGCAGCATACCAATATGGCCTTTGAAATCAAGGAGGCATTTCACCAAAAGTCTTCAATCATGCATCAACAGGAATGCCATTAATGGATTCCTAGTTTTCCACTCTGACACATCATATTGTCTCTACTTTTACAAGTAAATGCTGCTGCTGCCTGCCTGTACAACTCCCACAAGACTTCAGGTCACTATGACCCAGACAAAATCCCCAGAGGCTGCCAAAGACGACACAGTCTGCATGGAAATCCTTTGGCACTTGCCCTAGTGTTGAAACATCAGCGTTGGTGGTCGGAAATTCTGTCATATTTCATAGTAAGATGAAATCCTCTCCGGCGTGCTTACAAAAAAGTATTTTGTGGCGTGTTCTTGTTAGGATGATGGCGTGGATGATTATCATTCCCTCAACGCCGACCAGCCTCAGGAATGTCTGGGCATCGTGCAGGTGATAGCAATTATGTCATCCGAGCCGCTTGAGGTCATATCCTGCGTGACATCATGATATCATGATCCTTTGGCTGAACAAATATCTTCAAGTAGTACTGGGGGAAAGGATGACTTCATCTTTAAATATTGTTGTAATACACTCGGTAAAAGAATGAGGGCATCGATGGCCTGTGAATGACACAAAACCACAGGTGACTCTCTTCATGCAGCTGAGGTCTGTTGACGATTCTTCTTATTTGAGAGAAATTTTACTTCTTTGAATTCTCCCCAAAAAAAACAATAATCTGATTTGAAATATAACATTTCCCAAAAGGACTTCCCATAGTATGGTTGTAAAGTCTTTGAAATTAATTCGATTTGCTGCAGGGATCGCCAGAAAAAATCTCGACAATAAATAGAAGTGACAACAACTTCTTTAATTGGTGTTTTTTATTCAAAGCACAGTGACAGTAAAGTGACATCATGATGAAAAAGTGTGTTGATCTAAGAACATTTCTTTCCCAGGCCATCTCTGAACCCAAGGTCCAAAATCTAGCAAATCAAACAGAGTTATCTGCTCAAGGGCAACCTGTGCTAAGCAAAGTTTTTTGCTCCCTGCTTGGAATTTAAATTCACATGAAATTGTCTGTTTGCAGTGGAAAAGTGTGTGCACGAACGGTGTGCTAATGTACGAGACTGTTTCATGTGCAGGTATCCTAGGGGTCTTTGTGTGACCTTATGTATGAGTGTAACGGACTTTGTGTGCATTATATATAGATGAGAACATAGAGAGAAGTAGGTGGATGTAGAGACAGTTCAGAACACCCCACTGAGTCAGTTTCCCTTTTTCAGTGTCACGCGGTTTCGCCACTGCCCCGCCCCTTTATTACAAAATGTTGTCTAAAAGCACAGTTTTGTGCTTTTGTTTTGGGAAACTTTTGTGGTCAAATTTGTTCAGATCTTTGTATCTTTTTTCCATATATTGAAAGGGATTTCTTTTTTTAAATAATGATATTTAAAATATTTATAACAAAGACCTTACTTCATAAGATTGTTATGCTTATTTTTATCAATGCACTTTTACTGAATTTATGAATGAAGGCATTGGAAGATCTGATCAAAGACCTAAGTCCGTGCCCATTGGAAGGCAAAGTTGAAGAGTGGAGTATGGGGTTCATGGAGTCTATGACCGCGTCCTGTACTCTCTGCACCAATCATATTTAGGGTGGAGTTTGGCTTCTCCCTCTTCTGGTTGGTTCTCTGTTAATCATCAGCCCCACAGACAGCATCTCTGCTGCACTGCTCTGCCACATGTTCTGTTCCACCACACGTCCTGTTCCCAGGAATAACAGCCAGGTTTCTGGTGTCGACCTCAGTGGCATGGATCCAGACCTGTAAATGTGTGCCATGGCCTGCAAGGGCAGATCTACTCAGGGCCGAAGAAAGTTGCCGATGGAGATGAAATGGTACAACATGTATCAAATCTAAACTTGTTAGACATGCTTAAGATTTTCTGTTAAATTCCAAGAGTTTCACAAAGATGTGGATTGGTTTAATAAATTTTTTTGGTTGCCTACAGAAAACGAGAAGTATTTATTGGTAATGTCATGTAGCTATTTGTACTTTGCCCATCCCAACATGCCCATTTGTACAGTTATTGCCACTAATGTCCATCCTGGCAATGATTTAGATTGCAATCATGTTAAGAATTATGGCCAGCATGGACAGGAAAAACAGTTGCAGCAAAAGAGACAGACCTGAAAAAAATATAAACCTATCCTTTTAGCTTTTTTTTATAAACCTCTCCCCATTCATTACAAACATGGAAGTTGTGGTACTACTTTAGTTTACAAAAGGTCTCACTATGGTGATTTTTATTGATTTAAAAACATTATACAGTACTCTGGCAACCACATGGATACCACGTCTACTATGATAAACGTAATATGTACAAACTATGCAAATTTTTTTTACATTTTTACAATTTTTACATTTTACAAATTTTACAGTTATTTTAGTTCAAAGCAAACATACAAAACATGACATTGTTGAAATCAGTTTATAATTGACTATCGTTCTGCCATCTATGCTTTCATCCTGCATCCCATCAGCCCCAGTATTTTTGAATTATGAAGTCAAGTGCTTAATCTTGATCAGGCAACACCTCTTTTGTCCAGTAAACAGAGAAGCCCCCATCTCTATTTTTGTGCAACTTGCATCTTCTGATTTTGCAGAAATGACTCATGATACCAGGTACCACATAGCGAGAGAGAACCAGATCAATCAATCAACCTTTCACTTCTGCGAAAAGGAAGGTTGCTGCTGAAGCATTGGAGTTTCATAATGATGTGCGATTGTCAATGATCTCTTGTGTTTGACACAAGAGGCCTTATCGGCTCAGCCAACAGATCTTATCAAGACTCTGTTAATCAGTGATCAGCCACAGCAAGTTGGAGCTTGTGATATCGGACAGGTCGCTGAGCATTTTTATTCCCCTTAACGATGTTCTTGAAGAACCCCGGAAATCAGCTAAATTCAGAGAGCGCTCTGAATGGTTAAGGTTTAGAGGAGGTGTTTGGTTCTTCCTGAGAAAATCATCTGAGCGTGTGTACAGTATGTGCCTCCATCTGAGCTGTGTACTCAGCTCAGATGGAGCTAATTGATCTAAACTGAGCTTCTGCTGACTCTGTCTCATGTTTCCTCTAGTGTGTAAATTGTGTGGCTGTGCATGCACTGTAACAAATTGCTGTAAAAATAAAAGAAATTCTCAACAGCAATGTACTGTTCTTCGTAAATACAGTTGAATACAGTTAAATCCAGCAAAAGTTGAGGCTTTGGAAGAAAAAAAATATTAACAGCAGCTACTGTCCAACCTTGCAGTATACTACAGTATTTGTTCCTTTTTCAGTTGACTAAACCCGCCCATTACTCTTCAAAATCACATGGCATCAAGTATCGACTGCTTAGTTAGCACATAGTCAACCTAAAGAAAATGAACATAAAGCTTTAGATATCATAGATCGACGATTTATTTAATAATAATAAGAGGGAATTTGAGAAGACGATTTTCAACGGACTCCGGCCGAAGCACCGAAGTAGACCGAGCACCACCTGCTGCTTCACCTACAAACACCGCAGCGGACACCGTGGTCCATCCTGCCCCTGGGGCTCACTGAACAAGGTAAGATGTTATCAAAGTTAGCATGACCGTGTTCAGTCATTTTGTATTCAATTTACATTGTATTGTATTGATTTTTTGCCGATAACGTGACTTGTTGTTAGCATGCATGCTAACGTGTCGAGCTACCTTTAGCTAGCATAGCTTAACGTCACTCTCTTGATTGACAACATTTTATATCGTTATTTTTCTGTTGAACCGTGTTACCAGCGAGAGTTATTTCATTTTCATAGACACCCGATTGAATTTCTCAGCAATTGCATCAACAAGCTGAATGAATATATATATTTGATATGGTTTCAGAACATTAACTATAATTGTTGTCTGCATTAGTTGCTGGTGACGCTGGATGATAAGCATTGAAAGCCACGTCGTCTGTGAAGACATCCAACCAAGCTTCATCACAGGGCTTGCTGCAGTTTTCACCAGCTACTCTGTGTTCAACTTGCAATACCAAGAGGAAGCTGCCAGGACAAAAGGTAAATCTTCTGCAGTCTTAAATATTGTTTGTATACTTTTCTGAAGGTTAATATGTTGCTAAATGATTGAGCTTGTTGCCTTGATGTGAGAACGTGTAGAACACAAATCAGACCTTGTATGTTCACATTTTTTACTTGTATGAAATATTCACACATATGTTAAATGAAAATAAGATTATTCTCTCATTATTAGTAGACACAGAGGTCATTATAATGAAAACAACTTAGAATTAGTATTTGTTTATTCCAATGGGGTTCAGTATTAATTGCAAATCCTCTTTACATACCACAACTAATATATATATGCTTTCTCTGTTATTTAGGTGCTTCATTGGTCTCAACCCGGAAAGGGGGACAAAGGCCAACCAGGGGAAGGTGGTGTCCAGAAAGACAGGGAAGCTGGTCCAGAAGAAGGCAGCAGTCCCCATGTGGCCACCCTCATGAAAAACCTCCTGGACTTTGAGTGGGGCTTTATGTAGTCCACAGCACATCTCCACATAGGAGGAAGGAGAGATAGCCCACACTGCATCCTGGTGTTCTTTTTTCCTTTTAAGGTAACACGTGTTCTGTTCAGTTCTATCGAGTTGTCTCAAACGTGCAGTTCCAGATTTGTTCTTTTACTCGCTTTCTATTGCACTAATGACCATAACTAAATAAAAGTGATACTGAAGACGGGGTACATTAGTATACTATAAGAGTTGTATATAGATTGTTGAGAATCTGTTTGACATGATTCAGTATTCTGGTCTGATTGTATTGTACAATAATGTAATTACTGACAATGTTTTTTGCCCTAATTTGCTTTAATGCCATTTTATATGGTGCTTTTATTTGTATTTTGCAAAAATGTGATCACTGTAAAATTTAATGTGTTTGACACTGCATTGACTTCAATAAAAGCTTTTTCATGTAAGGCCATCTCTTGTTTGAGTCGTTTCTATGCTAGCAATTTTGAGGGTTTTTATTTTGAAATGTAACATTTTTAAATCATGAGCTTCTAGCAGTGTCATACTGTAAATATACATTCTACAGTACTGTAATAAATGTTACGGTAATTAACTGTTCATGCACATTGCAGTAGAACACTAAAATAACAGTATAATGCATTTTCTATACAGCACTGTACTGTAATCATTTTTACAGTATTAAACTGTTGTTGTAAATTACAGTAGGTACGCTGTAGAGTTACAGTTGAATGCCGGAAGCTGTAGCTGCCAGCTGTTTACTGTAATTTAACGGGGAAATTTGTTACAGTGTGTGTTTAAATGTGTTTGACAGTGAAGGAACAAGGGGAGGTTGGAGACATGTAAAAATGGAGGATGGTGGCGATAACACTTGACAGTATCTTTAGGGACACCCGGT
Organism: Leptoclinus maculatus; assembly: GCA_032191485.1. Classification (NCBI taxonomy): domain Eukaryota; kingdom Metazoa; phylum Chordata; class Actinopteri; order Perciformes; family Stichaeidae; genus Leptoclinus; species Leptoclinus maculatus. Next base: position 11,391,228 of record JAVDOI010000007.1, read on the forward strand.
GGCTTCCTGTCTTCCAAACATACTATATCTGCTCTTCACATCATCACACAGTAGATCTCTAGCGAGTCGATTGTCGTGGTATATCTTACGTAAAAGGAGGATCAGAAAAACAATGTCACATAGATAGACTGTATATAAGAAGTGGAGATATCAATGTGACGTCACACATTGACGTGTGGCCTACCATTTTGAAGCCTCAAGTATTTTTTTGGACATTGACCGTATATGGATGAGAAGGTTGAGCTTGGGAAGAGCGAGGCCAGGTACCATTAGCATAACAAATGCTAAGTTACTATCTAGCAGTACCTAGCTAGCTTGGTTAGCAAGGTGCATCCGTAATTCATGTTAGCTGTGATGTTAATTGGGAGGCTAATTTTGGCAAGCGAAAAACAGGCTTGTTTGTAACTTACCTGGAAGAAATTAATAACCAACTCCTTAGAGTGTCTTTCAGTACAACCTTTGTGCTAACATTTAAATTATGTACTACTAGAATTTCACTCACCAATACAACTGGAGCAAAGACTTCTTGGACAGTTTGTTAATTAACTGCACGGCCAGCTAGTTGTCCGTTATTTGCATGAAAAATTCTCCAAAAGGCACCAACACCAATAACACAACTGAGCTAGCGGCTATCCTATAACAGCACCCACCCAGTCACTCAAAGCGGCCATGCCTTTTAATATGCATAACTTTAAGCCTTAATATAATTTAAACAGGTGAAAGTAAAGTTGCCCTGAACGGGAGACCAAAACCGTTTTTTGTACCAGACTGTTAACATGTTTATTTCTGCTGTAAAGTTAGGCATTTTGCCATGAACGTCTATTGGGATTGACTCACTTCTGGAGCCGGCCTCAAGTGGCCGTTTGAGAAACTGCAGTTTTTCGCACTTCGACACTTTGACAGCATTTCTCAGCACCGGAGGACGCTGCTTAGTTACAGACTTAACTTTCTTTCAAGTTTTTTTTGATTAATGATGTCAGTGAGTGACTGGAGTTTAGACAGCCTGTCAGCTATACTCACTGAACAAGAACAAATGAACAGTTCTCTTGAGCTTGGACGTCTGCTACTTGCCGAGGAAGAACGAAAAATCTAAGTCAAATCACATTTCTGTCACATCGTATTGAGTTTACCGAGCCTACCTACATACAAGTGGCTTTGGTACAGTACTGGTCCAGTATCCACGCTGATATTTTCTGGTAAGTCTTTCTTCATGTGGAGGATGAAGGTTTTGTCAGCTTTCAGTTTCTTCAGAGATGTAAATTCTTTAAAACTGTATTTTTTCCATTTTGTATGTGGTGAAAAGAGGTGAACGAAACTTTGAAATAATAAATCAACAATAAATATGTTAATATATTTTTCTAGATATTCTTTAATGCTGAGAATCAGGTTGCCCAGCAATACAGTTCACTCACAACTCAAAACAACAGCATGGCTCTTAATAGGCTTATAACTCTGGATGAATCAATACATTATGGGGCAGGCTACACCTAAAATATGTGTATAGATCATTCTCAATTTTATTTGCAGCCAATAAACACATTTGTTTTTATTTTTTTCCCTTCATAAGATATGCTCACTTATATTGCCAATAGGGTGGAAATTGGTAGAATTATATCTTCAGTGGACTATCTCTCTTCATTCTGTAATACAATGACAGTATACTGTCACATTCATATTTAAGGTCATATCACACACCTACACATAAAGCCTACATGTTATCAACTCAAAGGAACTGATTCTGTGAAAAGCATTGGTCTGCCCATCACTATTAAATACACAGTATCATTCTTGAGCTCTATTAGCATGAGACTATTATTACCTCAGGACCTCTAGTAATTTATAATAATTGCAGAGTTCTTCTGTGTTCTTAATTCTGTGCAAATCGGCTTTGTCAGTCATTTCAAAGGAAAAATTCCATGGCATATTCTTTCAAACACAGAGGTTGTGTAAAAATATTAGGTATTGCATTTTCTCTGCCAGGAATCATGCTTTCACAATGCATGTATGCGGGCATCCTTGAGTGTGCACATCTGTGTCTGTCAACGGCTAATCTCGTTTTCTGCTGCAGCAAACTGCGTATTATTTTGGGAAGCCAGTTATGGCTGCATTTCTCAAGAACCTCTCGTGGTTGCAGTGACTCACACTTGTTTTATACTGCACCAATTATCTAATCAGATTATTTGGTAGCACTTTATAATAACTACACACTATGAAGCATTAGTTAAGCATGAGTAAACACTTAATTCATCATTTATAAAGCATTGTTCCTACATTAATAATTCATTAGTATGCAGTTCATAACAACAGTTATAAATGTTTTATTCTTGATTAATAAGCTTGTCTATTATGTGTTCTATTATTGTGTTTTCATACTTTATAAATGATGGATTCCCCATTTGTAAATTAAGTATTATATATTTTACAAACCAATTATTAAGGAGTTGTAGATGATTAATACGATAATTTATAAAGTGTTAGTAAATGATTAATAACTTATTTAGATGTACATTATTCATGCATTTATATATATATATAATGATTTAGATGTGCACTAATGGTTAGGGACTATGTTAATATATGGTTTATAAATGCGTATTAATACTGCAAGTCATGATTAATTAATGATTTATTAAGGTAGTTACTAGTCCTTAGTAAAGTATTTTGTGTGAGCTCATCTAAAGTGAGGACTATCTATGCCTTATAAAGCATTTATAAATGACATTGAAAGGCCAGCAGTGCCTCAAAACCCATAGTTTTTTAACAGAAAAGGCAAATAGAGACAACACAAAGTGATCAAGAATATATCAATATTTATTGCAAGATGCAAACAATATACTGTTAAATACAAACCTCTCAGGCATTCATTCATGTAAGAAACAAACAGACATTCTCCTTCAGGAGAACATGGCTGGATATAACACATTTGTAAATATACAACTGGAGCTAACCAGGAGCTTTGCATATTAGTTTACATTTACTTATTTAACTATTCATTTTAACCAAGCATATTGATCTCCACTGTTCGCACATCTAAATAAGTTATTAATCATTTACTAACGCTTTATAAATGAACTTATTAATCATCTACAACTCCTTAATTATTGGTTTGTAAAATATATAATACTTAATTTACAAATGGGGAATCCATCATTTATAAAGTATGAAAACACAACAATGAAACACATAATAGACAAGCTTATTAATCAAGAATAAAACATTTATAACTGTTGTTATGAACTGCATACTAATGAATTATTAATGTAGGAACAATGCTTTATAAATGATGAATTAAGTGTTTACTCATGCTTAACTAATGCTTCATAGTGTGTAGTTATTATAAAGTGCTACCGATTATTTTTATGCTGCTGTCAGTGTCTTATTAATATGACCAACACTTCCACCCCATTCATTTTTTTTTCTTTCACTGGGCTGTCTAACATGTCCTTCCAATGAGCTCATCTGGAATCTTGCTCCATATCAAATCCATCTGGATCTTCAGCTAGGCTTGTTTTTCACTCCTTCACCACCAGTGTCTAGACTCCATTAGAGGATTATTCCTGTACGAATAACCTGAAGCCACTATCGACTGGACATTGCTGTTTCAAAAAGAAAACGTTTTCCTCATTTTACTCTGCTGTGGTTAAGGTTTGGTTGGGTTTAGACACAAAAACAACTTTGTTAGGGTTAGGGAAAGGCCCTGGTTTGAATTACAAGTATTACTTTGTTGAGGTTAAGGGTCCTTTGTTGTCCTATTTAGATTAATAGGGAATGACTGGGGTCATGGTTAACAAAATAAACGTTAAATGTCAGTAGGAAACGTTTATTGACCCATCCATTCACCTTGACCTCCTCCCTCTGGGGACTTTGTGGCTCTATAACAATGTAACTCTACTTCCTCCTTTGCTCCCAGCAGACAAGAGTCATAATTCCGGCTCCTGTCACTTCAACGTAAACATAGGTCGTTTTTGCGCAATTGCTGAAATGACTGATGCTCTCACTTTACTTGGGAGGTCTCGTTTGTTCTAGTCCTCAAAGACACTCGATGCATTTTTGGATAAACTGTCACTGGGGATCTCCCATGAGAACTACATACCTTCAAGTGCTTATTTTTCTGTTTGCATTTGCACCACTAATAGGAAAGCTGTAGTGACGTAAGATGTCCGGCGACTCTCACACACATCTACACCTAGGCGATTAGCAAGCTCACTACGTTCCACAAGCTCTCTTAGTTTTAAAAAAAATAATAGAATAATAATTAAACATTCCACAATCATGTAAACACAAGAAAAATAACCGTCACAGAAGTACCTTTTGCGCTATTAGTTTTTTCGGCTCAGTGGGTGTGCTTTGTGCTTCCTAGGTTAGTTTGCTGAACAAATTAATTTCAGAACTGTAGGTTTTCTTTTCTTCCAACATATTGGCCAACAGTAGGTATTAGAATAGCATAAAGTAGAACAAAGATCATTGAGTATGTGTTAGACAAGAGGAGTGACTTTGAGTGAGGTGGACCTTATTCAGGAGCAAAGGTCAGGAGCTCACAGCGGGATCTTTCTGGGTTTATGGTCTGTGGCTCGAAGTGAGTAAGACACATACGCACATCCGCAGCAAGTCACAGGCTCCCTGTTAACATCTGCACTCTGTAAAAACCCTGAAAAATGTGTCTAATTAACAGATCCAGTTTAACGTGTTGGTTTTTAGCAGCATAGTCTGTACCCTGTCAGCTCATATTTGTATTAGTCACAGTGGCTGGCAAGATGACTTATTTACAGCATATAATTTGTCTTTCAGAAAGCAGGATGTTCCACAGATTCAAACCCTTCCTGTTGTGGTGTTTACTGAGGATGTCTCCTCATGCATTATGTGAGTGAACGCAATTTGAGGTGAGTGCTCTGTTCTTCCCGGCACACTTACTTCTTTGACATCTCAGGAGAGCTCAAGAGACGGTAAAAACAAAGGAGGATGGCATGCTCAGGCGAGAGGCAAGGACAGAAGGCAGTGGGAAGCTGAGGCAGATAGTGATGTAAAAAGATATCTCTGTTTACATTACACTTTTGACTTTTAATAGTTTTTCAATTTTCACGAGATTTGAAGTGAATATGTACGTCCCTGCTCTCAGGTACAACAGCCAAGTCACAGCAAGTATTTCTTCCTCACTTAAAAGTGTCAGATGTAAATAAGTAACACATTTATATACAGCAATATAATTCTGTGTTTAAGACATTAATACAATCTGAAAGACTTGCAAATAATGCCATTTCACCCATTTTTTTTGGGTGCAACCAAATACATATTTTTTCAGATTGCTAACTGCTCCTTTCTTGCACTTAACCTCTGTTTGGGTGGCATGTTGATAAAATGTCTGGTCAGGCTGTTCTACTTGCTCTGTCTATGGGTGTAGATGAGTGGTTCAGGACCATGGACAGAGACCCAGACAAGCGCACAGTCTGTTATTGGATGTTCTGCTGCTGGAGCCTCCCTCTTCCTCTTATCATCATCATCATCACTAATGTCACAATAGGTGATTAGATTCAATAACAGGAGACTCTAAATCTGCTCAAAATGTTTTTGGGATTGTATAGAATCTGACCAGAGTCCAATGTTGTATGTTGGCCTTCACATTTAGTGTGTGCCATGGCGCCAGGGAGAGTAATGTTCACATTTTCCCAGACAGTCAGGCAGACAGTTTGAAAGTGGAACAGACTAAGATAAGATATTTTTTCTGAACCCCGGTCTGCCTCGTCATTTTGTTTGATAAGCTCTACACCAGGCCAAGGTTTGTTCCCCAAATGTTTTGCTCTGTGCTGTCATTCAGACACTTTGCTGGTTTGCCTGATTTTCTAAATTTGAGAAAATCATGATTTCACAGATTGTATCAGATTAAAATTATTTTTGGGAAAATCCTACGAAAGCAGCAATAGATTGCTATGCAACAAGCATGACAGGATTTAATCTTAATCGACTGCTTGATTTCATTCTCTCACATGATGAATCACTGGATGACACACACTATCTTTAGCTTGATCACTTGCACCATTGCCGGGATGAGTTTACAGCCTTTGGGGAAGTGAAAACACTTTCAAATGGCCCCCTCAATAGTTACTCAATAGTTTCACCTTCCTGAGGAAATCCTGCAAGAATTCTGCTGATCTCACAGTTAAAAAGTGCAGTTGCAAAGTTAAAAAGAGGATATATTTACTTGGAAAAACGAAGTCATGTCTCATGTGCATCCAGTAAAATATGATGATTTGCAAAAGAGTAATGCTATTTTATCTTATATACCTTAACTCTTTTTACATACATAATAGTGTGAGAAATGTTTGCAGATGTGTAAAAGGTAGGTTCCCTGACAAGTGATCTTTAAACCCTAGAGCTTGATACCAGCTGATTGGGTAAGACACGGCTCCAACAGCAGTTGGCCAATGTTCACTCAATCCACCGTGGTGAGGACTGCATCACCGCGTCCATATGGAAAGAGTATAGAGTCACAACAAACTCAAAAGATTTATTTCCTTTTTCTTAAGCTATTTTCTCTGTCTTTCTTTTCTCTGTTTCCCCTCACTTCTACTCTTGCCTCTTTCATTCATCTGCTGGCTATTACAAATCCTACCCTTGCTCTTACCGGGGAAATGAAAAGTCACATCATGGACAACTACAACTACACAACTACACTCTGCAACAGAATACACACTGCACACTTGCCTCTCTCTCTCTCTCTCTCTCTCTCTAACAGGACACACATGCACATGATCAAACCCGACAGACAGGCCTTGGCTCGGCTTCTTTTATAGTTGCCGTCCTGGTATCCAAGAAGAGGAGAGACACATTTCCTACTTTAACCCTTGTAATGCCCTGGTGTCAATTTGACCCCATTGAATGTTTAACGTCTCTAAATAAATGAGACATCGGTTTTTTTGCTTCATATTTAATGACTTTTCCTAATTTAATGGGGACAACTGGCTAAACATAAACTCAACATGTTGATATGTAAAGTGATATGTAAAGCCATTAAAACACCCCAAAAATATCTCTTTCCAATTTTAGGTCAATAAGTGAGATTTTATGGTGATCTGCATATTTCTCCGTAGTCGCGTAACAGGTATTCTGGATGCATAAGGGTTTGGGTGTCGGGGGGGTTGTTTTATTTAAAGGGCTATTTAGGTAGTCAACAAAAAACAAAGTACCTGACACATAAACTTGGGTAGCAATTTTAATTATAATAATTTTCTGGAGGTTCAAATTGCTGGGGTCAAATTGAGGATAACAAGTGTTAGTAAATTTGAAGGTAAGGAGGGTTAAATGTTTCAGAAATTAATGTTGACATGTTCTATATGTCAGGTAATGAGTTGGAATAAAGTTGACTAAAAAGTTGAAACATAGAGGTGGGTGATAATTTATACTTTATGCTTTATAAACAGTCAAACCAGAGGACAACAGGTGTGATTATGTGCTGCCATTAGAAAAATTAAAATGATTCAAAAACAGCATCCTCGCTAAACCTTGACATATACCTCTCTGTGATAAGTCACATAGTCAAAATAATATAAAGTCAAAATAATTCATTGTTTAATTTTATTTTCACTCAAAAACAGGGTATACCTTTATGTAAACAAGGTCTATTGGCCCTAAATTCCAAAACGAAGGGAAACATGTGTGGTAATGTGTTGGACTGAAGTAAGACTAAAGGTGTAAAACAGAATTGATTGACAATTTATACTATATGCTTTAAATAACAAGTCAAACCAGACGGGGTCATTTTTGACCCCAGAGGACAAAAGGTGTATGGCAATCGGGAGGACATTACAAGGGTTTACCCAGGTTCTCCTGAAAGGCGCTGGATATAATGTGTCCAAAGGGAGTCCAAGTAGGCCCACAAACAGGCGAAAAGACACTTTGTGCAACCTGTTGCAGCTCTGGCTGACATTTACAGCAGACAATCCTCTCACGCACTCACTATTCATATTTGTAATTAATTGTTTTGCAGTTTGAATAATGAAAACTGCTGGGCATTAGTAAGCAAGACATTTGAGTGAAAACAGCAAGTGAAAAATTATTGTCTTGTAATTTTAGAGGTCCCCCAAAATGTTGTTGTCGAGGCTTTCAGGGGTCTGAAGTGCCAATCTCAAACTGCGTCAGACCATTAATTTATATATAAAGTTAGGCTAATCCACATACACACTAGGATGCCCAGTTATTACAGCAGAAGATGCTGTTACACGGCTCCACTGAGAGCTCACAGGTGACTGTCAACAACACGTTCTGCACCTGCGAAAGACCCTTCAACTCCTCATCTCCCCTAGTCCTTAAACAAAAGACTCATCTCATTCAGTTTATACATTTCACTCTTCATCTCTCTCTTTCTCTCTTCTTCCATGTCTGGGCACAGCACAGCCCTCTGTTCATCACTGGGTAGTCAGTGCCAGAGCCACTGCTCATTACAGCCCCACATCTGCACTCAATAACAGGCCACACTCTGCATGAATAACGGCAGTGTTGCAGACATGAGCAAAACGTCAGTGGAGGGCTTTATTACTGGTGGGCAGAGAAGTGTGTGTGTGTGTGTGTGTGTGTGTGTGTGTGTGTGTGTGTGTGTGTGTGTGTGTGTGTGTGTGTGTGTGTGTGTGTGTGTGTGTGTGTGTGTGTGTACATGTGTGTGTGTGTGTGTGTACATGTGTGTTTGTGTGTCTGGTAGGCCTCTCTAGGTCCTCGCTGCTCTAGTGCAAAAGCTGGGGGTAACCTAGCTTAACCTCTAACCCTGCTCTTCCCCCTGTGTGACCCTGCCCCTTGCCCTTGCCTGAACCCCCATTTACCCCCTGTGCCCCCTCAGCTTCTGGCAGAGATGGATGAGAAGGAGGCCGACAAGAGATCACACACATTCTGCACCCCTCCTCAATGAAAACAAAGCGTGTGGCATTTAAGGAAGACTGGTAGACCAAAGCTTTAATCTGACAGGCTGACAGGCCACAGTGGCCTCAGACAGACCTGGGAAACAGCTGAAAAACACAGCGGTGCCACACACAGAGGGGAAAGAGGATGGTGGGGGGTGAGTAACCTCTGATGGAGACGTTCCTCTGCATTCCTCCAAGTGAGCCGTAAATATTTGCCAATGGCCCACAACATGCCTTTACCTTTCTCTAGAGTTTGGCTTTCCCTGCTGTTTCTGTAGGATGTTTCTGTAGGATGTTTCTGTAGGATGAGCCATGTCTAAGCATCATGACCTTCAGTGTCTCAGGTGTTAGCCCGAGTTCCTTTTTTGCAGTGTTTGGTTTCCCCAAAAGCACCTCCGGCTGCTTGTTTGCCCTTCAAGAAAAGAAGTAAAACATGGCCTTTCACTTTTACAACATGAAATTGTGGGAATACTGGAGCAGAGGCGGAGGAGGATGTGGAGTGGTGACCCGCCTGTCAGGACGTCTAAACAAAGAGGGAGTGGAGGGTCAATCAGACAGACGCGACCTGATAAGCCTGGCTCAGGGCTCCGTTAGCCACTGTTTACTTTGTAGACATACCACTGACCCACAGTCACTTCCTTCCAAATTGGTCTCAGAGATGGAGAGGGATGAAAGGGAGAAGTGACGTAAAAGGAGGAGAAGGTGTTGGACACAGATTGCGCTGGAGAAAATGGTGAATCTCAAGACTATAACAAAGGAGGAAATGTATCAAGTTTCTAGTTATTGCTATAATTTAAGAAACTGCTTTGGGTGTTACCAGGGTCATAAGTCCAAAAAAACAATGAAATTGTATACATTGAACCAAAGACATCTATAAAGAAAAAGGAGATGGAGAGAGAAGTACAAAAAAGCAAACAAAATGAGGTGAATTCAGCAGCAGCTGAGCGTCAATTTTACTGCTGGGATCTGGAAAGGTGATGTAATTTAGAGAGAATGGTTGCGGTTGCAAGTACAGAGCGAGGTTTACTGGCCCCAGGCTGGCCGTCTAGAGGGCACACACATCTCTGTGCAGACACTGGGAAACACAGGGTCATAAAACCAAACGAGCTCATGTGTGGAGCACCTCATAAATTAGGCCAAATAGCTGTGAAATAATACCCCAAAACATCCATATTAAAGAGAAATCTGTAAACATATTTTATGTCACTTCTAGTAAGAACATGGCATCCTCTTCACTTTATCAGTTTGCTTGATAATTGCTGTAGGTGAGGGGGGGGGGGGACTATTTAATCCTCATCTCCCTTGCTTTAGATCACGACACCACCAATTGAGTATCCTCATTCTGTTTTAATGATTACTGCCGCGCACATAAACCAGCAACCATTTGTCACTAAAGGAGACGTCTCACTTAAAAGGTATTTCCTCAGATATATTTTCTTCTCTCATCGCGAGGTGGGGTGGACGCTGCTCTCATCCATCTGATAACATATTATCTATTGGCTTAAGACGTTGACAGGAAACAAATTCCCAGGGATGACAAAAGCCTGGAATGCGCTACAAGGAGGTTGTCTCCCACACTCCCTCGGAGAACCCCCCAGCACTCCCCCATCCTCTTCCCTCTGAAGGATGTTTTTGTTTGGTAATTGATGCAAAGGTGCTATTGATAAGAAAGAATGAAACATCAAACCACCTCACAGAGCACTAGACAGGTTGGGGGAGGGGGGGTGCACGGTTGAATCAAACGTTTTGAGAACACCACCAAAGGGAGGATTAATCAGTCTTTCTTCCCCGTTTCTGTTCTCACGTTTTCTGTTTTCCTTCCCTCTAACCCCTCCTCTTCAGTGTCTTTTTCATCCCTGCATGTGTGTGTGTGTGTGTGTGTGTGTGTGTGTGTGTGTGCACCATCGAGAACTCAGAAAATTTCGGAAAATGAGCACAAAGTCTATAATCTAGATTACGCGTTGCAGACGGTGTATTTCTCAAACACAAATTAGAATATAACATCTTGTGTTCATCACATTGATGGTTACCTAATTGAGTTTAATGTGAGGTGTAGGCAGTCAAAGGTTTGGTTAACGTTAAGATACTGGTTTATTTATGGTTGTGGTTTGGGTTTGAAAGCCTTTGGTCATGGTTAAATAAGAATAACTTACCACAACAAAATGTTTGCATCCAACTTGTGTCTGTTTCTAGTCACGCCTCTGTTGTGTCATCTTTTGATACTTCTCCTGCTTTTGTGCTCATTTGACAACTTTTCAGGAAAGGCTGAGGTGAGTGAGACAAAGAAAGGGGGCCTATCACTAATAGAGAAGGTTAAAAACAGCCAAACCGTTCAAATCGTTCCACCTGAACTTCATAAGGCCCATGCCGGACAGACTTTGGCCTCTTTGCAGCCAACTGACGTCATAGGTCGAATTCCTGCAGAAGTAGGCCAGGGCCTTGTATGATAGCAGATTGCTGACTAATCATAGAGAACAAGCCGGGTAGGAGACAATGCTCAAGCTCAAAGGAGCTTTGTATTAGCTACTCACCGAGCGCCGCGATGCTGCTGGGGCCTCAGCGACAAGCGGCCCCTGTCCCGAGAGGTTTATGCTGTTTCAAGGCAGCCTACGAGTGGCTTTATCAACAACTGTATTTGACAGAAATGGAGAGTTTGTGTGTGTTTTTACTATTCCTGCTTTAGCTTGCATGTCTGTGCCTCATCTAGTCCTTGTATCTAAGAATCATTAGCCGACTAAAGTCCAAGGTAGACGCAGAGTGTTGCCAGTATAGATTCTGTTTATTGTTTCGCTACTGAGCAGATCTCTCACTGTGGCCCCTTAGAGAGTGGCGATGCCTTTCCATTGTGAGAGGGGTAGAAGAGAAAACAACAACAACAAAGGGAAGGGGGTAGGGGACTGTCTGCTTATTGTGTGTGTGTGTCTATTGTGTGTGTGTGTGTGTGTGTGTGTGTGTGTGTGTGTGTGTGTGTGTGTGTGTGTGTGTGTGTGTGTGTGTGTGTTGCAGACATGTTGTGTAAGGTTGAAGTTGCCCAGAGGGGGATTTGGGCTCGTCTTCTCTTAGGGCTGGGCATGTTCCTTGAATGCCGACCCCTGGAATTCCACAGCCCGGGGTCAGCACTTTTATTTGTAGTCCCACCTTACATTATTCGCCCAAACACACACACATCACTGATCTTCTGCCGGCCAGAGGAGGGAAATATCTTCTGTAGCTCAGGTATTTGCTCATATGCAAAGGCTGGTTAGAAAGAATTTGCTGCCAGCAACAACTTCTCCACCAATCATACACACTGATGCTGCACCATCAGATAAAGCAGCGCAAGTTCTCTCATGCAAATGATGGTGCCAAGGGTCATTTCGCACAAAAAAATTTGAAAAATGTGGATTTTTCAGATTCCATTGGTTGCATTACCTAAAGGCTTTAATCTGATGTCTGTTGCAAACTTCAGATTGAGGTTGGCAGTTGAATCTAAAAGCAGTAAATGTGTTTGCACATGACCAAAACAATCAGTCTGAGATGTCAAAGTATTCAAAATTTGATTTTGTTAGCCTAAATGTAAAGCACAGCAACAAAATGAAACATTCCCCCACCGACCCTCAAGCTGTTTGACCTGTTCACCTGCTCAGTATGACATATTTCATCATTGATGTCTTGGTTGTTGTTCAACTGCTGCATCTGGTGCAGTATATATCTTTAATGCGTGTGCTGTGAATCACTGTCAGATGAGAGAGGCTGTTATAAATGTCAGCTATAGTGCGGCCAGCTGTACCGCCGTCTGTGTCGGAAAGCTTTTTGGGAACCGCATTGGAAGTGAAACTCTCAGTAAACTGTGCCGAGGGTCAGCCCAGCCACATGAGGACAGCCAAGGGTACATAAGGAAACGTACAGCCTCACATGGAAAATTTTAGATTGTTCTCAAATTTGTGCCTGGTCTATAGACTTTTAAATGGTTTGGCCCCTCCCCCTCTCCCTGACTTTGTATACACTCGCTCAGTAACTTCCATTAGATCAGCAAGAATATCCTCTACACGAGATTGTAAAATACCATTTTGCCGCACTACTTTTGGACAATTAGCCTTTTCTGTAGAAGCAACACATCAGTGGAACACCCTGAAGGTGTGAGGAGCTGCAGCTCTATTAGCACTTTTAAATCCAACTTAAAAAGTCTTTTAAAAGCTGCACAACACTGCACACACTGACCTCAATTCTTGTGGTCTTTCTGACTTGATTTTATTGACAAACTTTTTGATGTGCTATTTGTGTGTAGTGTTGTATTCGGTGTCTTGTATGTTCTTTATGGTATATCTTTGTATTATGTCTTTTCCTTGTACTGTGTTATTGTCTTGTCCTTGTTTGACCTGCCAAGGGACTGCAGATGCAAATTAGCTTAAACTACAATCTGGTACAGTGCATCGAATGGTGACATTTATGTTTAAACTGTACATGGTCCCTTTTAAATACATACATTTAAAAAAAAACTTTGACAATGTTGACATAATTGCTTCTCTAGCAAGAACCGTGTATTTAATGATGTTGGGATGACCTGGCTTTGAGGCTATACAAATGGTGTTTATTATAAGATCTGGCGCATGATAAAGAGTGTGTCTCAGCGTATAAGTATGTCTTGTATATGTAACAGGACTTGCCAAATGTGTCACAGCACATTATGATCTAATTTACTGTATATCCACAAAACCTTTGGGGAGCAATCTCACTCTGTTATGGATTATATTTTATGCATTATTCCGCCTCAATGTTTCCCTGCTCGCCTGAACAATATGTTGCATACGGACAATATATCTCAATTACCTGTGACCCAGGGAAATACAATCGCTTTATGATTATGTGTGAAAGAACAGGTAATAGGATGGGAGTGAAGTGATATACGAGGAGGTAAAAAATAAGTTCATGCAAAGCTTTCTGGACCAAAACAGCTGTAGCGTACCTTCTAAAGTTACTTGGATAGACATAGGCAGCAGCTAACACACTGCATATTGCCTGGATACTTGAAAAAAATGGCCCACACACAGTATTTACAGTATATGATGTTCTAGCACGCCACTGCACCACAGTGAGAACATTTTGAAAGGACGTGCTGGCTCTCACTCCTCTGAATAACATATTTTCACCACAAAACATGCAAGGCCCAAAATGTATGTCACACTCCACAGAGGCAGCAGCGAAATGAGATATATACGATCTATCGGTCCATCGAACCAAACAAATGGGTAATCCGCGACAGTGTCAGCATCGGTCTCATGTGTTACTGTCAGTGATGTTATACTGACAATGTTGACAACCGAACCTCAAAAGCTGTGCGGGGAACACTTTCCATACCTCCTACTGTTTCCCAGGAATTTGTGTTAAAGCAAAGCAAACACGCTCCGGCACACAGACACAAACACACAGACACACGCTCACATGCGTTGTAGCCTAATGAACATAGCAGAGCAGCAAGCCATTACACATACCTCATTCATTTCCCCGTACTGTTTTTGCTCATTGCACACGTACAGCTGCAGACACTTCAACACTCACACACACGCACACACACACACACACACACACACACACATACACACATGTGCATCCTCTCAGACACACTATCAGATGCACAGTGCATAACATCACACATAGTCACAAAATCGCACAGGCTCGCTCAACTTACGCACCGTCCCATTTTTTGTTTGTGACACCGTGTTAGCGGGAAGCCCGGCTGTGAGCTAACCCCACCATGTTTTTCTCGTCTTCTCTGTTATGCTTGGCACTTGTTGTGTGCTCAAAATGCACTCACACACACATTGCTCTCACACACAGTTCCACACACTACTTCTTTGCCATGTGCTATTAATAAATTTAAGAAATCAAAATTCTTTCCATTCCTGTCTTAAAGACCTCCGTCAGTTTTTGGATATAAGTTCTTTGTTGTTTATGTCCATTCCTCAGGTTATGTTTCACCACATTTTTCCATTATTAGCTCCTAATGTCACTATAAAGTACCTAAAACTTTGGGAAAACACAAAGGGAAGTAGCACACGTTTCTTGATATTTCTCAAGTGAACTTCTTGTTTAAAGGACGACAAGGGAACAAAGGGTGTTTTTTTCCTCCAAAGTTGTTTTCGTGGGGGTCTTGCTTGGCTCATTTTCACACATAGAATGGACATAGTAAATGATAAAAAAAAGTGTTATTGTGCGCTTTAATCTCCCTGTTTTTCTGCTGTTGTCCCTCTCACCCTTCCCCCACTCGACAAAACCCGGCACTGATGACACATGGGAGCTGAGCTGGCAGACACATCATCCCTTATTATCAGACAGACCCTCTGGACTCTCCCTGTAGGGGACACAGATGAGCAGGTCATACTGCAAGAATGTGGACTGGGACAGGTGGAGGGGGACATTTAGGGGGGAAAGGGCCCTGTGGCGTCATCCTTGTCCCCTCTGCTGCACAGTTTCCTTCATAAGCGTCTGCTGGCAAACCGCCGACAACAACTCTGGATCCTGTGCCGTGTTTTGTTTGGCCGCAGTGATTATTTTCATAGAAAGAACATCTTTATTGATAAAACTTTGTCTGTTGTCCGGGGCTGTTTTGCTTGCTGTTTTGTTTGGTTTGCCAGTCTGCGGTGAGAACTCTGTCTCCCTCTTGACTTGTGAAAGATACATAAGATTAAGAATGATATCTTTGTTTTTGAAGAAAAGAAAGTTTTTTTTTAAAAGAAGCAATTATTGGAACTGAGAAAAAAAGCAAAAAATAAAATAACACAGGATGTTCCCAGTTTCAGTTTTGAAATGATGATTTTTGACATATTTGGAGGATCCTCATTTGGCCCCTTTTCTTTAATTTGGTATTTGTCATGACATAGAATATACGGGAAAGAAATGGGAAATAAAGCCTTAATGTTTTCTGCTTCCTGAAATGACCTACAAAAGGAAACTGATATATCTGGCAGAATTCAATTTAATTGTGTATTTTCGTAGTCTACTCGCCTTATTTTACTATCATCAGTTTTAGTATTGTTTGTGTATCTGCTTTTGTATCGTTTTATCTGCAACATTTTATGCTGCCATCAAGGCCAGTTCTCCTTTGCAAAAAAGGTTTTCAAGTCTCATTGGGACGTTCCAACTTTTTAAAAAGGTAAAGTCAGAAAATATATTAAAGAACTGTATCTTGGAATAACCCACCAGCACCTTATTCTCCCTCCCTCGGGCTCTCGGTGCAGTCATCGTACAGCTGAGCAACTTTCAGAGCACTGATAGCTATCAAAAGAGTCCACAGCTGATGCACAGGAACCGTTTGTCACACACAGAAACTCACAGATGGCTCTCCGAGCTGAGAGCTGAGCAGCTCTCATTGTTTATCAGACTGAGAGGCTGCAGGTTGCCCAACCTGCTGGGCTAATAACTGACATTATTAAAAACACACAGCACAGTGCTGCAGGAGAGAGATGTCTGACACTATCAGCACAACCTTTTATTTTCTAATTTAAAAAATTTAGTTTCAGCATGGAGGTCAAATAAAGACAAATTGTTATTTGCAGTGATGGCCGGGCAGTAATTGCTACTAGGCAGCAGTTGATTCACTGAGCACACGTGGGACAAACAGAAGGCTTGCAGGCATCAGTTTGTCTGGAGGAACAGCTCTCTGCTTGACCTGGCCTCAGACGGTGTGCTAACTCTCGCTTTAATGATAATAATAAGGCTAACATGGTATAACCTCTCTCCCTCCGAGCCCTCAATTACTAGCCTGTCACACTGCGTACGCACTCATTCTGTCTGGGGAGCAAGCCACTGGATAATTCCTGGTTACCTGTCACAGGCACTTCTCACAAACACACTTAACATGCACAAACCAAGGGAAAGAAATTGGTTATGAACACACATGCGTTCTGGAACATGTACATAGAAATTATCCCGACACGTACAGGGAGCCAAACGTGGATTTCCAGCTAATTTTCCTGCCCAGAAATGTCTAGTTAAGGTGGAACCACTGCTGCTACCTCATCTCAAGCGGTCACTCAAAACCCCAGAGGGTATCTGCTTTGAGTGAGTAACAGGAAATTACTGTTGATGTTCTATGCTAATTGACAATAAAACTAAGGCAATTTGGGGTGTTTCTGTAGCATTTGTGTTTTTAGCATTGTTACTCCCTTGTAATATTTAATAGAGGGCGCTGACTGTAACCAGTAAAGCCCTGGCTCTCCCAAATCCAGAGCTGAGTGGGCTAGTATAGTTGATTGTTGCTTTCAGAAGTGACTGAATATCAGGTTTATCACTCTTTAGTTAGAATGTTGAAGTTTAATTTAATTTGAATTCCACTGAAACCCTTGAAAAGCCAGTTAAATAATCTAGAACACACACTGTTATCAAGTTTAAAACTGTTTTTTTTAGTTGATGAAACGTTGACTTTTTGTAGATATTGTGGTTTTCACTGGACACTAATAATGTGGCTTGATTTGATATTTCTTTAAGGAAACATTCTGCACGTGCTTGCACTCCACACAGATAACTCTGAAGTGTCGGTGTCAAAACACTAAAACATATCTAGTAATCACGTGAGCTTGTGTCCTCAGTGCAACCAAAGAGCTGTAAATCCACATCATTATCTCACTCTTTGTCACTTTTATGGCTCAGCCATATCCGCTAATTTAGCTTTATCTGGCTGAACATTAATCAGGCCTATCCTCATTGCAGACTTGTCCCATTTATCTCAGACCATCTCTTTGTTTCTCTTTGTTTGTAACGACAGCCAGTGGAAGTGATATTTGTGCTATTGGGGTGGCTGGCCATGCCGTTAACCCTTAGCGCTCAGTCGCTTACTAGCGCAATGTGGGCAGATCCAGAGAGGGCAGGCTGCACACAGAAGCACGAGCCGCTGTCACACACTCTAAATGTAGCTATTGCAAGAGTTCAAGCCAAGTTCAAATTACATTAAACATAATCATCTTTTGTTGAATTTGTTGTCAGGCTTTGCCACAGGTGTTCCTGTGTCTCTGTGTGTCTCCGCCCCTGGTCTCCTCCCGGCTCCCTCCTGTGTCTCTGTGTCTGAGTGTGTTTTCTGATTGGTCTCATTCACTTCACCTGTTCCCAATCACCTGCCCCTGGCTTTTCCCTCTTCCAACCCCACACTGCACTCATTCTACTCACCTGCCTGCAATCTACGATCTGACCATGACGGACTCAGCAGACCACCGTTTGGCGCGCTTTTCCCCTGAGTTATTATGAACAGTTTGCGGGAACCCGCCTGGCCTTTGGAGGGCCTCGGGGTGTCCAGAAGGCAAACTTGATGGACTGCCTTTTCAACCCTCGAAGGAGGCAGAGGCAGAGGAAAGGTCAGACTCACGTTCCCGCTGGGCCGCAGCGGGTTTCAGTTCCTGCCGCTGCCGCCTCCGAGCCGCAGCAGGTTCCAGTTCCTGCCTCCGGGTTACGGTTTTTGTGTGGACGATCGAAAACGGATACGTTTAGAAACGATGACGCACACACCCGCATTCGCTACTTGATTGGTTCTTAGCAGTCATGACGTGTCCTTCCCTGATTCGTCACACACCCATCACGTGACCCTTACCCGGAAGCTCACAAACAACAACAGCCTTGATTACCGATCGGCTACCAGGTTAATTCAACATGGACAACTGATTACAGGTGTTACTGACCTTGTTGTCTTTACTAGCAGCTGTTATTCAGTTAAAGTCTGCATTATTACGGAGGAAGCAGCTGTTATTGGAGCGATTAGCGAGCGGCGTGACCAGCGGCGTTATCAAACCTACGGACCGGACGTCTGAAGTCACGGTTAGCAGCTTTAGGGAGGGTGATGGACACAAAACGGAGGACTTTACTTTTCTTATTAATGCTTATTTTGTTCTGCACATCTATTGTGAAGTCCGCAGATAAAATGTAAAGGAACAAAAGCAGTAAATGCTCTCCAGTAGGACAGATAGTTAAGCCACCAGCAGAGCTACGAGTGAGAACAGACAACAACGAAACCAAGAGGAAACGAGTGAGAGACGTGTGTTGACCACATTTATAGACCCATAATCTAGTAAACCTTTACGTGTAAGTGTTGATTTTAAAGTAAATTTGATGTGAGAGAGATATAGAGCAAGACCTGCAGCGTTGTAACTAAGTCTGAAAAATAAAACTTCTAAAACTTTCCACGAAATGTGTCTGTTTGAGTTCATAGAGGAAGTTTTTAGAGAAGATCTTAAGTATCAAACACGACCTTTCATTATTAAAGACTACTTTATTACTCTGTCGTATTTTTTTTTAACTAAGCAACCAATCTACTTCCTGTTTACATCGACACCCACGCGCATGCCCAGTGTACGTGAAGAGTCACGTGATATTCGTTTTCAGGCGTTTTCGTGTGGACGGATATCATTTAGAAAACGATGCTGAAATGCCGTGTGGACGGAGATCGTTTTTGTTTTAAAACTCCGTTTTTGTTTAAAAACGGAGTAGTATGGATGTAGCCTGAGTGTGTTTTCTGAATGTTCTGTAATGGAAAAATATATTTACGACTGTGTCTGTGTTGTGAACCCGAAACTTACGTATGGTTAAAATTATGCAGTAATGAGGAACTTATAGTTGAAAGTCTCATCTCACCTTGAAACCGTAACCGACTCCTATTTGAACACAACTGGCCGACTCCAGATAATGAGCAGATCAAGACAGTCTGTGTCATAAGACCTATACTCCCCTATGTATGAGTTATCTAAAGGTGTGAACCTCTGTATGCATAAAATGATATTGAATGTTGAACCAGGTTGAAGTTAATACCACAGACTGCTGAATACGTATCTGTTGTGTTCTCTTCCCACTTGCAAGTGAATAAACGGAAAAGGCAACTTTGAATCTTCTGAAGACTTTATTATTTGATTTGTGAACAAAACTCTCTTCTCCCGATTAACATAGAAATCTTCCATCACAGGTCTCATTCACTTCACCTGTTCCCAATCACCTGCCCCTGGCTTTTCCCTCTGCCAACCCCACACTGCACTCATTCTACTCACCTGCCTGCAATCTACTCATCACCCGACACACATATACTCCCCTGCTTTCCCTGTTCTGGTTGTCAGATCATCTTTTGTTCCTCCCCGTGTGCTCATCGTGTTTCCAGTGCCAAGCCCTTGTTCCTGCATCGTGTCTCCAGAGTTTTCCCTTGTGTTTGTCTCTACGGTTTGTCACATTTTTTGCTCGCTCCCTGTTGGAGTCGTTTTGAGTTCCTGTATGTGACTGCTTGGTGCCAAGTAAAGAACCTTGCCTTCCACCTCATTCCTTGTGTCTATGTCTGCGCCTGAGTCTTTGCTGTTCCTGAGCACCGTGACAGCCGCACTGCACACATGCACATGAGAAACCAAAAAAGAAAAGAAAAAACTACACAACGCTATTTAAAAAAAACAAAACCGTGATCTCAGGTTGGTTATTTCAATCAATATTTTCGATTTTATTTTCTAATGCTCAAAAAGAAATAAAGATTATTTAGAAACTATGCAATCTCTTTTTAAGACCAAAGCTTAACTTGCTTGTTTTAAATAAAATACAACACTAGTCAACTTGGACTTGTCTTCAGAGTAACTGAGATTTAATGCAGCTCCCCCAAATAATAAAATAATAATTTACATTCCGTTAATGTCCTTGCCATGGGAAAGATTTGTTCAAGTTGAGAATAGCAATAAAATGTTAAAATCCTTTCACTATCAATTTCAAAATTGACAGTAGTGGTTAATAGGATGGGTACAGAACCGTATGCAAATGTTCATAATAAAAATGTTCTTTTCTTCCTGGTGTTTGTATCCATATTGCTTATCTGCTTTGTAACAGCAGTTTACAATGTAATGCTGAGGTTTTACAACCTCACGTTTGAAGACGAACCATGTTTTCCTCCCTCTTTGTCATTTTTACCTATTCAATTTGACCTTCATGAAAACGCACTACTAAGATAATAACTAATTATTTTCTTGAAAAAAGTTACAAACTGATCCAATTTGTCTCATTTTTGAATGTGCTGAAGGAGATTAATTCAGCATGGTAGTCCTACCTCCCACCCCACACACACACACAGTTTCTCATCCTTTTATGTGCTTGGAGGCTTTGAACTTGCACACTGGCCAGGATGGTTAAAAGTGTGACTAGCCCTTCTGAATATCAGCTGGCCTCTTTGAGCCATCCTGCAGTAAAAATCAGAATGATGAGTGTTGGCCGGTCATAATATCATCTATTCTTTTCCATCATGTCTTTCATCATTGTGCATATGTTCGCCACTGTGGCACAGTTTACTGGTCTCCCATAGGCAGACCATTAATTGCTTGGCGCCTCTCAAGAAAAAAGAAAGCAAACAAAGAAACAGTTTTGTTAATAGCCCGGTGCTGTTGGCTGCTGATTTGGCCCAAGTAGTAATGCCAATTCTTTTGGAACACAAACATCATACTGCCACCCATCATTAGCAGGGCTCCGTGGACACAAGTGTTTGTGTGTGTGTGTGTGGGTGCATGTGTTTGTATTTGAATGTATGTAAATGTACATGTTAATGTATGCTTTCATGTATATTTGTGTATACATGACTGTTTGTTTATGTTTATGTACGTGTGAGTATACGTGTGGGTTTTCACAGAGAAACCTTTGTCATCACTTGTGTGCCAGACTGGTGGCACTGCCATTATATTTAAGTGCACACACACACACACACACACACACACACAGTCTTTCAGTTGTGGCATTTCTGGATAAGTTCCCATCCGCATTACTGAAGCATGAGAATGAAATTGACAGTCTTGGGCTAAAGGATGGCACAGCAGACAGACAACTGCTGCCAGCTTCCATGGCAAGTCTCAACGGACAATGGTTTGTGGCAGCCAAATGGCACATTTGCAATTTCCTTCTCGAGCAATTTCCTCACAAATATTTGCACTCTTCTGCCTTGTCTGCCTTGTTTTTTTCTCAGTGTGTGTGCGGGTGCGTGGGCTTACGACAATATCTGAAATATCTATCATTCTTAGAAAAGGTAGTTGTTTTCATGATTCAAATGAAACGTAATTATGACTATTTTTCCCTCTAAAGTGTCATGGGAGTAAATTTAATTCTGGATGATAGTTTTATTATGAGCCAGGAGATTTTGCGCACTATCCCATCCTGCAGAAATCCTTACACAGAAAACAGAAGTCGCGGAAAAAGAAGAAGGAAAAAGGTCGAGGAAGAGGAAGAGAACGAGAGCGTAGAAGGAAAGAACTCAGTAACCCCTAGACCCTGGCGAGGGCCAAAGAAATGAAGCTTATCTTGTTTATGTGGGGAAGATAACTAGCATGCTCATCTGGCCAGAGAGAGAGGAACCTCCACCATAGCTGTATGCTGACACTGTTCACTGGAGACTGGAGCCTGTTTGTGTGTGTGTGTGTGTGTGTGTGTGTGTGTGTGTGTGTGTGTGTGTGTGTGTGTGTGTGTGTGTGCGTGTGCGTGTGCGTGTGCGTGTGCGTGTGCGTGTGCGTGTGCGTGTGCGTGTGTGTGTGTGTGTGTATAAGTATGACAGCTGGACACACACGCTGGCCCTTGCTCAACTGTTGCACAAAAGTCCAACTCAACACTTGTCATTCAAAAGCACGTAATAACATCCACAGGGATCCGTGTATGGTTTATAAAAAGTTAAGTTTGTGGTTTCTACCATATTGTTTTCTTTTCTTTTAGAACAATCAAGAATTAAAAAATGTTCATAGTTTACGATTAAGCAACTTTAAAAAAAATACAAATCTGTTTGTGAATACAATTTTTTTTCCTGCTGAATTTACTGTTGACGGTTGTTGGTCTACAGATTTGAGTTTAGCTGATGGCACTGCTTGTGTTGTTTATCTCTACCTGAACAGAAATAATATTGCCAGCCACTCCAACAGAGAGTCATCCAACAAAGTTATTTGAAGTGACGGATAGGTATGGATCATGGCCTGCCTTGTAATTAAGAGAGATTGCTATTTTCCCCTCAGAATGGGCTCTCCTATCCTGATCTGTAATTATATGTTGTTCAAACATAGAGGGGCGTGTCCCTGGTTATTGTGCAGCCTGCTTTACCACCACAACAAGTGCCAGGATCACTGATTGTCTGCCTTTGGTTTTAAAGTTTCAATTCTATTTTAGTTTTTCATTTACAACAACGTGTGCATATCCAGCAGATTCGCTTATCTGCACAGCCTTCACTGTCTTGCCTCTAATGTCCAGAATGGATCATGACAGGTAGGCAGTGCATATGTGTGTGTGTGTGTGTGTGTGTGTGTGTGTGTGTGTGTGTGTGTGTGTGTGTGTGTGTGTGTGTGTGTTGTCCCAGGTAGTGCCCTGGTGACCTCCGCATAGTGACACTGACGTGCAACAATGATGAATGCCCTGATAAAGTGAAGTATAAGGACACACCTGGATAATGTTAAAGTGAAAAACTCAGAAACCTTAAACGTTACAAGATGCTGACCTCCTTGTTTAATTAAGTGCAGCGTTCTGCTTTAAAACATTTACTGCCACCCACTTCACTCTTCCTGCAACACCTTAAATTAAATTTAGCCTTTAACAAATGCATGAATATTTCAGAAAGGAAAAAGTGATAAAAGTACCATTGTTGGAAAATGCATCTACTGTGGGCTGATATTTAAAATCGTCTTTTGGAAGAAAACATGAACAGTTTTAAATCTTGAAAATTAGTTGCCACAGAGTGTAGCATTTGACCCCTGTGAATAAGTATAGCCCAGGCGGTCTCTGCACCACACACAGAGTATATTTCAGTGTAAAGCTGTGACCCCCTTGTTTTCCAGTAAGAGGAAATTGTCATGCAATGACCCAGTGACCACACTGGAAACCACTTCCCCCTTTGTTATGATTTTCTATGGCTTAACCACTTCATTTCCCATGTTCTGGCCTTCCAGAATACAGTCTACCCCACACATTTAGTTACATCCACATTGCTCTGAATGTGTTGCACTGACCTTTCAGTGGTGTGTGACAAAGACACCATAAGCCTCAAAATTGCAAAACTTTACAAATATGGCATCCACAGCGCTCCATGTTTAACATGTGAGTGGGTGATATGGATCCTTCTCGTGCTTTTCAGTCGATCAGACATAGACCAAAGACAAACACCGACATTGTGCAGTGGTTTTTCTGTGCCCAAATAGTTCGTTTTTGTCTCATCCTCATGCTCTTGAAGTCAGATCTTATATTTTACACATTATAAACAGTGAAACAAATAGTTAAACGATGTAACAACAGCATAAATAAACATAGATTTGATCTCTTCACGTCACACAGTTTTCATCTGAGCAAAATCCACTAAAACTTCCCTTTCATTGTTAATGTGTCAGAAGCTACGGTTACATAATAGGAAAGCCTCTTCACAGCTCCTGGTTGATTAGGAATCAACAATTAGATAGTTTTGTGGGGCGCTGAAGAAGCACAATCCCCTCTTTATACCCTGGCTTTGCTGTAACCACCTCAGAGCCAATGCAAGGATGAAGATTAAATTATAGTTTATATTATGAAATTAAGCTCTTTGGAGTAAATTAGCCAAACGGTTAAGTTTCGTTGTAATTAATGAGAGAGAGAAAGAGAGAGAGAGATGGTCGAGCCCATACACACACAGGAGTTTTGACTATTCCAGGGGCCCAGTACAGTTTGTCCTGGCCATAGAGGTTCTGTGGTATGACCCCCTTTCCCTCAGATTCTCCCTCTCTCTGTCTCTTTCTCTCAATCTCATTCCCCTCTCTCATCCCTCTTTTCAGTCCACAGCAATTAGAGAGGCAAAGTGGGAAAAGAGGAATGTGTGAGCACGCTTTGTGAGGATTGGGAGAAAGAGAGAGGGAGTACAAGAGAGAAAGTGAGAGATAAAGAGAGGGGGAGAGATGAGAGAGACACAGAGGAGGGGAGGAGAAGAAAGGAGAGGAGAAGGCCTGTCTTAATTGGCCTGTGTGGCCACGCTGGGCTGTGATGGTCTGGGCTTGCCAAACCCTGTGCCTCAATAGTTGGCCTGGCCTTACATGCATCCCGTGCATCCGGCCAACCACAACTAACTCTAGTGTGCTCTTTGGCAGTTTCCAATGTCAGGCCTGGGAGAGTTGTGCCACCCACATCTACACTCCGCTCCACAGTTCAGGAGGCCTCTCTTATGGGGATGGATGCGTGGGTTTGGGTTTATGGTTTATTTGACTCCACCAGTTTAGGTTGAGGTGGCATTTCTGTGCTTCTTCTATTGTTTACTTATTTAGGATAATGTTATAGTGATTTTATGCCTAGGTTCCGGATTTAGATGCCGACTTAAATTTAATTTTGACAACAAGTTAAAAATGCGCCTATCCAAATTACATACATACCATGGACATAAAAAAACTAAAACTTTTCAACCTTCCACATTGTTCAGTCCTGTCAGGGTTTTTGCATACCTAAGTCATTAATACGCTGTAATCCAGACAACAAATGAGAATGTCTAACTACATTGATCTTTTTTTAAGACTATGTCCAACCACTGTGGCTTTAATGATCTTGACAACTCTAAACTTCAAACTCAACAATCGGGAAAACAGGTATATGTCTTTGTGCATGTGGTCCGGTTTGGCTTGTTTTGGTTGATTTATGTTGTGCCAGACGCTGTCCCGTCAGGCACAGAGGTGACGTGACAAGCCCTGAGGACCATAGAGTCCCTGATCTCATTACCAAGCTCTAGAGAGTCATACTTTGTATAAACACCGGCAGGGAACAGGCTAAGTCCCAAAGCGGCTGCTGGAGAACACACACACACACACACACCTGCCAGTAGGTTATAAAAGTCAGTGATAGTAAAGTGTTTTACTGGGAATGACATTTTAAAAACACTGTGCTAATAATGCATTTATCAATAAAGGGACAGGCTCATGTTGTGGAATTCACTTGCGGAAAGAGGTGTGTTTGCATGCAAATTTCGGTATGTGCATGAGTGTGTGTGAACTTGTGCAGCCTCCGGCAATCCTTCAGAAATGAACTATTTTTTGACTGCATGCACTTCCAGCTGAGTGTTTTTCCCTCATTTTGCAGGGGGACGGACTTCTTTGTAGGGCAATAAGGTTTCATGAGACGGGCAAAGGTGATTTTATTGAGCGATTTATAACCATAAAACACAGAACACAAGCTCCTTTTCTATGATAGCCAACCAGCTTCTAGCTTCTCCACTTTCCCAGAAGCAACACATGTGCAACTCACCACTGTAAGAGAACTGTAAGAGATTTCTGCCTGTCCTGGTTGTAACGTTCAAACTCTTTGATGCCAACCTAAAGCAGAACAGAGAGCTACAGTAGCAACTCTGCTGCACCAAGATTCCCCCAATTCCCGAAACTGTTCCATTCTGGGAGCAAAGATACTGTACAGTAAATCTGCCCAGTAACAGACATCCCATGGGCGGGTATGTGCATGCATGTCGACAATGAAAGGTCGTGCCATTTTGAGAATATGCATGTGATAATTTGAGACATGTCGGTTACTAAACTTAGCCACTGAAGTGGAGCTTGCTCCAGTAGTTAGCAAGCCGCTGGAGGATGGAGGGATGGATGTACAGATGGGTGTGTCAGAGGCAGTGAACACGGGTCAGGTTTAGTGTGGCATGCAGCAGAAGAAGGACTGAGGAGTTGTGGCCAGCCTGTTTGGCCCTCTGTGAGTGCTGAATTCCACTTTGGCACACTTTGCCCTATCCAGGAGACAGACTGACAGACAGGGACGGACCGACATGGACTCCGAAATGGAGAGAGGGAGAGAAAAGAGAGGGGAAAGGGGGAGGGTGGGTGAGAGGAAGAGAGAAGGTGCTAAAAGCAGCTGGATATTCTCTGCAAGGCTTTAAGATGTAATAAATCATTTACAAGGTATATACGGTTTAATTGATTAAAAATGTCTCTCAAGCCCAACACACTGAAACTGAGACAGGCAAGTACACTGAAAAAAGCAGTACATATTTTAGACATTGTATGTTTGATAAAATGTTTTTTATTGATATTAAAAATGAAAGTACATGAATTGTGCATTTCGGACGTTCTAGCGTGCAGAGGTTAAATCAATAAAATACACACAGGCTGAGTGAGCTACTGACACAGAAAAAGTTGCCATTGCTCGGCAAGGTATCTTTTCATATTCAGCGAAAAGAAGTGGTTGTCTTTCACGCCATTCATAAGAACACTAGAGTAGCCTGTTTGAACATTACAATAGTGAATGAATGCAGTCCTAGCAGGAAAATATAGAATAAAATAGAAAATATAATAATAATATTATCAATAATACTACTAATAATAATAATAACAATTGCACTTCCTGCTTTGTTGCACAACTGAAGTAGAATATAATTAGAGACAGGACGCAGCCGTGATAATTGAGATCTCTCTGAAAGAAAGAAGATATAAAGTATTGGCTTGACTCTTCACCACAGTAGGGCGAGTATCCATTAAGTCTCCATTTCATGGGTGATGCATGACACATTAGAGGAGGAAACTATAATGTGGCACAGAATGACCTTGTTTCTGACATGGGCTTCAGTGGTTTGTCACAGAGAGCTGTATCATTGTGGCCAGGTATGGGTATCAACCTCAGCTGCCCTTCCACAACAAGATTATCACCGACACTCAGCAACTACTGCACTTCTCCCTCGGAGAGCATTGTTTTGTTTTTTCCTGAGTGCTTCAGAAATGGTTCAGCGTGATAGCCCTTCATCGAATGCATAATGGCTAGATGACTGGAAGATTGTTGAGGGCTGAATGGCCAACTAACAACCCCCCTCCCCCCATGCGAATACAGATACATACTGTTGATGCACATGATCAGGGGTATTGTCTACAGAGAAGACAGGACAGATAGATGGACAGACAGTGAGGTGTGGAGCGATGATTTGCTCTCTCCTTAATAGACAATGACCTTTAGGTGACCGTTGATGGTTACTAGCATCATAGCAACATCATTACCTCCAATTAAGGCCTCAACACAATGACTCATGTAAGTCACGTGTAAGCTAAACCCTTAAATCTACAACTGACCGCACATTTATGGGCTCATGACCCAAACTAACACGCAACATCAGTGGCACTGGCACATAGGCAAGATGCTCCTTAGAAGATCATATAGGACACCATGCACAATTACAAAGACATGATTTAATGAAGGACTGATCATTCCCCTGCCATCAATACTAAAGTGGCTTCAAAACATAGTGGGTTTGAGTACAATCAATGTTGAACAGTTATTTTTCCAATAATAAAGTCACTCATTGATGCTATCCTTTTCACAGAAACCCCTGACAGGCTTCTGGAAATCCATGCAGACCAACGTATTCAGAGTATGTGCCTATTTCTGTGACATAACACGCCTAAGCAATCCAGGCTATGCTGCTGTTAAAATATTAATTTAAAGTAACTATGGCAAACAAAAAAGAAAAAAAAAAGACATTATTTTTGGTACAAAGCATCTACAAAAAAGCCTTACAACTCCAATTGGAAAACAGAGATCATAAAAAATAAATCCGTCATTTGAGCATCAGTGCTACGTATATTATTTGGACCAATTTTTCAAATATATTTTATAACAAAATAAATAATGCCTTTATACAGTGCCCTTATTTGTATTTCAACAAACAAACAAAAAAGCTTGGCGGCTCATTACGCAAGATACAGCTCAGACTAAAGGAAAATAACACAACGTCCCTGGAAACTAATTATATATCTATATTTATATATATATATGTATATATATATATATATATATATATACACATATATATATATAAATATATATATATATAGATGTATATATATATTCAAGTATTTGTTTTCAGGCAAAAGCATGTGAATACTACTGATATACAATAAAAATAAAATGTTAGTTGACATTATTGCTGTTTTTTTCCCTTTGAATTTAAATTTTGTGCCTTTCTTTAGAACTGTAAAATAACATCATAACAATAACCATGGAAACAAAAATAAAAGCCTAACTTGGAAAAACAGGAATGTCACGGTACCAGAAACTGACGGGGTTTTCCTTTTTTTCATTAAAACATTGATATGAAAAGAAAACAGACAAAATAAAATATAATCATTATCCCACTTGCTCTTTGTCCATGCCATGTTACTTCCTGTCAGAGCAGTCTGCAAAGCCATGGCAAACAGGAAGTACTGTCCCAGAACTGTAGTACTGTCTCAATCCAGGCGGTCCACTGTCCACGGTCCATATGTGTCCTCACACTGCTCCCTGTGTCTGGCAGGGACAGGAGGAACAGGGACTGGGTCTCCGGTCCCCCTTGCCACTATATGCTGGCAAGCTATTGACGAGCAGCCGCTAGCACTCGCTGTGAGCCTAGAAGCCGACACAGCCCATGTCTTCTCTCAGTGACACTTCCCCCTTGACATTGCCACTGCCAGGAGCGCCCCCATATCCTTTATCTTCCTTTTTTCAAAAGTCACACTTTCCTTAAAACGGAAAGTTTTAATATTCATTCAAAGAAAAAAAACGTGCTTTTCAACCTCTTCTTTGAGTCCATTCCCAAAGCTAGCACCATGACATTTTTTTAAGCTACACGTTCATTGTTCATAAAAAAATAGTGCCATTTATTTTCTTTACTTTGACGTAATCCGTGGCAATGTGCAATTTTGCAGACTCTTTTCTGCTTTTTGTTTGTGATCAAAAGGTGCTGGAACAGGAATCTAATTTTACAAAATAATTCCTTACAGTGTGGAAGTCCCTTTATAGGTAGAGGTGCAAACTAATAAGAAAAAGAACTAACAGAGATTTTCTTTTTGCCTCAGGAAAAATGATGTGGAATGGATTCTTTCATGCAAGCTGCTCTTCACTTTCAGTTGTCTTCAACAAGGACAAAAAAACATTCCGCTGGGTGTCCTCTTGACACTTGCAAACCACAGATCTCTTTCATCTTCTTTTCTCCCTTCCCTTTTCTCTTTTGCTTAAGGATCCACCTGAATTGCATTCAGCCGAATTGTTAACTTTTTGTTCATCGTTTGTGTTTGTGCCTTTTGTGTCAGTGACTGAAAGAGAGAGGGAGCGAAAGAGTTCAGACAGGAAGAATGTGAAGGCATGTTTGTGTGCCTGAGGAGGGTGGGTAGGTTGGGTTAAGGGGGGCATTAGAGAAGGGCCACGGGGTCAAGAAGTAGTGGATGAGAGCAGGGGGAGGGATTGGTGGGCTCGGACAGGGCAGGGGAGGTCAAAGAGGACTGCCACAGAAATGACGTCAGAGACAAAGCTATAATCCCCTAGTCTTTTTTTTCTCCCTCCAAACTCTTGTCTGTGCAAAGGGCTGGCAGCGGGCTCATTTGTGGTTGACATAGTTGTCCGTGGCGAGCAAGACAGGAGGCAGTTTGCTGGGCAGGCTGATGAGGGGCCTGTGGAAGACTGCCTGCTCCTGGGCTTTGATCTTCTCCGCCTGCCTCCGAAACTTTTTGGCCCTCAGGATGGCGGGAACACCCCTCCGGAGCCGCTGGGCCGCCTTCCTCTGCCACACCTCGTATTTGGAATACTTCACGGTCACATGCTGCTTCCTTGGGACTTCCTATTGTGGCGTGCAGGCAAAAAATAGAGGAAAATGGGAAAAGACGGAGTCAGTTCATTAGCTGTGATAACATACAGTGAAAGTGCTCATTACAATGGAGGAAAGCCTTGTTTATTTTTGTAAAAACAATCTGTCATTGTTGGGCTAGTCAAATGGAAATCAAATGTCATTCTTATAGCGCAGAGCGTCATAACAGACTTGCATTGCCTCCAACTTTTTGCCCTTGTTTTGGCTTCCTTGACTGAAAGAAGCAGTCAACAAGCTCTTAGTTCAGCCTCTTTAACATACTGTCAAAGGGAAGGGCGGCCACCCGCCTCATATACATATGAGGAGCACGTCGTTCACCCAACGACCCGCTGAACTGTCTAACCTCCACAGACCGAATGAAACGCCACATAAACACATTGTCATATCAAAACCTCTATTCTTACACAGCAAACTCTTTTAAATAGAGTTAAGTGTTGTGCTGAGCACCACAGATTGAGACAAAGTGGGAGTGGTAGCAGGGAGGCTAGAATTTATGCGTGAGTAGCCAGTGCTCCATATGAATGGCTTGTTTTGGTCCTGCCACTTGAGGAGTGTTTATCCCCCTTCATTCACTCCAGGCCTGTTCAATAGCCAAAGAACAGCTGGCCCTCAGAGCAGGCTGTACCCATCAACTCTCCCTGCCCACACAAACGAGGGACATGTCCTAACCAATTCCCTTGCAGCCTCTTTTTTTTTGCAATTCAGAAGAAGGGTATATTTCTTTCCTCTGGATATTTGCAGTATTTATTGTTTTTTGACGTCACTAGCAATCCCATGTTACTGATACTGATTTTCTAACAAGTCAAAGAAACATTATAAAAATCTTTCCAGCCTCATCGGAAGGGATTTGAAGAGACCTGGAAAGCAGCCATCGCTCAGTCTTGTGATCGCAGTGAAAAGACCTGAAACTCTTTGATGATTCCCTGCATGTCTGTGACATATTTCAGAGAGGCTCTGCCGGCCAGGTCAGGTGTTTTTGACTAGATCAAAATGCATGCCAGTTTCGGAAAGCTTGCTGTTCCGTGACTAATAATCACACACTGTTTTGTTACAGGACAGATGTCTCTAACATCTCATCGACTCTCTCTCTCTCTAACACAAACACGCACTTTCTCTCTCAAACACACAAGTCTGTGAGTATGACTGCCTTTTTTTGTAATATGATGTGCTGTGACTGTCTTGGTGTTTTCCGCAAAGCTCAGCACTCTGCATGGAGGTTAACTGCTTACCAATGACCATTTTAACAAGATAAACCTGTCTCTGTGTGGGTTTCTGTCTGTCAGGGACATAGGGGTGAGGCTCAGAGGTGAATGGAGAAAAGATAGAGACCAGGATTGGAATTGTTTCCCATACTGGCCTGTTGTTGTTGTTTTAGAAACGTACCTGTTTTAGTGCGGGCATCATGGGTATGACCTGCAGAGAGGTGGCCGACACGTCCCTTTCGGACTTGGCGGGTTTGGCACAGTACTGCTCCAGCAGGTTGAGGTCACAGCTACGGAAACAACACTCCTCTACGATCCCACGGTTCTGGTTGCGCCGGTTGTTACCCCTGCTGGTTGGCCTACCTGAGGAAAGACACAACAAGGGATGAGGAAAGGCCGTGAGGAGGGTGGGGTTCAGGCCTGGCATCAGTAATGAATGTGAGTTGTTTTTGCAAGATACTTGGACAATCATAGCGGTCCATTGAGCAAAGAGGATAAAAGGAAATCTATGACCAATTGCAACAAATCTTGTTGTTTGTAGGATAATCTGATTAGGGCTATCTGGAAGTCCTTTAATGAGTGAATACACAAGTAGACTGCTGTAGACACCAAAAGAGAGTGATGGAGACAGACAACTAAGCTCTCAGACAGACCTTTGGGTGAGCAAATACATAAAATGGAAACTCTTGTGTGACCTTGTCCTTTGTCAAGTCAGCGTAGATAAAGAGGATGAGAAGGGAGAGAGGAGGGGCAGAGGAGGGGACAAAATAGGAGAAAGGAGATCAGTGCAGAGAGAGTGAGAGGGTGTGTGAGGGTCAAAACAGAGGTAAAGAATGAAAAACAAAAGAGGGAGAGAGTGAAGACGTGGGAGAAAAAGGTATAGAAGAATAAGGTGAGGGGGTGGAGGGTTAGCATGTTGCACAGGGGAACACTATCCGCGACCAATAAAGGCCTTGTTTGAAGCCCTGTGCCCAAATTTCACAAGAGGGAAGGCTAGATTTGATTGCAGGAAGAGGAACACAAGAGAGAAAGAGAGGGTGATCCAGGGGGAGGAGAAGGAGAAGAGGAGGAGGAGGGAGCACATCTATGTTGGCCTAAACTGGATAATGATCTTTCTGATTGGGGAGAAGCTTCTGTGGCAGACAGCACACAAAGAAGCTGCCTGTCTGTCAAAGGTGAAAAGCAGGGGGTGGGACAATATCATCATGGGGGGTTCTCTGCTGGAGACATACCAGAGGAAGGTGAACTCATGTATGTCACAAACACTGTGCAATCAGAAGCTTATCCATTTGAGGATTAACAACCACCACAATGCATTCGCATAAGGCTTTTCATCTATCCCCACCATCACTACAATGGAAGCAATAATCAGAATTTATGTTAATGATCTGTCCTCTTAACCTTCATCTATCCCCACCATCACTACAATGGAAGCAATAATCTTAACCTGACATCGAAAACAGCCCCCCCCCAATCATCAGTGTGTTTGCCTGGCCTGGGAACACTGGTGCTGAGGTGACTGGTATGCCTCTTGGGGTGCTATTACTTTACTGGTAAACAAGCGGCCCATTGTGTCGCGCTGCGTCGTGTGTGCCTTCACAGCTCGCCTTGCCGTTCCTTTTATATGCAATGAGAGGTAAGCGCTGTAGGCAGAATGCGCACACTCAGCAGAGCAGCCCGGACGAGGTCTTGAGACACTCAGCTGGCCATAACCCCCCCCTCACACACACACTCTTTCTCTCTCTCTCTTTCTGGCTCTCAGTCAGTGTGTGTGTGTGCGTGTGCTGAGTGCATGAGAAGGAAAAATACCAAACATGCACCACACAGCCACAGACAGAGCGATAGCCTCAGCTATCCAAACAGATGTGTACGAACGAACAACAGGGAGACTCAACAGAGGGACATAAAAAAGCGAAACTACGTCTGTGCAGCCCATTGTGCAAACTTGTGCTGGTTTGAAACCTACTGAAATAGAAGCCTCTGTCTTCACAGACAAACTGCAGCGCGTCCACCAGCTCTCCCCCACACAGCGTCTCTGCCGAGGCTATTTCCACAACGTAGAGCGCGAGGGCCAGTGCAAACAGCAGCGCGCGACTGGACGAAGACATCTTCTTGACCTGCAGAAAAAACACACACACAGGCATTGCAGAATAAATCACTGGACCAACAAATGCGACCACACATTTAAGAAGTGATGACATACCAAAAAAATATCAGCTGACAGCCAGATGTTGCCTTTCAGTGTGATTTAAGAGGATCCACTCTTCACGCGTTCACATTTGGATGCGTGTAAAAGATTTACGACTTCCAGTGTTAAATGCCCCCCCTCCCCTATGTATTGACCTACTAACTCAGAAAAAGCCCATTGCGTGCGACAAATTATGAAAAATGTGTATCCCCCCCCCCTGGAACTATTATCAGCCACTGTTACTGTGTTGCACCTGAGATAATTGCTTATTCTGGAGAAAAAAGTAGACCGTATCTCTGTCGTTCACACTCTTACACAAGTCCCCAGAAGTTGCAAGACCGGCTGCTCAATAGTTAACTATCTGAAAAGCCAGACTCAGCATATATTTTCCCCTTGCTCACCCTTTGGTGAGCTCACTGACCCTCAGACCTACCGCCCCCTATCTACCAACAAAAAGACCAGCTGTTTGCTCCGAGTCCAGCGAACGGCGTACCATCCAGACAAGAGAAGAATAAAATATCTCTCAACTAATTTTTTCTTCTATCCTGGCAGGCAACCTGTTGCACAAATGCTTCAAAGCTTTAGGCGCACTCCATGTCATTCTTGCATTTTGAACTTTCTTTGTTGCATGCAAATTAAGAGATGTCCGGTTGCTCATATTGCACACAAAAAATGATGTGATCAATGCATCTGGTCAACCCGAGGCGCTTTTCTTAAGTAAGCCAACAAAACACGGTTATAACCTTGGCTGATGTTTTTCAATACCCGGGCAGAACAACCGGAGAGTATAAAACTATTTGTTCCCTATGGTTACCTTCATTCGGCTGATCTCCGTTCTCCGGCAGGTGTGGCAAAGTGAGTGCTGTCCGTGTCTTTTCTGGGTCTCCATGTCAGTTGGCAGTAGTCAAAACGTTGTGGGTTATTTGGTTGATGAGATTGCAGGTGAGTTAGTTTCCCAGTTGCTGCGGCAATAGAGATGATGTGTGAGAGGCTGTCCCAAAGACCAGGCGACAGGCAAAACTTCTCAGGGAGAAGTATTATATACCAAAACACGCCCCTTACACCCACCCCACCCCTTGCTCCTCCTCTTCACCACTGGTAAAAAAAAAAATGGTCCAGAGACGTTTTATGGAAAAGTGCTTAAAGGGAGAAAAAGCAAAAGCAGAAAGAGAGGGAGAGAGCGAGAGTTACAAAATATGGAACAATTCCATAGGCATTTTCCACGTTTACGCACTGTAACCTACAATCACAATGTTTACACACAGGACGCAGACTGAACAAGAATAGACGTAATTCCTCAGACTCCAAGGAAAATGTCAATGCCTCCACCCTGCTGTAATTAAGATTAACATTCAGAGTTGAAGCCTTGTGGCCAGGGTCTGCGGCTTTCCTCTGACTCAGGTGTAAATGTAGACTTTATTCACCGGGGTCGAATGTGTTTGAGTGAAGGTTGATTGGTCAGTTTATCCTACCTGAAGGCAGGAGGAGGATGCAGCAGCTGTGACTGACTGATGCAGTGTCAAAGTCTTTGGTCACTGTGAATTCTGACGAAAACATATGATGCTTCACAAACAAAAACATAGTATTAAGAAAACAAATGCCAATCAATGTGTCACTCCCATGTTAAATGTCCAGCAGAAAAATGTCCATCCAGATGTTGCACAGATGCTCCAAGACAGAGTGGCTGCATAGCCCACATCGTGCTACAGAATTGTAATTTTACGTATGAGAAAGTTTTTTTTGTTCCTTCTTTATAAAACAGTTTGAGGGTTCCCTTATATAAGTGTGGCTTCTGCAGAAGGTAAGGAGCTGGACATGTCTTCAGTCTTAGACTGACACCTAGTGGTCCGCGTAGTGAACATCTGTTTGTTTGTCTTGTAGCTTCCAGCAGTTTGGAGGGCATCTCTGCAGGCAGGTACACCCTGCTGGACTGCCCCCTCTTGTGGCAGTCAAACGTCAACTATTATGTAGCCAAGCACTATTAAATGTTAGTCTGAAGCACGAGAGATGAACAGATTATCACGGAATATGTGTAAACTATGTATATACAACGTTGAAGGACTATAACCTTTATAAAATATGTAAATATGACAGCAAAATGTTCATTTGTTTGATCGAATATTTTTACTCGAGCAGTAATCAACAGTACATTAAATGGAAAGTATGTTTTGATATTTATTTTAGTATGCATATAACGTGCAAGCAAACAGCATAAAATCAGACAAATCAACAAATTTAGAAGTAGACCAATACTCAAATACTGAAATCGCATATCTGGAAAATAAAGCCTTCAACACAACAGATCTATTTCTTTCTAAATGAAATAAATATAATTTAAATATATATTTGAATCTTTATTTTACCATTATGTTTCTTTCTTTTTTTCATTTAGTTTTCTTTAAATACATTCATTATATCACATGTTGCTTTAAAAGCATGAATTTCACCCAGCGAGACGTTTAACATCTTTGGAAACTTTGCCTGCACTGCATATTGAGGTTTTAATGGTTGCAACCTTGTCGGCCAACTAGCCAGCGACGGCAAACAACAACTCATCAGAAACAGCATCATACTGGAGGTACAGCACAGAAATATGAACACATTGGTCTTGATCACACGTCAGACGTCTCAGCGGAGAGGAAGCAGACAACAGCAGGGCGGTCGC
This sequence comes from Leptoclinus maculatus, assembly GCA_032191485.1. NCBI lineage: Eukaryota > Metazoa > Chordata > Actinopteri > Perciformes > Stichaeidae > Leptoclinus > Leptoclinus maculatus. The sequence goes on from JAVDOI010000007.1 coordinate 11,427,715, forward strand.
AGACATCATGACAAAACACTGAGGGCATCCGTCAGTATCTTAAGCTCGTCCTTCACACCCTCCAGGCCTCCTTGGATCTTCAGCGGGTTGTCCAGCACCTCAACGCTGCTGGTGTACGGGTCAAACTTCACAGAGAAGGGACGCTTGATACCGGCCACGTACCCCCTTGTCAAAGATTGAAAAACAGCAAAGTAAGACCTAAACAATGAAGTCAAAGTCATCTTTAAGCTCTTCATGAGCGAATACATTACAGCTGGCCCGCCTGAGAATTTAAAACCCAAATATATCACTCGTCTAGTGGAAACCAACCTTTTTATTGACCAGAAAACATTCACCCAGTTGTAGTGTGTCCTGTTGTTTATGTATATGCGTAATAAAGACTGGCATATCCTGCTTGTATCAGCACAACATGAAGACGTACGCTACCCACAGATTTATAATATGCTCTGTTTCATATTTACCACGCTTTTACAATCATTCCCATGTTGATATTTTCTTATCTAGCGTGGCAGGGATGTCATGTGCTGTACTCTACTAGAGACCAAATGCTGGCAAAACACTCTCTTACGCTACTTGTTTTGCAAGGCAACATTTGATCTGTTTGCCAACTAAAACTCCAGCGTTTTGCCTCGGTAAGAAACACTACATTAGTAACAGCTGTCTTCTGGCTGCTATGGCTGACCTACAACACTCCGTGCCCTCAGGGGTTGACTGGCTGTTCTCTGACCTTGTCCTTACATAACCCCCTCTGTTTTTCTTCTTCTCTTTGTCTCTGTGTGTTCTTGTGTGTTTGCATGCGGGTCCAAACAAGAACACATGGTATGGTTCAGTACCTGAATTTCTCCTTGGCATCTGAAAAACTCTCAGAAACAAAGTAGACAGGCTGGTACGTCTGGTCTTGATAAGGCTGCACTGCTGCAGCCTCTGGTTCGAACTGCCTTGTCTCTGGTTCATCAGACAGTGAGTGCTGGATTAAAAGTTATAGGAGAAAGATGGAGACTTAGCTGACAGCTCAGTTGGCTGTGATTGTTGCATTTTTTTTTTTTTCAATCAGGGAAAGATTTAATTTTCAAGCAGAGAAAACATGGGGCAACGCACCACAAGCTCTCCATAAGAGGAGAGCAGTCCAGCTCCGTAAGCCCTCACCTCCCCATTCTGTTTACATAAGCCATACTCGACAGTGAACCAGTACAACTGATGGGAAAAACAGAAAGAGAGTGACAGAGAAAAAGAAGGATATCAGGGTGGACAATCAATTCATTACTTATAATATGTGGATGTTATCTAGATAAGGGATAAGGGACTGTACAAAAGTGATCATGGAGGGAGGTGGAGTCAGAGAGGGGAGAGGGTGATGTTTTTTGTTTTCTGGCTGAAGGGAGTAGTCTGATTGTTTTGTGAGAGCATGGGGGGATGGTCTGTAGTTTCTTTCTTCACTCAGACTTAAGTTTCTTTAGATTTCTTGAGAGATTTACAAAAAAGCACAAGACTGAATGGTTCAATGAAAATATTTCATATGCCATTTGTGTGTACCAAGCACCATAAAGGTGTGTTTGGCCGTATGAAGAGGACAATCATGTCTCTATATCGTGGATTACACTTTTTTTAATAATCATCTAGTACAGGGATGTCAAACATGCGGCCCGAGGCCCAGAACCTGGCCGGCCCCTCCACAAGGAATGTAATATTTTGCGCCATCATCAAACTCATCATGGTGAATAATACAATAACTCGCAGGGACATCTGAAAATGAGTTTGACACTCCTTATCTAGTAGCTGATAGAGCAATCATTTCAGTTTTGAGAAACGGTAGTAGACGTTTTCTCGATAAAGGGTGCATCATTTTAGAGAAAGTCAACAAAAATGTTGTTCAGCAGGAACACTCTTTGAGCAGATCGCCCCCCACATCTTGTGTTTTTCATAATTTTGGCAATTGTTATTTTCGATTATTGCAATTATATTATTACATAAGGCTTGAAATTGAGGCTGAGTTGAGATATTAGTGATAGATTGTTCTACTTTGAAGTAAATAATAGTACCACTGGGGAGGGTCTGGTTTTAATAAACAAACATAAGGCCCAGCCCCTCTCTCCCCCTCAACCATTTTAGTACAGTTCCTAAGTTCTGTCAGTGTTGGAGGACGAGTGTCTTACTGTGGATAGTTTCTCAATATCTTCATCCGAAGCCCCAAGTGATGCCAGACCAAGGTTCTGCAGCAAATAATCAATAAATTGTTACCATAACATAAACACACAGCATGGGAAATAAGTCTGCTAGGCCCTCCTCCCATTTACCTGTGAAAACTGGGCAAAAGTGCGGTCGGCCAGCATGGGGACGTGGCCCAGCAGTTCATGCACACAGTCACTAAGAGAAAGAGAAAGACAGATTCAACTGGGACCATATTTGTTCCACATTGGAAAAAAAACTCTACCCTGATAAATGTAATTAAATATATACTTTGAGATCCCAGACTGGCGATTGAATCTGGTTAGATTACAAAACAATGGTTACTGAGTGAAACACAATTATGTGCAAACAAGAAAAGGGAAGACAGAATTTAGTTTTCTTCGGACTGAACAGAAACTGAATAATTTTTTCCCTCAAAATGTGAGCTTATTTAAACTGAAAACAGATAACCGGAAGATAAATGTAACTACTTCTACATAGGATAGCTTTTTAATTTTAATTCATATATATTAAAATGAATTGATTTTTGCTGTCATTCTTTTTCTAAATCAAAGGTTAGTTCTAACTTGATCTACAATTCTGGTTGTTTCATTCTATGCGCTTTGTTGTTTTGCTTTTTTATTCACAATTTTTGTACATGTTAGCTTTGTGCTGTCAGTTTGTTTGTGTGCATACTTTGGCAACATGCTTTTGATCAAAATGCCATTCCAATACAGTTCCATTAAGCTGAATTAAGAGACAGAGAGAGGAAAAAGCCAAGAAATAGCAGTGATTGAAGGATGGGAGGCTTATGGAGGTCCATCGATAACACATATATGGCAAAATGCCAAAATGTGTGATGGGATGTGATGCGATGAGCAGGAGGAGAGGAGCCGCAGTCATACTCACGGTTCTGGGGAGTGCATCGGGGAGGAAGAGTGACGGATGTACTGGGTGCACTGGAACACCCGGAATGCCAAACTGGCCAGGAAATCTCTGGCTGAGAGCAGACCTGCCACTGGACGCAGCAGGAACCCTGTACGCTCTGTGTGTGTGTGTGTGTGTGTGTGTGTGTGTGTGTGTGTGTGTGTGTGTGTGTGTGTGTGTTCAGGAGGTGGGAGATAAAGAGACACAAAGAGAGAATCAAACCCTGAGTTGAGGGAGAGTGTATTGACTAAACATTTCTTCATCGTTTGGTATCCCATTTTTACCTTTGATGAAGCATGACACGTCTTCCAGCTGGGGAATGTTGTCTGGACTATACCCACAATACCTTTCCAGCAGACGGAGGGCCTCGAGGTATTCACTGCAGGCATGGGTGATATACAGGTCTCTCAGAGTTGAGTAGACTTCCCTCCTAATTAGGGATATAATAACATAATTCAGATTTATTTTCTTCAAGCAAAAGCTTCTCAAACATAAAACAGTATGGAATACCCTAAAAATAATCTAGTTTAACTATCTTAAAGTACAGTAATTGTATTGTCCTCTTTAATTGGATATTTAAATGTAGCCATTCTTTTATTTTATATTTATTTGTATTATTTTGTAATGCTTTTTTACATTACTTATGTAAAGCACTTTGGTTTGACTTCTTGTTGAACATGTACTGTATATTTATCATAAATGTATTATTATTTATGGATGTTTTTTTATGGAGTCATAAATCTTTGGAGATTACTTAACTTTTGACATGTGTCAAATCACATGTTCTCAGCTCCCTGATACATTTTGTGTACAGACAAGATCAAGCTGGCACATCTAGACTGCTTCGATAGCGCCCTCCATCTGTAACTTATTCACCCAAAATACCCATGAAAGACAAATCACATGCAGCTGTCTGAGAAACAAGATGATACTGGCTCAGTGGGGGGTGAATGGACACAACGATGCTCTGATATTGAAACAGCAGGGAGGTAAACTGCTCGTTTGAAAAACAATCGACGATTTGTTTTCAGTGTAAAATTAGATTTTGTGCTTGGTGGTCTAAGTTTCACATTCTAACTGCAGTTTTAAATGAGCATGCCCTTACCATGTGCCGATCTCCTCCTCTGTGTATTCCACTATGGGAATCAACTGCCCACTGTGGACAAACATGTACACATGTATCAGGAATAATCAACTGTTAGTGTTTATTCTTTTTTTTATTATGGATGGTCTGTGCTCCATTAGGGTAAAAGACTGTATCTCACTGTCTGTATCTGAAGGCGATGTCTCCAATCATTTTCCTCCTCTGTCTGTAAGCAGGGTCTGTGAAGCCCTTTTCAAATCAAATATATCAAACACTGATCACATTTTCTGTGTCATGAAATATTGGTCCAACAACATAATCAACCTAATATTGACAATTCCCCTTAAACACGCTACTGGAAAAGTAATTACTTACAGGATGGTCTTGGTCCAAGTCTGGATCAAATTTCGTGACCAGATGATGACATTTGTCCAAATCTGCTATTTTCTTTGGGAACCAATGAACTGCAGGGAAAAGGAAACAGATGGCCAAGGTCAGTTCAGTGCCTTGATTGCTTCTAAAAAATATTGAATATGTTTAAAATGTTGTTTTCTAAAAGCAGCAAAAGGCTGTTACATTTGACTTCTTTGGTGGTTTTAACATCCTCTGCATTCCTCTTGATGGAGCTGATGAGCGTACTAACATCTGAGAGGTGCACCTCACAGCGAACAAAGTACTCCAGGCTGTCCTTGAGCTTGCGACATGGTCGCGTCTCCAAATGTTGAATCTTAGCTTCAAATGTCTGAAAGACAGTTAACACACTGAAATGTAACTCCTGCTGCGGTGCTGGATGAGAATTATGCGGCACAGTATTTTAGACAAGCATGTCCATATTAAATGTTGAACAGTCTTTGGGAAATGTGCATGGAGGCACCTCTGACATGGTTATTAGCTGCGTGACAAAGCAAAAATATGCACAATTTTCTAGAATGGTAAGCTAAAGAAAATCAAAAAATATTGTTTTAACACATACAATATTAGTACTGAAATATCTAACATACAATTGAGAGGATTTGAAAATAACATTTTTCAATTTGGTTATGCTTCCTAATAGTCACCGCCCCCAAAAGAGGTTATATTACTTTTTTATATTCTAAACAGACTACAATGCCATTAGCCTTAAATCGAATTGAGTACTTACCTCATGGAAAAAGGGCTACAGAACATCTGAACATCTTGATTTATTAACATTTATGACAACAGACTTGATGGCTTTTCAGAGAGTAAGAAACCCATATGCAGATTAATTTATGAATTTGTAACTGCATTTTCTCCAAGAAGAATCACCACCCATTTAGATTATTTTCACAACGTACAGCAACTCAAAACATAGGACTAATGGGTGATCTCATTAACTGACATTTAGAGCATTAGTACATTATTTGTAACCATTTATTAAATTATGAGTTAGACCGTATCAATTCTTAATAGAGCGTGCTTGGAGAGTTATACCCTCTACACCCCTTTTTGCCAAAAGTGTTGCTTTCAAATAAACAAATACATTATTGTAACCTAACAAGTAGAATTACAATACCTCAAAAACCTTGAGTGTCCGTGACAGTGCAGGTGTCTTGGAGTTTCTCAAAGTGAAGAAGAGGTTGAGCAGCGCTTTTCCGTTGTCCTCCTCAAACACTATCTGCTCACTGGCCTCTGCAGCCTCTGCCGCTGCAGCTGCGGCTTCCCTCTCTTTGCGCGCGTCCCCAATCAAGCTTTGCCGTCGACCGAGGAATCTTGGAGACTGTTCCAAAAGAGAAACCAAAGTCTTGCGTGTACTGCATGTGTTTTAATTTAACTGTCAGAGCACGCATACATAACAGCAAAGCGGGATAACTGCTTTTAGATGTTCTTACCTTTTGGATATCTCTTTGGATATTTGATGGGAGTGCCTTACATCTCCAAATGCGCATTAGAACAGCAATGCAGTCAAGGTAAACCTACGACACAGCTAAGACTGAGTAGCTGCCATATCCCACATTTTAGCTGATTTGAGCTGTTAATTGTAGCATGTTTTTTTTTCTTTTTGAATTTTGTGCATCAGGCATCACCGCTGCGTAATGGTCACCTCAACAAGCGCTCTGCGCGCAATATGACAGTTGGTGGTTCTCTGGATATAATTTAGACATATCACCCGAAACACAATTGCAGATTGTTCATTATAACGTAATCTAAAAATACGTCTGATTTATACCTATCATTTCAAGTTTAGTTTTATTTCTTACCGTGATGGAGTCAGACCTCTCCAACTCGGATGCTGCTCTGCAGATGCTCTTTGTGGAGGATGTGGAGCTGCTTGAAAGAGGCATCTTCAGGCGCAGAAGTCTTCTATATCGTCTTTGTGTGGGAGTCGAAGTGCGACTGAAGTGGCAGTGTAGTTGTGGCGATCCCTATACCTCTCAGTCTCAGCTGTGCGCTCAGAGCTTTTCAGTTTTTTTCAGGCAGGGTCCCTCTTTTTATGGGGTCATTTGTTTGCAGTTTCTGACGTCAAACACGCAAATCCCGCTGTAGCCTAATCAATCAGACACATCTCAACCTGGAGCCATCTATATAGCCTACACAGTAAACCTTATGGAAAGCCTTCACACACACACACACACACAGGATTTAAGTTGAAGCATTTTCCTCTTGTTAGTCACAGTTAGTGATCTTCAAGAAATGCGTGTTGAATTTACAATATTTGTAATTAACAACCTCAAGTAGCTACATTGTGATTTTTATATATTTTATTATTTTTACTGTTTAGTATAGATTAAATAACAATACGCTATTTTTCTTAATTCATGTTATGATATTGAATGTGTTTATGATTAACATTTACATGAAGTGAAGTTGGATACACTGTCTTCAGACAATAATTACAGCTTTGACCTCAGGGCTTTACATAAAGGTTAGACCAGAGAAAAGTCAGCTGTGGAAAATTAAGTCACTTTATCAGCTCAATCCAATCTCCACAGCACTTCACAAATTAGATTTGATTGTGGAAAGCACACACATACACACACAAGGAACAAGAGAGCTCGACATTGTTTTGTTGTTTGGGCCACTCGGTGTCCTTCTTCAGCAACAACCACATCAAGTGAATTTGTTGTTTGGCTGAGGACTTGATCTACAGTGCCCACCGGCGAGCAGAGATAAAATAATTATCTGTTGATTTCTGGTCTCATGCTGCCACATTGAGATCATGCTGCCACAGCACCGATCTTGATGGGTTCAGAGAAGGCAAATGGGCCCCAGACTCTTCCCCCAGCAGGAACACAGAGGCTGAAAATGCTAAAGAGCACTGACGTAGCCCCGGGCACAGACAAGGATGGCTCCGTTCTTTATTGGGGGACGACAGAGTGAGTATGAAGAAAGAATGATAATCCAAACAGGCAATGAGATAGAAACCACCTTTCCACCTTGTTTAAGCCTGTTTTCTGCATGGAAACAGAGTAAATGGGTATATCTTCAGAAATGAAGCATGTTTTTTTTATCTTACCCTTTTTATGAAAGTGGTGTGACATAAAAGAACATCAGGCAGAAGATTTACATTTATTTAGAGGAATAATTATCAATTTTATGGTTTGTTCCATCTATGTCTTTCAAGCGGTTTAATATATTTTTAAAGCAATTCATATTTTTACAAATGACTCCTCTGGTTGATGAAGTTGTTGAATTTGCTGCCATAATAATTTACGAATTATTGAAATAAGACATGTTAAAACAGCCAGAAAACACTATCCATTTCAAATGCATTTGTAACTAAAAAAAAAAAAAAAAACGTCTTTGTTACAAAATTGAATATCTACTAAGTGAGTCCAGGAAAAAAGAATACATCACACAAGAGACTTACAGATTGTACACAACACAGGTTGATTCAACTTCATCCAGATTTTGTCTGTCTGAGGGAGGACATGCAGAACTACACGTTGAATCACGATCAAGATAAACTTATACCACTCATTCTCCTTCCTCCAAATGTCTGCTTTCCTGTGTCAGCCCAGTTTATTAAGTGGAAATTGCTCAGAAAGAAAGCTTTCCTGATCTTCTGGAGAGGGGCAGTCTAGTGTCGTGAGTCAGTGTCCAGGTGACAATTCAAAATATTAGTTCTTTGGTACACATTGTGGTTCAACCATGGACTCATTGTCGGTGATGGATTGGGGGTCATCAGCTTGTGTGAAGCAATCTTCACACAAGCTTTCTCAGCTGTGTTCTTCATTAAGTGTCTTAATTGTCTTTCTTAATGGCTATTTCATCTGTTTGTTTACTTATGACCGGGCGTCAAGGGAAGATAGTAAATCTGTTCACGTCAGTATATGGCTGATTTGCAACCATGACGTCTTCCGAGATTAGGATAAGATGACCCTTGACAGAACGAATTATCAAAGAAACGGGTCCAAACGATGTCCAGACTTTATGCAAATCATTCTGTTCCAACCCACTTGTGAGACTCAGAGACAAACCTTTGAGCAGCAACTTGAAGCATGACCTGTTTGTGTTTCAACCCTGTCTCCTTCTTGCAAGAATAAATGTCCTGTTTAATGATTTTTACATCGGTGTCGAGTACATTTTTCTAACAATTATAATGTTCGATTTTGTAGGGGGCATTTAGAAAATCCTATTGGCCATGTACATACATAAAATCAGGACACCCTACTTCTTAGTGAGACCTGAAAGTTTTTACCTTCATAAATGCTTTGACTTCAAGGTTTAGCAGAATGTGACATGCACCCTCTCCTACTCGACTCTTGGTGTGTTGTACAGTAGCTGGGCTGTAGAGGGGTTTTGAAGTCTTTCCTGACCACATAGACAGGCTGACTCATCGTCACTGAGTCATCATTGCTTATAGGAGGTATCGAGGCTACCTTTTGTTAGCAATGATGCAGTTGAAGAGGCAATATCTCTCTGCCATTCATCCCTCTGTGTTTTTCCAATTCAATCTTCTTTTCTGCAAGTGTCGGACGTGTCCACAAATGACACCAGGATGATAATTATTACAATTATGTATTGATTCAGCGGTAGCATTGTGGTATTGTGAGTGTCAGCTTTTCCCTGGATAATTGTGGGACTTCAGAAGGGCTAATTGCAGCTAATGCGCCCAGCTGGGCTATTATTCATCATCCTCCACATTTCTTTTCTCTCTCCCACTGCTAAACAATGCTGGTCACCTTTGTGAGGGGCATTAGACTCATCCAGTTGATGAAGAGAAGAGGAAACAGAAAATAAATGTCCTATTAATCACAATGATGTTGGATAAACAGCCTCAAAATGAGCATATCAGCTTGTAGTGATTTGTACATGACTAGTATACCCTCATGAACTTGTGTGTGTGTGTGTGTGTGTGTGTGTGTGTGTGTGTGTGTGTGTGTGTGTGGGGTATATGTCCGTTACAATTGTACATTTTAAATATTAAAGAAAAGGGAACTTTGGTGATGCTTGACCTATCCATAAGATGTCTGATTAATTGTGATTGATTGTCACTTGTGATTAAGATCAAACCGTACTGCGCTCTTAGATGTGGATCTACACACATGTAGAGTGAGACTGAGACATTTCTTGTTTGCTTTGCAAGTCAGAAATATGATTGCAGGTATATTTGCCCAGTTTGAAAATAATATCTATGATTACAGCTTAATAATATTGAAACAAAGACACTAAGCCAAAACACTTAATGCGAGGCCTTACTAATCTGTTGAATTAATTTCCATTCTCATAAAACATATACAAATTTTTAACATTATGACACCTGCATTGTTTCCATCCATGTTTACATGCCAGCAGCCTTCTTCTTCCCTACCTTTGCTTACGCTTTGCTGCATTTCTTAGTGCATTTCAGCAGCTTGTTGATCAGCGGAGGGGTGTTTAAACCATTGGCAGGAATGTGTGTATTGTGTAGCCTGTACAAGGCAAGGCAAGGCAAGTTTATTTGTATAGCACATTTCAACAACAAGGTAATTCAAAGTGCTTCACATAAAACCATTAAAAGCATCAAAACATAAGGCATAAGAAAAGGAGATTTAAAAACAATTAAGAACATTCATTGAAACATTAAAAACAGTCATTAAAGCATTAAAAAGCAGTGTAAGAAATATAATACAGTAGTAAAATGCAGAAATGCAGACGATTGATTAATATCCTTAAAAATGGTTCAATTAAAGGCAGCAGCAAACAGAAAAGTCTTCAATCTTGATTTAAAGGAGCTGAGGGTCTCAGCAGACCTGCAGCTTTCTGGGACTTTGTTCCAGATATGTGGAGCAGAAAAGCTGAATGCTGCTTCTCCATGTTTAGTTCTGACTCTGGGAACAGAAAGCAGACCAGTCCCAGACGACCTGAGGGGTCGGGATGGTTCATAAGGTAGCAGCAGATCAGAGATGTATTTTGGCCCTAAACCATTCAGTGCTTAATAAACCAACAGCAGGATTTTAAAGTCAATTCTTTGTTGGACAGGAAGCCAGTGTAAAGACCTCAGAACTGGAGTGATGTGATCCACTTTCTTTGTCTTAGTGAGGACTCGAGCTGCAGCTTTCTGATTTACTTTTTACAGAGACCTGTAAACACACTGTTAATAGTCGAGTCTACTGAAGATAAATGCATGGACAAGTTTTTCCAAATCCTGTTGAGACATAAGTCCTCTAACCCTTGATATATTCTTCAGGTGATAGTAGGCTGATTTAGTAATTGTCTTGATATGGCTGTTCAGGTTGAGGTCTGAATCCATAACTACACCTAGATTTCTGGCTTGGTTTGAGGTTTTTAACATCAGTGATTGTAGCTGAGCGCTGACTTTCAATCGTTCGTCCTTGGTGCCAAAAACAATTACTTCTGTTTTTTCTTTGTTTAATTGAAGAAAGTTCTGGCACATCCAGTTGTTGATTTGTTCAATGCATTTACCCAGCCCTTGTATGGGATTATAGTCCCCTGGTGATATAGTTATGTAGATTTGTGTGTCGTCTGCATAATTATGATAACACACTTTGTTGTTTTCCATAATCTGAGCTAGTGGAAGCATGTAGATGTTGAACAGAAGAGGCCCCAGTATTGAACCTTGGGGAACACCACATGTCATTTTAGTCAGCTCTGATGTCTAATTAGCTACAGACACAAAGTATTCTCTGTCCTTCAAGTAGGATTCAAACCAGTTAAGTGCTGTGCCAGAGAGTCCCACCCAGATTTTTTGTCTTTCTAGTAGTATGTCATGGTCGACCGTGTCGAATGCAGCACTGAGATCTAATAATACTAAGACTGAAATTCTGCCATTGTCTGTGTTCAAGTGGATGTCATTGAAAACCTTAACAAGAGCAGTTTCAGTACTGTGGTGCTGTCGAAACCTGACTGGAAGACATCAAAACAGTTATTTACGGCCAAGAAGTTGTTCAGCTGTTGAAAAAACGCTTTTTCAATTATTTTACTTGAAAATGGGAGGTTTGATATTGGCCTATAGTTTTTCATTGTTGCGGAGTCTAAATTAGCCTTCTTTAGGAGCAGTTTAATAACTGCAGTTTTTAGGGCTTGTGGGAAGACACCTGAGAGAAGGGATGTGTTTACAATTTGTAAAAGATCAGTGGTCATGCAGTTTGAAATATCTTTGAAAAAGTGTGTTGGTAGAATATCCAAGCAGCAGGAGGATGACTTCAGATGTTGTATAATGTCTTCTAAGCTTCTATGGTCGATTGAATGAAATTGTGTCATGATATGTGAATGGATGTTATTCAGAGATGGGGACAACACATATCCTGGGGTTGGTGTGGAGGCACTGACTGCTTGTCTAATTTTCTGAATTTTGTCAGTAAAAAAAGAGTCAAATTGATTGCATGCCCAGGTGGATTGGAGCTCAGCAGCTAACACTGGAGGGTTTGTTAGCCTGTCGACGGTAGCAAATAAGGCGCGTGTATTGTTATTATTTTTGGTTATGATGTCAGAGAAGAAGGACTGCCTTGCATTTCTAAGTTCCAAATTATAATTGCGAGGTCTGTCTTTATAGATGTCACAGTGAACCTGGAGATTTGTTTTTCGCCACCTGCGCTCAGCTTTCCGGCACTCTCGTTTCTCTATTCTAACCAGCGTAGCATTTCTCCAAGGAGATCTTTGCTTACCCGGGACAACCTTCACTTTAGTGGGTGCAATGGCATCAATAACTTTTTTAACTTTAGAATGATCTACAAGCTCATTGACTGAGATGCAAGAGAGGGCTGGTGTGGAGGAGTACTTCTGAATAAATAGTTCACCGGTGTTATCAGAGATGCTGAGAACGCTTTGTCACAACCTCGGTTTGGACATTTGTGTGCAAGGAGATTGCACTCTCAAAGAAAACACAGAAATGATCAGAGAGTGCAACATCAGTCACAGCAACCTTGGAAATGTTACACCTTTGGTGATGATTAGGTCCAGAGTGTGCCCCCTGTTGTGGGTGGGTCCTGTCACATGCTGAGTCAGATCATAGTTATCAAGGACACCACATAGTTCTATAGACCCTCTGTCCTGGGGATTATCAACATGGATATAAAAATCGCCAACAATAACAACACAGTCAAAATCAATACAGATTATCGACAGCAGTTCAGTAAACTCATCAAAGAAGGTTGCACCGTATTTAGGTGGTCTGTAAATGTTTAGGAATAAAGCTTGAGTGGAATTCAGAGCCACATATTCAAATTAACTAAAATGACCAAAGGACATCTGCTTGCATTGAAGAGAATCATTAAATAAAATAGCAACTCCACCTCCTTTCTTATGCGCTCTTGTTTCACTCATGAAACTAAAGTTGTGAGGTGTTGATTCAATAAGAACAGCTGCACTGTTATCTTGGTTTAACCAAGTTTCAGTTAAAAACAAAATGTCCAGTTTGTGCCTAACAATAAAATCATTGATTCAAAATGTTTTTCCTGACAGAGACCTGACATTTAATAAAGCTAAGTTTAATGTGGTTAAAGCTTTATTTGCCCAATTTATTTAGACAGGCTGACGAGGAATGAATGTTAAGTTTGATAAGTTTGCAGGTTTACTATCGTTTCTTCGCAGCCTCTCCTTTCTTTTTCTATAAACTACCAGGACAGGAATTGAGAAGGATAGCTGCATACAGGACCCCGACTCTTCCTGGAGAGAATCATTGGTGTCATTAGCCTTGTAGCCTGGACCCAGAAGATATCAATTATTGCCTCTATCAGGTAGGGGAGACAGTAGTGGAGGTGGGGGAGGGGCACGGCGCTTTAACTTCGCCGATTGTGTCAAAACCGTCTGAGGACTTGGAGCCAGTGGCGGGGGTGGGGCTGGATGCGGAGGTGGAACTGTACGTCGAGGAGTGGGGCGAGGAGTGTGTTTGGTTCCAGCAATGACCAGCTCTTTCATGTAGTCAGTGAACTCCAGGTGGGGGGAGGATGGGGAGAGTGTGAGAGAGGAAAGGGACCTGGATGGAGTTTGGGGGGTGGAAGTAGTTGCTGGGGATTGAGGTAAAGACTCCTCTCGGAAGGGTGGGGAAAGTGGGAGATCAGAGGCGGTCCCTGATGATGAGGTTGGAGACTCCTCCTCTTGGCTCTCCTTAGGCGGGGGCATCCTTCCCGGAAGGTCTCCAAGGCAATGCTGTGTGGTTATCTCTTGTGTAGACTCCTCTTGTCTCTTGTCCTTGGCAGTGGGAACAGACGGGTGATGCAGCAAGAAAAATAGGTTAGAGGTAAACAGTTTTACCCCTGACTTGTTCAGGCAAACTCCATTTGCCTTAAAAAGATGTCTGCGCTCCCAGAAAAGGTAGAAATTGTTGATAAAATGTACTGAATGGTCAGTACATGCAGTTGACAGCCATTTGTTCAGTGCAAACTTCAGTACAAGTACAAGGATGTACTGTCTGTGCACGGGATGAACAGACTGGGGATCCAAAGATTTGTTTCATAGTGCTTTCAACCACTCCAACTTTTCAATGCTACCTTTAAATGCTGTATATGCTACGTGCAATATAAACGGGTGACAGAATTTTTTGTTTTTTGGTTGTACAAGGAATTTGTCTAGGTATTTTGGAGCATAACAATAAACATGCTCTACGTCAACAGAACCCAACCCAGGTCAACATCATTGGGAGACAATATTCTCCAACAGCATCATCAGCACATGCACTCACAAAAGAGAGAATATCTTTTGGAAGAATGGTGTTCATCCCTCCAGTAGTTTTAAAACGTGGCGAACAATAAGCACTGAAGCGGATGAACCCACACCTTATTAAGACCATTAATGTTGTTTTTATTTTATTTTATCACCCATCTGTAGCTGGTCGGTGCTGTATTTTTGAATGGAAGAGCAAGTCCTGGCCAAAGCAATATTATTCTGTGATGATTTGAATCTTAAAGTGCTCAAACACAGTAAGATTGTTTCAGGTATTTTTATTCCATATAAATCTTTCTCCCGCCCTCTCTCTCTTTTTGACAGAGCATCTGAGCATCTGCAACTGGCAACAGTGATTGTTTTTGCATGTGTCAAAATACAGCTGCCAAGTGGAATGACTAATCACACAGAGTGCTCCTCCAATGCCTCTGGCTGCATGTGCAATTTGACAGCTTTCGTGTAAAGTGCTCCTGGGGTGGGCGAGTGGTTGAGGAACTGATGCTCAATGGTCCGTGTTGACTGCCGTCATCACGCTGGTGCCACGGTGGCCGGTAACTACAGCTGTGGCCGTAACTCGACAGCAACACATTACCAACATTACCAGCAGGCTGCTCTGACCCCATCACTGTTCAGACTGTCAATGCTAGGACCCAAAATAGAGTCTTTCCATTCATACTTTAAATCAACCTGGTTTTCAATCATCTGGGCTTGGATGTGAGTATAGCCTCACACACAGAGGTATAAAATAGTCACACCGTGTGCAAACGCAATTTCACATTATGACTTCAGAATGCAGGTTGATTGAAGATTTCTAAATTGAGGGCTATGACGAAACTGATCCTTTTTTTCCTCTTGAGAAAAACAAATTATTCCTGTCAATTGCTGCACTTTGGCATATTTAGAAACAGCAGTTTATTACAAGCGCATTTAAAGGGAAGCAGCTTTAACTTTTTATGCGATTTGATGCTTCCATACCGTATCAAGTGCTTAAGGCTACATGTGTTGCGCCTCCCTCTTGCTCTTTGTTTCTCGAGCAGCTTTTCTAAATGTCATGTCTGATTGTGGTCCGGATGCATCCACATATCTACTGTGTGTGTCATGTCGGATATGCCCTGCAGGATAGAAATTCACTTCAGGAGTAATAAGTCATTCAACAATTTCCATCAATCACCATAAGTGGTCTGAGAACTTACTGGTCACAAATAGCACAATTACGTTTATTTCTGGCTTACAGGCTAGAAGGAATGATGGAGAGGAATCTGATTTAATTTCAGGATAGGAAATTATTTGTATGTTTTCTTTGAGAACATTGTCCATCACCATACACATACATACACGTGTATGCACACACGATTTGTTACACGGCCCACTCTTACGACTCAGCACTTGTCATATCTGACCTGCCTGAGTGTCCAGAAACCTGCTTGTATTTAGGTAGTCTATTCAACCATTTGCCCAGTGCCGGGGTCACAGAAGCAGCATTATGACGTTGTAACATCGGCCATTCCCCCTCAAGCAGTGGCACAGAGCTCTGTGGCTGAAGAGACTGGTAATTAGATTAACCTTTCCTTAATGGGCCCCTGTCATCCAGCAGCCTGGAGGGCCAAGCTACTGCAGCTCATGATGAAAATCAAGCAGCTGGAGTCACAGATAAACCCCACCTGTAGTGTTGCTACTGCTTGTTCTGCCATATAATTGTATTGTGCTTTATTAAAAGCACTTACATGTGTTCAAAAACTGACAATTGATCCTAATAATCATGTTCACATGATTATACAGAGCTAGATGTGTCTAGGGTTGGCTGCTAATAATTGTAGATATGTATTTTACCTGAATAATATACCGAATAAGTAGCTCACCTCTTGTCTTCTTTGCATCATGTGAGCTGCACAGGACACAACATACCAAACAGTCAAAGTGCATCATATGTCCTAGCGTTGCAAAAGATTGTCTTCATGCTATCACTAAATTAGAGACCCTACAGGTAGCGATTGTTTTCATTGATTGCATTGTTTTCTGCCACAGACAACAATGCCACAGGAGAATGAAGCAGATCTCGACCTGCCCACTGGACAAAATGTTTGGTACTGTCCATATGCACGTAACCTGAAAGCATGTGTCAGTCATGATGCAGAACGGTTAGTTAACATAGGCTGTACAATGGTAAATGAGGCATATTAAATGTACAATGTAATGTAATGTAATGTGATTTTATCTGGCATTTGATAAAATATTTTAGCATTTCATGTTATTCATTACAAGAGTAATAATGCTGAATTATATGTTTTGAATCTTTTGAGAACAAGATATTTAAAAATGAGCAGGAGTTTGGGACCACCACAAAGAACCTCTAATGCTTCTGTAAAATAACTCCAAAAACTTTCAAGTTACTTCTCGTTAACACAGAGATCAAGTTTAGCACTTTTGTACTGTTTTTTTTATGAAGTCGTTGTCATCTGTGCTGAGAGCTCAGGATCCAGTTACCTCAGATGACGGTTTTCTTGGCCTTTTATACATCCATCTGAGGTTATGCATCTTCCTGGACCCAATAACTGAGCATGGCAGATATCTCTGCACATGCAATCAAACAATGCTATTACTGTATAGTTAAAGGCATTTGTCGGTTACATTAACAGTTGTCCCTTCCTGCCCGACTCAACGACACCAAAAGCACACCGTGGTTAGGATTCTCTCACGTTTTGTTACGAGTTTCGTCCACTTGGCGTTTCGCCTTGCTATATTTGCGGGTTTTTTTCTGGTGCTGTGTCCGCCATTTTCGTAGCTTCCTCTTGGATGTGTGCTTACGATCTGGCACCTGGTCTCTGCGTTTTTGTATAGAGGTTGACGCCCCTAAACTACTCGAATACAGCAAAATAAGAGAATACAGGCTAGAAGGCAGAATCTCTGCAGATACAGACACTGCCACACATTTTCAGGTCATAAGTGAAGATTTAGAGGAACTACTTTTGTATGAGTCTACACAATTTATTATTTTTATTTTTTTTAAATCCCACTAATTCGGCTTGAAGTTTGTACACAAAACCCAATGAAACTAATTCTATAAAAGAAAAGACAATTGTAGACTAATTTAATTAATAATGAAAGCAATGAAAGTATGTGTGCCCTTGACAGAAAATCCTTAACTGTCAGAATTTGAATAAACCCTGTTTTGTTGTCCAAAAGGTTGATGCTGAAATAATAGGGGGAAAAACTAGTCAATTACATTTCATCAACACACAAACTGTCTCTGTGTGTGTCTGCTCGTGTGATAGGTGTTATGGGTTGTTGTATTTTCAGTGGCTAAAAGGTTTAGTTGTCGTTGCAGAATCAGAAAGATGGAGAGCGCAGAGGACAACCAACAGAAAAAAACAAACAACAAGATGTCATGATTGAAATTGCTTATCGGTGCAGATGAAAGTAAATTGCACTAAAATCGCGTAAAGCGTGAGCAGAGAACTCAGCCTGCCATAAGTTGGATCGATGGCTCCGATGAATTTGTTACACATGCAGGGCCTTCTGACGCAGCCACCTCAGAGGAGATGTAGTAGTTCCGCTTGTCATTTTTCATCCCTTACCCCCCACCCAAGACGCCCTCCTGTGAATAATGACTGCAGCTGTGTCAATGTGGCTGACCGCTGTGTGTGCGCTTGTTTGTGTGTCTTATTTTGATGTTTTTTTTACAGTCAGTGTGTATGTGTGTGTCTGTCTGATTATGGTGTACAGATAGGCCATTACCCATGCGTTAGAAGGAGAGGGGCTTAATGGACGACAGAGGATGCAGGGGCAGGATGGCTAGTAAATGCTGCCCTGTCCTCCCGGCCATATCAATACTGCCATCTGGGAGTTTGTCCACTTCATTCACAAAACCAATACCCCAGTGGGATGAGATGGACGTAGACGCTGTTGCTACGTGTTCAATCAAAGGGAAAAGACGAGGGCTATCATGACATCCACTTACAGGAGGATGTCAATTCTGTTCTTCTCTTTTTTGTGTGGGCAAGCAAGACAAGTGAGAAACAAGGACACAAAAGAAAGACAGAGAACAACAGATTACAATAGGTGCATTGACTGGACCACCTTCACATCCAGATCACTCTTATTCCAGACAATGGCCAATATAGGCAACAAAATGTGTACCTTCTTTTCAAATTCACAGATCATTCTCTAGGTCTGTCTGCGCCATACATTTCCACATTCAGCCAATCAATGCTGAGAAATTGCCTAATCAATGTCTGAAAATGTGAAGACAATTACATACAAAGGTTCAATCATTAATTTGCTGTTTGTACTCACTCATTTCTATTCATGGTCACAGGACCTGGAGCCAATCTAAGCATGCATGTGGCAGAGGTCAAGGACATCATGTCATCATGTCACCAGTTGGTTACATGAACATTGACAAACACATTTACACATGTTGATCATTTTGAGAATCTGTTCAGTTAATACATGTTTTGGGAACAAACCAGAACAACCAAATAAATGATGGGAAGAACAGGCAAACTCAGAAATAATCAGGATTCAAGACCATAAGGGCTGAACATTGATCAAATGTACTATGTGTATGATTGTTTTTGGATACAGCCTGCAAAGGCAAGGGCGTAGGTTTGGTCTCAGCATTAATCGCATAGATTTTTTGCGATTAATCGCATTGTTATGGCAACGTTCAATAATGAATTCAAAAGTAGTGTATTGCGCACTTTTATTTTAAAGGTACTGCTATATGAACAAAAGGGCAATAACATTTGGTTTGCAAACACTTATTAAAACAAATAAGGTTCTTTTTAACAGCAGTATTCCCTTTACACAGTAGCGATCATATTTCTTCACTATCTGTGCTCAGTGTGCTGACTGTATGTGAAACGTTCCACTGCTGTGTAACATGAATACAATGTTTCAGCACGTTTCAGCAAAAATGTCTTCATGATAGTCAGGGCATGTGAATGTAGCTCTACTGTTCATCAATATAATGCTGTAACTCCGAGGTGATGATGGTTACCCAGCGATCAAAGAATAAAGACACTTTATGCACAATTTAGGTGTATTTTCCCTTTAACTCACGAGATGCAGGTAGTATGTTTTATACTTAATGTGAATATAATTCATACTTTGTTGGCATCTTATTCTGAAAACCGGATGTTCTTCTGAAGAAACCGGATGTTGTCTCACGTTAATCTTTCCACTAACTTTCAAAGTCCTTCGCTCGCTCCCGATTTGTGCCGTTTGAATGCGTTTACCGTGAATTTCAGCATATAGGTGCACTAAAATGTAAGTGTCTGCTGAGTTGACCACGGAGATCTGAGTGTCTGCTGCCTTTACCGCAGTGATGTCCAGTAGTCTCCATTCCTCCACCGCTGCCAGTGAGCAACGGACTTTCAAAATAAAAAAAACGCGCTATAAAATAATTGTCCGCGTTAATAAATGAATGCGTTAACGCGATAATAACGCGCTAACTTGCCCAGCACTAATAATAATACGAATGAGTTTGCAAATATATTGTGCAAAATATTTTTTTCTAACATGCAATTCAAATTAACAAAATATTGGTGGGGACAATTGTGTCTTTCCCAAACTTTGGTCGTGACTAGTCCCTATGGACCATATGCAAACCTACGCCCTTTATCCGTTTACCAACGGATTACCAAGAACAAATCAAGAAAGGATTCAAAATCTGCAGGATAACACAGGCCACCTATTCAAGTCAAGTCAGTTCGGTCTGTATAGCCCAAAATTACAAATTCTTCCCAGATGATTTTACCAATTGAACAAAATCCATCAAACTTTACAAGAAACCCTATCAAAGGAAAAACAGTGAGAAACATCAAGGACTTCTCCAGGACGTGTAGGTGGCACATGTATAGATGAGACAGACGTACAAAACATATTACATTGAGAACATATTAAAGAGCAGCAAAATCTATGCTAGTAGAGACAACTTGTACACATGTTTTAGCATTGGATGGGTAAGAGACAACAAGAAAGAAAGACTAAGAGAGTCTATGCTACACTTATTGACAGATAACATGCATTTGACCCACACAGGTCAGGGAGAAGTCACATTTACCTTTGGGCTACGCTTAGTATTACATCACCAAGTAAGTGGATCTTGTAAGTTGCAACTTCTGCTCTGATGTTTTCTGCGATCCAGCCTCATAGACTCGGCTATTCAAGACAAAGAGTGGTGTATGATGAGAGCATGGATCAGTGCATTTCACGTTTTAACATCCATTCTGTAGTTTTTCTCTACTGACATGATTCAATTATATATACAGTGCTTGATATAGACAATCTGACAGAATGCACACAAGTGATGAGAGTTTATTGAGCATCCTCTATATGTGCAGTGCAAACACTTGCACTGTTACACAATGAAAAGTGTATACACACAGCTATGCAAAGCTGAGATGAGAAGATGCATCGGCATACATATGATTTAAACAGCCAGGTGTGTGCTTCTGCCCACTCTGTCGGGGAAAGTACAAAAGACTGAGAGGGGGTGTAATCTGAGAGTTGGGGATTTACTGATGGGCTGAAGCTGTAAAGTCAGGATTAATTACAGTTTTGTGCGAGAGCTGCAGGTGTCACTATTGTGTTAACGATATCATTTTCACATCTGCAGAGGGTAGCATAACTATCAAAGGCTTTCAAATGACTGCTTTTAAAGTAATTCTTGTTCTTTGATTTATTAGCAGCAACTCAAATATCCACCTTACAGTGAGGCACACTGAGCTCTCCTGTACATTTAACCAGTTTCCATTTAAAAAAACACTATAATCACCCCACATTTCCAAAAGTAGCGATTACTGTACACTTGTTTCTAGATCCCAGGGTCGGCCCAAATGCTACTCAATCACATTTGATTTTTTTCTGTGAGTACAGACCCTGCTGGTAAATGTCACAGTGTGACAGAAACAAAGCCTGGTCACCACAATCATACCCTGAGGGGCCTTGGTGCTGTCATTTCTTCTCAAGTGTGTAGACTACCCAGAAACAGAAAGAAGGCTGGATTTTAGTGGTTTATGTCTGTAACCCAGTGGGCTTTTCAGCAAAAAAGCATATTTCCAAAAGAATACGCTGGAATACGGACAGATGAGCACATGTTTCACCATTTTCAAATAAACGCCATATTTCCAAATAGATGGATTTTCTAATTTGAGATGTAATTTCTAATGACGAGAAAAGAAAGGAAAACACTGTTACTGTAGTGCTTTAAGATGTTGTTGGGGTCATGTGTATCACTTCTATAGAAGGCCAGGGAGAATATTTTGCATTAACCTTACTTTAAAAAAAAAAAAAATGTGTTAAGATTTTAACTTCACTCATTCCAATCATCAACCAGCCCCTCTGACCATGTCTTACAACCGAGTCAATACACAAAGAGCTAGGGCAGCTCACTTAAATGTATACATTTTATTTGTTTCCTGTTCAATAGTATGTTTTTGTGTGCAAAATCTTGCAGACTTTGAAAAAAAATTAAATCTCAGGGTTTGTCAAATGTGTCTGTCGGAGTGAAAACAAGCACAGGTGCTGGTGGGAATACAAATCACAAAAAAACACAAAAGTACACACACTCACCACCACACCCACATATATTTCTATCTTTGACACAGATAGAGACATCTCCTATGAAGCAAGCATGGTAATACAAAGCCCTCTTGTGGTCTAAACGTGTGATTCTCAAGGCTTTGGATAAAAGCGTTCATGCCAAATGTATAACTGTAAGTGTAATTAATCTGGATAAACACTCACAGAAGGTTAAGATGTTTGCAGTTTGAATCTCATATAAAATGCTGCATGTCTTTGTCTTATTTGAAGAGTCATCTTACATCTCACAAAGCTTTAAGATGATGTAAGATGGAATTGTTATCTTTATAATTTTACTTCCTCTGAATTCATAGAGTTTGTTGATCTGCAACTTTGAAATAAAGTCAGAGGGTAAAGCGGGGAGCTTGTCAGTGATAGGCTACAGGCATGGCTCAGGAGTGTAGACTACATCATCTCACCCTTTCCCCCTGGCCTGCATGCCAACTTACACCGTTTGCTTTTTTACTGTACTTTAATTTCACATACACATACTCACACTAATGAGCATTACATTCATCTCTGATTTGCTTACAGACGCACCTCATTTGTACTTTTGTAGTTCACATATTTAATCAAAGCACTTTGTGTTTTCTGTGTGATCTCTCTATGAAGGGAACTTTGGCAATCAGAGCAAAATGAACAGAACAGAAACCATAAAACATGTTATTGTTGAAAACAGAGACATAAAGAAATTGTAAGAGTCATATTATTGAGATTTATTCAATAATAATGCTGTCATTTTTTTGTCTGTTATGTTATATGATTGCTGCAAAGGGTTTGAGATGAGAATTATATTTTTGTAAACACTTATTGTTTAACCTTTATTTGTCTGTTTATTTGAGAGAACACAGATGATTTAGTAATACTTTTATAGTATACAGGATTGAGAATTTCGCAACGAAGCACTTGAATGCAGCACCATGCCTCCTTCACCAGTTGTCCAATGAGAATCCAGGATGCTGGGGCGCGTGTGTGTTCCTCGTGCGTGGGGGTTGAAGCGAAGACGCGTGAGCGAGGCGACCAGCTAGAATTCCGCTCAGCTAGAGGTAAGATTGCTAAAACAGCTAGTAAACACAGACGTTTCCTTAATACAAGCATTTGCGACTACGTTAGGATATTAATCAGTAACCTATCGAGTTATCTCACTAGTGTGACAGGTCGCCGGTGAACTGTCCAAAAGACACTTTGCGCTGACACTTGTGCTTTTATTAACCCGCGAGCTAACGATTGCTAACGTTAGCTTGTCAATGCAGCTAGCAGTATGCTAGTATCGTAACTAACTGGTATTGACGGACAGTTTACTCTACATAATGGGAAGCCATAGCATTGTTGCCACAGCAAGTCATTAGCACACATTATCATAATTGTTGCGTGTGAATAGCGGATAAAAGGTCATTGGAACCTAAACGTGGTAACCTTCGCACTTGTTGTGTTAGCTAAAGCATTGTTCACAGCACGTTGGCTAGTAGCTTCTTGCTAGCTAGGTAGCCCGGTTAGCTGCTGTCAGATTTTTGGCACCGCCCATACTAGGTAGTTATTAGTATGTGGTTGTTAGTCTTCCCATGTAAGTGCGTAGACTCATTTGATATTGCTTTATCATTGGTCTTCTGTAACTGTCAGAGTCCGCGATAAGCATTTTGTTCATCGTAAAAGGAGAGATGCTAACTTTAGTTGTCATATCCTAGCCCAGCTGCCATTAGCATGTCAATGCGTCATCGGCCAGCGCTTGCTCAACACCCGTGTTGCTCTTGATCGGTTAGCTCAGCTGGTCTGTCCGCTGCTCTAACCAGCTGGAGCTTGTCTCAGCTTCTATCACTAGTAAAATAATCGGAGACTTGTCGTAATATTGTGGTTATGTTATAATGAAATACGTCTCGCACTTTAAAGAATGTGCTCGCGAGTGAACAACTGCCCCCCCCTTCACACTGTTGCTGACTCTGTAGTTACTCTGTCTGTGACTCATGATGAGTATGTATCTAACACAATTGATCCTTCTTTATTAGAGGAAGGAGCTGCCACTTGGTAATGGAAGCCAATAAAGGTAAAGACAAACGTATTTTAAGTTAACTTACCACACTAAAGTAGATATTCAGTGTAGGGAACGTTAGTTAATTTTGTTTTAACTCAGGGTTTAACATAAGCTGATATTTGTGTGTATTTGCATGCAACAAAGACTAATACAAACCAAGTGAAACTTGAAATTATTGTTTTTACCCCCCAAAAAAGTTTAATCAACATCTAAAAGTCTAGACAAAAACACAACGTAACAAGTTCCTCAAAGTATTTCTTTGAGTACTAATGAATTGTAGTGTGTCATATTGTAAAGTTTATGGTGAGCCACAGCCAAATATTATTAATGAATTATTGTCAATAAAAAAAGCAATTTGTGTGATGATAATTAACCTGCAACAATGTTCATTGTTACTCTTGGCAGGTAAAGGGGATCAAGGGATGCAAAATCCAGGTGGGCAGGTTGAAAGACCTGTCGGCAGCCACTTCTTGGAAAGGTCAGTGCAGATGTTTTATACTAGGTTTATGTAATGTGAGCTAAAAGGAAACAATTGAAAGGTTCTCATAACGTAACATGCTGTTGTTCACAGCAGTTGCCCTAATTAGGATGGCAATAGTGTAAAATGGTAACTGCTTCTGATACAATACAGCAAACAGAGTAACTGTATTTAGTAACCCAAAACATACCCTATATAAAACTGATCTAAACAGCGATTATTAGCATAAAACATTCATGTTTGTATGTTCCTTGGACTATTTGACATTATTTACTCCCTGTGCAGCTTTTTTTTAAAGCAAAAGTTTTGGTCACAATTGCCAGTTGCATATTGATGTGATTGGCACACACCAGTCAAAAGATGCCAGTTACAGTAACTTCCTCATGACTTAAACATGTTGTATTACCCAATGTGGTATTGTAGTGAGGTTCACTTGGGATCTGATGGTGAATGTCATCATTCAGGTTTGTGACCTTGATGTCATCAGATACTAAATACTAAATTAAATACCCGAAAATCAAATGGATGCCAAACCACAACTTAAACTAAACTTTCACACTTGTAAAACAAATGTTTGTTAGATTATTAACTATTACTTTCTTACAAAGACTATATAAATATTATTGCTAAAAGATACAGTATCTCACTACCAAACACCAACAAAATCATCTTTCAATCTCATGAAACATCTTGAGATCCTCTGGTGGTTCCCAACCACCTAGGTGGAGGATTCACCACTTTACCGGATTAATGATTGTCATTTTCAATAATTGATAATAGAATCATTTCAAAAATCATTCTCATGTTTCTCTTCTCTCATAGCATGCTTCCCAAAGTAGTGAAGAGGCGAGTGCATGCCTTGAAAAGGCTACAGGTGCAGTGTGCCAACATAGAGGCCAAATTCTACGAGGAGGTCCACGAGTTAGAGAGAAAGTACGCTGCCCTTTATCAGCCACTGTTTGACAAGGTACACTAACTTTTTACTTTCCTTCATTTGACTGTAACACCAGATGTCTCACATTTCCTTTGCTAATTTTATGTTCATGAAAACGGAGCAAAAGCTAGTGGAAAAAAGACAACTCACAATGTCTGTTATAGACCAAATATCTAATAATCACTTGAATTGTTCCCTGCACCAATGGGTGGTTAAGTGTGTCTCTCTGGTCTGATATGATGTCAGTGAGGATGCATCCTTGGTGCTAAATTGAAAACTGCTATAACGAGTAGTCAACTGTACTTTTGTCAGTCAAGGCTATTTCCAGAGCTAGTGACAAGAACTGAGCCATTCCTAGTCGCACTGAAGACTGTCAGCTGTACTGTTGCTGCACCTGTCTGCGCGTGCATGCGTGTGTGTGTCTATATATATATATATATATAGCTGCTTGCCGAAATAATTCAGCCTTATTGAATGAATGCTTGTGTGTGTGTATATATACATACATTTCATGCTAATATTCCCAAATGCCTCTCTAAAATGATTAACTTTGTTGTAATGAATGTGTGTCGCAGAGAAGAGATTTTGTCACAGGAACAGTGGAACCCACAGATGAAGAGTGTGAGTGGCACAGTGACAGAGAGGAAGAGGAGGAGCTAGCTGTAAGTACAGATTTGTTTTTGTTTCTCTTAAAAGCCTGATCACTTTGCCAAATCCTACTTCTTCTGGTTTTCCACACAGTTTCCCACAAAAGGAAAATAGTTTTCTTACAATCACACAGGTCGCTTAATCTCATCAATGTTACCAAAAGTCTGCTGAAATTGTCCAACAGGATTGTGGGAAATGTGGTTTTAATGAGAATCACTAGGGCTAACAAACTGTGATGGCTGAATTGTAAAAGACGTTGGTCTCAATGAGACTTCTATCAGGGTGTCTGCTGATCCTTAAAAAGTCTTAAAAGGTATTGAATTCATTCATCTACAAAAAGGCCTTAATCGGTGAAAACAATGTTTAAAATGTTCAGACATAGGAAGTTGGAGTTTTTTCTCACATTGCAATTAAAAATTAAAAAATAATTGCTACAATTCTTTTAGATAATTGACGAATGTCTCTTTCATTAGAGTCACACAGATCAAGATAGCGGAAACAACAACATATATATTTTGTTAGTGGCCGGGATGCTCAGAGCAGATACACTGTCTGCAAGCTCGCGACATCATGGGGTAGTTAAAATTCAATGACAATCGTCCATTCAACCACAGTTACACAGCATGGCTGCAACTGGTACCAGTCAATGAATAAGAGGCACGTTGTATTTTGTGCAGTACGTGTTTCAAACTCGGCAAGATGAGAATGAATGCAGGGGAATCACACATGCAAGTGAGGCTGAGTGTACATAGGTTTGTTGTTTGGTGTCCCCAGTGCAAACGGGTATATGGACACTCCTAAGAAACACAAAACTGTCGAGTCAAACAACACACAAAGTAATTGCTGTGTTTTTTTCCCTTTAGTTTGGGCTGAGTTGGTCTTAAGTTTCATTCCAAGTGGCTTTAAAAAGTCTTAAATCTAATTTGCCTCCAGCTGTAGGAACCCTGTCTCGAAAGCTTAACTAGCCAAGTTGTTTAGATTTTGGTGAACATTGAATTTTGATAAGTGCTCTGCCCACTTCCTGTAGGAGGAGGTAAAGGAAAAAGCTGCTATTGAGGATGCAAAGAAAGAGGAAGCCACGCCAAGGGAAGATCCAAAAGGCATCCCCGAGTTCTGGCTCACCATTTTCAAGAGTGTGGACATGCTCAGTGACATGCTGCAGGTACGTTTAAATGATTGATACACATGTCACTGTTCTGAATGTGTTTCACGTGTCTCTGATCTGACTGTTTATCTTCCACCAGGAACACGACGAGCCCATCCTAAAGCACCTGAAAGATATTCAAGTCAAGTTCTCTGAGCCAGGACAACCAATGGTCAGTTTCATAATGTTATAATAATGACTTGATATCACTCCAAGTTGATAAACTAGACGGAGTTCAAATTGTCTTTCTATCTTGGTCTCCCCCCTCAGAGTTTCACATTAGAGTTCCACTTTGAGTCCAATGGTTACTTCAACAATGCCGTCCTCACTAAAGTCTACAGGATGAAGTCAGAACCTGATGACGCGGAGCCGTTCTCATTCGAGGGGCCAGAGATCATTGACTGTGAAGGGTGAGAGAAACACAGTCATGATGGTTGAACTGGCTTTTACACAAATGATGTTGAGGTTTAGGATAAAGTAGAGATTGTGTGCTTCTTAAGACATTTCTTTTCACTCTTTCTATATTCATCTCTTGACTTGGCATCCCACATATCAGCCTCCTCTTGGCACTTCGACTAACTTTTACCTTTTTTTGGGTCTTTGCCTTCTGCCGCCTCTCACTGTTTTGTACATCCCTCTCTCTCTAGGTGTCAGATAGACTGGCACAAGGGGAAGGATGTGACAGTGAAAACTATTAAGAAGAAGCAGAAGCATAAAGGCCGTGGCACTGTTCGCACGGTTACCAAACAGGTCCCCAACGACTCTTTCTTCAACTTCTTTAACCCGGTCAAAGGTGAGAACACACAGAAATAGATGCACACAAAATGTACTGAATTTCTTTGGGCTCTAAATTTAAAATTCAAAGCTTTTAGTCATACTTAGACTTGTCTCTCATAGCAGTAACTCTCTAAATAAACTCCTTGAGCAAACCCTGAATCACTGAAACTCACACAAATATAATTGCTTGACAGTCAACATGGCTGAGTTCATCTGCAGACGCTGTGGCAACATGTTGGCGTGCACGTCATGTGGTTTTAAGATAAGATAAGATAATCCTTTATTAGTCCCGCAGTGGGGAAATTGACAGGATGGTTTTACCAACGGTCACTGAATTAACCTGAATTCAACAGCAGGTGGCGGCAGACTCCAAAAGGGTGTCGGATTCAGCAGTTCCTCTGCTACATGCAGGCAGTCGGTATGCTGGCAGATATTGGGATGTGTCCAGGAAGTTGCACTCACTGGAACGTTTTACATCATATTTTCTAGCTTGGAGAGTTAAGGAGCTTTTGTCAGTTAAATGAGTCATTCACTCTCTCAAAGGATCAGTCATTTAGGCAGAATACACCTTTATTTAATTACAGTATCCTCCTCCCTGTGTAGTCAACCTTCCCGTCAGACATGCCTGGACCTTCTCTGACTTTGAGAAGTCAACCTGATCACTCATTGGCTCAGCAGATGTTTGTCTTACCGGTTCTGTCATGGCCTCGGTGTATGACTGGTGGATATAAATGGCTCTTCTTCAAGTGTGCTCAGGTGTGCAGTTCTGGGGTTTGGATGTCCATTAGTGAAGAAGCCGTCACTCACCGATCATGGATGTGTGAACAAGATTCATTGTTTTTTTTATTTGATTGGTTTAAAATGTAGTCTTTTTGTGCCTTTTAGATTAATGTTGATATTTGTAAAGTAGTGAACCCCAATGTTAGAGTACATTTTAAAACACTGATGCTTTTACTACACTGTAGAGTGTGTCCAACATATTCTAAGAGTAGCAAAGCCATTTCCTCCATTACGGTATTGTTGAAAGAAGAGGAAGGATGACGTCCCCTTTAGTCAGCTTTTTGCCAGGGTGGTGGAGCACGGCTGTTTGCTAACCGTCACTTTATGTGGATGATGCGTTGTGATGTCATTGATAATAAGCATGGTTGTTGCCTTAAATGGGCTTCCAGATGTTGGTTGAATTACAGCCTTTAATATACCGTTTAATTGCCCTGTATAGTCATTGTAGAGCAGTGTGCTGAGGTGCTTAACTGAAATGTCCTTTCCCTTACAGCTTCACAAGATGGAGAAATGGTGAGTAAATGTAGCTTGTTCTTCATAAAATCCCCACCCCATTTTATGTCTTCTTCTGTTACCATAAATCCATGCGATTTGTAGCGGTGTTAAACGGGTGTTTATGTGTTTGTGTTTTATAGGACGAAGACTCTGAGTTCACCCTAGCCACAGACTTTGAGATTGGGCATTTCTTCCGTGAGAGAATAGTTCCCAGAGCAGTGCTGTATTTCACTGGAGAGGCCCTGGAAGATGACGAGAGCGTGAGTGTTTTTCCTCTAACACGCCAACGTTACTCTTGAACACTGAAAAAGCTGCAACATGGGATGTTTTGAGGACATATAAGCTAAACTGATCATCACTGTTTAACCACGTGTGTGTTCTTCATGCAGTTTGAAGAGGAGGAGCTGGAGGAGGGAGACGAAGAGGTTAGTAAAGACACTGAGTTTGATCCGCTGTACCAGAGAGCTGGCCATCACTGTTTACATAGTACTTGGGTCTGCAACTGTGCCAGCATACACATCACTGCTAAACCACATAATAATAATTATGCTATAATAATAGCAGCAGTCCTGGTATATTTGTTGTTAACCAGGGGTTCCTTTAAATCTTGTCTTTGTGTCTCAGGAGCAAGATGATGAGGATGATGATGATGATGAGGGAGACTTTGACACCAAGGTCAGTATGAATAGTGTTTTTGTTACTCTTGTTATTACTTTTGTGTCAGTGATAGTGGTGCTAATCATGTAGCTCCTTGAGCTTAGTGTTAACCCCCTGAGAACAGCAGGTATGTGGTCAGAGAAGGCTTGTGGCAACATCTCCGTGGGGGTTAGGGTAGATCACATGATGGATGACAGGAAATTACACCATGTCCTTCGTCTCTGGAGTAAACGTTTGAAAAGTAGCGGAGGGAGAGGCTAACGATACAGCGTTTTGTGAGGGATCAATATAGCCACGCCCCTGAAAAATCTATTTTAAAGCTAACGCCGAGGAGACGGAGAGAAAACAGACCGAAGGTATTTCTGTCCGTTCCGTATTTAAATGAACCTGTGATTGTGCGTTTGTCTGTCGTAATGGACACGAGACAGAAATGCCAGATTTAGTTAATGCTAACTAGCTGAAATTAGGTCGGAGACAAACACAGCAGTTTAGAAGGAGAGTGAATGTGATTAAGAGAGCCTGATGTTAAATCAAGATTACAACACAGCTGCCAATGTGTAGAATATTGAAGTTCAACTCTGCATACGAGTAACATTATAACGTAACGTTGTGGAGTGTTTTGAATATTTCACCATTGTGACATAAAACCAAGGTAAAGAGGAAAAACAATTAAAAGCATTGTACACGAAGATGAGAAAATTGTTTTGTTTTTGGATAAAACTCAAGGAAACAAATACTTTAACAGATTAATACTCTATTAATTAAACTAAGTATAGACGGATACATTGATGTGCGTATGGCAGACTTTATGACGCATTTCCTTTACCTGCACTTACTCTCTCACACCATTACCTACGAATTATTATGTAATGCCATTCTGTGAAAGAGCCATTAATGTTGTGGTTTAGTTGGACAGAGATGACTATAATCCATTATAATCTAATCCAGTCTGATACTAAGTAAGTGCATAACGTGGCCTGTAAGCAGTTTCATCAGGAGTGACCAACAAGGCTGCTTTGTCTGTGAATGAGTAGAGCTTTTCTGTCGATGTCATTTCTGGCTGACTATTAAACTTGTGCATATTGTTGTCTCTCCCTCCCCTGGATTCCCCTCCATTACAGGCATAATCAATCATTCTCACCCAATGCAATTTCTAGGTAAGGGAGAAATAAGGACGGCATCCCACATTATGCTCTGTTTAGTCCATTGGCTCTGGTCTATTATTCTGGCTGCCTCTCTCTCTTTCACTACCTCCTGGATACTTCCAGTAGTCCGAAGTGTTTAGGACCCTCAACTCACATCTTGGGTAGATTTAGTTTCTCTTCTCCCTGTCCTGTCTTTGCTCTGTACCTCTTTTTGTTTTTCCTCCTGTAGTCCCTTCCCAGGTTTCTAACATTGTGCCCTTTGCTGTAGCGAACAGGTGCTTGTCTTCTCTAGCGTCTGCTTTCTCGTTAGCCTCTTCTAGCTGCTGGTTACTGTCCAGTGGCCTCATGAGCTCTCTGCAGTCTTGTCTTCTAACCTGCTCTCTCTCTCTCCGTCTGCTCCCAACAGAAAGAACAGCCCCAGCCCGCCGAATGCAAACAGCAGTAACCGTGTTGATCAGGGGAGGTGGTGACCTGCTGTCCGTCAAATCAGTTCTTAGCCAATCAGCAAGTCCTCCTACTCTTGCAGGCCTCGCCCCATTATGAACTCATCTGAACGCAATAGAACGCAAACCAAACTGTGTTTTTACTATGTGCATGACTTCTGTTTCTTTTGTCTTGCGCCCATCTCATCCCCCTATTTAATTAAACGACCGTAGCGTCACATAGGGGCAATCTTCTTTGGTTCGGTGGGGGAGGTTCCTACTGCCAAGAACCTCAGAACATAATTGTATGGAACAAAAGATAGGAAAGAAATGGATCCCAACTTAAGTTTTCATGGAAATAAATTGGTTACTCAGGGTTTTTTAATGCCAACAAGAGAAGTTCGAGTCTGACTTAATCTTTCACTGGGGTTGTGTTTTTCTTTTGTTATGGTGTTTTTTAAGAGACATTCAATGTATTGTTTGAATTTAATTTCCTTATTTTTTTTTAAATGTTCTTTGTCATATTGTCATTGGACTATTTATTGTGGTGTCAGGCGGTGCATTTCAGGAGCTCTTAAGGCTCATTCTCATTGGCTCACATTTTATTTGGGCATAGCAGGTCAACAAAACTTGAATACTGCCAAGTTATGTTTTGTTAAACATTGAAGAATTGTGTTATGCATTAATACTGCTCATTTCTGCCCAGGCTTATTTGGCTTAACAAGCATTTAAACTGCGCACTTGAGTAGACAAGAAACATGAATTAACTTCATGTGACAAGCATGTGGTTTACCTCAGAACTGTCATGTGTAGCTCTTCCCTGTTTGCGCCATCACCCCTGGAATGCTCTTTTGAGTTTGTGTCATCAAGGATAATAAGAACATTTTAAGAAAACAAGACATTTGAAAAGTATGCATTGCATTCATTCTGGTGAATATCTCCTTAAAATACGACACATTTAAGCAGACACATTGGTTGACCGGCAACCTTTTTTTTGGTTGTCATCACTTCTGGTATGTATCTAGGTCTTAATGTAACTTACAGTCGGTGATGGGACAGGGTGCAGGATGTTTGAATCAAATGTAATTTCCATTGCCAAGAAGCCAAAATGAAAGACAAAACACACCGTCCTCTTTTATTCAATTGTTTGCCAATTGTCATTAACAAAGTGTAATCTAATTCAGCATTTAAAGTTGTTTAAGAATATATAAATATTTCCATTATTGTCTAATGAGTCAGTAGAATGTCTGTGGAAAACAAATGGAAGAGGTTTGCCAATGTATTTTATATACTGCACTTGGATTTCGGCAGTTTGATTGGGACACCTTTGCCTGGTCAGCGATAGCAGTACTACCCATCCCTTCTCTCTTTTTTTAAAAAGAACGATTGTAGATCTTGTTGAACAGATCTTTCAGAGCCACGGTTGACATCTTCAAATCTACCACATTGGACCGTGTGCTAGCAATGGCCTTAACTGGTTCTTATTCACAATTTGTTACTTGCGCAATATTTCTTTTCAATTTGTACAGAGTTAGTTAAAATATTCTATTAAAGTTGTGCGACATGGAAATGGATTTTTGTGTCCTTCGTGTGTGTGTGTGTGTGTGTGCTCACCATTTATTGCTTTAGCAGTAGTGTAGAGCACTTGTTCCCAAACTTCTTTTGACCCCTTGCAACCCCTCGTCACAGTCTCACTGCAGCTCTCTTGCTGATAGATTGTGTGCTCAGGTAAGTTTCCCCGGGTGAATGCACATGCTGTTGACAGCATAATGTGCACTGAATAACCACACTCAGTGACTTCACTATTAGGCGTCCGGTGATGGCTTGCAAATTATTAGCAGGAGTTTAGAACAAAGCATGCACTCACAGCCTCAACGTGCTGGGCTTAGAGCGCAGGCACCGACCCTCCTCTTCCTTAAACACCGCGGTGACGTAG
Organism: Leptoclinus maculatus; assembly: GCA_032191485.1. Lineage (NCBI taxonomy): Eukaryota > Metazoa > Chordata > Actinopteri > Perciformes > Stichaeidae > Leptoclinus > Leptoclinus maculatus. The sequence goes on from JAVDOI010000007.1 coordinate 11,460,986, forward strand.
CAGAGTTGTCGTATCCAGGCCGGAGGAATTTGCTTACGGTCTGCCCAGCATCAGGCCAAGACAACCAGAATGTCTGGCATTCTGTCTTGCAGATAGAGAAAGCATGCACGCTCCTCTGAGAGACCCTTGTAATGCATTGTGGGAGATAATGGCTGAGTGCTCTGAAGTTTCTGGAGGAGGATGGCGACACCGGGTCCAAGCAACCCAAGTTTTCCACCAAGTGCTGAAAGACCGGTGCTTTCTTATCCCGTCACCTCGTCCAGCAACACTTACAGCTGTGGTTATGTTTCAATCTTCATGGGAACAGTGTGAGAAAACAAGTTCATGATGAGGACTAGGTCACTGTCAACACAAAGTCCGTAATGTTTTTTTGATGATAAAATGTATGAGTGGTTTTGATGTTTCGGAGGGAATGAACGGGCAGCAGTGAGTCCTGATCCTTCAGTCCCCCACAGCAGACAAACCACAAACTGAAATCTCTCCTGTCTCTTTCTGTAATTTTGGGGGTTTTGCTTCACTGACTTGTGAACAAGACACCATTCATACTAAGGCTGCTGTGTGGGGGTTGAGAATTGCCTCACTGTAACAAGGAGTCCAATTGTGTCAGAAAGACTCATTTCTGTGCTTTCTGACACACGGCCAGGGAAATGGAACTGCACAGTGGACTCTGCTTACAGTTTCCAATGAAAATTGATGCCTACGGTGTCAAAAGAGTTTGCTATGTATACCTTCAGAATACCAACGTAATGTTGGAGACAAGTACAGCAGTTAACCGTTAATATACTTGTGAAATGACATACTGGAAATTTAAAGAAAGTAAGGGAGTCAGCAGCAGGCTGTTCATAAGACAAATGTCAAGTCAACTCATTCGGTCCTGTCGAAAGACGGAGAATGAAGTCGCCATGGAAACTGCTGTCTGTGGCCTGTGTGAACCAAGAACTTTTGTTTCATGTCATTTCAAGCCAAACCATGATGTTTCTAATAAACCTAACCAAGTACTTCTGTACGAAGTAGTCTTTTTTTTGTTTTATTTCAATTTACAACAAACCACGGTCGCAATCCGGGAGAATTTATTTCGCCCCTTGAAACATAATTGAAAGTTCAGTTTAGATGGAACTAAACTGCACTTTTTTGTGCAGAAGATGGGGTTGAAAAAAAAAGAGAAACTACAGTTAGGCTGTATCTTCTGCGCTCTCTTTGATATCCTCTGAACACCACTCCTCGGATGTTGGATGTTTTGTCAAGTGTGCATGGATGGATGCACAGAGAAGATGTATCAACAACACATACAGAAGAAAGCAGTTTGGTGGACTCAAAGGGAGATGATCACTGAGCTTTGCACATGACCAGAGCAGTAGAACAAAGGAAGTATTCAGACTGCTAGCATTATCCCTAAATGAAGCGCTCTGCCCTCATCTCATCCTCATCCAGCAGAAGTGTTTGGTTGCAGTCTTCTTCCCGACCTGCCTCCCAGCTGCAGCTGCACCCACTGTCCCACTCTTGGCTCCAAGGTGCTTTTGGCAGAGCCTGTACGTGTATGCGAACGAGCTTGTCTGTGTGGGGTCTTTTGTATCGTCCCGCTCCCGGTCGGAAGTGGTGTGAGCCAGATTGAGTTCCAGAGAAAGAAGGGAATAGAGAGGTGCTTTATGCTGCTGACGCCGGGTTGGTGTTCAGAACTGAATGAATTGAGCTAAAGAGCCCATTACATCTGAGATCTGATAACGTTTCTGATGGCATTGGCACAAGAACTCACAGCGTTGCACACATTTTGATCATTCTTTCTGGTTATCAGCTGATGGAAGATATTTTCTCCTGACTTTTTTTTTCGGCCACTCTATAGTGTGGCTCAATGGACAACAATGTCGGTCGGTCGGTCCACCACTCTGGTCCAGATTGAAGTATCTCAATAGGTAATGGATACATTTGTACAGACATTCATGGTGCCCAGAGGATGAATCCCAATGATGAGGTGACCCACACACTGCAGAGGCCTCATGGGAAACTTAAGGAAAGCCACTGTCCTTAGGGTGCACAATCTCGTCCAGGAGTGAAACCAAACAAGGATGTGACTAACACTTCACCGTGGGTTTCACAATCTCTTCTCCGTCGTCTCAAGATACAACTCTTTCAAATCCCTCCAATCCTCTTCTTCTGCACCGTTTAAATGTTGTATGTGGGCGTCAGGTGATGGAAATATGGAGGGATTTTGACAGCTGTTGGCCGAAGCACAATCGAATCCTTTTTATTTATTTATTTTTTGACTCATTTCAGGCTGGAGCATGTTTGACTGTGATGCCTTTGGACAAGCGTATGGCAATATGGAGAGAATGTGTAAACTCTTTTTAGAGGAGAAGTGGGAGTGGAACCAAACCTGACTTGACCTCTGTGTCACTGTTTCTCTCAAACACTAGAAGGAGCTGTGGGAGAAGCAAAATCATGTCCTTGAAAAGTCAACCAATGTATGAGAGTTATCACAAAGCTCTCCACAATCTGATTCATTAAAGTGACTTCAACCACAACTACTTTGTTCTTTTATATATGTACAGTATGTGTGTGCTTAACATGAAGAGCTATAAACAATGGCAATATAACCCTGATAATCTTATTTGCTTTACTGCATTATCACCAGTTACCTTTCTGCCTGGTATGTGTGGGAAAGCAAGCTTCACACCCAATCGCAGCATAGCGACAGGGCAGCACACCTCTGTCTGGATTTCTGAATGGAACAATGAATGAACAGGGAACTAGGTGTGGCATGTTTAACCTGAATCACGCCCCTCCATTTCTGAGCACAGATAAAGTCAGACCTGAACTGCATTACAGAGGCAAGGCTGGTTTGAATATATGTAAACTCTGCATGCTGTGCCATGATCTGCATGAATGTTTTTCTGTAATCATAGATATTTTTATTCTTGGCACCCCGGTAATATTGCATCACATATTTCTGGTTAAAATTCCTGGGAGTAATTCAAGGTAATCATTGAATGAACCTGGTGACTTGGTGATTTTGATTGATGACCTCCAGTCAAAGTCAGACTTGTTGAATCACGGCTGCATGAATGAGCAAACATTAATTCATCATCTCTTCACTGTCCCTCTTGGCTTTATGTGCTATGTGATATGATTATCTGACAATGAGCCATTGTCTTAGTGTTCTACTTCAAGTTCACTTTGTTTCTGCAAACATTGTGGATAAACTGTTGTTACAACAAACCTTTTAACTGTGGAGCAGGACAGCACGGGCCTAAAAGAGGTTAAACCATCAAGCCTAAAAGTACAGTCCATGGCCCTGCTCTGACCACAGCTTAGTTTTAGTTCAATGGAAAGACTCTAGGTTTATCATATAAGCTGCAGTGAAGCTATGCAGACAGCAGAGTGAACGTTACATTCCTGGCAGGGAGAAGGATTGCAGACCTGCATACCTGCCATTCTTCGCAGAGTCAAATTGGCAAGTATGAGGTGCTGGACTCCTGGAGCACATCTCATAACTCTCACCGGCGTGTCTTCATGTGGCTCATGCGTGTCATGCGCGTTTGTTAAGGAAGTGGACCGACTGCATGGTTTACACACCTTTTGTGATGAAGTATGTGTTAATCACCGTGGGACACAACAATTAAGAGCGTTTAATATGCAATGACATTCATAAGATTGTCTCCTCAGCAGAACAGCATTCTGGGAACACATACCAAACTATTAAGGCCAGTGAAGGAATGTAACTGACTACATTTCCTGTGTAGGAAATAGAAACACAATGTGCTTCTATTTCATTACATTTTAAAGGTTCTCTTTTTAACATTCAGAGCATTGATATAGCAGTAAACAACTATTTGCTATGTAAAGATATAGTGCAGTAATGTCTACCTGAGCAGAGAATGAAGTGGCTCTTCCTCTGTGTGTGTTGTTATCCGAGCTTCTCTGTGCTCTGTTGACATAGCCAGGCCGGCTGTGCAGCAGGTCATGTATGTGCATGTACGAGTGCCCCAGTGGCCAGCACATGGCCGCCACTCTGCACTGCTCTCTTACGGCGGTTATATCTGATAACGTTGTCCCGAAGTGTAGCACCCACCCTCTGGTTCCTTCTTAGCTTGTTAGCTGTTAGCTTGTTAGCCTCTTAGCTTGTTAGCTGTTAGCGCTGTCAGCCCTTTTGCCGTTGTTTGCACTGTTAGCACTGTTAGCACCGTTAGCTGCAACCGCTGGCTCAGCCATTGCAATGCTGAGAGCTGTTGAGAGGCAATACAATCGCCTTAAGTATTTTTGAGGAGACATATTTCTTTACATTTACCTGACAGCTGTAGTTATTCATTTAGAGATCAAACTACACACAAGTAAATAAAGGAGTTCATCTTCTCTCAACCAACTACAATATTAAAATGCTACTTATGTCAATGCAACAATAATTAATACTCTGACAGCGGGCATTCTGCTTTTGATACTAATCTTTTCAATGCAGGACGTCTAATTGTAATTGAGTATTCATACATTCTTCTATTGCTACTTTGATTTAAGTTAAAGGATATTTAATAGTTCTTCCATCCCTACATTCGTCTCTGGCTGTAACAAAAGGTGATTTGAGCCCATTGGCAATCTTTGACTACCATCATACTGTCCAGTTCCTCATCAGATAGACAGTTTTTTTTTATTGTTCTCCAACGGTTCCTCTTCAAGAATTGTGTTTAACTGAGAGCTGCCTTCATCAGCCATTTGTTCTTTTTCCCACGCTGCTGAATGCCAGTGTGGCCACACACACACACACACAGGGCTTATCAGAACAATGCCTCAAATAGCTCCGGAGTCTCATCACAAGGGCATGTCACCAAAGAGCAGAAGAGGATGCGTGTGTGTGTGCATGTGTGTGCGCGCGTGTGTGTGTGTGTGTGTGTGTGTGTGTGCGTGTGTGTGTGTGTGTGTGTGTGTGTGTGTGTGTGTGTGTGTGTGTGTGTGTGTGTGTGTGTGTGTGTGTGTGTGTGTGTGTGTGTGTGTGTGTGTGTGTGTGTGTGAGAGTGTGAGAGAGAGACAGGCCGAAGTCATAAACGTGTCACAGTATGCAGCTGTTACCTGCGAGCTCTGCTGTACTTGTCAGCGGCTCATCACAGCCAGCTCATCCATACTGCTCCCCATTGTTAAGCTGACTATGTATAGTCCACTGTCTGAGGGAGGCTTCATGATGTACATAAACATAAAGTGCATGCAAACACAAAATGCAATGTTCATTTAATTGTGTAGAGATAATGGTTGTGCAAAACCCAGTTCAGGATAATGTCCATTTCCAAAATACTTTCTGAGGTCTTATTTATCATGTATAAAACTACATGCAGTATAATCAATAACTACCAAACTCTCGAGAATATTCTCTTGTTTTTTTACAAGCCTCCGAAATCAATAATTATTTTTGAATTTTAACGGAAAGCATATTGAAAGAAGTTGTATTTAACATTCTGAACATCATAGCAGCAGCCAACAATTTGCTGTGTAAAGATATAGTGGAGTAATGTCTACCTGAGCAGAGAATCTAGTCGTTCTCCCTCCGTGTGTGTTGTTATCAGAGCTTCTTCTTGCTTTGTATATATTGGTTTTTCTGGTGGTTTTGGTTCAATTGCAGGTTTAGATTAACTTGTGTAGCCCCCTAATCCTACAAAGCACCTCAAATAACATATCCAAAATAAATCAAGTATAGTTTCTCAACCATAAGGCTTATATGCATATTTCTGGTCTCCTTTGACAGGTAAGAAGGAAGGAAGTAAGGAATACAAATACATTGTAAGTTAACCTATTTCTATTACCGTTCCAGAGTAAATGGAGATTTACTGAAGGAAAAACAAGATTTGAATCCTGCACTACTCTTCACTACAACTGTGAGCGTATATTTGATGAAAATACACTAAAATACACCATTTAGGATACAATGTATAAAGACATACTCAGGCGGTCTCCATGTATGTTTACTGGTTACTGTTTACTGGGAGTTTTACCTCAAAACATTATTTATTTCCAATAAATCAATCAATCAATATTCATATATGACTGAAGAGCTCCATGCTGTACAGGCATATCTTCTATAAATAGACCATCTTTCATCGCAACTTTTTGTAACTTTACCACAAGGGTGGATTCGGTGCTGGGTCCGTCGGGCTCAAGGATCTCAAAAATGAGGGAAAAAAATGTATTTAAATTTGACAATAAATATTAATAAATTAAATCCTTAAAAATATACACACTGTTCAAATGTATAGAGACTTGTTCTCAGTGCCTGTAACAACGTATATTCATTCATCAGAGCTCTTCAGTCATGTTTTGTGTAACCCATGTGTAATTTATATTAAAAGTTGTATTAATAGAAATAGATTAACCTCAAACACATAGGCTGCTGATTTATTTTCATCCTAAACAAGTCATTTCCTGCACGGTTTAAGCAGTTGACTTCTTTTGTGTTTTAGGTGTTTTGTGTGACTCACAGTAAACACTCAGCAGCTTCATGCCCCGACATGACTTCCAAACTTTTGGCTCTTCTGGTCCTTCCACCTGCTGTCTTGTCACACCCATGTGCTCGTGGCTACAAAACTCCATCAGACTGAAGTAAACAAGATTAAAAGAAAGACAGACATGAAGTTGTTTTGTTACCCCTGTGCTATGTAACTCACATTGTATCTGTTCATTTTATAATCAAAACCCTCCTCACTTGTTGCAGAAGACACATTATCATACTTCCTGTCTGTGTGCGTCTTTGGGGGTTTTGTTTTGTCTATACGGAGACAGTGAGAACCGGAGGGCACTGATTTCACAACACACCTCCTGAGATCCATGACTTAATCTGACTCCCTCCAGAAAGAGTTGTACTTTCTCACAAGCTGGAAAAACAAGAAGAAACAGTGACACATTGGTGTTTTGTTGCTGTTGGAGTTGTGCAAATGGCTTATTTGAGGAATTTGATGTTGGCCAAAACACTTTGTTTAAAGACAGCTGAGGGTGTACTGACTGAATAGGGATCTTATTAGTTTAGTTGTCCAATTTCTACATTTTCTTTTTTCTCTATCTTTTTAGAAACACGTGCAAACACCACTGCTGCATATATCTCCAACCCTCTTCACAGGGAAAATAAATCATGATCTGATTATATAGACACAACATAGTCATCCACATGTGCACACACTCTGTCTCACCCACACCTGGCTCTCCTTTGGCAAGCAAACTCCTCCAAAGTAAGGCGCTCCACCACACACTGAGTCACTGCCTGGGCATGTCTGCGAGTCTCCACCACAACCAAAAAAAACTATATATGCACACATCACAGGATCTCTCTCTCTCTCACTCACTCTCACACACACACACACACACACACACACACACACACACACACACACACACACACACACACACACACACACACACACACACTGCCAGGCAACAAAGACAAAAGCCCCAAAAACAAACAGGGTGGTAAAGAGGCGGCGGTGCACCTCTTCACTCAACAGAAGCAGTCGTGCTGTTTGACTCAGTACACACATGGTTTCCTTTTCTTTGAGATCAGAGGGTTAAACTGGCTGCCACATCCCGCTCCAGTGTCAGCAATCACGCAGCTCGCCGTGCTGTTTAAAGTGATTCACCATTGTTACGCATTTGGTGCAGTCAAATGTCAGTATGGCCGTGGTGGTGTCGATGTGTCTCACCCGGGGTTCTCTCTAACTCATGTGGGCACAAAGCGGTTTGATTCCAATGGGGTCACCCGGATATTTGCATAATTACTGGAGAACTCTGGAGAAGTAGTGTGCGCGTGTGTGTTGAGAGCCTGAGCCCGCGATGACATTTCACTTCCGGAGGGGAACTGGAGGGGAGATGTTTCCAAAATGTCTGAGAGAGGAGACTGATAGTGAGGCAGCCTGCGTGGGTGCTTGATGCACGTTCGCCACTGTACAGTGTGAACTATCTGAATTGGGCACATGGGGTCAAGGACGTAATGTGTGTTGTCGTTTTTTTTTTTTATCAATCCTATTGACACGAGCATCTATACCCTAAACAAGACTTGGCATCTGTAGCGTTGATACTTTGGAGCTTTATCCCTCTGGGCTTCAGACAGCGGCACAGTGGCACATGTCATCTCAGGTTGCATCAAAATCATGTGCTAAACCCCTTTTCTTCCTTATTTCGTTCTTTAAACACACTGTAAAACATACAGAAATTTAGTGGAATCAACTTATTCTTTGTCATTAATGCAAATATAGACATTTTATTAATTGAAAGTTTATTCAACTTAACATTTTGGATTTTACATCAGACATTGAGTTCACCTGATCTTTAGACTGGAAATGATGAGTTGAGATATAGTTCAGTTAACTCAATAAATGACGTTTTTAATAAAACACGATCAGCATTAGCAGACTTCCTATCATCCATTGTTTGAGAGTTCAAACTATCCAAAGACATGATGGATTATGTTTGTACATGTTTATTCTCGTAGAAGCCTTGTTTTCATAATAATAATTGTAAAAATAGGCGAATCACACTGAAGTTTAGGAAATGTGTAATCTCTGTGCTTTCTAAACCTTGAACCCATCCTCTTTTTGTAGCTGCTTACACACAGTATGATAAATCCTCGGCTCACTGAATTACAACCGTGCAGCTCCTGGACTGTTTGGGTGCATTTCAGCAGCTTGAGATCCACAGACAGGAATAGCAGAGTTTATGTAAAATACCACTGAGGTGAAACAAGTTTCGTCTGAAGTATTACCTTTTAAAAGAATAACAGAGCAGGGTGGCACAACAACTACCTGGCACAGTGAAGGATTACCAGGCTGTCATGGAACAAGTCTGGATCATAAACTTTAACAGGGAATTCAAAAGTTCCTCTGAAATATATGTTGATATTAAAGGTTTACAGGGCCAGACTGGTTTTATGCATGTGTTCAGCTCACTCTGGGCACATCTGGTAATTAACCATATTAGACTGAATCATTCACTGCAGAGTGGGCAAATATTTGGACTTATCTTAGCAGTAGGATGTGGATTAGTAATAATTAACATGTTGGAGGTGTAATTAGGTCCACGTTAGGACTTCCTCTGCCCCTCTGCCCCTCTGCCCCCCCCCTCCCTGCACCACAGCTTCCGCCCACACACACAGCCTTGAATTACTCCACTGGCAACTGTTGCATTCCCAAGTCATCTGACGTCAAGTGGGAAGGGCTCAGACCAGAGTAGGCTATAAAAGTCCTCTGCTACCTTAGTTCATTCATAACGACACTCTGGATTACCAAAGCCTTTGTAGAGAAGCTCCTTCCTCGGGCTCCTCCTCGGACGATACAGAAGGGGTTCACAAACCTGCCCGACATAAACAATGAAAATGTCAGCGGCGGAGATCAGCCAGATCCTCAAGGAGGGAGAGCTAGAGAAGAGGAGCGACAACCTGCTCCAGTTCTGGAAGAGGAAGACGTGCGTCCTGACCACGGACAGCCTCAACATTTACGCCGACACGCAGAAGCGCACCAGGGGCAAGGAGCTCAAGCTCCAGTCCATCAAGAAGGTGGACTGCGTGGAGCGCACCGGCAAGTTCGTCTATTTCACCATCGTTACCACAGACAATAAAGAGATTGATTTCCGGTGCTCTGGAGAGGAGAACTGCTGGAACGCGGTGATCACCATGGCTCTAATCGATTATCAGAATAGAAAGGCCATCCAGGACTTTAAAACGCGGCAGGACAATGAGAGTGCGTCACCCGGACAGCAAGAGAGGCGCATGGCGAGGGCGCCCTGAGCCGCTGTGGGACTCTAGCAGTTAACCACTCCTAATATGGTGAGGGACACCCCATCACATGTTGCTGACATTATGTATGAATAAGAATACACATTAGCAATAGCTGAACGCAGAAACTAATGATGTTTTTTTCAATGTCTTTATAGTGTCAAAGTGGACCATACATATATAATAAGCGGACCAAAAGGAAGACGAGGCCATCCGGTCCAGAGATGAAGGATTGTTCGGGACTGAGCTCTCGGAGAGCGGGGACAACTGATCTCAACCGACACACGGAGAGATTTTCAGAAGCTCCACACACGGGACTGAACTCTTGAATTGTCAAAACTATTTCAAGTTTGCTCTCCTGGGAGGAATGACTCCTAAAACCATGATGTTAATTTATTTGTTTCCAGGATATGTTGTTACTGGTAAACAGCTTGTGTTGTTTAAATTATTTACTATTTCTATATTGTGTTGAGTGTGTATTTATTTGAATAAAAAATCGTACATTTTTGACATAACTTGGCCCTCTCCTCTACTTTTGTTGTTCATGTCTCAACTAGAACCTTGTCTACTTGGTGTCAATGTCTGTTGGTATCTTATTACAGCCATATGGAGTCAGTAACAGTATATTTGACACGGGGGAACGCTTTTCACCAACAGCATTTCTTAGCAAATGCCAGACATGCAACAGTAAAAAGGGAGTGGAGGACAGGAAAGTCCCTTTCCTTTCTGCTGTCAGGTGGAATGTGACTCTTTATTGTTAAGTGGAAGGTTTCAGGCTTGAGTCATAACTGATAAGCAGATTTAGTCAGCAGCACGGGACACTTAAAAGACTAAGTGGTGCCTTTGAACACACCTCAACTGCTTCCGAGGTGTGGTAGGTTTATAGGTCGCCATTGTTCCATTTAAAAAGTGGTTACTTCATGTGTTCTGTTGGTGGTGTTTTGGACTACGAGCTTCACAAAAGCTGAACTTGGTTTTAGTCGATATTCAGATGACTCCTCTTCAACCTCCTTATCAGGTGCCTTCTGTTCCTTAAAAGGAAGCGAAAACACACAGGAAGTCCACTTTACTGCCCTGTCATCATGACATAAAGGCTGTTTCAATGGCTATAATGTGACACCAGGTACACACCTATTTAATTATAATTGCTCAACCCAGTGAGCACGGTGTTAGTCATATTCAGAAAACCTTGCAAGGGCTACAAAAGAGAGATAATAAAATTGAAGTGAAAGAATAAGTCATTCTAAATTAGCTGTTATTTAGTAATTATTGGCTGTATTGTAGCCATCTAAAAAGTATATGTTAGATTAGACACCAACAATAAACTTTAAACTCTGGGGTTGGTTGTGACATGTAACAAGAGTTACAAGATGACTCACAGGTGCACATACAATAAAATACAAATATTTTCTGTGAATGGGAATAAAGAACTCAGCTGTTCTGATACTGTGGTGGATTTTGATCCACAGTGTTTGAGCTAAAACACTAGCACTGTGTATCCTGAACACTGTGTGGACATAAAAAAAAAGACGTGTCCTCTTCGGCCTGAGCCCCCCTACAAATAAATACCTCCGGTCATGGATCTTGTGGAGTGGAAGTGTGTTACGACCACAAATGCCCAGAGGTCAAAGGTGACAGAAAGCTGAATCTCTGGCCTGCCGTAATGAAGTGTATAGTGGAGTCACACTCCTCCCATCCCATCCCAACCGTGTGTGCAGCTTTGAAGTAGGATCACACTACAATGAACGCATCAAAGGGTTAGACTGATCTGAGGAGTATTACCCGAGCGGACGGGCCTCCTTTCTAAAAATACTGTGTCACAAATTGGCACCACATTAATGTCACACACACACACACACACACACACACACACACACACACACACACACACACACACACACACACACACACACACACACACACACGCACACACACACACACACACACACACACACACACACGCACACACACACACACACACACACACACACATGGTCCCTGAGCCAAGGGCCACACTTTTTTTGTTACCAGGGCATGATATTATTTTCTACACAATTTGACACAGGAATTGCTTCTTGTTTAAGCATTTAACGTGACTCTAAGCAGTGTTTTCAGAAGATGTCACAATCCACTGTACATCTGATAGTGCTCTTTACCTCCTCGCTCGTCTGGACGCACACACACCGTGTCTTCCTCTCTGATCTCAGGCTACATAAACATCCTCTGACGCAGCACTAGTCGCATTCAGGCCGTACTTGTAGCCTTGGCGTCATCACTCCATACAGGCCGTCGTTATGTGGACAGATCATGGCTGCGCAACAGTGAATGCATTGTTACATTCTTGAGGAAAAGAGACATGCAATAAGTAGAGGATGTGAGAAAAGTGTGTGCAGGGCGATGAAATGTATACACATCTTCAGTTAATCTTCAGTTTTTAAACCGAGCGGGACAGAATGTCTAATTCGGAGGCGTTTATCGTAAACATGAGCTGTAGTGAGGACAAGCTGAGGCAGTGCGTATGGTGTAACAGCTGAGCACGGTGTTGTGAGGTGAAGGTCGGTGGCCAGGGTAGCACCAGAAGAAACTTGTCTCACTCCCACACAAGCAGTAATAACTCTACAATATGTCAAGGCACTAATCTATTGATATGCAGATAAGAATCTTTTATATTGTCCTCTTCATGGAGTAGTTTGCCTCGACATGAAAAAATGACTCAGTCCACCAGAGCGTTGCCAGGACGGAAAATGCTTTAATGCTTATTGTGGAGCAAATTTAGAAAAAGTCTTGTTTTATCTTGTAATGTAAACTATTGTTTTTCTTCTCATGCAGGGCCCTAAGAACAACTGAGGATACTGGTTATATCCTCAGTTTTGTGTCTGAGAATTTGGGAGTTTGGGTGTAGTGTACATTCAACAGTTACACACAAATTCTCACTGTTAGCAACTAACAGTGCAAACAGCGCTAACAATGGCAAAAGTGCTGACAGAGCTAGAGGTGTTTACCTGATGGGCAACCAGAGGAAGGGTGCTATGCTTCTGTGACAATGCTGTCGGCTGGGAGGGTGTTATCAGCTGTAACCGCCATATGAGAGCAGCGCGGCGCGGCGCGGCGCGGCGCGGCGCAGAGCGGCGGCCATGAGCTTGCCAGTGGGGCACGATCACATGCACTAACCTTGTGTGACGTTACAGCTCATTAAGAGCATGTCTGGATGTTTCAAACAGCCTATAGCACGCCAGGGTAGCACCAGCTGATGACGTGTGTGCACCACTTCACTTCACAGCGTAATTTACGGGATCGCTTAGGTATGCGTCATGGCTCAGTCCACCTCCTCACGCTTCATGAGAGTATCACTCTGCTTCCTGTAAGCCTGTGACATGTGGGAACTTCTATCTTTGTTTCACTTCAACCTGTTGTGTCATTTCCTCACTGGCTTTTCCGGTCAGAATCTAATCTGACGCCAGCAAGACACAACACTAGCGCTTTGTGTAAATACAAACCTCTAATAACCCAAACAGCAGAGGCCACCAGGGTATTAGGCAAGACCTCGGGAGATAGTCTGATTACTAACAGATCTGTGTCGGACATGATCTATTAATTGTGGAACTTACTGTTATTATATTCTGATGAGCTGAAACAGTACAGCTGTCTTAAAAAAGCTGGCAGCGCTGGAGCTGGTCTGTAGTCTTTTTTAGGAATGGGATTATCTCAGAGAAGTGCTATTCACGGCTCGTTTTACAGGAAAGAACCTCTTCAGGTATGTCCCCTTGTGACGCATGGCTCAGGTGAGTGCATACCTGAGCACATACCTGAGTAAATATAGAGACAGACATACACCCTTAGGCCATGGCGGAAACAATACAAAGTCATGATGTATATACCGGAAACATTTTCAGTCAAAATTGGGCCAAAAGAATGTATGCTTGATCAAAATCCAGCTCTCCGTGGTTCTCTGCTGTTTCCCACTCATCATTCCTCCATCCAAATAACGGCCATCATATTCCCTGATCTGGACAAATTTCCCCCGAATCTTATCCACAAGGGCGTCATTCTTCTAATCATCTGTAGCCATGACAACAGTGTTTGTTTTTAATTCAACATCCATTTCTGTCTGCTGAGTCACAGGGAAAGAACTCCTCATATCTGCCCACTCTGGGGTTGTGACAGTCACAAACCTGTATCCCACCTCTAATACACAGAAGCTAGGGCACAACTCTGAATGTATATCTAGTGTCACATAGACTGAACAACTTTCAAAACCTCTCGTCATCAGAGTTGTGACTCGTCATTTTCAGTTAGTGAGACACTCCCTTGATGCAACCTAATTGCTTTCTATGTCCAGACCACATCCACTACTAAGATAGAAATATAGAAAAAAAAGTCTGCAACATTAAGCAATCTCAACATATGTCAGAGTAAGGCGGTATTTCCCCAAATCGCTCTTTGACGGCCTGTTTTTCAATGAGAATCTTACCAATGTGGCCCCTCTCATATCTAAGACATGTGTGTGTATTTAATATGCACAACCTCACACACACATGCTGTATATATACACACAAAGTGTTGGCAGGGACTGCACCGCTGAGCGGGGATCATGTTGCTTTAGACCCAGCTGTCCGGAGAGAAGCCTCAGACAGAGAGGGGAGACGCTGTCAGGAATGTCTACAAGGCAGCGAGAGGGCGGACGGCTCCATGTGCGCTCTGTGGCCTGAGGAAGAAGTCAAAGATCAGATGGAGTAGGAGTCGCACTTTAGACTCGTAGTAAGAACACGACAGCTTTGACTTGGAGTTTAAAGTGAAGACATTCAAGTTTTGACCTTTTAAATTGATGACATGAAAATGTCATTTTAATGGACAGCATTCAGAGATCTGAATCACGTGTAGCTTAACTTGCAATTTCCTATACCTTAGTAGCATCTAGTCACATCATCCATAATGTTGGGATGGATGTAAATATGTAAGTGAGTAAGTATGTAAGTAAGAACATAAATAAATAGATGTATAACAATCTAAAGTCAACCAAAATATTTTCACAGACATTATGTGACACAATCCCAGATATACTGTATGCCTTCTCTGGCCGAATGTTCAGCACAGCCCAAAAACTGTCGCATCACAGACAAACTTGTCACACAAATTACAACCACACTCGGCCTGAAACCGGGAGATCTGGAACAATCAGGTCAGGGCAGAGAATCAAAGCTCTAATATGAATGAAGGAAGTAGTCTAGAGACAATATTCTCAAAAACCTGGACAAATAAGATCAAAACTATCCCTGTGGCTGGAATCCACTGGATACATATCCTGTGGATCACAGAGGATGATGGGACTGGGAGCAGTGGAGCAGACTATGCTGGGGTGCTGGAGTCTGGAGTCTGATCACAGTCTACTGTAACTGGGCTCCTGAGGGGGGGTTTAGTTACCAGCACCTGCCCGAGTGGGAGTGTGAAGAAATGAACAGATTACAATAACATTACATTTCCCAGCCTGGAAGTCTAATGAAAGACATTTTTCAGAACTTGGATATTCCTCAACATTTTTTTCTGTTTTGGTTATCTCTGCAGACTGTGTGTGTGTGTGTGTGTGTGTGTGTGTGTGTGTGTGTGTGTGTGTGTGTGTGTGTGTGTGTGTGTGTGTGTGTGTGTGTGTGTGTGTGTGTGTGTGTGTGTGTGTGTGTGTGTGTGTGTGTGTGTGTGTGTGTGTGTGTGTGCGTGCGTGTGTGTGTGTGTGTGTGTGCAAAGTTTCATCTCAGTGCAGTACAACATCTGGAGAAAAGTTGAACCCATATTCCATGTTAATTCTATATAGTACAACTGAGATACATATGTTTTACACATGCTGATGTCACCTGAAGTGATGTGCTTTACATTTCTGGGAGCAGCAGTTTTTAGGGAATAAACAGAACAAACAAGAAATACAGAGGAAAAACACAGGAAATTCCTCGGCAAAGCACTGGTTACACTGTGTGGCAGCCATGTGATTTCTTCAAGGTGCCACTTAATAGCTCCACAGCAGCTGAATGTCTGTCACTCACACGAATTACAGTAAGTTACATCAGATTGTCGATGCAGCAAATAAGGCAGGAACATGTTGAATTTCGTCTGACGTGAAACCGAAGGTGAAACGAATGGCTGTAATAACCTGTAATGATGGCCCCGGGTCCAGAGCCTTTATCAGGGCGAGAGGAAATGAGTTCACCGTAGATATTACACAAGAGGAAAGCGGGTGAAATACAAAGGAAGATAAATGAGCACATAAAAGGAGGGAGGGAAAATTCCAGAGCAAAGCATATTGCAAGAAACAGAAGAAGAGTTTGCTTAAGAAAATAAATGGATGCAGGAATTCCCCCGAGACACACCAAGGCCAACAATATACCAGGTGCTATCTAATCAACTGGTAATGCAGCAGGGATACTGCGCCCTGAACAAACAGACTGCTAAATGATATTCAATCTGTCTTTCACTCTGTCTTTACTTATAGGAAATGGTTCGGAAAGTTTTTTCTTTTTGTGTACGAAACAGTAAGGATTAAAGGTGCACTAAATCACTTTTTACTTTGGAAGAAACCACAAACGTCAATTACTTAATTGTCAATCGATGGTTTAATTTCTCCTAGCCAGAATATTCTGTCAATATTACATAATTATATGGTATTTTTTTGTTATATAATTTAAGTGAAAACAATCAAAAAGAAGCTAAAAAATAGCTCCTTATCACATACATAGTTTTGTGGGAAATATTTGGAAAACGTTATATTCTACTTGATATTAAGTGTACAACAGGGACATTAAGGCGGAGGAAGCTGGAAAGTCCCTTTATAAGATAACAGGTCCTCAGACAATGCATTCTTCCAGATCCTCTGTATTGCCGGAGCTGCGTGGCTCCAGCTCCCTGATCACTTCAGCAGTGTGGTATTGACCCAACAGCAAATGTCTCCATCAATCATAGCAGGACACAGCAGGGCTGCATTGTTCAAAGACTCAGCAGAGGGTGCTTAATCACTGTTGATCTGGGTGTGGGCTTGTGTTTCCGATTCTGCATACCTTCGCTGAGGTGCTGTGATCTCTCTGCAGCCACCCAGGAGCTGTGTGGGTTGATCTATGAACGGACGGATGACTGGACGGCTGGGTGAAGGGCAGGGAGCTCGGAAACAAAGGAAACAGAGGAATACACAACAATGCAGAGTTTCATTTGTGTTCCTCTCAATTCTTTTCTTCTTACTGAAGGAAAACTTAAATTTATTACGACTTTGGTTGTATTTTCATTGCTCTTGCCATCAGGTTCATCAGTTATGATAATACTGCACCCATGGAAGTAAATGCAATTGCCTATGTACATCCAGCAGATACAGAACACCATCAGCATTCATTCACAAATGTAGTTCTTATATTCACTCTCCTTTTTTAGCTGTTTTCTCTTCCAGCTCCTGAACAACATTTCTGTCTCTATAGCTGCTAAATGCTCCATTATGTTCACCAGCTATGTGCTAACTTTTCTATGTGTTCTGTAGCAGGTAGTGAACAAAAGATTTATCATTATTTCTTTCTTCTTTGTTATCTTGTTGTTCCTGAAAACAGCTGTGGTTAAATAAAGGGCACTGCTGAGAGCTGTGACAGTGAACCATAACAGTAAAGTTATGTTGCGGGCTGTGAATCCAAAACAATGAGCTGAAAAATGGCAAGATGGTAACAGCTGAGTCAGGCGATAATCATCTGTGGGTCCATCACTGTGAGCCGCCACTTTCACATTACATTTCAACCATTCTCGATATAAATATTGATTAGAGCAAGTATAAATACTTATTTGACTATTAACTTGTCCAGTGTTAGCAATGTAGCCAAGTGTCTAGTTAGTATGTCAGCAGACTGTTGGTGTTGATTATTAGTTAACGTTTAAAATGAACAAGTTTTGATTCTAAAATCCAGCTGACAATCAGTACTGAAATTGGATAGTCCAAATAAAGGAAATAAATGAAGCTATTGCTTTGTGGTTGAGTTAGCTGAACATCTTTTATAGGTCTTTCTCACAGCAGACATTGGTGGGTGTCATTAGCAGGAAAGGCACAGGTGGAACTGATTACCTTTATGATGGCTTATGAGGCCGCATGTTCAATACCAGGGACCTTTGAACTGAGCAGACCCATCATTTATGTGTCATTAATTACACCTGTGCGTTTCATCTTATAACAAGTCAAAAACCTGGGACGAAGATGGAACTTTAAACAAAAACTTACAAGACTCACTAATACTCCTCAGACCTGCTCCTGCCCAAAGCTGAATTTATGCAACATTACAGCGCTGTAAGTGGCTGCTTTATAAACCCCCTATAGAAGAAGGAAGTGGGAAGACTAAAGCCTGAAATCAGAGGAAATCCTGTTTGTCATGGCTCAAGGGTCTTTCCCAAGGAGCAGGGGAACTCACAATGGACCTCTCAGTCCTCACGCTGCCCCGAGACTGAGCACAGTGGCAACCTTTTGCCAAATAGGCTACGGTTGTATTAGAGGTCAGCATTAATCAATTTAGACAGCACACTCAAAATGCAGCGCAAGCACTCTTCAGCAATGTAAACACAGGCATTTTACACAGACTACATCGGCATGGACCTGGTCAGTGGCAGACTCAGGCCATCTGAGGGGCGAAGAAATGTAAAAAGGGCACCTGCTGCATGCGGTGGGGTATCAGTACACAGAAAGTACTCCAGAGGGATGGAAGCCGCAGCAACCCTCCTCCCCAGAGTCCACCAAATCTGGGACCTCATCCATAAAAAACATCTTTAATCTTTAACCTTTTGAGCCCTAGTCGTCCTTACTGGCATCATGTATAAGTGTGATGCCAAAAGAAGCCAAATCTATAGCTCTCAATTGAGCAAAAAGATAAGAAAACTTTTTTCTTCAATCACAACATCTAAAACTGTCTTTAGTTTTTACCAAGGAGCAAGGAGCAATAACCATTTGCAAAACAGGTCTGAAGGCGCTGCAAGTCACAAAATGTGACTTCTCCCATGCAATGCACCTTTCTGTGTGTACGGCCTCACTGCCGCCTTTTGTTCTCCATCCTGTTTCACTGGAGTCTGAAAACTTGGGCACAGACTGTGAGCCAGGATTTTCACATTTCATTTCATATTCATTTCAAAATGTAATCTATTTAAGTATATTGGACACAACTTTCCCATGAATGCAGAGGCAAATTATTCTAATGTTTTGTGGATCAGTGTGCATTTGTAAATGTAATTCTGCTCTTTGAGCTCCAGACAGGAAGTCCAAATGATGTCATCTCCTATGGATGTCATCTTTAATGAACGCTCTGCACACAGACACCCAGCAGTATGTTAAAATCATACACACATCCTGGACCAATTGCTAAAACATGGGCGCAGATGTCTGGCTTTGTCCCCACGAGGTACGCAGATGTGTGTTCACACCAGTTAAAGGTGGGGGTTTGACCAGTGTGAGCTGTGGGAACAGCGGTTTGCGGTGTAGGTTTACGCAACCCCCAAGGAAGAAATGACTGCAGCAGGAGAGATGGAGGCAGAGATTATAGGATGTCAGGTTGGAACATTACATTTGAAAACTGAGATGTTTTCAGATGAAACTTGTTCCACATGCTGTTGAAACTGAGAAATATTAGATGAGCTAGTGCAGTGAATGTGCATGTATGCATACTTATAACAGTACGACATCTACACACACACACACACACACACACACACACACACACACACACACACACACACACACACACACACACACAC
The DNA here is from genome assembly GCA_032191485.1 of Leptoclinus maculatus. NCBI lineage: Eukaryota > Metazoa > Chordata > Actinopteri > Perciformes > Stichaeidae > Leptoclinus > Leptoclinus maculatus. The sequence goes on from JAVDOI010000007.1 coordinate 11,480,463, forward strand.
AGAAGTCTTTCACAGTGGTTCGGTCCACACAGTCCCTGTTGCACTGAAACAGAATCCCTTTTCTTCCGTCAACGGTCGTCAAGTGGGTGTACGCGCGGAGCTGTGTGTCGGCGATCTGTGCCAGAGGACAAGGGGCAGGGGCTGGGGCGAGGATGGAGATGTTTGGGGGGTGTAGAGGACATGGAGAGCGGGTGGATTGTTGGGTAATGAGTCACTGGAGCCTCCTTCAAAGCCTGCTCTCCAACCCCCAACGCCCCCTCCAACATTAGAGCAGGGAGGTCCGCTGGAATCTGGGCCTATGGACGGAAGAGCTGAGCGAGCAGGCCACAAACAGTGTGCATACACATGGATAACAGCACACACACATAAACACACTTCTTGTCTCTCTCACTAGGGTCAGACGATGTGGACCCTGCAACAAAAGGCTTCTACGGTAGAAAATCTGAATGTGTGTACTTGTGTCTGTAAGTGCAATGCAATTTTATTTCTTTCCAGAGTGAAACTGTGGTTTATATGTCTGTGTGTGTGAGTGTGTGTGTGTGTGTGTGTGTGTGTGTGTGTGTGTGTGTGTGTGTGTGTGTGTGTGGCTTGATATAGATTACATTTGTTTTGTAAACTCCCGAAGAAATTCTGGTTTATTAAGATATTTGGTGGTTTTGTCAGTGTCTGTAACTTCCTTATTGTAATGTCTCTTTCTCTGGAGTATGTTTGTTCAAAACAACAACAACAAACCGCTGGCAACAAACTTCCTTGTGTCACATCTTTATCTTAATGCCGCCGATGATCCCGGTAGCAAGTATGAGGCCTGTATAGGATTTCAAACACACACACACACACACACATGTACACACCAGCTGTGACCTCTTGTCACAGCTTTCACTCTCCTGTTTATTAGATCATGAGCACCTGTTTGACTGACGGATGTAAATGAGAAGAGAAGTGGCATGAAAGAATGATTCAGAGGGTTAGCAGAACATTCCCACTTCCCTGACCTAACTGACCAATGCTGAAAGGACAAAACAATGAGACACAGACAGGAAGTAGGAAGCAGAGATCAGTCAACAGTCGCTTTTAACGTATGTAAACACGATATACAGAGGGACAGGATCAAACACAAACATAATCTTATTATTATCTTAACTATTTTTAGATATCATATTTCATTCTATGGCTGCAGAATTGCACGCATGCCATATAGGTCAAACAACACTTCTCTTGTGACTCCACAGTTCATAAATGTTGCACTCTGTTTTTGTGTTTGACCAGACAGGACATGGTGGCCTATTTTTTCCAAGGAGAAGGTGAAGTGTTGATGGGGCGTGTAGTGATAAATTCCCTCTGAGCAAGTGTGTGTTTGTCTAGTTAAACTGTGGGATGGGCCAAGTGCTCCGGGACAAGACCAGACAGGAGCAGTCGCTTCACATGGAAACCACACAGGCGGGCGGCACCGCCGCCATGGCAAACAAATCAAAGTGTGACACTGCACAACCGGTAATAACTGTATTTGTGGGCTATGTAATTAATGGTTGATGGTGATTTTCTTAAATTAGAACTTAGAGACTGTTCATTATCACACCTCACTGTGAGAGATTTTTCACCACAGCTGTGGATGGAAATGTTTTTATCATGGGAGGTAAAGAAGGAAGAAGATCGTCTCCGAATCCTCCTCTGTCTGTGTTTTAACAGGTCACGTCTACCTGTCTGCACAAGAGGACCACCCCACATCACGTTCCTCGCAATTAGATCACACGCTGTTGGCGGTTGGCACAGCAACAGACGGGCAGGGAATTGCTGCAGCTTCTCCAACAAATCGGTACTCGCCTTTTAAAAGTTCTCCTTTTATAGGGATATAAATATTCACCCTTTGAAAAATCAAATGCCAAATTGAATGAGTTGATAGATGAAACAAAACAGTTTGAGTTTGGTTCAGACAGAGGAGATGGTCAGGCTCACTAACACTAATGAAATATACAACGTTAGGTTATCACACACTGAAAGTGTGTAGTGTAGAGTAGTGTAGTCACAAATCCCAAATTCACACTACATACATCATTGGATTAAATTACATAAAACTGAATGAGGTTAGAATGTAAATCTGAGGGCTTTAAGAGAAGATTAAAATCAAAGCAAAGCGACTTAAAAACATCAAAAATACTCATTGGGTGTTTTTAAACACTTTCTTTCACTTGGGTAAAATGATCTTGTTTTCTTACTAAGCTCTAAATCCAGTAGTGGAAGAAGTAGTCAGGATGATACGTAAAAGTGGCAATACCACACTTTAAAATCAAAATAGTGTATTAAAAGTAAAATTGAACTTGCGGTTACACAAGTAACACCAACATTGAGACTTCCATGTCTAACATTTTGACCCATCAAAATGGGAAAAGCTTTGAAAAACAGCAGTACATGGTCTCCTCTGCTATCAGTCGAAAGCTCCAGATCAAGTGGACCTTGAGTGGAACTGTCTTCAGATGTAAAGCCAATGATAAGAAGACCTAAAGTGCTCAGAATAATGGAAAGTTAGAACATCTACGGTTCCATGGCAATGGGGAGTTTAATTTGCTGATTAAGATCACGGGTTAGGGTCAAAAGTTTCGGAACATGGACCTTGACTGTTTTGTCAAAAGTGTAAAGTAAAGCACAAGTACATGTTAATTAAGCAGGCTATACTACTTCAGTTACTGAAGGCTATTTAGTTACTTTCCAATGTGAAAGTCAGAGGAAGAGTTATTGGAAGCCTAACCCTAAGCCTGCCAAGGATTTCAACTACATTTCAGGACTGTGACAATAAAGATGTCAGCAGTGATTTACTGGTTTACAAAGTGGAGTTAACTTAAAATGTATTTCCATTGTCGCACACATGAAATTTGACCTCTGGGTTCAACCCAGCCCAAGCATTTAGGATGCAGTGGGCTGTTGTAACTGGCCCAGGGAGCAATTTGGGGTTCAGTATCTCGCTCAAGGATACTTTGACATGTGAATTGGGGATCAAACCACCAACCTTGTGATTAAAACATGACCCGCTCTATCCCGAGGTACGGCCGGGACAGCATTTGGTCCTGTGCACAGATAAAGAAATAGACACATGACACACACTGCCTCAGGGTGCCAGACTCCCTCCCTCTGTTCTCCTCCCTCTCCCCTTCTCTCTGAAAGACAAGTCCAGACAAATCCTCTGTCTCTGCCTTCCTCTTGCATAAACTCGACAGGCCTGAGCTGCAACAAAGCAGAAATCCAGAACGCAAACATCCGACTTGACTCTTGCTGCTCATGAGCCAAAACAAGCAGGGCACACCTCGTTACAGCTGGCATCTCACTCGCTTACCTAGAAACAAACAAAGGGGGAGAGGGGCGGGAGGCCATGGCTCATAGAAGGAGAATAAAAGGATTATTTTTAAGTATGGCTTGGTGCCGAAGCTTAAACCCATGACAGCTACTCAAAATGATCTGAAGACACTTATGCCCATTATAGAAAACCATTTAATTTATTTTCAGACATCTTGATTACTTCTATTGCATAATATGATCAGTTTCAAACTGAAAAGAGAGAGAGAGAGAGAATATAGAGTTAGATGAAAATATGGATTCAGCTCCCATGTCTGCACGCTACATTTGAAGCTACAGCTATAGTAGCAGCAGGTTAGCTTAGCCTAGCATAAAGACTGGGAACAGAATCAGAAATGGTTCATACACGTACGTTACACATACAAGGAATATGGCTAAGTGATTGGTGCATAACAATAAACACAGTGCAATAGTATGAGTCGTAATTTAAAAATAGAAAATAATTTCCAATAAAATATGGTAAACAAACAAACAAATAAGAGTATGTTAAAACAAGTGTGTTATCCAGTGTATATTAATAGAGAAAAGTTGTGCAAGGGTGTGCAACTGTAAGCAATTGTCTTCGGGATGCAAGTGTCTGAGTCAGTGGGGGTCCCGGGCTTTATTGATGAGCCCAACTGCAGATGGGAAGAAACTGTTCTCGTGATGGACCTCAGCCTCCTGCCAGAGGAATAGGACTCGAAGAGTTGGTGTCCAGGATGAAAGGGGTCGGCTACAATCTTCAGGGTCCTGGAGGCCATCAAGTCGTGGAGGGACGGCAGATTGCAGCCAATCACTCTCTCATCAGAGCGAATGATACGCTGCAGCCTGCCCTTGTCCTTGGCAGTGGCTGCAACATACCAGACAGTGATGGAGGAGCAGAGGATGGACTCAATGATGGCAGTGTAGAAGTGCACCATCATTGTCTTTGGCAGGTTAAACTTCTTCAGTTGCCTCAGGAAGTACATCCTCTGCTGAGCCTTCTTTGTGATGGAGCTGGTGTTAAGCTCCCACTTGAGGTCCTGGAGCCCAGGAAGCGGAAGGACTCCACAGCGTCGACGGGGGAGTCACACAGGGTGATGGGGGCAGGTGGGGCTGCTTTTTGTGGAAATCCATAACCATCTCCACTGTCAAGTTGTTTAGTCCGCACCTGTATCCCCTCCAGAGATGAGTCCAATGAGGTTTGGTGTCATCTGTGAACATCAGGAGCTTGACGGACTGGTGACTGGAGGTGCAGCTGTTGGTGCAGGAGAAGAGCAGAGGGGAAAGAATGCAGCCTTGGGGGGAACCGCTGTGAAACAACTAGCCTGGCACTGTCCAAAGGTAACAACATCTGCCAACCAGCACCTTTAAAGCTAACTAATCAACACATCACATATCTTGTTTGTTCATCTGGTCAAAAACTGACACGTAAAAATATTAATCTGTGGCTTTTTGAGGGGTTATGTGCCGGTCTGGACTATAACATGACCAGGCCGAGTGTAGTCTGGATTGGTTCTACGGCACAAGGCAGGTAAAATACTGCTTAAGGATGATTGCTAAAGAGATCATTTCTTTATTTTATACAAAACTCATCCGTAACTCATGTTAATTAGTCTATTTTCCAAATATAAACCAGGCTAGACCTAAACCTCGGAAACAATACTATAGTATTGCCTATAATCACATAAATGTCATGACTTATTACGCTATAAACTATTAACACTTCTTTGGCCACGATTGTGATTATTGGGTGACAAGAAACATCAAAGTTTTAAAAAGACATACCTTTTGCTCTAACCACCACGGACATACAGTGTGTGTATTATTGTTTGCTCCAGATCAAAGCAGCTGTAGACATATGTAAACTGGGCGATACAGCTTTAACAGGCTGCGCACACTCCCACGGGTGGATCAGTTTTTGGCAGACTATTTGGCAAAGAAATAATCTGCTCATAATGTGCGTTTGTTACACTTTGGTTTTCGGTTTGAGCTTTAGAGGAGCTGGTAAGCCGACTTTGTTTCTTGTATTTGTGCTTAGCTAAGCTAATTATTGCTAAGCTAACCACGTGTTGGGCAAAAAAAAACAAGCAAACATTTCAAAAAAGGTAAAACTTAAATTTTCAGCGAGGAGAAATGATTTTCTCCGGGGCATTGGAGAAACATTTTAACTGACATTGGAGATGAGAAATGTTTGAAAAATGAATTTAGTCTGGCTGATGTCATATTCTTCCACTTCTATGTGACTCCGTGTTGTTTTAATGTTCCCCTCAGTGTGTTCATTGATACTGGCAGTGTGTGGGATGCTGTGTGTTAGCAGTATACACCCCTCGCTCTTCCAGTGCCAGGAGAAGTAAACAGACACCAACACGCTTGGAAACAGACAAAGAAGGATCCAGGGCAGGGAAACTGTTACAAACTCACTCACACAAATTGAAAGGAACCTCCTGTGATGGAGTGCTCCCTGCCTGGAAAATAAACACACGCACTCCCCTCTGGCCTAATTTGGACTGCTGTCCTTCCGTCAGCCTTACACATTCAATCGGACATCACAATGGCCCAGTGTGCACCCACTCAAAAATCCAGCTAACTGTAGAATAGAAACAAACCACGTGGGATGAGACTGCCCGTTGATATTTACCCTGCTACCAATCTGCCCACTCTGCTGCTTCAATAGAAAACAAAACATGTGACTATTATGAACTCATTCATTTGCTTTAATGGTGTCAATTTAACTTGTACGTAGCATTGCTGCAGGCTGTATTAATGTCATGTTGACCTTTGGTACAAAACAGGAGTGGCAGTTTCCCGCATAAATAAAAATAAAGGCATATCTGTTGTGTGTGACACGAGAGTGAAAAACACAATCTAGAGGGGGGGGGGGGGGTGTCCAATTGTGGTTTGGGTTCATTACAGTATTCGTCGTTGCGGACACACTTTTCTCATTATCAGCTGCGTTGTGTTGAAAGTTATAACATGTAGTTTCTTTGTCAGTTGATATCAGAAGAATAACATTTAATTTTCTGATTGTTTTAAAGCAGTTATGTTAAAGCACAAATAAACTCATCCACAACTCCTCACAGACCTGCAGGAAATCTGCCGGATTTTGAATGAATGCAGCCCAAGGTAAGTTTCATAAAGGTCACACAGCAGGGAGACTGACAGCCAGGAGACTTCATGTGCTTCACACAGAAGCACCGGAAAACACACGGTGATGTTATAACCCATCCTCCACCGCTTTGTACGGGACGCTTTAAAGTGCCACATACCTTGAGCCTCGGCGTTGTTTGACCTGGGAAATGAGAACAGGCTACTAACCCTGCTTATTGGCTGGGAGTTACAGGCCCACGTAGGGTTAAAATGACCCCAGAAGCAAAATAGTTTAGTATGTGATAAAAGTCATAGCATAGCAAGTCATAAAAAGTGAAAAAAATGTCATAGTATGTCATAAAAAAGTCAAAAATAACATAGTATGGCATGTCATGAAAAGTAAAAAAATGTCATAGTATATTGTGGCATTAAAAAAAAATCACAAATGACATGGTATAGTAAGTTAAAAAAATCATAGTTTAGTTTGTCAGATAAAAAAATGTCATGATATATAAAACGTCATGAATTAGTCAAAGTATAGCAAATCATAAAAAGTAAAAAAAGTGTCATATCCGTCATAATTGTAATGGATCATATTTAAAAAACTGATCATACATTTCGTATGAAAATCTTAATTACCACAACTCCTAAATAAATGGTCTTAAGTGAAACATACAATATTTAATGGAAATACTTAAGTACAAGTACCTCAAGATTGTACTCGAGTAGCAACTTGAGTTACGCATGTACTGTACAGAATAGTACATTACTTGAGTAAATGTATTAAGTTACTTTCCACCACTGTTCGTAACCAACACCTGGAAGATGTTTCAGCTCGACTGCTGCGGTGTAGTTTTTAACAGTCCTCGGTTTACACACATCAACATCCCCCTCTGCTGGACAATATGGACTACAGCAGAAACTATTTTGTTCCGTGAAGTATTTCTCGATGTCTTGAACACCAGAGGATATATATTTTTTTTTTTATACTACAAGACATTAATGACAACCAAATGCAGTGACAGGGTTAAAATGTTTTACTGTAGTGCTACAGTACGCAACAAGTATGAATGAAAACATCGGGCAACTTCATGTTTACTGTAGTTTCGTTCAATATGACAAAAACATCTGGCATGTAGAATCCCCACAACATGGCAGTAGAGTAGAAAACAGGAACAGAATGAAAAGAACAAACAAATTAAGGTGTAAATAAAAGCATTCAAAGAGTCTACTTCTTTCTTGTGCTCTCTGATTCTCTCCCATTGGGTAGATCAGGACTGGCAATGGAGACTGAAATTCAAGGGTTAAAAACCAGTAAAAACCAAGATCACAGATCTGGTTTTGTATAGCACAACCATAATGGCTTACTCGCACACATGTGCTCCTCCACACTCTCATTCACTCGCACACACATACGCGACAAACTCGCACAACCCTGGGAGAGCAATTGTCGCCCCCTGGTCTCCGTCCTCCAAGCTGAATTAGATTAGGAAAGTCAAGGTTAATCACCCAATAAATACATTCTGAAATCTCTTTTTGAAACACAGACCTCCAGACAAATATATACAAATTGATTAAAAGAAAACACAAACAACTCATTACAAAGTGTTTACATCTTAAAAACAGACACTTGAAAGTGGTGTGGACCAAGATGCACACACAAACCCCTTCTATTAGGCCAAAGTATAGAAACTATTTTTCGTGTATTTTCCCCCCCCCCACTCTCTCTCTCTCTCCCTTCTTCCACACGCTGCCTCTCTATGCAACTGATTGTACACACTAGTGTCGTGGTCTAGACCAAAAGCAGTGCTATGCTATTATCCCTTCTGTTACAGCACTACAGGCACACAAATACAAAAGACACTCTGTTTGGCTCTCTGCCCTGCCTCGTTCCCATTATCCTTCCTTCCTACGTGTCACTACTAACACACACAGTGCTCCCTGTAAACAAGTACTCTTTGTCCTTTCGGATTATAAATACTGTTTTGGTAAAATCATCATCATTAAAAGACGACACGGAGTGTATTTGAGCGTACATTGATACAAAACGCACAGTTGGAAGATATTCCTTCTACATTTCTCTTGTTTTTCTTCTTCTTTTTTTGGCTTCAGCATTTAAGGCCCAAATCTGGAGTGGAAAGGGAGTAGGAGAAGTCCAAGCGGTGATCTGCCTGCGCCAATAGGGCGTACTGTAGTGTAGGAACAAACAACACACATACAGGCACACTAACAGATAAACAGTATTGCAGGGCAATATAAAAAAGATACTAAGGAATGGTGAAACATCCTCTTTGTCATTTCTTTTTGCAAAATCATTCTTCATCTTCATCGTCATACATTTCATCTTTTTTATTTAAAATCTTTTCAGCCATGCTTGTCTCTCATCCCTCATTTCCTGTCCAAAGTGTGTGGGTGCCGGTGCTATTTCAGTCTGGCTACACTAAGGGGTGCTGTTCCTCTCTGCAGATGACTGACAGGCGGTGGCTGTGGCTGTGTTTATTGCTTTATTGTCCATGCTCCTCCCCTATCAGAGGAAACAAAAAGGGACAAAGTTGCCCTCTAAACACTGATCCGAGGTCCTGGCCCTCATCCGCTGATTGTAGTCTGTGCTTTTTTTTCGGAGGGATCTGATGCCAGATCAGTGCCGGAGGGAAACTCCTCCCTGAGGAGCGGGCTCAGGTAAAAACGTAGTTGAGGAGGAGCTGGGAGACAAGCAGGACACAGAGGATGAGACAGTGGCGGCCCGTTAGCGACACGCTGTCGTCTGTTGCTCTCCGACGAGTCAGCTGACGACTCAGAGCCACCAGGTTCCTACAGAGAGGAAAGGGTCAGCGTGAACAAGGGTTTGTATTCATCCATCAGTGGATAATAATGTGAGTTTCTAATTCTGTTTTGAAAGCATATCATACAATGTCTTTCACTAGCCTTACCCTTAACTTAAACATGACTGTTAACGGTTTTCATTTGGGAAACATGTTTCTTTTCACCAATAACAAAAACACATACTCAAGGTGCGACCTCTTAAGACATTATGCTTCCCCAATTCAATCCACACGTGTGTGTGTGTTTTATTTTTTACCGCTGGATGTCCTGCTGTGTCTTCTGTATGGATGTGATGGAGGCCTCTATCAGGACAATGTCCTTCACCTCTTTATTGCACCGTGCACACTGGTTAGAGAATCCTGGGGACATGAGAGGCGAGAACATAAGACTTGTGTAGCACGGTTTAAGATGTTGTTGGTTTTGGATGTGTGTGTGCGCGCGCCTCACCTTCATTGTCAGAGGACTCGTGTGTAGGTTCTGGTGTGGTGCTGCTGCTCTCAGTGTTTTGGCTGCAGCTGGACGGCTGGCTGCTGGCCTTCCTTCGTTTGCCATTCATCTCAGCCTGGGAGGAGGTAGAAGAGTCTTAAGTGCAACTTATTCAAACTTCACTGCGGACAAAATTGACAATGAAATGCAAGCTGATGCAGCAAAGATGTGGATTAGCTGTCTGGGCATCACTGCAGCAAATATCACGTGAGAAAGAAAAGGGGCTGATCATGCTTGTCAGTGATTTTTCAAACCCCTAAATACCAGGTGCAGCCTGGCTCGACAGGAAGCAGAGCAGCTTTCCCTTTGATGAAATGTCAATGGCACACCCATCAATAATGGATCAAAGTTGTGTGTGATTGGTCTGGCTAACCTTCTGTTGGCTGGCCCAGCTGTGGCTGTAGGAGAGCCCGTTGTGTTGCCTCTGGTTTTTCTCGTGCGTCTGAACCACTCCGTCCTTCTCAAACTGAGCCAGACAGCGCTCAGGGTCCCATGGTCGTGTGCTGCCAAACAGGACAACATGATAAGCTTTGGATGCAGCATCATTTAAATCTGAACATGTCATTGTTGCCATGTTTTTCCCGCTCCTTACTCTACAGCTCAATTCTTGTTATACTGACCTAAAATCTAAACTAAAAAGGCTGAACAGTGTGTGCCATCTCCTGTGTTTTATTCTGGTGTGAGTGTGTTCATACTCCATGTGCCTGTAGGTCCACTCGGAGGTGACTGGGTCCTGATGGAAAAGTTGTGAGAGCCAGGGTTTGTCTCCCCTTTCCTTGGCCTCTCCCCGCTGAGCTTCCTCCAGCACAAACTTCTCCTGAGTGGCCCTCAGCTGGTCCCGGTCCATGATGGCACTGGTCACATGCTGCCAGAGTCTGACAAGAGCATATCAAAATGACTTGTATATTCGACATGTAAATATCACATAACCCAGCAGCAGTTTTGTAATTGTTAGCTTGCGATCTGGCCAAAAACATCACTAATGGCTGCATTTCATTTAGGCGTGCCATTTCCAGAGCCCTGGTACTGTGCATGTTGGCTCACTGAAATTGACATACTTGACACATAAATGGAAACCATTGTTAATGTTGTTAATTACATCTACCTGCAAAATGTATGCCGAGAGAAATAAGATGATTGTTTCCTTAAATTAACAACCTTCAAATCAACATTAAATGATTTGATGACATACATAGGTGACACATGAATAATCTTGAGGAATAAGCATTTGTGGTTTACCTTTCAGACTCAAACTCTCCCTGCTGGTCTATTTGGACCACTTGTCTCTTGAGGCGGCTGCTGCGGATGTCTGAGCTCGGGTTCCACAGCGACTCCTGCTGGGCCGAGCGCTTCTCGTGAATGAACACCTCGTTGTCCTGAATTCAGCAAAGGCAACACAATGCTTCACTCCCATCCCATCCTACTGGAAAACATTTAATGGTTTTGTTGATTTCCAGAACGTAACTGGATAAAAGCTCTCACCCAGTGTCCATCCACGGTGGCCAGTAGCTCCTCTCCCACATAGATCTTCCCGCTGATCTGATTCACAGAGCAGGCACCTCCAAGGAAAGGCTGCAGTCAAAGTGTAAACACCTTTACTTCACCTGCTGTTATCTCACATTGTACAGGATCAAGTTCCACTAATCAAGCAACTATCATAATCTAGGAAAAAATAACTAGCCAGTGAACATTTACAAATGTTACTTGTTGAAAAATTTACCTTGAGTTTGAACTCCAGCTCTGTGAAACATTTGGTTTTCTCACACTCAATGGTAACCTTCCCACCCAGCTCCAGTGTCATAGTGCCGTACAGGATCCCTACAGGAGGCACAGACACAGTATTACAGCATCAGAGCAACAGCATGAGGAGAATAACTCAATCCTGTTGGAAGCTGCAGATAAATCATACCTTTCCCCGAGTGGACGCACAGCTGAGAAAATTATTTATGATCTAGTGCCTCCACGGCAGACTATTCTCAGTGCATTGAAACCAAACCTCGCCTCTTTTACCATGCCATCGCCATTCATATATCTATACAACCAATGTGTTTATGATTACATTGTTGGCTGGAGGAAGAAGTAGCCTACTCAGATCTTCTATTTAAAGTAGCAGTGTGTCGGAGATAAAAAAGAAATGGAATATAACATTCATAACTATGTTTTCATCAGTGTATAATGACTGGAAAATGAGAATTGTTGCAGTTTCATTAGCTTACAATGAGCTCTTCTTATCTACATCCACCAAGTCTGCCATGTTGCAGTGCCACGTTTCTACAGTAGCCCAGAACGGACAACCCAAACGCTGGCTCTAAAGAGAGCCTTTAACATTTTTACTTTAGGCCACCATGCCACTACATCCTACACACTGGTCCTTTAAGTAACAGTAATACCAGAGTGTAAAAATACTCTGTTAAAAGTACAAGTCCTGCAGTCAAATGTTACTAAATTAAAACCAAGTATGAACATCAAAATATATTCAAAGTACCAAAAGTAAAAGCATTCATTATGCTGAATAGCCCATTACAGAATACTATAGGCTATATTGTTTATACGTATTGATGCATTAATGTGTTCATCACTTTCATGTTGCAGCTTGTAAAGATGGAGCTAATTAACTACTATATATACACTTAATAATTATATACTACTTAATAAAACATAGTTTAAGTTGAATTATAGTCTGTATTAAGACTCTAGTAATTAATATTGTCAAATATATGGAGCGAAGTAAAAAGTGCAATATTTACCACGAGATGTAGCAAAGTAGAAGTATAAAGTTATATATAATGGAAATACTCAAGTAAAGAATTTCCAAAATGAATTCAATTAAATTCATGTTTGACTGTCACGAGACGGTGAGAACGACAGGTGCATTCTTTAGACAGAGTCGACTGATTGCTTGTGAATAAACGAATGAACTAAACCGACATTGTAACAACGTTGCAGGATTTATTTTAATTGATTAGTAGTGCCCGAGGTCTCTTAAGAAAAAGAACCTCGTGCACTCACAATATCCTATAATAGCCCCCGAGAAACTGGACGAGCTTCTGTTTTCCAAGCCACTCAAAGACTTCCTATCCTTCCTGTAATAGATAGGGTGCTGATAGTCTGTGACAGTCTGTGTCCTTGTTTTCATTGACTCACAACTGTAATTGAATAACACATTATAAATAACACATATCAACCATGTAATTAGCCAATAGTGTTCAAGAGGACAGTGAAGGTGACCGTTACGTTTCATATTAACAAAATTGGATTGTTATTAATATAACAGGATTAAGAGGGACAGACAGCAACACCAAAATTGACCTTTTGTTCCCGCTTAGAAAGTTCTTTTTTTTTTCTCAAAAAGATTTTGGGAAACCTACTGACAATGTTTACATAGAAACAAGAGCATGGAGAGACAATAGGGCTGCACAATTAATCGAATTTTAATCGCGATCACGATTATGGCTGCCACGATTAAACGAGCGTGATCGTCGGCGATATTAACATTTAAAATGCGTGCTCTGCTACATATCAAATCAAGCGCTTCCTCAACTAAGAGTCAGCCAACCACCAGGGGGAGAACGAGATGGGAGGTGTCATGCACGCACCCTGCAGCGGCACACCAGGTGTGTGTCTGTGTGACTCTCACAGAGGGGGCGTGTCTGCAGCACCGGACTATGAATCACTCCTCCGTGGTGAAAGCGGTCACAGTCTTTTCCTTGTCATATGTCTTTCTTTTTAAATAACGCCAACATACCGTAACGGTTTTGTCCACCACCCTTATCCGTTATTATACTTTACAGGGAAGACAAAATGATCCCAAACTTGTGACTTAAATGACCCGGGGGCTTCTGAAGCTCCTCCGCTCGCCGTGACTTTCGCCGTTAAATGCTTTTAACCTGCTCCGTTCACGTGAACACATGCTTTATATCTGTTCACTGACACTCTGCATTGATATTCGGGGACTTGTTACTTGAAAAGGAACAGCAGCAGTGAAACTGTATTACACACTATGATGATTACACTGTAAAAAAAAAAAAAGAAGAAAAAATACTCAATTGATCCACGGATCGACCCGTGATCCGTTACACCACTAATCGTGATCAATAATCGTGATCTCAATATTGATCAAAATAATCGCGATTATGATTTTGGCCATAATCGTGCAGCCCTAAGAGACAATGAATGGTGATGGTCAACAATATTTACCTTTGCAGTGAGCGTACGGCATGGTGATGACATACTCCTCGTCCCGGCCCAGGAACAGCAGCCTGGCTTTGCCATCCAGAATAGCTGACAGAGAGTTACCTACAACAGCAGGAGAGGGAAGCACCTAATCAATACCACAGCAGGGTTCTGGTACTTGTTTTGTCATTTATTAAACGATACACAGCCCTACCCGTGACCACATTGCTGTGCCCTTTGCATTACTTTAAATGTATGTCTATTGGTCACATTGGACAAACAGATTACATGTAGTGTGCTGTGTACCATAGAACTTGGATTTGGCCAGGATGCTCCCACTGATTGAAAACCCATCCTTCCTATTGCAGACATAAAAGGCAGAGATGGGCGGGTGATGGGAGACCTGGCAGGGGAAAGAGAGAGATAATTAGAGCAGCAGTGTGAGAAAAAGAGGTGTCAGATCCCCGAGCACAAATTCATTTTAGACTTGCTGCATTTCACAGGTTTGTGCTCTGTGAAATACTTCCCACAAGGGAAGAATCACGTCCTGTGCATTTACACGTTCAAGCTATGAATCTGGCTTCACCTGTTCAGCTATGTAGAAAGTGCAGCTGTTGGTTTGAGGATGAAGCCAGCAACAGCGAAACGTTTCCCCCAAGATTGGGTTGTAAGGCTTCTTCAGACCCTGGAAAATACAAACGCATACAATCACATTAGTATCAATGTAAGCATCTTCTGACACAGGGACACTTAACCAATACCTGATGGTGAGGACCAGTTACATTGCAGATGATCACAGGATCAAACTGGCCTCACCAACTGAGATTTAAACAGTTAAGTCACAGATAATAAGCATCACCAAAGAACACATTACCAATAGTCTGGACTCAATAATTCAGCAGGGAATAATGTACATCATTGCATGAACAAAGTCCTGTAGATGTCCTAATAATGATCAGTTACCAAGTGTCTACCCATCGATCTCCAGTGAGCCTCCTAGAGGTAGTCCGCCCAAAAAGTGTTGAGCAAGCCCAATTTCATTTACAGGCGTTAGCTGCTGGCTTATGTTGAGTGTTTCGCTGTCTCCGAGGAAATAAATTCCTAACGAGTGGAATCAAGTGGGAAGTGTCTCCGGACGCTTTCACTGCAGAAATCGACCCGGAACAGAGTGATTTGTCAAACGGCAAAGAAATACAGTGTGAGAGAATTTCATATTAGAAGGTGGTGAGACCAACAGCACTAAAAAAAAAAATGCTAACATTCAAAGACTCCCAGTGCTCCCAAAACAAGCGCTTCCGAGAGCCTGAC
Source organism: Leptoclinus maculatus (assembly GCA_032191485.1). Lineage (NCBI taxonomy): Eukaryota > Metazoa > Chordata > Actinopteri > Perciformes > Stichaeidae > Leptoclinus > Leptoclinus maculatus. The sequence continues at coordinate 11,495,646 of JAVDOI010000007.1, forward strand.
AGTAGAGATTCTGCTGAAAGCTTTGGCAGAAAACAAACAGCTGAATCCTCTGAGTACTGCTGATCTTAGAGATGGTAAAATGGAATTTGAAAGACCACTACGCTATAGTTATCATCTCCGCCATGAGAATCATGCAATCACATGCGTGCGTGCGTGCGCACTCTACTAAGTGCACCTCGCTAGTTATTTAAGATGTACTGCATTTTATTAATTAATTCATTTGAAAAATAAGTCCACTTCATTATTTAGTTTTTACTGATCAACTGTCAGATTCTTTATGTTAATTATGTTAATTATGCAATAGCTGCCAACCCATCATCTTTAAAAACTCTGTACCCCAAAACAGGTGTTGCATCTTATAATCAGGGTTTTCCTATATTTGGGCAACTATGATGAGAAAGGGCCATCTGGGACAATAATGAATAAAATCTTACCTTGGGCTTCTTGTAGAAGCCAGACAGGTACCATCTCAACACCTGCTTGATCCGATCATACGCACTCTCCTCCAGTGTAGCTCTGTGGCAGAAAAGATGGTGAAGGAGACACAATTATGAACAAATAATAATTACAGGCTTCATCTCATTTTGAAGGAAAATGTGCACGATCTTTTGCGCACACACACACACACACACACACACACACACACACACACACACACACACACACACACACACACACACACACACACACACACACACACACACACACACACACACACACACACACACACACACACACACACACACACACACACACACACACACACACACACACACACACACACACACACACACACACACACAAAAGGGGGATTTGGCAGGTGGGGGAACCCTAACGGCATTGACATTATTATGTATGAAACTGCCAATCAGATTTACTTGTTTATCGAAGATACCGGAGGGGCATTCCGGATCGTTGCGGCCCTCTAAGTAAAGTGATTTTAAAATACTGACTGTGAGAGCAGGTCAGCGTGGTAGTAATAGTCAGACAGCTTGTCCAGGAAAGAGCGGGGCTCCAGGATGAAGGTGGGCAGCACCACCTTGGACAGGTCCATGCCCGGCCGCAGCTGCTTCAGCAGGGTCCAGATCAGACCCTTGTTCTCCTCTGATACGGTCTCCACCTGGGACGCCTCGCCAGCCTGAAGTAACACAGACACGAGTGCACGTTAATGAGGGTTACCTATAGTCACATTGACGGCTCTCCGGTCAGAGACCTGGGTTGAGCAGCTGGGACATGTAAAGAGAGAATTTCCCAAAGGCAAGGCCTTACGTTTTAATAAATATTGGGCCAGAGCGGGTAAGAGAAGGTGATGAATTGAGCAATGGTGGATACAGTATTCCTGGAGTAGAAAACAGTGCTTTCACAACCAGACAGAATACTTGGATCTTCAAAACACTGAAGATGCATTTGTACATTTTCTTGCTGCTATTTTGAACATAAAAAGGTAAAACCTACTGTGAGGGAACTGTAACTCGAACAAAACAAGACAGAGCGAGCTGCATAAATATACGGTAGCTGTAAAAGCAGCCACTCACCTCAGCCATCTCCTCTGTGCTTTGCTCTACATAGGCTGTGGCCTGTGGCCCTGGGGACAGCTCGTCCGATTGGTCCATGTCACTCTCCCCCGTCAGCCTTCCACCGTTCTCATTGGCCGGGGTGTCCCAGTCATCATGAGCCTCGCGCTCCGATTTGTCCGAAAAGCCGTCATGCTCCATGTGGTGATTGCCCAGCAGCACACTGTCATTCAACCTAACAGAAACGGAAGAGAAGACAACACCAAGGTTATAATATTAATAAGCATCCCTGTTTATTCAACCGCTTTATTGCTACTGCGTGTCCAGCTTACAAACCCATCATGTAGATAATGTAATACATTACAGATGAAGAATAATCACAGGATTTAATGAGGTAGATCCCGCTGATCTTTGACAGGTCGCATCTTAATAGATTTGAATTGGTATCATATGTAGCTCTCATGATGTCAGCAAGTCGTTACAAGGAGCTATTCAATTGAGAGTAGCTTGAGGAAGTGTTAATGACCGTTACATTAAAGATGAGTAATGTCACATGACATTACAAACATCTTATTCAATTTCGCTTCAGTGCTGCCAAAGCTTTGTTGATTGCTTCTCCAGTAAGGCAATCTATAAACAGCTCAAACATAAACAAAAACTGAAATGACCTGCGATGAAACTTCAAGGCTCTGAATGGCCTTAAAATGTGGATTGAATATGGAATCAAATCTCCTCCTCCTTCTCCCGGCTATGATGAGTAAGGCCACTGCGTCAGAGACTATCCACTATAACAATCTGGAGGGCCTGGATGTATTTAGTTAATGTGACCCTTCTGGTTGCCAAGACAACCACAACACACCACACCATCTCATCCTTATCCATCTCCCATCACTGGGTCTGAATGTGACCGGTAAAAAAAATCAGGGCAAACAAACAGGGTACATGTGTACAGCATATATGTATGCATGTGCATATATGCTGTACATGCACACACACACGCACGCACAAAGTTGAAAACTGGATCCGATGACGATCCTGTATTTTCTCAATGTGGAACGTTCTAGTCTTGGACACATCAAAGCCAGAGCACAGATCTGTCAGCACTCTAACAACCACAAAAAAGTTGAAAAAAAAAAAAAGGGAAACACAGTGAAGAAAGTCACGCATCAGCTTTTAAATAGCCAAAGACAGGAAAAGCAAGAATGAGAGAAGGAAAGGGGGGGGGGTCGATAGCTAATAGGGAACATCATGGTTCCAATCCTTCAGCCATTTTACAAGTCAAACAGTGGATGTCTGTGTACTCTGGTGGGTGCACATGTCCAAGAACATGCTCAAGGGGACCGACACACATGTGAAAGCAGGTCTTACTTCATAAGATGCATACTCAAAAGGTTTTACGTCAGGTATTTCACAGATCCTCCACACTTATCTTAGCAAATACAGTCAAACATTGGGAGTCAGATGAAGGTACAGGTAGTGTGTCATGGGCTATGAAAACCACATTCAGTTATGGGATTGTGGTCACAGACAACAATGAAACAGCTTATTTTCCCCAAACCATAATGGAAGGGAGTTCGGTTTTCAAAATGCCTGAGGGCTCGACAGACGAGAACAGTCACATTCTCGCACACACTCTGTGAATCACTAACCGACCAGTAACGTTATTTAATAACCCAGACACGCCCTGGTACAGAGGTGGCTTTCCTTACCTCAAAGACATACAGCATACAGACAAACTCTTCCTCAGGAAACAAAACACCAACGATGATTTCCCCAGTAAATCCAAACACAAGCGCCGTCCTTCCTTATCTCCTCTCTTTCGTGTGTGTGTGTGTGAATGTTTTTGATCCAGTCACTAAAAAGGTGCACATTCGTTTCCTAGACTCTGGCACACCTGCTTCCTGGATGTGTGCGTGTGCATATTTATGTCTGTGTGCCAATGTGTCTGTATGTATGTGTGTGTGTGTGGGCGGGCTTGCGACGGCTGTGTCTGCCGTCTCTTTCTGCCTGCTGTATAGCTCTCATTCTACTTCATCTTCCTGCTCCTCTGTCAGTCATGTGACTGCAGGGGCTGCTGTGACTGGCTGGGAGAGAAACAGGAGAGGAGGGAGAGCTGGGATGGATGGCCAGAGGGAGGGTACAGCCATGGAGGAGGGGAGGTCTAATGTGGAAGGTAAACACCACACAAACAGCAACGCCCAGGTTCAAGAGGAAATGCAAAAAATAACTATAATAGATAGGTAACATGTATAAAGCATTAAAACAAACGGCAGATTGCATTATAAGACTTGGTGTGGCTGATAGTTACATAGCTTATTTTATTTTATATATTCACATTTATATGGTTCCAGACTTCTACTGGCCACCACCTATGGGTGTTAGCTGCCTTGCAGATTAAATGCTGAGTAATAACTACTTGTTCTAATTGTCACTATTTAGGAAATCATTTCAGAATGTGGATACAATTTAAAAAGCTGCTAATTCAGCTGTATTGTGAACATTTTGTATAGACAATATAAATGTAAAATCAAAGGCTTATAAGGCTTGTAAAAACCTCATACAACAGCACAAATCACTGTTTGGAAGACATCTCCACACTCCTCTTAAGACTTCTATCCTGCTAGTATAAGTATACTCTTTCCAATCACACTATGCTCCCACTGATCCAGCACAGGAGAAAAGGGTCACAGTGCTCCTATGTAATCACATGCCACATTTCCTCAATGAAAAATGACACAGCACAAAAAAACAGCTGATCTCTCTTAAGCTCCTCCCTCTCTCTTTTTGTATCACACATATACAGTATATGTGCTCAGCTTTACTAATAAAGCAAAACAAAACAGTGGCTAATTTTAGCAGAAGCATGCTAAATTTAGATTCCATTTGCAGAGTTAAGTATTTTCTAGGATAAATGAGGTACAATAGGCAGAGAGGCTACAGTAGCTACAAGAGGAGATGGTTTTCAACAGAAGCCACAAGACCAAATGTCAATGTTTAGCAATGGTCGAAAGATGGTTGCCTGGGGAGACTGAGCAAACATTACAGTCAAGGTATGAATATGATTTTTATTTGCAGGATCACCTGTTTTTCCTTCATGCCTCCACTGTCTTTGTGTTGATGTCACAGCATGGCATAAAGTATGTATGACCGCCTCTATCATGTATACATGCTTCTAAGCAGTAGTTGGTACGTTTTCATACTGTCTTAGGAAAACCACACATAATATTGGCTAAATAAATACATTTTTCTTACATTTCTGTTAAATAATGCAGCCTTCTACCTATAGATTCCATGTATCTTGAGTAATCGAGAGTGTTACAAATTTAACTACGGTTCTATGAATTCTGGATGACCACCAGATCGCGGTGCTTTAGCACTGGAAACCATTGCCTCCCCGGCCGGTTTGGGGCTACTAGCAGTAGTTTGTGGCCCCCTTTTTGGACTCTGTTCAGCGTCATCCGAATGAGTGGAATTGGAGGGAAGGCATACAGAGGGCAGGCTGGCCAAGCATGAGCTAAGGCATCCTGTCCCCGAGGACTGGTTCTCTTTATTAGGAAGTACCAGAGGGGACAATGCGTTGATGTCTCTTAGGCAAAGATGTCCACCTCCACTCTGCCATACCGGCTCCAAATCAATCCAACTACATCTGGATGGAGCCTCCAGTCTCCCTGTGGCAGCCCCTGGCAGGACAGCATATCTGATGCAATGTTCTGCGCCCCTGGGAGATGAATGGCCTTGAGGCTCAGGAAGTTGGGAAATGCCCATGTAAGGAGCTGTTATGACCCTGACAGATCCTGCCTGGACCTGTTGCCTGCCTGATGATTGATATAATACACTGCCATGGTGCTGTCTGTCCGGATGAGAACATGTCAGCCCTTCAGAGCTGGGAGAAAATGTTGCAGAGCCAGATATATTGCTCTGAGCTCGAGCACCTTTACGTATTCTAACCTCTGCTTCACGCTCGATCCCTCCTTGATGGTCCAAACTGCACACCAGCTCAATAGAGAGGCGTTTGTCTCCACCACCTCTTGTCGGGAAGGGATTAATCTTCAAGGAATGCCCATGGTAAGATATAGTGTTCTTCTCTTCAAAGTCTGGCAACAAAAGCTGGACACCCTCACGTTCCTGCCCCGGAATCCAAGTGGAGCCCGTTGACCCAGATTTGAATGGGACGTAAGGAAAGACGACCAAGAGGAACGACCATGGACCCTGGGCGAGCAGGTGGATAAGAGTCGTTGGGAATAGGTGGCAAAAGATCCCTCTGCATAGGAACTGGAATCAGGCCCCGTCGCAGGCCAGCAAACCACTGCCTGGCTTGATCTGCCTGCAATCTGAACTCTAGTGCCTGCTGAGCAGCTGGCCCAAACATCTGACCTGGACTTGGAAGGTGAGAAAAAGAATTTCCAATATGCCCTATGCCTGCTGCTATGTTAGAACTCCTAGCAAGGAGATCATCAATCAGTCAACACTGAGGATGGGGGCAGCGGGCATCAGGTCTGAGAGCCTCATCTGGTGACACTATCAGAGAGGCAATGGTAGGTTCGACTGGGGCCCCATACGATCTAAGCCACAATTTCCTGGGCCCTGCATTGCAGCCAAGTTCCTGCAATCACTAGTCTGATGGGAGAACAATTTAGGGTCTAACCAGCACTTCTGGAGCTCTTCAATATAGGGCTTAGAAGGAGGGACTGAAAAGGCAGAGGGCTGTGGCATCTGCCTGAAAAAAAGCACTCGAAGGAGTCGCTGCCACAGGAGCTTCATCCAGCCCTAGGTGTGCTAAAGCCTTCCAAATAGCTGGCTTCATTGTGGCATGGCCAGCCTCTGATCCATGTACCTACCATCAGAACCCTGAGAAAAAGCATCAGATGCCCTGGAGGTTGTATCTCTATTGTGTGCCCCTTGTCTGTAAACAAACTGCAGGACGCTGCAGTTGATAGTACATCATCCTCAGCAGTATCTCTTTAATCTGAGCAAACTCTGATGAAAGACTGCCAACCTTGAGAGCCAAAGCATCAGCTTTCCTTACTATTTTTGGTGCAACACGTGAGACCGCCATTAAACCTCTTAGATGTTGTTGGGTCTGCAGCAACACGAGCAGGCAGCAGCCTAGTTGCACCACCTATCTTTGAAAGTCTTGCCATTCTTACTGACAGTGGAATAAATCTACAGATCACACAAGGGTCGTCGGGTATGCCCACCCTGAGGTGCTCGATTACCAGACAGGCCTGGAACTAATCTTGGCCGGGCACTAACCATAGCCATCTTAAGAGTGGAGGGAGTTACAGACATGCGAGTTCAACATGTCATGAAGTGGGTCACTCACAAAAAATAAACACTGACTAGATGAGTAACAGCCAATTTACTAAAGTGCAGACTGCATAAATAAGTCAGCAAAAATGCGTCCGGTAAAATTACCAACAGTATTGCGAGTAAATTGCCGTGCAACAACTTGGAGTTTGATTACAGGAAACATAAATCATCCAATGACAACTAATAAATGTAAGATGGAGATAAATGATGTGTGAGGTGCTTTAAGTGTATGCAGCTGTATGAGTGCAGTACTTACTGTAGCAGCTCTGCATCAGTGAGTGCAGTAGACTGCAGCAGGTGGAGTATATGGGAGGACTCTGACGATGTGCTTATATCTCCTTCTTTCCCACCTTTGGCTGTCAGCTTGTAGAGACTGGAGCAGCTGAGAGCCAGCTCCAAGGCATCCATCCAGCACCGCCCTGGAGAGACGGGCACATTTTAGAGACGGGAAGGAGCGCATTCAATAAATCCTGCTCGTAAAAATAAATACACTAGAATGTACATTTCCAACTAAAAAACGACCAGACACACGCCTCACCGTCAGACTCAGATGCTGCTCTGAAGATCAGGTAGTTGCTGGGTAGAGGCTGCGTGATGGAGCCAACGTTCTCTCCTTTGGGACCCTGAGCATATGGATGAAACAGTGAGTCACGCTTCATGCCATTTTAATCATGTTGCACCAACAGAAGCAAATGGCTATCCTAGTATTGACTGAATAGTTTCATTTAGTTCTTAGTCTGTCTCACCATGATGAATAGTGAGGCAGACTGAAGTCTGTAGACATGTTGATCATCTGTTATTACTGGCTTTAAAAACAAATGCCAGTGAGCCCACAAACATGTCTGACCTTGAAAGCCCAGATGGATTTGTCCAGTGGATGATAGAGCTTGAAGCAGAAGCCGTCCTTCTTGGAGGGTCTCTCAATCAGCTTGCAAGCACTGAGCAGGACGGTGCCCACCCAGTGGTCCACTTTGGGGGTCTTATAGATCAAAAGAACTCCGGGCTTCAGTGCACACCACAGCTTGGTCCAACTCTTTAAAGAGCCACGGATCTAAAAGGAGGCCAAGGGGTGAGATAGGAGGACATTTTAGTATCAGACACTAATGGGAACACATGAAATATGATGTTGCTTGTGTGATCCATAGTCTACTGCTTATCTGGGGCAAAACAGGCTAAACATGAATACATTCTGAGCTGTAGATAGTTTCATTGTTCCATGATTATTTGTAAGAAGAAATGTGGAAGTTACAACTAGGATGATAACTAGCAAAAGGCATAAATGACAGATGATACAAAGTCTGAATAGTGTGTCTCTACACACCTTTAGCCAGTTGGACATGATGACAACACTGGGATCCTTTAGTGCACTACATAGTTCTTTAGCTGCCCGTTTCTTCTCTTGTCTGTAGTTCTGCTTTTGGAGCTGTGAAACAGGAAAGAAACCAACAGATGAATGAGTCATCAGTGTTACTGGTCAGGGGACTGATCCGACAGCAACACTAGATGGTAGCAGAGTTAACCAAATGCTCACAATCACGCTGACGTCTTTGGTTAATCATTAACATGATTCATTGTTGATCATTTGAAATAAACAAAGGGGTACACATTTAAAATACAAAAAAGGTTCCCAAATGTCTCGTGTATATTTATCCCACTGAGTTTAGACTGAGAGATACTGAAGAGCTAATTCACATGCACTTTATGACTCTTCCAATTGCACAATAATGCTCAACATTTTGCACAACCGTCTCATGTAAGGAAGTGATGTGTACCTTAAGAGACTCCTTACGGGCCAGCTTCTCTGTGGGGGAGGGGCAGTCCTTGTCGACACCATTAAACACCCTGGACTCAGACTGGAGGAGGGAGGAGAGGAGACAGTCAGCGAGGATGAAGAGGAGGGAGATTTAAAAAGACAAACGCTGTTAACTATTGCAACTTCTGTGGAGATTTAGTTTACATAATCTAGATCTAACAATCTCTCAACATTCTAAAAAAAAAAACACATTTGGGATGACATTTTAGAATAGAAGGGCACAACCCTTTTAGACAAACAATTTACAGTTGTGATGTACTGCCACAAGTTAACTGACTTGACTGGCTTGCATTATGAACCCAAAATGTAATTGTTCCCTTAGCCGTGTAGCTCATCTGATTTGCCATAAGTTTGTATAAAGCAGGCGGGTGGCCCTTTCAGTCAGACAGTTCATTTAGCAGGCAGTTCTGGTGTTGTGACCACAAACTTCCTTGGTAAGAGATCAAAGGGAGATAGAGATTAGAGTCTCAGCAGTAAATTATACTGTGGTTTCCCCATGATATATATATTTGCATTACAACTGGTTCTGCATGCACTAAATCAATATGTCTCACCATATTAATTGGTGAGCAAACACATGTGTTTAGTCTTTTCTATTTGTGTTAAAAGAAAATATTCTAAAAAGCGCAGTACACTATTACATCATGCGAGCATAAGGCTGCACTCAGTCTCCTTTTGTCCCATTAGGGCTTTCAGGATTGAAGAAAGGGCAAAGGGCCAGAGATGCAGCTGCGCCAGTGAATTATTCCACATATAAATAGGCGATATTGCGAGGCGAGGCAAAGCGACAAGAGGAGCGAACACAAGGCGAGATGAGATTACCCGGTTGCTATTGGAAACATTTATTGATCTCTACTAATTAGTATCGCTAAAGAATGGAAACAGATTGTTAAGACTACTACAACACAGGCAGCACCAGGACAATAAAGGTCTGGGTCAAATACATGGCTTGTGGTGCTGAAGACACAGTTCCCACCGTGGCCCTGACATAAAGAACCCCACATTTTTTTTAGGGCTGTGTATCGGCATAAAAGCAATCTTATGCATTCAGAACAGTGGGATCAACATTTGTATTTATTATAGTCCCTGTAACATCATCAGACATCATAGGACTACTGCGGCGCTATTTTCTTTACGTCCCTCGCTTTTATAGGATGTACACTGGTGCAGCGTCAGGACTTAAATGCACTGAATGTTTGAAACAATGTGGGAATAACAATCGTGTATATTTCAAAAAACAAATGTAGTTTTGTCTACTTAAAAATTCTTGAACATGTTTCAGGTTGATAATACTACAAGCAACCAGAGGGAAATAAATCATCATAGAATACAAAAGGAAAGGGGCTCACCTAATCAGTTAGAGTGATCTGTGTTCTTACCTGGCTGCCTGGGGATTGGGCAGGACTAAGTTCATTACTCAGCATGGAGAGGCTGTTCCCGTCTATGTCACTGCCTGGTGAGAACCCACAACACACAGTCACATACAAATGAACTCCGTGAATAAACCCGCTGACAGACAATTAAAGCATGGCAGCCCCCGACGCAGATCATAAGCAGAAGTTTAGGTTTATTGATTTGTATGGAATAAGTACAGCACAGGGCCACATCCTGTCACAGACACTGGCACGCGTCACTGAAATATCATAATTTGTTATTTTCACATTTCATTCGACAGCTGTGACCTCTTGGTCTTTTACCTGGGCTGAGGCTGTAGAAGTCGTTGTCTCCTCCATAAGACAAGTTCCGGGTGAGGGTGCGAGGGTCAATTGTAGGGGGGGAGGTGGCGTTGGGGCAGAGAGAAAACCTCCGATGGAACAAATTCTCCTCCTTCATCCTGACAACCTGCTCGTCCTCTGCAGGGAGAGAAGTGCAGGGGGGGGGGGGGGGGGGGAGAAAGGACGGAGGGGAAGATTTGGAAAGGAAGGAGGAAGGTTTTTTTTATTAGATCTTTGCATGCTTGTTCCTCTAACATTAAGATTTTAAAACAGTAGAAGTGATTTATCCCGTCTTTGTAGCTCTTCTTCCTTTGAACATAATCTTACTTGTTGTCTCTCCCTGCATCACTAACTCTTAGACTCCATCCTCGTCTCTTCTGTTTGTGTATATCTATCAGTCTGTTTGGACCCCCACACTTTCTCTCCTCCCTAACACTAACAAAGACTTACTGTACCAGGACACGTCAAGCCTGTCCACATAATAGCGCTGTGCGTGGCAGTGACAAGCAGTTCAGACAGCACATTGTCAGTGTACATGACAGATAGCGTCTCCAACCAAGTCCAGTCGCTCTGTTCACAGAGAATCACTGTCCAATCTGACCCCCACCACCATTGCCAGTCCTCCTCCATCCAGCCCGTCGGCCTGCAACAACAGGCTTCACTCCAGAAAATTGCTTCGCCCCCGAAAATGCTGCTTCTTCAGTCATTCCCTTGATATCCTCAAGGATCCCGTCTACTAATGAGATGCACATCTCGGCACACAAAAGGGGACAAATGCAGCGACTGCATACGTGTGGGCAGGATCAAGTTGTGGCTCTGCGGCTTCATGTTCATTTACAGCAGTGAGTGGATTAGTCATACATTCAGCCCACCATGCCAAAGAACATCAATAAACCATTACAGGCATACAGTATGCATACTGTATATAAGAGAGTGCACAAACAAAGACAGAACTGTAGACAGAAAGTCTTCTGTGAATCGACGTGATGTTGATGACTTCTTTGATACCAAGAGACACAATGACAATCAGTTTGCCTGTTTACTCCTCTTTCTCTCTTGTGCCTTGTTTTCTCCTGTACTGAGCTCAGAAACTATCGACAAGTAGCAAACTATTCATAGCATGTCATTAACAACTGCAGAGGATGGTGGGCTGATCATCGCCCACCGGAGCGGACGGTAAAACACGGAGGCTAATGGAGCGAAGCTGTTACCACCACCTGGGTCTATCTGGACAGCCACACTGTTCTCTACTCAGATCAATAGAATCCCATTTGTTTTTCTTTCAGTGCACCAACACATACAGTAGACAAGACCCTCTGACTCCCAGCCTACGGAGCAGTCTCGCCTACAAGCCCTCAATTACACCAAAGAACGCCGCGTTACATACAATTCATTCATAGAACATTTTTCACAGACTGATTCATCATTTAACTCTGCCACATTATTCAACTGTGATTACAGTGGTGTGTGTGAGGACAGTGCTGTTTCTCGAAGTGTACATACTAGTAAGCGATGGAAGTAAAACCTGTGGGTTGACAATGGATTAAAGGGTGGAGGACTCTTTGCGGTTAACAAACGGTACCCTCCCTCTACAAGCACATATTAAAAATACACAAGCACACTCGCATCCATACTCGTCACACCACACTCCCTGCTTCCCTTCGTTTTCCACTCTGCCTCTGACTCATACTCTCAGCCTCCTGACTCCCTTCTTATTTCTGATCATGCAATCTCTTCTGTGCATTTCTTCCTCCTGCCCTCTGCTCCTTTGTCCTTTCAAAGAGGCAGCTATGAACAACCAAGACATGAATGGGTAAAGGCACTTTTATTCTTTACGAAAAGGAGCCTTATTTGTCCTTGTGGAGCAGGTCTATAAATAGTATTCCATTGCTGCATGTGCATGCGTAGTACAGTAGTGAACCCTGAGTGCGGTGCAGGCTGCATGGAAAAGAGCATGAAGCTTTAGCATTACACAACAGTAAACACAATGGGCTGCCAAACTGTATCAAGTGAGACACACATGGGGAATTAATACCACTTACAGTGCAGGCCTTAGGGCGGGTCAAGACATGGGCAGACATGGAGACAGATGGGACAAACCAATCACAGCTGGTTCTCACAGCTGCAGGGCGGAGGTTTGCAGGGAGAAGGACTGTGTGTGTGTGTGAGCATATTACGCAGTCTAGACCGAGCATGGGTGTGGAGTCCACGCATGCTTCATGTGTTTGTAGTCAGTCACTTGAGCATATAAGGAGTCCATCCCAATAGTTTATGCATAGTGTTTGTTGAATGACGTCAGCGTAGAAAATGAGTGTGTGGACGGGCGTACGTGGCTGGAAGTGTGCGCTTGCCTTGTTGCTGCAGACTGTGGGGAGGATTACACATGCACACGATGTAGCGCCAAAGGAGAGAGAGAAAAAGCTCCTCTCCAGTCCCAGCAGCAGTGGCGGAGCAGGACGCATTGGGTGTGCATTATTCACAAGCAAAAAAAATACAGACAAGAAGTGGGAAATTAAAGATGAATTAGTGGCGCTTTACCTTGTGTGACTTGGCTAGGAGAACACTGAAATAGAGGAACCTCTGTTATAATAGAATTTTTTTTCAGGTCACATTAGTTTATTTATTGACAAAGGAGAAAACATAAGAGGAACCAGTCCAATGAGAGCCCAAGGAGGAATTCAAGCACCACTTTGCTAGCTATAGGCAGTCATTCCTCCCTTTGATTGACCTTCTAATAATACTGAAACATTACATGCAATCGTGCTAAACCGCAACAATTCCTGTACACAAGGCCTAACGTTTGCCAAGCTAGGCTAACATTTACTCCTTCTACCACTGCCATGCTACACATGTGCTAAGCTAATATTTACCCGGTGATAGGAACAACTTGTGGAAAAGATAACAGTCAGGTAGCAGCACCAGGCCAGTCAATAACACACATTCCTGTGTCACACATTAACCTTGAACTATGAGAAAGACAGATAAAACAACAACAACAACAAAAGTAATGTGACCCACAGTTACCTTGTCTGGGTGAAACCACTTGTCTTGCTGTTACATGGGGCATGCTCCTTTTTTTTTTAGTAATCATTACACCAACTGGGAGGAGTGAGGGAACAGGTGTTGACATGTTGACATGTTCCAACCTGTATATTGTTAGCATGCTTGACTGATCTAACTAGCATTAATCTCTCAGGGGACATACAAGGCTGAGCTGCAGATGCAGTGGCCGATAGTAAGCTTGGAAAGTTTGTATTATTATATTATATTATCATAACCAGGCTAAATTCAACCGAAGACATTGTACGAGAATCTGGCTAAGAGACGGGTTACTCAATTGACGGAGTACTCCACACATACGCAGCACACTACAGCAGCGGGGAACATGGTATCATACTGGGGTTTGGTTGTAGGCCATTACTATAATAATAGTGGTGACTTTACGATGCAAACTTTGTGCATAAAATAGTGAAAAGATCTCAATGCAGTACTACGGGCGCTACTGTTTGTAGCTGCAATCAATTCACATTTTTTTCTGAAACAGAAGATCACTTCAACAGTGGTAAAAACCCACTGACACCAAGCCGAGTAACCAGGCTGTCCCACTCCTGTTGTTGTACAACGTTGTTGCTTATCATCTGGAAGAGGTCAACCTAGTAAGTTTTATTTTCCAGATATATTCACCCTGAAAAGGCAGCTTCTTTTAGTGTACACAATGTCCAGTAATCCTAAATTATACACCGACACCCAATGTGTCAACACTAAAGCTATTTAAGGCAGGAAATATCATATGGAGTTCAAGTTCCCTGATTTAGCACTAATGTTGGCCCTTCATTCCCCCTAATGCATGATTTACACTCTTGCGGCTGTCTGCCTATGCATTCTGTGTGGGTTGGTTTAGGCCCTTGCACACACCAGGCATACATAGCACTGTGGTGGATTGCAAGTAGGATGTCATTTTAGTTTTTTTATTACGGTCTACGGTTTTCAAATCCTTTTTTTTATTTGATATGTGTGCTTCAATAGTTCCATATAAGTTTGGCCCAACACAATTACAAATTCTGTAAAGAAATATGTGGAAGAGATGGATGGTGAGAAGGAGCTCCCTGTGCCTAGAAGTAATAAAGGTGATTGTTGCTTTAACAGGATGTGAGGTACTTATGCGGAAAACTCATCTCCTGGCCCTGATATGAAATCAAAGTTCTGCGGGGTCCGCGGTGCCTGGAGCTTAGTCATATTGTTTAGGAGGTGCACAGCACGTCTCTGCAGCTCTCTGCTGGTTCCACAAACGATCTCTGTGGCTCTTCGGAAGCTCTGCGTGAGCTATTCGGCAGAAAGATGTGACCTTATGGCAGCAGGTGACAACAATGTTGTCGATAGAAAAATGGTCTAGGTTACACATCTTCAGCTAACACACCGCCATTTGTTATGTCACTGGCAAGCGCTATATGGGATGATATTATGCCTATTCAGGCTTGGGGGGAGGGGGGGGGGGAGGTGATGGAATACATGGAAAGGCGTTATTTACTTAGCATATAAAAAAGGTAATTGTATTCCTTTACAGTTAAAGAAAAGAAAGACGTTATCAGATTACTGATATATTTAGTAAATGGGGATCATTAGTAGGACTACAATTTTAAAATACATTTCAAAATAAAGAACTATATAATACCATGCCAATGCAAACAGAATACAACAGTTCACAACACAAGTCTCACACAAAGCTGGCAGACAGCCTGTGCAAGCGGTACAGTGCAAGTTATTGCAATGTGCCCTCCCAACCATGTGCATATTAATAATTTAACAACTTCTGCCCCGTCTGATAGATTTTCATTTGCAACCATACTGTTGGCTGGGTGAACATTTTCACATTATGACTTTGGGTTGAGGCATCTGATTAAACTGACACCGACAGCCCAAGTACACGCATGTCACCAACATGTATTTAACATTTATTCTCTGACATACTGCACAAATGGGAACAAATATATGGAACAAAAATCAAAAGACATGGATTATTAACACCTACCCCAAAATCTCAACCTGGCTTATGACAAGAGCCTTAAATGGATAAAAAAAAAAGTAGAACATTCTTGATCGAAGAACTAAACCCTCTATCAGAATCTCAGTATCAGTGACAGCCAAACACAAATGTTGCCTTGACAACCCCTGTGTGTGTGTGTGTGTGTGTGCACACTGTGTGTGTGAGAGTGTGAGAGCCTTGCAATTCTGACAGCCAGCATGAAGCCAGCTGTTGCTAATATGATGGCACAGATTAAGTCCAGACACTCCCTCCATCACTCCATCTGTCCTCCTTTCAGCACCCCCAGCCTTGTTAACCCCCAATCTCCAGTGACTGCAGGACTAATGGATGGTCATATGACCCAGATATACACCAATAAGCTTTCGCCAAGTACAGTATGTGCATCGACTGTGAACACTGCAACATACTGTAGCAGAGGGAGATGCACACACAAGCAAGATATACATGCGTTCTTCCATTTGCTCATGTGCACTGCATTTCAACCATTGCCTCTTCTGCTGATGCTGCAGGATCGCTCACAGATATTGTTTCTATCCTCACAACATCCGACCGGTCAACCCCCTTTACTATTCACGCAAAAGAAACATCAGGTAATGTCTCATCTCCCGACACATCCTGTAAAACAAACTATTGCTAAGAAACACAATGAAAAAAATGAGAAGCAGAAGATGATAATTATGCTCCTTCAACACAGTTATTATCTTGAACACAAATGATACGGATAATCAAAATGATGGGTGATAAAACAAATACTATGTGCACTACAAAACTAACTGAAACAAGTACATAATAGGGAATTTGACCCTGTGTTTCCCATGATGTGCATGGCATAATACAGAATTCATGTCAAGACATTGACAAATCCTCCCAGTAACACGCATGTTCATTTACTGGTTGACAACATTCTTTAAAACACCTAGGTCAGTACCGATAATTCCAAACATCTCAAAATCTAAACTAAATCAAATGAAATGAAAAATCAAAAGCTGTAACTACAGCGTCTAAGAGGACATGAAGAAGGCAGAACTAGGTCAACTGTTTGAGTTTAAAAAGGAGGCTGATTTTATGACACTCTGTGGGAGGATGTGTGGTTTAGTCGTTCTATTCTGAGTCTTGCGGGGGGGGGTGCAGGTATATTTTAAGGATCTCACATGGAAAAAATGCCTTCCGGCCAGACTTCCCATTTGATCTTACTTAAAATAGGAAACTCCCCTTGTTGTGTGGGGGGGACTGCAGTGGTCCATTACCATGGTAAACCTTCACTACACATACACCGCTTAACCACAGTCTCCATCCTGTTCTACCCAGCAGGCCCCTCCCTGATGCTGCAGTAATGTCAATAATTGCACATCATGAAGCTATTCTACGAGCATCCATTAACTTTCTCTAAAAGGTCTCGCTCCTCTGATGGAGTAGTTCAGCTTGTATGTAGTCCAGGCAAGTTGTCGGAGGTTATCCGAGTTCTTGCCCAGCTGTGACCTGAGTGTTGGGGAGAAGGAGAGAGGCTGAGGATTTGTCATTTGGGAAGAGTGCCTCCACTGTTCTCTGTGTTTTGGGTTAGACTGGCAGGAGACACAACCTCCCTACGTACACACAGCCGGTCTCTGGGAACAGAGTCTTCTGTCAGGGAGAAGGGAAAGATCACAGTAAAATATAGCCTGAAAACAAGACCCAGGATCCCCTACAAAGGGGTGGGGGGGTGGGGACATGAGCTCAGATTGTGGTTCAAACAGGGTGAAAAGTAGGGGAGCAAGGATTAACCGAGAGATATGGCTACATCAAAACACAAGCAACGGTCCAAAACAAATTCAGTGTATCAAAGGATCTCTTCAAGTACATCTCTCCCTCTGTGCTCCTCTGCCTCTAGTGTCCTTTCCCCAAGCACATACTTGCTTTGAGCCCCCACTTTACCATGCACACAGCCGGAAATCTAAAATAAATTTAAAAAAAAGAACTGCAGTGTGTGAAATTTCCATTGCAAACGTACGATACAGCAGAGGTACCACTAACCTCACTACTCATTTTAGACTGTAGATTTCAACGGAAGCATTTTTGTGACATGAATCTCTCAACACATATCTAGTCATCTTAAAGAGATAAGACAAACACCTCTGACTGACAAACCACTTTCAAAGTTTAAGTTTACTTTATATTCCTCACTGTTTTCACGATGTTTCCCTTTCTTGATGAATGGGAGACCTCTGCAACTCATCTAACACTAGAACCACATTTGATCCGGTAGACAGACCACGCCAGCTGGTTGTCTGTACGCTTGGATACAGGCCAGCGGTGGCTGTGTGAGAACTCCTCTGGCCTAGCCAAGCTGAGCTGATGAATACAGCTGTGCCAAAAATGGTGCCAAGCATGGCAACTCTGTTTACATACAAATGCATCGACATGCAGACACACAAACACACATTCACACGAATGCACACACACAGAAGCACCAGAGGACCTCAGTGACGTACTTTGAGAGGCTGCCGCCATGACATTGATTTGCATGTGTATGTGACAATTACTATGACCTTAATATACAAAAATATGATACTGGTACTGCACTGTGATGGGAGAGTCGGGTGTGTATGCGTGTGCTGTTTTGGATATGTGCCATGCAACTTTCGTCACTTCCATATTCAACATTAATACTGCTTGGAGGTCTGCCCTTTGCACAGGATATTTTTAAGTGGTGTGACCAGAGGGTCAGGGAGAATCGAGGGGGGGGGGGGGGGGCAGGAGTACAGGGGGTCAGGGGAGGGTCAAAGAAAATGGTTGCACTACCCAAAGGGCTCTTTCTTCTAGTTTTTCTTACTGATAAGACACAAGTTGTGACCCCAGTGACTTTGAGATATTTAGACAGGTCCTTAATTGTAACCCAATTATCTTCCAGCTTTTATAGACCTTCTATCTTCCATCCTCCTGTTTTAGTGAGGTAGCACAGATCAGAAGTGGGTTGTGAAGACAGTACCGGAGTATTGAAAATGAAGTAGCATGCTTAACTAAACAAAGTGGGCTGGGAACATCAAAGCTGATGATGTGAATCTCCTGCCTGGCAGGGAAAATCTGATTGGGAGAGATCCAATGTATTTTCTAACAAAGTGCCCTTCAGCAAGGTTACTACCAAACCGCATCAAGGAAGAGGCAGGGGTCAACATTTACTTTGTATTTACAAGGCCACCCTCAGTTTCCATTAGAGGTCGATCGACAGATTGTTAAAGGCCGAGATAATAAAAGTGCAGAGAAGGAAAAATCAGATACCCCGAACCCCGAACCCCCCCAAAACGATCAAGTTGTTGATCAAATGACCGGTGGCAACTGTGCAGCCATCGTCCACCACCAGAGCCCAGTTGTAACCATAGTTTGTAAAATATCCTATCGGCACCAATTAATCGTCCACACCGATCAATCCGTTTCCATTGTGTAGCTGTTTGAGGGCAAAAGCATGAGAAAACCTTTCATCGTTACATAAAAATGAAAGTAGAATATATGAGTTTGACAGTATCAAGGAATTTCATATCTAGCTTCCCTCCAGCTCTAAATGCCACTCCCATATTTCCACTCCCAAAGCTGATAAAGCAAATGCCCGAAAAAGCAAAGCATCAACCAATTTGATGCATCATGTGGCACCGTGAATTATATATGAGGGTATGCAAATTCAATTGTTTCTCGTGCTCTACTTCAAGTCGCTGCAGCGGTTATAAGGCCTCGTTACATCATCATGATGAGACCTTTTTATAGAGCTGAAAACTCATAAGATGTGGCGGTTGCATAGAAAGAGAAAGAGATACAGAAAAAAAAAGGAGCAGAAAATGAGTCTGAACCAGCCCAGGCTACAAGCTGGGCAAAGCGTGGTACTCAGGGGAGTGAGTGCCTCTCTTTCTGCTCGAGAGACAGGAGGTGTGAGGGACCGGGAGGAAGATGTCTGCCAGCAGAGACCTGGAGGCGGCCTGTCCTGATTGGACAGAAGGAAGGCCTTTAAGTTAGGGATAATGGATGACAAGGTGTCGGATAAATTACTTTAATTAATGATGCTGAATCAAAGAGCAGCTCAGCGGGAGGCCGAGGGTAGGAGCACATTACAGACTCCTCAGACTGTAATGTACCATTTAATATCACCAGCTGCCAAAGCTGAATAAATTATGGCTCATATTTTCTTAAATAAAATTTGATTGGGGCATTTTACTCAAAGCTTGTCATGAGTTCTGAAATAACATCTCTTGATTGCACAAACCTGCTGCTTCTACTTTTCCATCAACTCAGCTGACTGTTGGCTAAAATACTGACTGCATATTTTAAAAACTGAATAAAATTGACTTTGGCTATAAAAATAAAACTGCTTTGCCAGCTAAACTGTGGAGCCAAAATTAGAAGTATTACACTTGAGAAAAATATGTCAGCCTATACTGCAGCTATAGAACTTTATGAATGAGCAAACTAGAGAAAAAAGCAGAGGATGTAGGAAAAATAAGCATAAGGATATTGTTCCTGGTAAGTTTTGAAACGAGTCAGGGTCTAAGCTATCACAAAGCTACACAGGTACATTAATTAAACATTTAAGCTTCTTCAAACAGGTAATAATCATAGAATGTATAAAATATGGACATAGTCTCCTTGAAGTCACCCATAGGTTTCTGAAGAGCCAAAATTAAGCTCAAAGTGAAACTACCAGGCTAGAAGCCAGAAAGAGGTGATATGCTACTCTGTGCTGCTAGCCGGTGTACATTAGCCCTGTGGTCATTTACAGTACATAGATAAAGAGTCATGGTTGAATGGGGCTGTCCGGTATTCCAGGATTTAGCCGAGTTTCACAGGCATTACAGCGCCTTTTATCCTTTTGAAGACTGTTACGGGCACGGAGGTTGTCCAGCGGCAGCCAATTATGTAACGGCTGAACATTGGGCAGCAGGATGTCCAGCGTACAATTAGCGCCATATTGTTTTTCAGATGGCTACTAAGGTTAAGTTCAATGACTCGAATTAGCTGAGCTGACACCTAGCAGGCAGCAAGCGGCTGGGACGGCACCCGCTATTCAGTTATTCGTTCGCTGGGTAGGCATTCAGTTTTCAATTTTGGTAATCGGATATTTGTTTTAGTTAGTTTTTTTACTCTTGGGATTGCAAACATGCATAAAACACAACAAACCGATTCCTTAGAAAAGAATGCCTATAATTAAACCGAATGACACCTGTTGTCTTGCTGAGTCCTTCCCGAACTTCCCGAGCCACAGCCCTCGTTGCCGTTGCTGCCGTCGGACAGTCATACATGGGGAGCTCAGGCCAGAGGGCAGAGCGGGGGCCTCCGCAAACTGCATTACTTGCTTTCAGCCGGGCACTGCTAGAGAGACATCAGCCTCAAAGCAAAGCTTTTAGGGGAAGAGGGCCCACAAACGTGACCTGAGGTACGTCTACATTAGCACACATGGAGGGTTTAGGAGTGGAGAGACTGAGTGTGCAGAGACGTATGCGCACTGACCACACGCGGCGTAAAAACAGCACTCATGGTCTCATCATGAAACATTTTGTTAGAAAATACAAGTCATACATACAAATACAAGTCATACATACAAATACAAGTCATACATACAAATACAAGTCATACATACATACTAACCGAAGGGTTGAAGCACTACTCCAGTCATGGCGGTCCCGAGTCCCCAGTTTGTATGTGAAGTCTACTAAACCTACAGTTCAAATAAATTGCTTTGTATACATTTAAATGTATTCTAAATTGCTTTGTATACATTTAAATGTAATCTAAATTGCAATGCATTGCAAATGTTATGAAAAAAGCTGAGATACTGAAATCATATTAATATCAGCAGATATCAAAATTCAGCTATCGGATAGGAACTGAAATAAAAGTGAATTGGTGCATCTCTATTAAACATTATCTTTATCACAATGTCCATGTTTGTTTATCATCTTCCGACAAAAGAGCACAATGCTTTTCAGAGGCCATCTAGCAGTACACCTATGTTAATGACTTGTAACTGCAGAATGCAGGTTTATCTTCAGAAAACAGAGATCTTCACTAGGTGACATCCTTGAGCTGCCACCCGCCTCTGGCCTCCTCTAACTATTGTTCCCAGTGAGAAGCGGTGACAGAGGGAACAAGACATCTTCATACCACTTCACCAAACTTCAAGCCTCTCTTATCTGGGATAAAAGAAACTCTTACCAAAGAAAATAAAGACTTGGCTGACTCTGTGTATTAGACTGCTGGGTGCTGTCACACCTAAGATAAATGAATGAATACTGCCACAGCAAGACTTGGGTCAATCTGCTACGAGTGCGAGTTCTGCCCTTTGTCCAAGCAGTCACTTGATAGTCGTGGCACAAGCCAGCCCATGAGCCCCAAAACCCGCCAGCGGGATAGAAAAGTATGTTTTCTTTAAACAATCAGCAGAACGACACCGTTTATCATAGACAGAAGCTGTAAAACATTCATGGTAGGCAGATTTTCATCTTTCCCAGGGCCCTGAACACATCATGTGTGACAAACGCTTCTGTCAGAAAACTCAACCGAAACTAAGCTTGAAATTGTAATATTTCATCAAAAATATTTTATTCTACATGTCTTTTACAATTTCACCCCAAATAAACCGTTTACATTTAAAAAATGTTGGACATATAGATTCCATTGTTTCCAATCCAATTTTTGTAAAAGAAATTATCAAAGAAATTCAACTTTTTTTCTTTTTTTATGATTTATGGCATTGTACCCGCGTTAAACTGCACAAAAGACAATTTTGAGTTCTCTCTACTTCTAGTCCTTAGTTGCTTTCTTTCTCTTGCGGTTGTGAAAAATATTTTACTAGCAGTAAAAAAGTCATTATATGCAAATGATAAAATTAACAGCACTGCTGAATCACTGACCGACTTTGGGAGTCTGTTAGCCCTTTGAAGTAGATTATAATTAATGTATGAAAGCTTTTTTTCCATAAACTGTTCCTTTTCATAGAGCCTGTATGGTACCACCTGCATGCCAAATGTTGGTGTTCCTGAATAACATATCCTGAAAATACCATTGTATAGCATGTCTCGCTCAGGTATGTGACTGAGCAAAAGCAGTTAACGGTTCAAACGGGTTAGAGAACCAGGTCTATCAAGTTATCTGCATAGTTTTGACTTTCTAAATAAAAAAACAGGTCTTTTTACAGCCATGCCTCTAAAACACCCCCTCATCCCCTCATACCCGAGGATAGAAAACTAGATATAGGACTACAATATGGTTTATTTTTAATATCGTTGATATTGCACAAGTGATGCCATGGAGGCTCTGACTGCGTCTGACTGATGCTGTGACAGCTGAACTGTATCACTGTGCCTGATATTTAAGGTTTTAATCAATGGATCAACACTTCCCACAGCATGTCCATTCTCACACTTTCTTATTTACCACCGGTCCTCTTTCTGTCCCTGCATCAATCCCACACTGACAGACACTTGTATAGAAGCTGGGAGCAATTACCAGGCTTTTCACTGACAGAGACATGGGCTTATCCTAGCCTGAGTGGTTGTCATATTCACAGCTCATTGGAGTAGAGAGAAAGTGGGATGGATCCTGACAAATGGTAATAGCTCTCCCAAAGATGCCACTTTGCTTTACATTTCAGGATTAAAGCTATACTCGCTTATTCTTTGAAAGATAAGCCTTAAAATCACAGGGCTGACACATGAAGACACACAAACATTCACGCTCACTTTTGCAGTTGCCAGTTAACCTAAACTGCATGTCGTTGGAAAACCTAGACAGGCTCAAGGAGAACATGCAAACTCCACACAGATAGGCCCCAGCCGGCTTTTTAAGGTTCAGTACAACCAAATTAAATTATTTGGCAAGGTTGGAGCACTCCACCACATAGACTTCAACTGCCGCCCTAATAAGGTGGTGATCTACATTTTTACTTTTGCCATCATGATGCTGTTTCAGAAAGAACAGGAAGTCCAGATTGGTTTCCGTGTGTAACTAATACACAGGAAGAGCCTCAGATCCAACACAAAGATGAATAAAGCCACTCTCAACCAACAGGAAGACAATAAATAAACATAAATCTTTGCTTGGCTGATCAAAAGAGACTGCTGGGTACTCTAATCTTTCTGTGAACTGAGTTCTACAATACCCAATGAAGTTGTTATTTAGCATTAATAGCACTCCATTTATTCTGTTCTGCCTGACAACCAGTTTGGACTGACTTGTCCTTTAGTTTCATTATCGAAGGAAACACCCTGAATGCATAACTAGTGCATCATGAACCTGCTCCAGGCTAACATTAAGTAGCAACACGTAGGCCTATCAAAATTCAGAATATGACCCATACAATCAATCTCATTGTCCCGTCCTATTCCCGTCACTGCACCTTCAATCGTCATTTGAAACTATGCCACATCAAGTAACCTGTTGATCAAAAGTATTAGAGCCTTAGGAGAGACTAAATATAAAAAGGAGAGCAGTTCTGCTATTGACAAGAACTTCTATATTTGTATTCATGTTGTTATTCCTCTCCACAGCAAGTCAAAGACCAGGTAAACCAGTCTTTGAAATTAAATTAACATTCAGTAAGTGCCATCAAGGCTGCTTGGTCATTATTATTTCAACATGCAACACAGTGAGACAAAGAGATGGACATAAAGGTGACATTTTGGTATTTCAGTGTGCATATAGCGGTATGTCTTTCATTCAATAAACCACAGAGGATGAAAATAAGTTTACAGCTGAGTTGGTGGAGACACTGAATATGACAAAGTTCTGCTTTCTGCACTTTCCACCCGCAGAAAGCAGAGTGATTCACTGCTGATACGATAGTTTGGAAATGTAGAGAAAATTTAAGACACCCTCCATCTGTTGACCCACATTATTTTTTAAATGCTGCGTCCAGTAAATGGACACTACATCATGTGCACAATCCTAAGCTTCATTAATGGAACGCAGAACAGATAAGGGAATTATGTAACTCGTCAGTCTGTAGACAGAAACATTAACTATAAAGTATTTATAACCATTATCTGAACATCATAGTACAACAGATGAATGTGTGGCTTTTAAGGCAGAAAATGAAGTGAGACAGTAGCCTGGGTGTGGGCTGCTGGGTACAGGTTGAGTCATTTTGCCTGGTTAATGTGTAATTTTCAGTTAAATTGCAAACGTCTCCATGCTGCCGACACATGCCAAAATAAACAACTCTGGCAAGGCTGAATCCAAACGCTTCCTGACTGATATGAGCGGGCGAGTGGTTTTTTTTTTTTCCACGGCTGCCGCTGTACACTCTTCTACCGTCTTAGGGCTGGACGGAATAGCAAAGCAAACACAGCTTCAGGACACCAAAAGCATAGACCACAGCTGTGTCTCTATCGGTGTGATTCCACCAGACCAAAAGGAACCTTCTTTAAACGGTAAGAGGGGTAAAGTCGTCTGAGAAAGTGTAATACGAACGCCTGGTTTCAGTCTTCTCGCCCAATGGACAGATGTGGGTGTACAACTAAACAACACGAAAGACTCTCGTACACGTATCCCTCCGGGAGAGACCAAAATACACAGTGTGCTCAGGATTGGAGGCTGAAATGAAAAATAGCAACTAGTCATTACACTTCCTCTGCCACTGTATGAAAGATCAACATGTGCTCCAGGCACACTGCCTGTTAAAGGGCTCTGCGTATCTGAAGTATCATTCTGGAGCCAACTGTCCTTGTGCAACCCCAAACATGTACTCCCTTCTAAACCGAATGAATCGGACACACCCTGTAAGCTGCTGATCTCAGTTATTTCAAACAGTTTCTCCTCTTTCATTGCGGACACACAAAAAAAAGTCACAAAAAACAGCACAAATTCTGAGCACTAACTGACATTATGATCAAATAGCTGCAGAAAGCATGTACACGTAAAATGTAAATAAAAAACTGGCATGAACAGAAAGTACATCTACTTCTCTCTTCTGCTTAAAAAGTGAGTTATCCCTCGTGGAAACACCGAGTAGAAATGTACTTTTGAAAGTAGAATGTTCAGAAAACCTTAACCGTACCTTGTGAATGGCACATGCAAACCATGTGATTAACTGAGGCTAGAAGAGATCGCCAGCCAATTCCACTAAGTGTATGCATTATTAAGTCATTAAAGAGTGGCCTTGCAGGTGAGCGCTCAGCTTACCTTTCACCTGAGCCGCGGGAGACACCGCATCCAGAAGCCTTTGTTGGAGCAGCCTGTCTCACCTTCGGAGATACAAAAAGTAAGAGTAAGGTTTCACTTTAACTCGCACAGTACAAATGGAAAAAAAAACCTGCCTCGCTCCCGGTATCTGTCCTTCCCATGCTCCTCCTGATCGCACCACTGTGTTGAGGAGGAGGGTGGAGCCTCACTCCCAAGGGAGCCGCTAACATCTCTCCGGGCCAAATGCACAGTGTGTTTTCCACCTGAACACACACACACACACACACCACTCTCAGTCGGTCACAGAGCTAGTCAGTCTCCAGCTAACGTAGATGTGATGCTTAAGAACTACTCTAGCGGACTATCTTTCATCCAATCCAAAAATCATAGGTCATTCAAAGTAAGAGCAGAACTGATAGCACCTTTTTCATGGAAAGAAACAGGATTCTGTTCAGTGTGTGTGTTTACTGAGTCAACAGAAACACGGTGGCAGTTACAGCTCAAACAAAACAGAGAGACACTTACACACTCACGGAGGACTACTAGTCTTACACTAAAGAAATACACTTTAATACACCCTAGTAGGATGTGACTCCAGTCAGACTGAAGGACTCTCACAGTACATTTGGAATCCACTTCTCATTTTAATCAAAATTTGGACTCGCATTCTAATTGGTTGCACTTGACTTACAGTATATTGTTCATTGTTTACAGCTAAAATGCTGTTTTATTCTGGTCTTACTTTTGTTTTCCCTCGAAATGCCTCTTAATTCTGCCCGTACATTAAAAAAACAATGCATTGTCAAACAGCTGGGATGTGTGATAACTAAGCCACAAATCCAAAAACCAAAGCAAACAACACACACACATCAATTCACACAGAAGCACACACACACACACACACACACACACACACACACACACACACACACACACACACGCACACACAAGCAAAGCAACACATATGATTTCTAGCAGATGCAAAGTCACAGCCACAAATGCAATATTGTAATCACTCAACCCCAAGAAATTCAGTATCGCACCAGTTGTGCTGCAGGGAAACACACACACGCCATTATGTTGTCACATCGTAGGGCTTATTCAATATGTACCTCTAAAGTACAGACATGAATAAACATTTGCACATTAGAAGTCTGTGTCTATGAAATGTAAACTACATTTTAATCAGGATAATATAACATGAATATATTTTGTTGGATCATTAGCATTTCCCTGGTCGGATAACTTACAGTATCACCAATTGTGTGGCTTTACCAAGGTTTACAGTGAGCGTATAAAACCTGCAGAAAGTCAAACATAATTTAAGCAGTTTAAAACTGGAATTACTGCCTTGTGGTTGTATGCCTCCGCCAAACAACCAGTCCTGTTGCAGTGTACATCCATGGTCAAAAATGTCCCTTCATCATTTTATCCTGCTCGACGTTTGTGTGAAATTGCCACATTTAGCATAAGAATTATTGAATTATGGCCAAATATGTATTTGTGTTCTGGGAGGTCACAGTGACCTAAATATGCAGAAATGTTCTCCAGAGATATCACGCTAATGGGACAGACTCGTGGTCATTGTGATCGTGACCTTTGACAGTTCATCCTTGAGTCCGGGTGGACAATAAGGGGGGGGGGGGATCTCACTGTGACCATCTGCTATTTGTAAAACACTGCATATTTGTATTGATTCATAATGAATAATATAGACTTCTCTTAAACCAAATCCTCCTGTTATGGGCAGCAAACATTTTTAACCAGCTCTGATACAAAAATAACACTTTTTCTGGAACATGGTGAAACTATACATGCAGTGATAAAGTGTGCGGTTACGATCACACAAGATTCTGTGTGATGGATGTCCACCCCTGGCTTGTTTCTACCATCATACCTCCTTTCCTCAGTGATTCCTTGACTTTAGCTTTGGTTTGGTTGTAGAGCAAGAAGAAGCGACATGCTTCCATACGTTAGCTTTTAAGCCAGGGAGTGCCGGTCGGATTGTATGCATATTCGCCCTCACCAAAGCACCGCTAGTATTTAGCCTTGTTGAGCACTTAAATAAGACCCACGTGTATTACTTCTGTTGCGTTGCGGTGCTGCGGTTAATAATGGAAAGCCTGGTGTCACAGAACTGTTACAGGCGATCATACGGTTGAGAATTGAGTTTTAAATTTACGATTATCGAGTTTTCTGCATCGAGTTATAATCTTTCAGAGAGAATCGTGATGCATCTAAGAATCAATTATTTTCCCCCCACCCGTAGTGGACAATTGGAGAAATTCCCTCCAGCCGTTCCTGAGATATCACATTCATAATGCATCTGTGAGGCATAAAAAAAAACCTTGGCATGGACCTCTGCTGATGACGTCCCAGTTAATGATCCAATGGCAAACCATAAAGTAAAATGGGTTGGGCAGCAGAGACGGAATCTGTGCCTTTAAATCCTGTCACTGAGCAAAGGAGGAAGCACTTGAGTATGTCTAACCTAAATAAGAAGTGAACTGAGAGAGAATCCCTGAGCTGACAGTGCTTGAGGGGCAAAACCAAAGAGGGGGGGGAGACGGGGGACGTAAGCCAAACACAGAAAGACACGGAGAAGAGGAAGTGATGATCCAAGATCGGCTAAAAAGGGCCATGCCATCCTCAAAATAACAAAAAGAGCACTTCTTTCTATTTACGTATTTATTCTGTCCGACACAAAAGAAGGATTTGTACGACGTGCACAAGAACGATAACGTGTACGAAGAGTAAAAAGTGACTGAAGACACTGTGACCCAGAATGTGGCATGGTTTTGGATGGAAGGACTCCAAAACTACACTGCTTTCTCACACACACACATACACACGCACACACACACACACAGCTGTCCTACATTTTGGGACCAATTCACAGCGCAATAAAACAAACTGCATGCCATGTAGACGTGCAAGAATATTTGGGGTGAGGTTGCATTCCCCACATGACCTGTATTCCTTTCTACCGTCACAACGCTGTCAAACAACATACCAATTGCTCACCAAAAAAACAACAACAAAAACACGGATTTCCCTTGATGCACTACTCTGAAAATAGATTTTTGTGACGCCCAGAGTATGCAGAAACCGCTCTGCCCTGTGACAGCTGATATACAACACGATCACCTCCTGCAGAGGCTTGTAGTCTTTTACATTCAAATTGTACTCATAGCTTCATGTAACGGGGGCCAAATGAAACACAGCTGGGGAACAATTAGCCACACTAGCCCTCCAAGTGAAAACTACATGGTTATAGATGGGTTCAACTCTGCCACATGCATATTGTATAACCAGCGCTGTTCATGCCACTTTGCAAGCATGCAACCAAGTAACATTTATATATGAACACAGAGCTGGCCAACTTTCCCAGCAGAGAGCTAAGACTGACTCATAAGAGGGGACCAGGCCAGATCCTGCCAACTGATTTATAGCTGTGTCTCTGGCTCGATTAAGGGAAACAATAGGGAAGGGTGAGGCTATTAATTACCATGATGCAAGAAGTATATGCTCCAACTGGGAGTATAGTAGTGGCTTTACACTGAGGCAGAACTGATACGTGATAACAACTGGCTGGTATTCTGACGCGTGGTTTTATTGATCCATTCAAAATAACCCCAAACCTGAATGTGATACACAGTCCTTGAACTTCCACATCTGTCCTTCGACAGTGTTTGATTAGTGTTGTGCAAAATGTTCACCTCCTTTGGCAATCTCATTTAAAAATGTTTATTTTTTTAAGTTAGTTATTTGTCCAACTCGTTCACAGTTCTTTTACATATAAATGATAATTGTATTTAGGGGTAAATAGTGTACCTTTATATTGTGGGCATTTCACAAATAATCTCAAAAGACAGACAATCAAACACAGACGGTCTCAATTAAAGCTTGGACAATAACTTCAGTGTGTGCAACGGAAAACAGAAAGTTTTATTATTTTGTTCACATCCAAAACCCGTTTAAAAGTCCAACATCTGATTAAAACCACCTTCTCTATCCACGGGTTATTTATCTTAATGTAATCTGAAGCAAGTGGTTCTGTAGTGAAGGTATCAAAATATGAAGTAAAATGGCTAGATTGGGTATTGTTGGCAATAGTGTCTATTCAATTCAATTCAATTTGTATACTATATACATCATCTACTGGAATTGTAATCCCTGTTTGAATTTTGACCAATTTGTTGCTGGATTAAAACGTTTATTTTTTACCAAGTTACTGGTGTGAAATGTATTATTTTAACAATTAATAAAAAATCTGTAAATTTGTAAATCTGTACTAAGAAAAAAAGTTGTAATGCAAAGTAAAGAAACAGTAGAGGAGTGCGGCCAAGTGTTTAAATCCGGCTGTGATCGCCAGGTTGTTCATTGAGCAGCCTGGTGAGAGTTATAGTCTGCAAGGAGACAACAGAGTTAGGAGACATAGGTATGATGTGGTTCTACTGAAACTCACATAAGTACCAAATACATTCCATTTTAACATCAATATCATTAAATTAAGCTTCCAGCCCCTGATAAAGACACCAAAGCCTGGTAGTGTCTGACCTGAGTTCAAACTAGGACGCGAGAAAAGCCGTGGACCAAATCAGATCCACCAATAATCCGCTTCACAGTGTGGTGCTTCCCACTGCTTGACATTTTACATATGGTGGAGCACTGGATTACATGTCATATATATCAGGGCTTGAAATACCATGTACACATGCACGGTACATTTTGAGCTGTGCACGGAATTCTCGGCTCTATGCGCCGGTGGACAAAAGTTCAAGGCTGCCAACCTTCACGCATTGAACATGAGATTCACGCAATTGACACTTTACACACACACACTCTCCCGCCACACGTCCGTGTTCTCATGCAACTGATAATGTTGTGTCGCTAAAGAGGACGCTAACAGTGCACAGGCGGACAAGACAGAAGGTATTTCACTGAATGCTTTTCGAGAATATTAAAGGGAAAGTTCAAGCTCAATTTAAATTAACGGTCTAACGTTCAGAATTTCTTCATATTTCAAGTAAATGTTACATGCACCAGTGCATGTGCACAGAAAAACAAATACGGAGCATATGGGTATTCCTCTGCACATTTGAGGACATTCCTTATATGTGTATGACTGGTTCAAAGTAGGAAGTAAAAAAAATAAATAAAAAAAAGAGACACCATCATTTATAATGTCCCCAGTTTACAAAAAGGCTCGTGGAGCCATTATCTGAACCAAAGCTTGATTTCAAGGCGACACTGATCAACCACTAAAAGAAAGTTAAATGCCAAAAACAGCAACAGACTGTAAGCAGTGCTGCATAAACAAAAACATAATCTGGCATTAAAGGACTTCTGTTTATCTAGGACGTGTTTATCTGAGCACAAAAGAGAGGAAGCGGGTTTGAAATGCACAAAGCAAGGAGTCACAAACACTGGAGGGCGGGCGCACGGAGAAATAAATGCTGCAGCAACCATTTAAGAAGTGTCCCTGAGCATTTTTGATTTGTTTCCTGTGTGACACACTGTTGGAATACCATTGTTACCAGCATAACTCAAACTATCCATGGCCACTATTGTGGGTAAAAGTCAAAGTTAAAAGCCCTTCACATACAGGAGGTGAGAGTCAGAGGATGGTCCCATGTCATGGTAACCCTCCATGCTCTGAAACCTGAGGTCTTTCTTTAAAGGTTGAGGTGTTTCTTGCTTTCTTGGCAAAGGCAGCAACAACTAAGAGTCACAAGTATCGTTTAACACAGTGTCACTTTCTCCTCTCACCTGACTACTCCATTAGCAAAACACGCTACACAGCCTCAGGAATACAATGGTGACACTTGGGTCTTCATTTTCTGAGGCAAAGTTGTGACCCTACATTGATGGTTACAGATTTGTCCGCACAGAGCACCATAATGACCATCCAAAGAGGGCTTTTACAGGCTGACATTAAGCCCATGACGTAATCAAGCCTCTCAGCACCAACTCTTCCATAATAAAACACTCAATGTAATAAAAGTATCTCGAAAACCTACAACATCCCAGCTGTCAACTCAACACAGACACTGCGGCTTATCCCCTGGAACTGCAGATTATCAGCACTTGACACGGGCAGTCCACAGTGTCCATCATTCTCAAGGACTGGACGATGTCCCTGTGCAACGCCAGCCGCTCAGAACAAAACAAATGTAGATTGTGACAAGGACACATGTGTGCCTTAGCCTACTTGTAAAGTAAGTAATTAGCAAAAAAAACTGAACAAAGCGTGTACCATATACAAACATCATTAAAAAGGTGCAAGATCCAAGATTGAGAGCGTTTCAATTGCCTCTCAGCATGTCAACTTAATGCAGCGTGTGAATCTTTTGGATTCAGAGTAAAGCTGGCAGCATTTACACAAGCAGTAGCTCCATACGTTAAGCTGGAGATGAGGTGGATATCGATTGCAGCGGCGCTAGCTACCGTGAGACAACACTCCAACCACCACCACCACCACCACCTGTGTTAAAAGGAGAGCCGTGGATCTACGGTGTTAAACCTCCTCTATAAATACACTCACCAGCTACCCAGCAGCCTAGACACATGTCAAGGGGTCAGGAGGTTAGTCACAAACCCTAAGAGTGTGTGTGTGTGTGTGTGTGTGTGTGTGTGTGTGTGTATGTTGGATATGGTAAGCAAGAGACAAAGAATAAGGAACTGTGAGGTACAGAATTGTTTCTCTTTTTGCGTCCGAGTCATAAATATGGTTTCAGATGTCTTAAACAGTAACTGTTTTTCTTTGTCACACTTTTGTAATAAGAACATTGAAAGCTGCTTCCCCAGATTAATCTGGTACTAACACAAACGACTACTGTCCACAGACACTGCAGGGTGTTAGAATGCTGGTGTCATAAGAAAAGCTAATATGTCCAATTATGTAATGTCACTTTTACAGTGTGATATCTACAAATAATGCCTCAAATGTTGGCTCCACTGTGTAGTATACACTAGTTGATACTGTAGTATACTCTTGTTGAATTTAATGATGCAGTTATATCATAACCATGAACATGCCAGCACTGTTGTATTGTGTTTACACAGATGAGCTTTCATTCTGTGGGAAAGGGACCTGTTTTTAGACCTAAAGGCCAACTTACAGCTGTTCAGTAACTTTGGACAAAAACACTCTGCGAGACCATAAGAGGAGAAGGGAATCTTGGCACAATAGAGGATGCTAAAAGTGCCTTTGCTCTCTGGAGGCAGGGAGACAGATTCAATATGGAGCAGTATTAACCTAGTTTCCCCCAGTAGGCGTCGGGGAAAGCATTTATATCTCAGGGGAACTGGAAGTGCATTAAGCCATTTATCAAAGTCTGGAGTAGAACACTTCCATTGTTAACAGCAGTCACATTCAAACTGCCAGTTTATAGGCCTCAGTATCTCTGGGAAAATGACTCAGAAGAATATTTACACTTGTCACATGCGGACAATCAATTTTCTGCTTTTTAATAGTGTGAGGTGACACTATCTTTGACAATACTACCTGCTTAGAAACTGCTTTGGTACATTATTTCCTCCTTGTACTGATATTTTGTATGTTTGAAATTCGGAAGAAAAAGCTTCACTTATCATTGCCATTTGAGATTAAATACTATCAGTGGCCATGAAGAGGGTAGACGCACAGAGCACAAGGTTGAATATTGCAGAAGCAGGAGAATTTACATGATTAGATGACAACAACTCAGAACAGTCAGCTTTGAATACATTTTGTCAGTGAAACAAACATTAAGAGGAACACATAAACGTCATTACAGCTCTGACACAACATCTGAGCTAAGAAGAAAGCAGTGATTCTCCAACCTGTTGAATGAACAGGAAGTCCAGTAAAGTAAGAGTCAACCTGGTTTAAGGGGTGCAGCATGAAATAATAAAACATAACGTTCCAGACTGATTCGGGCCCCATTTGTCACATGTCTGCATTTCCTGTCTCTCTATACTGGCATACGTTCAAATAAAATACAACAAAAAGAGAGAATTGTACAATTATTCCAATAATTATAGTCATTTAAACCAATGAACAGTCATGGCACAGCTAAACTGTGATTCCAAAGAAAGATTTGGCAGTAAATTCCCCAATGGTTGGGCTTCTATGTGTGTATTCTTCCAGTGGATATTAGAGACTAGAGTGGAGATGATGGGGGGGACAGAGGAGAGAGGACATCTGACAAAGGTCCCCAGCTGGACACAAACCAGAGACACTACGGTTAGCGTCTTAACCCACAAGCCAGCGGGTTGCTTCTCCTATTGAGTATTTCTCAGAGCACAGCATGGAAGTTGGGACATCTGTTGCTGTGTCTTCCTGCTAGAAAAAGCAACGATTTAAAAAAAAAAAAAAAAAAAACAGCACTAACCACGCACAGTAACAGTTCAAACAGCTCTTCACGTTCTCACCGCCCTTATCCTCTTCCCTTCATTCACTGCTCCTCTCTCCCAATTTGTCATTCACGGCAGAGCAAAGCCACAGCTCTAGTTGATAGGCTTAGGGACCAACACCATTAAATTTCGCCACCTGATTAGCGGAAGGTAGACCGTCACATGGTCTGACCAGACGTCAGGTGTTGAGAGATCTGCACAGAACCCCCCCCCCCCCCCCCGCCCCAATCATCATAAAATCTAGCCTGTGACGGAAAAGCTCAGGAAAAATTTAATAGACATTGATTTGTTTGGTTATGGAGGATTAAGGCTCAATCTAATGATGGGCATTAGACATGGAGTATTTAAAGCAACACAGACTTGATTAAACCCAGGTATGCAAATAGGAGCAGACTGTCGGTATTGATCTCCTGACCTACTTCTATTCCAGTCACCTTCAAAAGCCTCATGCGTTTCCATCCCCGCTATTGACACCACTTGCAGTCTAGCATATTACGCTCATTCAATACAAGATCAATCTTTGTCCAGTGCCAGTCTGACAGAGAGTGCTAACACTGTATATCAGGCCTTCGTTGCTCCGTATGATCCACTCTGAAAAATGGAGTCAGCTGAAAGTACAGACAGATCGCAGAAACACTGAGACAACAAAGCAAGGACTTGACAGAGCTTTGACAAAAAGAGAAAGTTGGGAACAAGCGGACGACTGTTAAACTGTCTTTTCTCATTCAGCGGCAAATTCTCCCAAACATCACCCGACATTTCACTTCCAGCACTCCGGTAATCATTTCCTCTTGTGCTTGGATAGCCTTCTTGTGAGCTGTTATTTTCAATTTTTTTTGTATTTTGAGTGACACATTCCAGTAACCTTTAAAACTATTAACTAAAGTGCACTTCTGTGCTATTCTCATCTTCAGCAAAGCCCGACTCCACATAATACCACACGATTAAAGATGATGAGCTCTTCTATCTTTATCGGCACTGGGAATAGACAAGAGATGGATGAGGCCAAGTGGCATTGTTAAATCTCCACATTTAGTCATTATCTCGTCAAGATATCGAATACTACAAGTACAGCCTGACCCAGACTGGACGTATGGCCGACACCAATGATAGTATTTGTGAGTTTAAAAAAAATCTGATAATGATAAAGAAGTTGATAGTTGTTGTTTTTTCATAAACACATCAAATTAACATTTTTTAAAAGGATCCCTTAAATTAGCTTTATTTATTTTTTAGTTGTGACTTAGATATGTACTGATCAAGTTTAAAAATGAATTCCTCAGTACTGTCTGGTAGGCAAGCTATGTCATGGACACGTTTTTTAAATTTCCTTAAACATTTTCAGGTATTTCTGTAGTGTAATTATCTAGTGACATATATACGCTGGTACCAATATGTCTGCAATAAGACAATATTGCCCAATTTATCAGTCTAGTTCGAATCACAGCACCTAATTTCTAGTAAGTCACATCATTAACATTAAGGCTGTTTTTGCTTAGTTTTGTATAATCTGTCACACACAAATAAATCAATATTACCTAGTGCTCTCGATATTAATTGAGAAAGGTCTCTGCAGATGTTGACATATCATGATGTGCTGGTAAAGAACGTGTCAAAGGTTACAGCTTTGGCATTACACCGGAAACTGGAGTTTAACCAGGATGTCTCGGCCTGAATATATACCGGTATTTGACATTTAAATAAGTTTACCAGCCTCACAACGCTTAGAGTCATGTGCACAATGCATTATGTCGCTACACACTGCATCCTACACGTCGCGCCCTGCATGATATTTCGACGATGTACCGGTACTACTAGTACTACGATTCCTTTAACTAAGGCTGCCATTGAATACTATGATTATTCCTGTTGTTATATGGGATAACAGTTAACGTTATCCATTTTTGATGGGTCCAGTTTACCAATTCCGTTACACTTGAAGCGGGTGATGGCAGGATGGTGAAACCAATGAATATTAGGGAGACCCACGGGGGGGGGGTAGCGCTCCTTGACACGAGCACCCGAGACATCGGCTACGTTTCACGGTTGCCATTCAAACAAGTGACAGCCGAGATGCAGCCGCATGGGGTCCGGTGTGCTAACGTGGTGATGAGGGTCTACTTTACGTGGTGATGAGGGTTTACTTTACGCAGCTAGCTTGTAAGATGTGCCACTACCCGACCACACGGCACGCCGCACAGGCGCAGATAACGTTACTATCGCCACTGACCGAAGTCCTCCAGATATTGCGACGTTACGACACTCAAATTACCGTCAAATCCTCCTACATATACCAGTTGATGCTATCCGAGCTCCGCTAGCTAGCGTACGTTAGCACATCCAACGTACGTTAGTTGAAGAAACACAAGCCCCGTCCGCTAAAAATAGCGAGTTCAGTGTCTCTCGACGCGTCGCGTCTCTGTAGTAAGAGAGCCGTTAAATGTAACGTTAAACTCACGGTGTGGACCAGAGCGTCGCTCATACAGTTGTGTCCGAGCCTCCTTCTCTGTCCAGCGTCATAGCACGGGACCGTGTGAGATGGCTGGATCGAGGGGGACGGTTGTGGTCGGCTGGAGGAGAAGTTTCAACATGGAGAGTGTGGAGCGGACTGGATCCTGCTGCTGCGGTTCATCTGGCTGCTGCTGCTGCTACACAAGGGAGCCACGGCGACACCTGTGGCGGCAGCGGCGTACGACACCTGCTGCGTGTTTCTGTGTAGACGTTAACCATGGAGATGAAGCACGTTATCATACAGTTATTATCACATAGGAAGTATTTAAGCTCAATTGTTTGTGATGTTGTAGAGTATTTACAACTTGTTAAGATCATAATGCAACATGTTAAAACCCTCAAACTGGATAGAAACATCTTGAATAAAGAACTGTATTTCACAGTGGTGCATAAAGTATGAAGATTTGTATCTACATTAAATGTAACACTACACAATGTGAAAGTATTCCATTAGAAGTAAAAGTCATGCATACTGTTACAGCCCGACGCAAAGGCTGCAACACAAATGGTAGACCAGACAAGATTAAAGGTAACAATAGGCATTTATTTTCAAAGTAACCAAAAAGAACACAACAAACATGGAAAGTCAGTAATGTAGGTGTGTAAAAACAAAAGGCTGACGTAATCAAAACCAAAAAGCAGCCATGCCAGCCAAGGAAGAAGGAGAACTCCATTTATAGTGGTCAGCTTTTGACCCAAGTGTTGGGCAGCACAATGGCCCCTGTCTGAGTGTTTCTTATCTGATTGGATTATTATTATTGTTGCATTAACATATGGGTTACACTTTACTGTTGCAGATCAGAAGGTCAATGCAAGAACCGTGCATATATGTGTGGTTGTGTGTTATTCTACTTAATCAGGCACAATTCCTCATTTTTGGCTGTTTTTTATGTTTTAAAAGACAGCAAACAAAAAA
Organism: Leptoclinus maculatus; assembly: GCA_032191485.1. Taxonomy (NCBI): domain Eukaryota; kingdom Metazoa; phylum Chordata; class Actinopteri; order Perciformes; family Stichaeidae; genus Leptoclinus; species Leptoclinus maculatus. The sequence goes on from JAVDOI010000007.1 coordinate 11,533,009, forward strand.
AAGAAATATTGTCTCAATCTTGGTGGATTTACTGGCACATACGCATTTGAACACATCATTAAATTTGGATCACCCAGTTATTTTTTGTCCTATTTCGATTTTCTATTCGCAGGTTGGATTTCTGACATAGCAGCTCCGTCTCTCTGTATTCCTTTAATGTGCAACGCACAGTATAGCAAGAAAATTATTGCACCATAACCACCCCCCACCCCCCGAGTGTAGGCCTGATGTGAGCTGTAAAATTAGAACATTTTAAAGTCTCTGTGTATAAGGCTTTTACTTCATGTAGTAAGAAACAGAAATGCATTACTTATTCATCCTTTGAGGGTGCACTTAGCTACCTACAACCTCAAAGTTGCTCTGAATAATGCAGAGGTGTACCAGCTCAGTCCTCCTCTGCAGAATGCAGCATATTCTATTATTTGCTTCTTTTGATCTTTCCATTTAACTGAAATAATTCAGAAACTATATTTCACAACGAAGGTATCAGCCATGCAGTGTCTTGTGTAGCTGTCACACAGATTGTGCAAGGATTTGTTTTTAATGATTGTATCTTGTAAAATGATACACAACACAGAGAATACAATATGCTGTGTGACATCAGCATCAGATTGGACTACATGTAAAAGCAACGTTATGAATTGATTTTATCGAGAGTTAAACAAATACATATATTTGTTATATTTCCTTGAAATAAACATATTGTTTGCTAAATGTCTAGGTTAAGGTGTATTGGTCCTGTTAAGTTTAACATATTGAACTCTTCCACAACTAACGTTAGCTGTTAAAAATGGCTGTAAAATGTAACGGTACCAGCTGATTACAATTATGGGTAATTAGCTGCAGAACACCTGACCCATATTTGACACAGAGTGTTCATTTGAGTCGAAAACTGTCATAAAATGGTTTTAACTTTCAGCCAGCTAGAAAATGTAACACCTAAAAATACAGGAAATTGTTAATTAATTACAGGAAAACTGCATGCAACTATACACAGAAACACAGAATACGTAGTTAATGTGTTTTATATTCCTCACACTTAACTATGGGCCACGTGATTCCAACTGAAAAAGGGAAATCTGGAGTTCGTCGACTATTAAAATTGCACTTGAATTTGATTTTTTTGCAATCAGCTTAGTTTATAAAATGTTATTGAACTGAATTACTCTTAAATAAAATAAACTTTCTGAATCAACAATAAATGAGCATGTTAAGGATTAGGCTAAATTAAGTTTGTCTTGTCGTTGAGAGATGGAGATAGATAAGTGATATTAAATATCAAAGCTTGATCATTGGCCCTGTGAATTCTTACCAGATAAAAAAGTTTTTCCAAATGACGATCTGAGTAATTATGTAGTACATAGAATGGCCTTTTATCTTAAAATATACAAATTCTACATCCTACACATAGCAAATGAAGACCAACTACCAGATTTTACAATGTGCAGTGATGAGTCCTATAACCTGAGTTTAAAATATATCTCCATATATCTTACAGGCCAAATCTGTAAATGACCATGATTATGGTGACTATGATCACCATAGTCTAGCTGAGACGTTTACACGAGGATGGAGAGAAACATAACTTTAATCTTTATAAGAAACCCACTGTGTTTGTTCGTAACGTGATGCTTGAAATTCATATTAATAATATATAATATTCATATCTATCAACCATCTCAATACCAACACCCTCAAGGTGTTGCTAAATCCATGGAAGAACACATAACTTAAAACCTGTAAGATTAACTAAAGGTGCTAAGAATTTCCTGAGAGCGCATTTTATACAATTTGAAAATAATTCCACATTTGCTTCTTACAACATGAACACACATTTCAAAAGTTTATGACTATCAAAAAATAAGATTGCATTAGGTGAGAGTAAAACGCTTGTTGGATTCTAGTAAATGAGAGGGTTCACACACTGATCCAAACCACACACCACACATAGCCATACACAATTGTGGGGTTAAAACGTAGCAACATCTTTAATCCCACTTAGTTTTACAGATTCAAGGGTAGACAAATATTAAATCCTGTCTCCTTTTACATTTATTTGCATTGTACCAGCAAGCATCTCATAAAGCATTTAAAAAACATCCTACAACTTTGTGACTATTTGCCTGTTTTCATTAAGTGCTTTCAATGGACATAATTAAAAAATATCTACAGGCTAACCACACATCAAATATCTTTTTTAAAAAAGCGTGCCTGCCTCATGGAAAATGCTGCCCTTTAGAAGCTGAAAACAGAGCTTCTCTGGTGATTTCAATGTCACAGACAGACCAGATATACAGCAGGAAGTGACATAACATGGTTTGTTTCTTTGAGGAATGTACAATGTAGAGAAGGACATGAACAAAACAAAAACAACGGGCCGCGTGACCTTCTTCAAAGGACACACTTGTACAGTATGGATATTCTAACAAAAATGTTGAGCTGTCATTTGTTTTAAGTTCCTGAGCTTTTGTTTTTTTGCGATCCATCAAAAGAATAAAATTATCTAAGTAAAATAGTAAAATACGAATGTTGGGCGAATAGCAAAGTGTTAGCAAAACAGTTTCACAAAGCACTGGCCAGAATGTAATCAAGGATATACGAAAATATCTGTACAGTTAAAAAAGTGGACAGTGTATAAGACAAATGCATCCAGTGCATTATTCACTACAGTGCATTCACATAAGTCTCTACAACAAACAGACAAAACTCCTTCATTAAAAGGCATTGCACGTTTCAAATTTGCTTAAGAGGATAAAAAAGAATTGATTGGACGATCTGACAAACTTCAATACAATATGATATATTGAGAAACTTAAGGTTTCTGTAACAAGGCAATATCAAAACAGTCCCTGTTTGTCTTTTTCAGTTGAAGACTAAAACAATGGAGTGCCACCTACTGGCACTAAAGCATACAGGTTTTAAAAAGGCACATAGTATTCATACCAGCAATTTTTTTGTACAAGGCAAATCCAAAGGTTCAAAATTACAAATTTGTCTTCATCAAAAGTGTCTGTAATAATATCTATACAGCATCCAACACATTACCTGAGCAGAAAACTTCATCATCTGTAAGTCATATACAGTTGTAAACAAGCTGAAATAGAAACTGAGCAATACAAAAACCTGCAGTTATAAGAGAGAGAGAAAAAGATCTTATATTTGACCAAAGTTTACAAATAATCCAAATATTATTGGTCAGTGATTATGTCCCCGGTTGTATCTCCATATAGGCTACAGCTCCCTTCTTTATCAAACATTCAACATTTTCAACTAATAAATACCCCAAATTAAGGGTTTGAATCCAGAAAGCTACAAGATTCTTAAAAAAAGCGTGACAGTTATAAAAAATAAATATAGCGCAATCACTTAAAAGCGTTCCTTTTGCAAATGTCTGCTCATTTTCTTGCTAAGCATAAAGAGAGAAGTAGAAGACCTGAGTGTTTTCTCGGGCCTATGCATTATAGTATGGTTCGCTTTTGGGGAACCCTGTTTTTGGATCTATGTTCTCGTAAATAGAGAGTGCAGCACAGTTTTGGTAGATTAGATCCACATTGGTTCCAGTTCTTGATCTGATGATGTCCACAGCACACTGGTTTAAGAACACATACTGGTCCTGCAGGGATATCAAATATAAAAAGTTCACTGAGGTGCAGCATGCTTTATGAACTCTTCACATATTTCAAACAACATGTGCAGTGTGACAATTGTAACAAAAACGTATGTGACTGTGTCCCACCTCTGTCTGCACCATGAGGGGCCGGTGCATGCGCAGATCGTGGACGATGCCGTACACGTCCACAATATTTTCCCTTTCAATCTGGAAGATCAACCGGTCGATGGCTATGAAGGTACCTGTGCGTCCAACACCAGCACTGAGTGTAGACAACGTAGACGCACAGACAAGGAGGGGGTGAGAGAAAGAATATCAGATTCATCTTATCATAATTTCTGTTGTATAGAATTGAAGGCAAAAATGTGTGTGTGTGTGTGTGTGTGTGTGTGTCGGACCTGCAGTGGACCATAGTAGGAGAGTGTCTGGAGTATTGGTCCATGTGTTCTCTGACCAAGTGTCTGAAGCTGATGAGGAGCTCTGTGGTTTGTGGCACTCCGTGATCTGGCCAGGCTGTGAAGTGGAAGTGACGCACTGAACGGGTCTCTGCTGTTTTTACCTAAAGGACAAACAGGCACACAAACTCAAAATAGTTGCGACTGAGAAATCAGCGTGTACGGACTCTTGAAAATGTATATGATTTCAATATTTCAATACATTTACAGGATTCACCTTTGAATACAATGTTCCTTTTCATCAGACTCGTATTTTTAACAAGGGTTCAGTAGGGTGTTGTTAGTTAACTTAAAGAGTTGGTTTGGCTGTAGGACAAGTATTCCAAACTAAAGGTGTTAAATAAGCACTGATAGGTGATGTCGTTTACTGTGTTCATATTTCCCCCACCAAAAAATATGTTTTCTTTGGCATATGTAGCATCTCACCACTCACATTTTTAACGTCAAAGTCCCTGATGGTCCAGTCTTCAAGTTGTATTTCAGAGGTTGTTGTCACAGTAATGTTTTCAAAGTGCTTGGTGCCATGATCCCAGTATTGCTCGCATTTCACCTGGAAACGAAAGACAATTGTTTCGTTGTAACAGACTCACAGTACTCAGAATTCATAATTAGAATATAGAAAGCTACATTACATTTGAAAACACCAGTATTAACAGTACTGTACATTTTAAAGAGCAAACTTTGTTTTTCATATTCAGAGCTTTTCAAACCAGCAAGGCAACACTTTGGTATTTCTGTCAATCAGCCGTACTGCTAGTTTTAGGTTATATTTAAAAAGACACCTTTAATGCATTGACTTGGCTTAAGAATGTTTAAGAATACACAGTGTGAGATGTGGAATTGTATCATACGTTTGATATAATTGTCTTTCATATTAACCTCGTTTAACTTTTCACATGTTTGTATGCATGTTACTGCTTTACATTAATATCTTCACTTAAAGAGGGAGACAAACAGATGTTGATGATGGTACATCATTTCTCTAACATGAAGGATGCATTCATGGTTGATCACATTAAGGATGAGACATTCACAGCAGTATGACGGCTAACACTAAGGAAGACATAAGGTGTGTGTGTCACTGCTACTCACTCGTCCCTGTTCATTACAGCGTGTCAGCATGACCAGAGTCTGTATGTTCTTCTCCCAGATCATCCTCCAGAACTCGCTGACTGTGGTGGGCAAAGGACCCTGAGCAGCGATATACTCCTTCCTGGAGTTGAAACCCTGTCAAATAAAACAAAAACCCAGACACATAACACAAACGTCCATCCTGTTCAGTTTTCTAGGAGGTTCTCACGTGTTTCAAAAATCCCTTTGGTTGGAGGTGGTATAGTTTGAATATCATTAAGGCGTTAAGCAAAAGAATGAGCAGTTATGTTGTTCAGAAGGGAGTTTATTGATAGTGAAGCAATGACTGAGGCAGAGAGCTGTTTTAAAGAGCGTCAGTACGCACCGGCATGTAGTTAGCATTGATGTAGTCATCATATGGACTCCCATGGATAATAGAGAGTTTCACCCTCGAGGAGTCATCTAGGAGGTGAGAAAAGAGGGTAAATGAAATGAAAGAAATTGCTGTATGCAAGAAGGTATGGATGCAGTGATGTGTGACCGTGTGTGATCCTTTTGATAAAATGGGTTCCAGTTAAAAATGGGATAATGACAGTTGATGCAGTGTGTTATGTGATGATGTAGTTTAAAGAGTGTGGAGTGGTATAGTTGAAAGCAGCAGGTGGATTGGTCAAGGTTACGCACATGGATGCACGTTGTTGTAGCGGTTCTTGGGTTTGTTCTCCGGTGTCTCAGCGTTTGTTTTCGACTGAGCTGTACCAACAGGCTTAAGGTCCTTTTAAAAGAAAGGAAAAAAAGTGCGATTGATGATTGGACAACTCACTTCATGCCCAAAATCTGGTGCTTATGAAGTACCAAAAAAAAGAGCAACTTAATATTAGTAAGGATGCACAATCACAAAAATTTGAAAAATCACATTTACACAGACAAATTATTAATTAGATGATTAAATCTATATCTTATTATATTGGACATTATTTTGACTTAGCTCCTAATGACGATCAAATATATTTTCAAGCAATAACTGCCTGCTATAAAAAGGCCAAATTATATACCAGGAGCCCTTGAATATTAAGGTGATGTTTTACCTCAAACTCTTCAGCAAAGCCACAGTTTGAGTCTGCTTTCTGCTTCTTGTAGTAAGCCTCGTACTCCTCCACCCTCACAGCCACACTTCTGCTCAAATGCACACCAGAGGTCAGAACAGAGTCATGAGTTGTGTTTATTGTCAAAATGTGTAACACTTGACAGATCTGATCATACTTTATGATTATACTTACACTTTGGCTCTGGAGAAAGAAAGAGAAAAAAGCAATGTTGACCAACTTTTATGGAAACAATTGTCGTCCGTTTACTTTAAACGTATGATAACATGGTACAAAACCTCACCTCATGGAATGAATCTGGATGTCTGACGATTCTTTGTTGGATACCCTAAAGTACACGAACAAAGAGTTTAGACTTGAGTCGTGTACACTATGAAACCAAGTCATCTTCTATCACTGATGACGATGACAAACCTTTTCCAGTAGATAATGAAGCCAATGAGGATGATAAAGAGAACGCAAAAAATTCCCAATGTTGCTCCGACAGCAATGCCAATGATAGCTAAAATGTTGACAAAGATTAAGACAGAAAGACAAAGAAAGAGGCCAGTTATCCTTTCCTGTCATTATGGGAGCATTTAATAGCAACACCTTAGGGTCTGAATGTGGTACCTGGGTCCTGTGGGAGTATAACAACAGGATAGAAGTTTGTTATACTCATCAGTGACACTTCACCATCCACTAAGCCGTTTTGAAGATTCAGACCGGTGTACAACACAATAGCATATCTGCAGGATTAAACATATCAGTTAAGAGATTTACACACATATTACACTTTGACTTGCTTTTTTATTGTATTTGTTCCTACTCTCTGAATATCTTAAAATGATATCATCGAGAAGTTACTAGTTCATGCTATTTGCTTCTGCACACAGATTCATTCACAATATTGTTTGTGTTCTTACTGGTATTTTCCATTGGCCATCAAAGCACCATTAGTGTAGCCGTTCCATCTGGATTCGTCTCCTATTACTATGTCCCGATGGCTCACTCCAATGCGTGGTTGGAAGTTGTTCTTTACAACTGTTGCCATGTATACTGGAGTATTCTTTTCCTGCCACTGTTTATACGTTTTCCCCACGTACTGTGTGAAATCAGAAGTGTCACCTGGAAGGACAGGCATTACTGTAATTGGCTTTTGACAGAAAGGTTCTTGTTATGAGTCTAATGTCTTTATCATATGAAACAAATGAACAGCTTATCGTCACTTCAGCACTAATGGTTTACGATATAATTACAACACTCCCTGACATTAAAAAGAGAAAAAGAAACCAACCAGGGAGAGCATTTTTCACCAGCACCCCAATATGTGTGATTGGCCCATTGGTGCTGTTCAGCAGGCTGCTTTGGATCTGAAGGGTGAACTTGTTGTATGTTCTGGAGCTCACCAACACAAATGACTCATAGTTCACTGGAATGGGTGGATCTTTAGGGGAAAAAAGGAAAGATAAAATATTAGGTTTTGACAAGTTTTTACTCAAATACATATTATTTACATGGAAAAGTTTTGTAAATCTAATGATCATGAAACATAATGTCCTACTTGTGATGCCTGTCCAGCAGAAAAGAGACACGGGGGTGCTGGGTGGTCCACAGCTCTGAGTCTCCACTGCCAGATTGTATTTAGTTTTGTGACGAAGGTTGGACACAGTATGATTACAGCAGGTGCTTGTCGAGTTGATGATCTCGCCATCGTTTACAGTGACCTTAAAGCCAGAGTGTTGGCCAATGGGTTTATTCCAGGACAGGATGACTTGAGCGTTTGTTGTGTTCTGACTTTTACATTCCAAGTTTTTCACCGGGCTTGCATCTGCAACATCAAACAAAAATGCTTTTCAGGAAAATCACAAAAGGGCAGAACAGCATTCTTCCCCAATTTTCCTGTGTGCTCAGTTACAGGACAATATCATTTGAAAATATCTGATTGCAACAAGTCTATATGAAATAATGAAGCTGTTTTGACCATACTTGTGCAGATGGAAATCCATCTTGCAGCACCTTTGGTTCCATCAACAGTCTCTGTGGTGACTGTTATGTTATATTGTTTGCCAGGAACCAGGTTATCAATATTAAACGTATTGTCTGTTACTCTTCTATCACTAATGGGCCCATCTGAGCTTTGCCAGGTCACATTGTAACGATAGCTGTCCTTGTATTCATCAGGTACAGCCCACATGACAGTGATGCTCTCCTCTTCTGTAGAAGCCGTAAGAGACTTCACACTCAACGGTCCTGATTGTTTAAAAGAAATGTGAGAGATGTAAATGTTAGTAGACAGTAAAGGTAAAACATGACAGTGCTTGCATGTCAGTTACATAAATAAAACCCTTACTTGTAGTGACCATGTTGATCTGAACCTTCTCACTCTTAAAACCCATCGCACCCACTGTTGATACGGAGATGTTGTAGGAAGTCCCAGAAAGCAGGGAGGTAAAAGTATGACTGGTGTTGGTGGTAGTGTCGTGTTCTTCTCCCTGGGGTGGTGAGTTGGTCAACTGGTAGTGGAACGTTGCACCCGTCATCAGAGGTGCTTCCTTCCACCTGATGTCAATGGAGCTGGTTGTCTTCGTCAGGACGTCAATCGGCCCGGGAGGGTTAGGGACTGGAGGGGAGGAATTACACTTCAACACCAGAGTAACCAAAATAAAGGGCCATACTGAAAATATTGCATGTTTTCTATTACGTATACAAAATATTTTCCAGTACTGCAGGTCATTTTCCAAAGCATACAATAACAGTTCAGTTTTCCTCATTTGGAAACCATCACAGTAAATATTCCGTTAACTTTTGGGAGAAGCTTTGTTTTCATCTACGTGCAATTATTGAAACTCTGACAAACAGTTGGCTGATGGTTGCTGATGATCAACCGTAGTCATTTGTGAAACAATCACATTATTAAAATATATTGACTTACAGTCATAAGAATTATTTTGCCAATAACAGCTGAGCAAATTTAATTTTCATTTTCTTCTTGTATTATTGTCCTGTGTAACCTGTGTGAAGCCAGAGAAGCGACGGTTATCATGTCATTGTGCATCAGGTTCTTGAAAGCACCATCAAAGTTTGAGTATCAGCTGCAGTGCCACGTGAAGACACAGTGATTAGAAAAAAATGAAAGCGAACAATATCCCACTGTTGTGGATTCCAAATGTCACACAAGCTTCAAAGTTAAGTTAATTTAATAAAAAACAATGGATGGCTGAAGAATAGGCAACCCAAAAATAACCAAAAACAACTTTACTTTGCTATGGAGAACTTAAAAAATGTTGTAAAGTATATGCAATTAGTTGTTGTTTGATACATTAGATGTGAATTACTGGAAATGAAACGACTGGAAATCTAACAAATGTATCATACTTACAGGTTGCATTAGTAATAAAGTCAGATGACGCATTGAAGGGTCCACTGAATGTGATTACCACGGCAGCGTAAACCCTTCCAGCGGACAAGTTGTGAAACAGAAAGGAGGTGTTGGTAGAATCCAGCATGACCCCCTCTGAAGCCGTGGACGTGCTGTTAAGATAAACCTTATAATGCTCCACTTTCCCAAGTGGTTCGTTCCATGACACCAGGATTGAACTATTGGAGCCCGAGCTGGAGATACTTGGTTGCACTGCCTCAGGCTCTGTTAATGTGCAGAGGAGGAAGGATTAAAGCTGATCAACCACCTTGACAATTTGAAATAAACAGAAATGACAGCTTACCAGTGTACTGCGAGGTGCAGCTATTTAGCAGCTATTTAGCATTTAGCATTTATAGGTACAGTAAACAGAGGATAAATGGTCTAAATATATTATAATGAAGTTGTAAGCGGATGTAATTGTTTATTAATGTAAATGTAAACAACTATAAAACCTTCTGTCAGCACCCAAGTGAAAGCTGGTGTATAATGACAAAATAGTAAAAAAAAGAGTTATATAATAATTAGGGGTGTAACGGTTCACAAAATCCACGGTTCGGTTCGGTACGGTACAGTGGAGCCACGGTTCGGTACGTTTTCGGTACGTTTTCAATACAGTAGAAAACTATAAATGCCAGAGAAACGTACTTGATTTTAAAATATATTTATTCATTAAAACTAACATCATAAAGTTATTCTTTGAACAATGATGGAACTATACCAGAGTGACCCATCTTCTGGGGTGTCTTCTTAGCAGCGTGTAAAATAAAAACAGTTTCTTATGAAAACTAAAATGTAGCATTGTTTGCTGTAGTTATAAACAAATAAAAGAAACAATCCTGTTTTATATGGAACTATGTGTGTGTGTGTGTGTGTGTGTTTCTACTCAATGTTTAAGTTTTTTTTCAGAAAGATGAGAATGTCTATATATATATAATGTATATATACACTATATTTATCCCTTTATGGGGGACATTTTTCTCTGCATTTGACCCATCCCTGTATATAGGGAGCAGTGGGCTGCCAATGACAGGCGCCCGGGGAGCTAGGGGTACAGTGTCTTGCTCAGGGACACTTCGACACATGACACGGCCCAGTCAAGGATTGAACCTTCGACCTTGCGGTTACCAGACAACCCTCTTAACCCAGGGAGCCACGGTCGCCCCCTTAAAAAAAAAAAAAAAAAAAAAAAAAAAAAAAAAAAAAACGTATGAAAGGTTCGTTCGGTTCGTCATGCGTACCGAACCGTGAGCCTCGTACCGAACGGTTCAATACGAATACGCGTATCGTTACACCCCTAATAATAATATATAAAATATAATCTTCATAATCTAGTCATTATAACAGAAGGTTTAGTTGTTACCAAATACTGTACAGTTAACAGTATATTAATAAACACGTAAAAGTGTCCTTATTTCTGTTTACAACTGCATTATGATGTGTTATATACCAAATGTTTGTTGAATCTCAATGACATACTTTCCTAAATCATCATGAAAAAGAGATTTCCTGAAAGTTGACTTACTTGTGAAAGAACGTATTGAGGTTCCTTCTCCTTCGTTTGATTGATTTACAGCTACAGCAGCCACTCTAATGCTGTACTGGACCCCAGGGATTAAATGGTTGATGGTAAAAGAGGTTTCAGTGGTGGTGTTATTAATGGTGTCTCCTCTTGCAGTCCACTGAACTGTGTAAGAGGTAGCATTGCCATCAGGTTTAGTCCAATTCAGAGACAAGGACGATGTTGTGGCATCAATGACGGAGAGATTCCTGACCACAGCCGGTTCTGTGAATGCAAGAAAAACACAAGATGAGGGGAATACATACAATAAAACGGGTTGTTTCCAGCTTTCCAGCATGTTCTTACATTACATTTACCAATGGGAATGTGTAAATAGGAAACCTCTTGAGCAACTTTTATCACAACTGTGCATGTTTAATTTGGTAATGTTAAATAGGGTTAGCGTGGCTTACTTGTGACTGAGGTGAGCGTGTGCTGGTGTCCTGTTTTATTGTCTCCGGCGACGGCAACGACTGAGATTGTGTAGCTAGTGCCAGGGATTAGGTCTGAGAGCACGGCAAAGGTGTTGTTGGTGTAAACGGTCATGAGCGCTCCACCATTATGCCACTCCAACCTGTACTTGAACACCTCCCCCAGAGGTGAGGTCCAGTTCAGAGAGATGGAGGAGGTGGTTGTGGACACAGTAGGTTCCCCAATTTCACCAGGTCCTAAAGCAAAGAGGAGGAGAGGAGAGGACCGTTCTCTATGAGTAAAATCTGTATCACTTGGTGTAACTGTGACGTGTTTAAAAAAAACTCACCAAACATCGATAAAGCCAAATACATTACATGTGTTTTTTTATATGAACCTTGTTCTTTTAATAATCGTTTCCCCCTTAGTATATAGTCTAGGAAGTAAGGATAAGGCACCAAATAGACTATGAGCACTGCCATTAACAAAATTGTGATTCTTCATCTTACTTGTACGGTGAAAAATCTCAGACACTTCACTTTCTGTTTTGTTATCTCCAGCCACTGCTATGACAGTAAAATTGTAAAGCACTCCAGCAGTCAGCTCAGTGAAGTTCATTTTTGTTTCAGAGACACTGACACTATAGTTAGTTGTTCTATTAGTCCACTGTACTCTATAGAAAGAGCTGTTTCCCTCTGGGTTTGGTTCCTTGTCTTTGCATTGTGGAAAGAAACTCTACAATATCCATTCATGATGTGTCATATTAAGAAATTGCTTATAGAAATAAACATTTATCATTTATCTGCTTTAAATTTTGCAACGTCATCAACATATAATAGTAATCCAATGCCATAATCCATTTACTACTATATTTCTCAACAATCTAGTGTTTAAAATGGCATAAACATAAACAAATAACATTGACATTATAAAATACAATTTAAAAACTCAAACTTGGAAAAAGGCTTGCAGAATGTCTCAAAAAATGAATTGATTATCAAAATAATTGTTCAATTCAGTTTCTGTTGATCAAGTAATTAATCAATTAACTAACTAGTTATTGCAGCTCCACTTGCATCATAATTGTTTGTCAACTTATTTTTTTAGCTGTCTTTTATAAACAACATTTCTGTCAAACCCAATGCAATTTGGGGTTAAATGTCCCAGCAACACTTAACTTTAAGTACTCCTATTTAGCATTTATAGGTACAGTAAACAGAGGATAAATGGTCTAAATATATTATAATGAAGTTGTAAGCGGATGTAATTGTTTATTAATGTAAATGTAAACAACTATAAAACCTTCTGTCAGCACCCAAGTGAAAGCTGGTGTTAATGACAAAATAGTAAAAAAAAGAGTTATATAATAATATATAAAATATAATCTTCATAATCTAGTCATTATAACAGATGGTTTAGTTGTTACCAAATACTGTAGAGTTAACAGTGTATTAATAAACACGTAAAAGTGTCCTTATTTCTGTTTACAACTGCATTATGATGTGTTATATACCAAATGTTTGCTGAATCTCAATTACATACTTTCCTAAATCATCATGAAAAAGAGATTTCCTGAAAGTTGACTTACTTGTGAAAGAACGTATTGAGGTTCCTTCTCCTTCGTTTGATTGATTTACAGCTACAGCAGCCACTCTAATGCTGTACTGGACCCCAGGGATTAAATGGTTGATGGTAAAAGAGGTTTCAGTGGTGGTGTTACTAATGGTGTCTCCTCTTGCAGTCCACTGAACTGTGTAAGAGGTAGCATTGCCATCAGGTTTAGTCCAATTCAGAGACAAGGAAGATGTTGTGGCATTAATGACGGAGAGATTCCTGACCACAGCCGGTTCTGTGAATGCAAGAAAAACACAAGATGAGGGGAATACATACAATAAAACGGGTTGTTTCCAGCTTTCCAGCATGTTCTTACATTACATTTACCAATGGGAATGTGTAAATAGGAAACCTCTTGAGCAACTTTTATCACAACTGTGCATGTTTAATTTGGTAATGTTAAATAGGGTTAGCGTGGCTTACTTGTGACTGAGGTGAGCGTGTACTGGTGTCCTGTTTTATTGTCTCCGGCGACGGCAACGACTGAGATTGTGTAGCTAGTGCCAGGGATTAGGTCTGAGAGCACGGCAAAGGTGTTGTTGGTGTAAATGGTCATGAGCGCTCCACCATTATGCCACTCCAACCTGTACTTGAACACCTCCCCCGGAGGTGAGGTCCAGTTCAGAGAGATGGAGGAGGTGTTTGTGGACACAGTAGGTTCCCCAATTTCACCAGGTCCTAAAGCAAAGAGGAGGAGAGGAGAGGACCGTTCTCTATGAGTAAAATCTGTATCACTTGGTGTAACTGTGACGTGTTTAAAAAAAACTCACCAAACATCGATAAAGCCAAATACATTACATGTGTTTTTTTATATGAACCTTGTTCTTTTAATAATCGTTTCCCCCTTAGTATATAGTCTAGGAAGTAAGGATAAGGCACCAAATAGACTACGAGCACTGCCATTAACAAAAGTGTGATTCTTCATCTTACTTGTACGGTGAAAAATCTCAGACACTTCACTTTCTGTTTTGTTATCTCCAGCCACTGCTATGACAGTAAAATTGTAAAGCACTCCAGCAGTCAGCTCAGTGAAGTTAATTTTTGTTTCAGAGACACTGACACTATAGTTAGTTGTTCTATTAGTCCACTGTACTCTATAGAAAGAGCTGTTTCCCTCTGGGTTTGGTTCCTTGTCTTTGCATTGTGGAAAGAAACTCTACAATATCCATTCATGATGTGTCATATTAAGAAATTGCTTATAGAAATAAACATTTATCATTTATCTGCTTTAAATTTTGCAACGTCATCAACATATAATAGTAATCCAATGCCATAATCCATTTACTACTATATTTCTCAACAATCTAGTGTTTAAAATGGCATAAACATAAACAAATAACATTGACATTATAAAATACAATTTAAAAACTCAAACTTGGAAAAAGGCTTGCAGAATGTCTCAAAAAATGAATTGATTATCAAAATAATTGTTCAATTCAGTTTCTGTTGATCAAGTAATTAATCAATTAACTAACTAATTATTGCAGCTCCACTTGCATCATAATTGTTTGTCAACTTATTTTTTTAGCTGTCTTTTATAAACAACATTTCTGTCAAACCCAATGCAATTTGGGGTTAAATGTCCCAGCAACACTTAACTTTAAGTACTCCTATTTAGCATTTATAGGTACAGTAAACAGAGGATAAATGGTCTAAATACATTATAATGAAGTTGTAAACAGATGTAATTCAGTGTGGCTTTGTGGCACAGGCAGTAAAACTGCCTGTGCCAAAGCACACTGTATATAATCCATCGGACTTAATAATAATAATCTTTATCCAGAAAGTTTGGCGCGCTTCTCCTCACACAGTGTTGACAACAGCGGCGTGAAAAATACATCCACACGTGCGGCCTGGTCGGGAATAGTGTGCCAAGTATTTTTCGGAGAGATTCGCCCAGCGGTTTTCCCGAAAATCCCAAAAGACTGAGCAAAATTTCTACATTCACTTGAATGGAGTTTCGGCGTGAAGAGAGCAAAAAAACTCTTAACTTTGGGTCCATATTGACTAGCCATACTTTAACGTAGAAAAATGATTCGAAGTTTAAAACGTAGACAAAATGCTGGACGTTATTGAGCCAAATGGACATTTTGATAGCTAGCACAGTTTTCATGAAGTCACAGATTAAGTTTCAGGAAAATTTGGGTCTGTTTCTGACTTTATCATGGGTGTGTATTGCGCAGTTTAGAGTGCGTGATGTCACCGCTAGAGTGAAGAGTAGCTTGAGATTCTTGTGAAAAAAGATTTGTCTTTTGCCAGTGACTCCACAATTTTCACTCTTCATGCATAATTTATGGATGGAAAAGTAGCTAATCTTGTCCTTGTCGTTACAAATGACTGTGGAATCCCACAGACTTACACATTTGGCTCAGGGAGCCGCAGAGCGACATGAACTCCAACCAACTGCTCCATTAGACTCCATGTTAAATCTGACCACTAATTTCTCAAAGAAAGCAGACGGTACCAGTTTTGTATATTGCTCTAGAGCTCACATTTTTAACACCACAAACATAAAAACCACATCAGCGCGTTTGGCAGAGTCTTATCTTTCTCACGGTATTCATATTTTGGCACTCAGACTTTGTTAAAAGGAGGAAGGGGTTTTGTTCAAAATCACTGTTTACTGTAATGTTTCTTAATCAGTCTGCCTCTAACACCAGGTGCGTCCTCACCATGGCAACCAGTTACACACAAGCACGCAGGCTCTCTCTCTCTCTCTCTACACACACACATGACTTGGAGATATTCAGTCAAAGGCATTGTTAGACCTCCTGTCTGTCTGTCTTTCTGTCTGTCTGTCTGTCTCTCTCTCTGCCTGTCTGTCTGTCTGTCTGTCTGTCTGTCTGTCTGTCTGTCTGTCTCTCTCTCTCTGTGTGTCTCTCTCTATCATATAGTCATTCAGGTCTTAGATATTTTTAGAGGACTTATCCGCTTTCACCCCCCCCCCCCCCCCCCCGCCCCCCATTTCAAAATAAAAGCCCCACAGAATGAATTCTAACTGGAATGTTTGTGATGAAGCCTGTCATTTAATAACCTCTGCTTGTGTGTGTCAAACATTATGAATATGTCTCCTCTCCGCCTCTCTCACCCACCCTGTCCCACCCTTTCAAAATAAAAGCCCCAAAAAGTAAAGTAACTGTATCTTAACATGAAGCTCAGAATGAGCTTCGTACAGAAATGATGGGAACATTAGCTCCTATCATTTCCAAAGGCTTCTCAAACAAAGATGTATATGTCCAGTACAGAAATGACGGGAGCCATTTGTGGACTGTCCATCAAGAATACAAGATTCAATCCAAGAGTATGAATCTAAAATGCAGAAAAGAGAGATTCGCTATCTCAATCGAACCTGAACGACACTACCGGTAACATCGGCGTGTATATATATTGCGACGTCTTCGGGCTGTAGAAGCCACACTGTCAAAATTTCATTAGGAATTTTCTAGTTGTTTATTAATGTATATGTCAACAACTATAACACTTTCTGTGTGCACCCAAGTGAAAGCTGGTGTATAAACACATGATGATGACAAAATAGTAAAAAAAGAGTTATAGAATAATATATAATAATAATAATAATAATAATAATATAATCTTCATAATATAGTCATTATAGCAGAAGGTTTAGTTGTTGACAAATACTGTACAGTTAACAGTATATTAATAAACACGTAAAAGTGTCCTTATTTCTGTTTACAACTGCATTATGATGTGTTATATACCAAATGTTTGCTGAATCTCAATGACATACTTTCCTAAATCATCATGAAAAAGAGATTTCCTGAAAGTTGACTTACTTGTGAAAGAACGTATTGAGGTTCCTTCTCCTTCGTTTGATTGATTTACAGCTACAGCAGCCACTCTAATGCTGTACTGGACCCCAGGGATTAAATGGTTGATGGTAAAAGAGGTTTCAGTGGTGGTGTTATTAATGGTGTCTCCTCTTGCAGTCCACTGAACTGTGTAAGAGGTAGCATTGCCATCAGGTTTAGTCCAATTCAGAGACAAGGACGATGTTGTGGCATCAATGACGGAGAGATTCCTGACCACAGCCGGTTCTGTGAATGCAAGAAAAACACAAGATGAGGGGAATACATACAATAAAACGGGTTGTTTCCAGCTTTCCAGCATGTTCTTACATTACATTTACCAATGGGAATGTGTAAATAGGAAACCTCTTGAGCAACTTTTATCACAACTGTGCATGTTTAATTTGGTAATGTTAAATAGGGTTAGCGTGGCTTACTTGTGACTGAGGTGAGCGTGTACTGGTGTCCTGTTTTATTGTCTCCGGCGACGGCAACGACTGACATTGTGTAGCTTGTGCCAGGGATTAGGTCTGAGAGCACGGCAAAGGTGTTGTTGGTGTAAACGGTCATGAGCGCTCCACCATTATGCCACTCCAACCTGTACTTGAACACCTCCCCCAGAGGTGGGGTCCAGTTCAGAGAGATGGAGGAGGTGGTTGTGGACACAGTAGGTTCCCCAATTTCACCAGGTCCTAAAGCAAAGAGGAGGAGAGGAGAGGACCGTTCTCTATGAGTAAAATCTGTATCACTTGGTGTAACTGTGACGTGTTTAAAAAAAACTCACCAAACATCGATAAAGCCAAATACATTACATGTGTTTTTTTATATGAACCTTGTTCTTTTAATAATCGTTTCCCCCTTAGTATATAGTCTAGGAAGTAAGGATAAGGCACCAAATAGACTACGAGCACTGCCATTAACAAAAGTGTGATTCTTCATCTTACTTGTACGGTGAAAAATCTCAGACACTTCACTTTCTGTTTTGTTATCTCCAGCCACTGCTATGACAGTAAAATTGTAAAGCACTCCAGCAGTCAGCTCAGTGAAGTTCATTTTTGTTTCAGAGACACTGACACTATAGTTAGTTGTTCTATTAGTCCACTGTACTCTATAGAAAGAGCTGTTTCCCTCTGGGTTTGGTTCCTTGTCTTTGCATTGTGGAAAGAAACTCTACAATATCCATTCATGATGTGTCATATTAAGAAATTGCTTATAGAAATAAACATTTATCATTTATCTGCTTTAAATTTTGCAACGTCATCAACATATAATAGTAATCCAATGCCATAATCCATTTACTACTATATTTCTCAACAATCTAGTGTTTAAAATGGCATAAACATAAACAAATAACATTGACATTATAAAATACAATTTAAAAACTCAAACTTGGAAAAAGGCTTGCAGAATGTCTCAAAAAATGAATTGATTATCAAAATAATTGTTCAATTAAGTTTCTGTTGATCAAGTAATTAATCAATTAACTAACTAGTTATTGCAGCTCCACTTGCATCATAATTGTTTGTCAACTTATTTTTTTAGCTGTCTTTTATAAACAACATTTCTGTCAAACCCAATGCAATTTGGGGTTAAATGTCCCAGCAACACTTAACTTTAAGTACTCCTATTTAGCATTTATAGGTACAGTAAACAGAGGATAAATGGTCTAAATACATTATAATGAAGTTGTAAGCGGATGTAATTGTTTATTAATGTAAATGTAAACAACTATAAAACCTTCTGTCAGCACCCAAGTGAAAGTTGGTGTTTAATGACAAAATAGTAAAAAAAAAGAGTTATATAATAATATATAAAATATAATCTTCATAATCTAGTCATTATAACAGAAGGTTTAGTTGTTGACAAATACTGTACAGTTAACAGTATATTAATAAACACGTAAAAGTGTCCTTATTTCTGTTTACAACTGCATTATGATGTGTTATATACCAAATGTTTGCTGAATCTCAATTACATACTTTCCTAAATCATCATGAAAAAGAGATTTCCTGAAAGTTGACTTACTTGTGAAAGAACGTATTGAGGTTCCTTCTCCTTCGTTTGATTGATTTACAGCTACAGCAGCCACTCTAATGCTGTACTGGACCCCAGGGATTAAATGGTTGATGGTAAAAGAGGTTTCAGTGGTGGTGTTATTAATGGTGTCTCCTCTTGCAGTCCACTGAACTGTGTAAGAGGTAGCATTGCCATCAGGTTTAGTCCAATTCAGAGACAAGGACGATGTTGTGGCATCAATGACGGAGAGATTCCTGACCACAGCCGGTTCTGTGAATGCAAGAAAAACACAAGATGAGGGGAATACATACAATAAAACGGGTTGTTTCCAGCTTTCCAGCATGTTCTTACATTACATTTACCAATGGGAATGTGTAAATAGGAAACCTCTTGAGCAACTTTTATCACAACTGTGCATGTTTAATTTGGTAATGTTAAATAGGGTTAGCGTGGCTTACTTGTGACTGAGGTGAGCGTGTGCTGGTGTCCTGTTTTATTGTCTCCGGCGACGGCAACGACTGAGATTGTGTAGCTTGTGCCAGGGATTAGGTCTGAGAGCACGGCAAAGGTGTTGTTGGTGTAAACGGTCATGAGCGCTCCACCATTATGCCACTCCAACCTGTACTTGAACACCTCCCCCAGAGGTGAGGTCCAGTTCAGAGAGATGGAGGAGGTGTTTGTGGACACAGTAGGTTCCCCAATTTCACCAGGTCCTAAAGCAAAGAGGAGGAGAGGAGAGGACCGTTCTCTATGAGTAAAATCTGTATCACTTGGTGTAACTGTGACGTGTTTAAAAAAAACTCACCAAACATCGATAAAGCCAAATACATTACATGTGTTTTTTTATATGAACCTTGTTCTTTTAATAATCGTTTCCCCCTTAGTATATAGTCTAGGAAGTAAGGATAAGGCACCAAATAGACTACGAGCACTGCCATTAACAAAAGTGTGATTCTTCATCTTACTTGTACGGTGAAAAATCTCAGACACTTCACTTTCTGTTTTGTTATCTCCAGCCACTGCTATGACAGTAAAATTGTAAAGCACTCCAGCAGTCAGCTCAGTGAAGTTCATTTTTGTTTCAGAGACACTGACACTATAGTTAGTTGTTCTATTAGTCCACTGTACTCTATAGAAAGAGCTGTTTCCCTCTGGGTTTGGTTCCTTGTCTTTGCATTGTGGAAAGAAACTCTACAATATCCATTCATGATGTGTCATATTAAGAAATTGTTTATAGAAATAAACATTTATCATTTATCTGCTTTAAATTTTGAAACGTCATCAACATATAATAGTAATCCAATGCCATAATCCATTTACTACTATATTTCTCAACAATCTAGTGTTTAAAATGGCATAAACATAAACAAATAACATTGACATTATAAAATACAATTTAAAAACTCAAACTTGGAAAAAGGCTTGCAGAATGTCTCAAAAAATGAATTGATTATCAAAATAATTGTTCAATTAAGTTTCTGTTGATCAAGTAATTAATCAATTAACTAACTAGTTATTGCAGCTCCACTTGCATCATAATTGTTTGTCAACTTATTTTTTTAGCTGTCTTTTATAAACAACATTTCTGTCAAACCCAATGCAATTTGGGGTTAAATGTCCCAGCAACACTTAACTTTAAGTACTCCTATTTAGCATTTATAGGTACAGTAAACAGAGGATAAATGGTCTAAATACATTATAATGAGGTTGTAAGCGGATGTAATTGTTTATTAATGTAAATGTAAACAACTATAAAACCTTCTGTCAGCACCCAAGTGAAAGTTGGTGTATAATGACAAAATAGTAAAAAAAAAAGAGTTATATAATAATATATAAAATATAATCTTCATAATCTAGTCATTATAACAGAGGGTTTAGTTGTTGACAAATACTGTACAGTTAACAGTATATTAATAAACACGTAAAAGTGTCCTTATTTCTTTTTACAACTGCATTATGATGTGTTATATACCAAATGTTTGCTGAATCTCAATTACATACTTTCCTAAATCATCATGAAAAAGAGATTTCCTGAAAGTTGACTTACTTGTGAAAGAACGTATTGAGGTTCCTTCTCCTTCGTTTGATTGATTTACAGCTACAGCAGCCACTCTAATGCTGTACTGGACCCCAGGGATTAAATGGTTGATGGTAAAAGAGGTTTCAGTGGTGGTGTTATTAATGGTGTCTCCTCTTGCAGTCCACTGAACTGTGTAAGAGGTAGCATTGCCATCAGGTTTAGTCCAATTCAGAGACAAGGACGATGTTGTGGCATCAATGACGGAGAGATTCCTGACCACAGCCGGTTCTGTGAATGCAAGAAAAACACAAGATGAGGGGAATACATACAATAAAACGGGTTGTTTCCAGCTTTCCAGCATGTTCTTACATTACATTTACCAATGGGAATGTGTAAATAGGAAACCTCTTGAGCAACTTTTATCACAACTGTGCATGTTTAATTTGGTAATGTTAAATAGGGTTAGCGTGGCTTACTTGTGACTGAGGTGAGCGTGTGCTGGTGTCCTGTTTTATTGTCTCCAGCGACGGCAACGACTGAGATTGTGTAGCTTGTGCCAGGGATTAGGTCTGAGAGCACGGCAAAGGTGTTGTTGGTGTAAACGGTCATGAGCGCTCCACCATTATGCCACTCCAACCTGTACTTGAACACCTCCCCCGGAGGTGGGGTCCAGTTCAGAGAGATGGAGGAGGTGTTTGTGGACACAGTAGGTTCCCCAATTTCACCAGGTCCTAAAGCAAAGAGGAGGAGAGGAGAGGACCGTTCTCTATGAGTAAAATCTGTATCACTTGGTGTAACTGTGACGTGTTTAAAAAAAACTCACCAAACATCGATAAAGCCAAATACATTCCATGTGTTTTTTTAAATGAACCTTGTTCTTTTAATAATCGTTTCCCCCTTAGTATATAGTCTAGGAAGTAAGGATAAGGCACCAAATAGACTACGAGCACTGCCATTAACAAAAGTGTGATTCTTCATCTTACTTGTACGGTGAAAAATCTCAGACACTTCACTTTCTGTTTTGTTATCTCCAGCCACTGCTATGACAGTAAAATTGTAAAGCACTCCAGCAGTCAGCTCAGTGAAGTTCATTTTTGTTTCAGAGACACTGACACTATAGTTAGTTGTTCTATTAGTCCACTGTACTCTATAGAAAGAGCTGTTTCCCTCTGGGTTTGGTTCCTTGTCTTTGCATTGTGGAAAGAAACTCTACAATATCCATTCATGATGTGTCATATTAAGAAATTGTTTATAGAAATAAACATTTATCATTTATCTGCTTTAAATTTTGAAACGTCATCAACATATAATAGTAATCCAATGCCATAATCCATTTACTACTATATTTCTCAACAATCTAGTGTTTAAAATGGCATAAACATAAACAAATAACATTGACATTATAAAATACAATTTAAAAACTCAAACTTGGAAAAAGGCTTGCAGAATGTCTCAAAAAATGAATTGATTATCAAAATAATTGTTCAATTAAGTTTCTGTTGATCAAGTAATTAATCAATTAACTAACTAGTTATTGCAGCTCCACTTGCATCATAATTGTTTGTCAACTTATTTTTTTAGCTGTCTTTTATAAACAACATTTCTGTCAAACCCAATGCAATTTGGGGTTAAATGTCCCAGCAACACTTAACTTTAAGTACTCCTATTTAGCATTTATAGGTACAGTAAACAGAGGATAAATGGTCTAAATACATTATAATGAGGTTGTAAGCGGATGTAATTGTTTATTAATGTAAATGTAAACAACTATAAAACCTTCTGTCAGCACCCAAGTGAAAGTTGGTGTATAATGACAAAATAGTAAAAAAAAAAGAGTTATATAATAATATATAAAATATAATCTTCATAATCTAGTCATTATAACAGAGGGTTTAGTTGTTGACAAATACTGTACAGTTAACAGTATATTAATAAACACGTAAAAGTGTCCTTATTTCTTTTTACAACTGCATTATGATGTGTTATATACCAAATGTTTGCTGAATCTCAATTACATACTTTCCTAAATCATCATGAAAAAGAGATTTCCTGAAAGTTGACTTACTTGTGAAAGAACGTATTGAGGTTCCTTCTCCTTCGTTTGATTGATTTACAGCTACAGCAGCCACTCTAATGCTGTACTGGACCCCAGGGATTAAATGGTTGATGGTAAAAGAGGTTTCAGTGGTGGTGTTATTAATGGTGTCTCCTCTTGCAGTCCACTGAACTGTGTAAGAGGTAGCATTGCCATCAGGTTTAGTCCAATTCAGAGACAAGGACGATGTTGTGGCATCAATGACGGAGAGATTCCTGACCACAGCCGGTTCTGTGAATGCAAGAAAAACACAAGATGAGGGGAATACATACAATAAAACGGGTTGTTTCCAGCTTTCCAGCATGTTCTTACATTACATTTACCAATGGGAATGTGTAAATAGGAAACCTCTTGAGCAACTTTTATCACAACTGTGCATGTTTAATTTGGTAATGTTAAATAGGGTTAGCGTGGCTTACTTGTGACTGAGGTGAGCGTGTGCTGGTGTCCTGTTTTATTGTCTCCAGCGACGGCAACGACTGAGATTGTGTAGCTTGTGCCAGGGATTAGGTCTGAGAGCACGGCAAAGGTGTTGTTGGTGTAAACGGTCATGAGCGCTCCACCATTATGCCACTCCAACCTGTACTTGAACACCTCCCCCGGAGGTGGGGTCCAGTTCAGAGAGATGGAGGAGGTGTTTGTGGACACAGTAGGTTCCCCAATTTCACCAGGTCCTAAAGCAAAGAGGAGGAGAGGAGAGGACCGTTCTCTATGAGTAAAATCTGTATCACTTGGTGTAACTGTGACGTGTTTAAAAAAAACTCACCAAACATCGATAAAGCCAAATACATTACATGTGTTTTTTTATATGAACCTTGTTCTTTTAATAATCGTTTCCCCCTTAGTATATAGTCTAGGAAGTAAGGATAAGGCACCAAATAGACTACGAGCACTGCCATTAACAAAAGTGTGATTCTTCATCTTACTTGTACGGTGAAAAATCTCAGACACTTCACTTTCTGTTTTGTTATCTCCAGCCACTGCTATGACAGTAAAATTGTAAAGCACTCCAGCAGTCAGCTCAGTGAAGTTCATTTTTGTTTCAGAGACACTGACACTATAGTTAGTTGTTCTATTAGTCCACTGTACTCTATAGAAAGAGCTGTTTCCCTCTGGGTTTGGTTCCTTGTCTTTGCATTGTGGAAAGAAACTCTACAATATCCATTCATGATGTGTCATATTAAGAAATTGCTTATAGAAATAAACATTTATCATTTATCTGCTTTAAATTTTGCAACGTCATCAACATATAATAGTAATCCAATGCCATAATCCATTTACTACTATATTTCTCAACAATCTAGTGTTTAAAATGGCATAAACATAAACAAATAACATTGACATTATAAAATACAATTTAAAAACTCAAACTTGGAAAAAGGCTTGCAGAATGTCTCAAAAAATGAATTGATTATCAAAATAATTGTTCAATTAAGTTTCTGTTGATCAAGTAATTAATCAATTAACTAACTAGTTATTGCAGCTCCACTTGCATCATAATTGTTTGTCAACTTATTTTTTTAGCTGTCTTTTATAAACAACATTTCTGTCAAACCCAATGCAATTTGGGGTTAAATGTCCCAGCAACACTTAACTTTAAGTACTCCTATTTAGCATTTATAGGTACAGTAAACAGAGGATAAATGGTCTAAATACATTATAATGAAGTTGTAAGCGGATGTAATTGTTTATTAATGTAAATGTAAACAACTATAAAACCTTCTGTCAGCACCCAAGTGAAAGTTGGTGTTTAATGACAAAATAGTAAAAAAAAAGAGTTATATAATAATATATAAAATATAATCTTCATAATCTAGTCATTATAACAGAAGGTTTAGTTGTTGACAAATACTGTACAGTTAACAGTATATTAATAAACACGTAAAAGTGTCCTTATTTCTGTTTACAACTGCATTATGATGTGTTATATACCAAATGTTTGCTGAATCTCAATTACATACTTTCCTAAATCATCATGAAAAAGAGATTTCCTGAAAGTTGACTTACTTGTGAAAGAACGTTTTGAGGTTCCTTCTCCTTCGTTTGATTGATTTACAGCTACAGCAGCCACTCTAATGCTGTACTGGACCCCAGGGATTAAATGGTTGATGGTAAAAGAGGTTTCAGTGGTGGTGTTATTAATGGTGTCTCCTCTTGCAGTCCACTGAACTGTGTAAGAGGTAGCATTGCCATCAGGTTTAGTCCAATTCAGAGACAAGGACGATGTTGTGGCATCAATGACGGAGAGATTCCTGACCACAGCCGGTTCTGTGAATGCAAGAAAAACACAAGATGAGGGGAATACATACAATAAAACGGGTTGTTTCCAGCTTTCCAGCATGTTCTTACATTACATTTACCAATGGGAATGTGTAAATAGGAAACCTCTTGAGCAACTTTTATCACAACTGTGCATGTTTAATTTGGTAATGTTAAATAGGGTTAGCGTGGCTTACTTGTGACTGAGGTGAGCGTGTGCTGGTGTCCTGTTTTATTGTCTCCGGCAACGGCAACGACTGAGATTGTGTAGCTTGTGCCAGGGATTAGGTCTGAGAGCACGGCAAAGGTGTTGTTGGTGTAAACGGTCATGAGCGCTCCACCATTATGCCACTCCAACCTGTACTTGAACAGCTCCCCCAGAGGTGAGGTCCAGTTCAGAGAGATGGAGGAGGTGGTTGTGGACACAGTAGGTTCCCCAATTTCACCAGGTCCTAAAGCAAAGAGGAGGAGAGGAGAGGACCGTTCTCTATGAGTAAAATCTGTATCACTTGGTGTAACTGTGACGTGTTTAAAAAAAACTCACCAAACATCGATAAAGCCAAATACATTACATGTGTTTTTTTATATGAACCTTGTTCTTTTAATAATCGTTTCCCCCTTAGTATATAGTCTAGGAAGTAAGGATAAGGCACCAAATAGACTACGAGCACTGCTATTAACAAAAGTGTGATTCTTCATCTTACTTGTACGGTGAAAAATCTCAGACACTTCACTTTCTGTTTTGTTATCTCCAGCCACTGCTATGACAGTAAAATTGTAAAGCACTCCAGCAGTCAGCTCAGTGAAGTTCATTTTTGTTTCAGAGACACTGACACTATAGTTAGTTGTTCTATTAGTCCACTGTACTCTATAGAAAGAGCTGTTTCCCTCTGGGTTTGGTTCCTTGTCTTTGCATTGTGGAAAGAAACTCTACAATATCCATTCATGATGTGTCATATTAAGAAATTGCTTATAGAAATAAACATTTATCATTTATCTGCTTTAAATTTTGCAACGTCATCAACATATAATAGTAATCCAATGCCATAATCCATTTACTACTATATTTCTCAACAATCTAGTGTTTAAAATGGCATAAACATAAACAAATAACATTGACATTATAAAATACAATTTAAAAACTCAAACTTGGAAAAAGGCTTGCAGAATGTCTCAAAAAATGAATTGATTATCAAAATAATTGTTCAATTAAGTTTCTGTTGATCAAGTAATTAATCAATTAACTAACTAGTTATTGCAGCTCCACTTGCATCATAATTGTTTGTCAACTTATTTTTTTAGCTGTCTTTTATAAACAACATTTCTGTCAAACCCAATGCAATTTGGGGTTAAATGTCCCAGCAACACTTAACTTTAAGTACTCCTATTTAGCATTTATAGGTACAGTAAACAGAGGATAAATGGTCTAAATACATTATAATGAGGTTGTAAGCGGATGTAATTGTTTATTAATGTAAATGTAAACAACTATAAAACCTTCTGTCAGCACCCAAGTGAAAGTTGGTGTATAATGACAAAATAGTAAAAAAAAAAGAGTTATATAATAATATATAAAATATAATCTTCATAATCTAGTCATTAAAACAGAGGGTTTAGTTGTTGACAAATACTGTACAGTTAACAGTATATTAATAAACACGTAAAAGTGTCCTTATTTCTTTTTACAACTGCATTATGATGTGTTATATACCAAATGTTTGCTGAATCTCAATGACATACTTTCCTAAATCATCATGAAAAAGAGATTTCCTGAAAGTTGACTTACTTGTGAAAGAACGTTTTGAGGTTCCTTCTCCTTCGTTTGATTGATTTACAGCTACAGCAGCCACTCTAATGCTGTACTGGACCCCAGGGATTAAATGGTTGATGGTAAAAGAGGTTTCAGTGGTGGTGTTATTAATGGTGTCTCCTCTTGCAGTCCACTGAACTGTGTAAGAGGTAGCATTGCCATCAGGTTTAGTCCAATTCAGAGACAAGGACGATGTTGTGGCATCAATGACGGAGAGATTCCTGACCACAGCCGGTTCTGTGAATGCAAGAAAAACACAAGATGAGGGGAATACATACAATAAAACGGGTTGTTTCCAGCTTTCCAGCATGTTCTTACATTACATTTACCAATGGGAATGTGTAAATAGGAAACCTCTTGAGCAACTTTTATCACAACTGTGCATGTTTAATTTGGTAATGTTAAATAGGGTTAGCGTGGCTTACTTGTGACTGAGGTGAGCGTGTGCTGGTGTCCTGTTTTATTGTCTCCGGCAACGGCAACGACTGAGATTGTGTAGCTTGTGCCAGGGATTAGGTCTGAGAGCACGGCAAAGGTGTTGTTGGTGTAAACGGTCATGAGCGCTCCACCATTATGCCACTCCAACCTGTACTTGAACACCTCCCCCAGAGGTGGGGTCCAGTTCAGAGAGATGGAGGAGGTGGTTGTGGACACAGTAGGTTCCCCAATTTCACCAGGTCCTAAAGCAAAGAGGAGGAGAGGAGAGGACCGTTCTCTATGAGTAAAATCTGTATCACTTGGTGTAACTGTGACGTGTTTAAAAAAAACTCACCAAACATCGATAAAGCCAAATACATTACATGTGTTTTTTTATATGAACCTTGTTCTTTTAATAATCGTTTCCCCCTTAGTATATAGTCTAGGAAGTAAGGATAAGGCACCAAATAGACTACGAGCACTGCTATTAACAAAAGTGTGATTCTTCATCTTACTTGTACGGTGAAAAATCTCAGACACTTCACTTTCTGTTTTGTTATCTCCAGCCACTGCTATGACAGTAAAATTGTAAAGCACTCCAGCAGTCAGCTCAGTGAAGTTCATTTTTGTTTCAGAGACACTGACACTATAGTTAGTTGTTCTATTAGTCCACTGTACTCTATAGAAAGAGCTGTTTCCCTCTGGGTTTGGTTCCTTGTCTTTGCATTGTGGAAAGAAACTCTACAATATCCATTCATGATGTGTCATATTAAGAAATTGCTTATAGAAATAAACATTTATCATTTATCTGCTTTAAATTTTGCAACGTCATCAACATATAATAGTAATCCAATGCCATAATCCATTTACTACTATATTTCTCAACAATCTAGTGTTTAAAATGGCATAAACATAAACAAATAACATTGACATTATAAAATACAATTTAAAAACTCAAACTTGGAAAAAGGCTTGCAGAATGTCTCAAAAAATGAATTGATTATCAAAATAATTGTTCAATTAAGTTTCTGTTGATCAAGTAATTAATCAATTAACTAACTAGTTATTGCAGCTCCACTTGCATCATAATTGTTTGTCAACTTATTTTTTTAGCTGTCTTTTATAAACAACATTTCTGTCAAACCCAATGCAATTTGGGGTTAAATGTCCCAGCAACACTTAACTTTAAGTACTCCTATTTAGCATTTATAGGTACAGTAAACAGAGGATAAATGGTCTAAATACATTATAATGAAGTTGTAAGCGGATGTAATTGTTTATTAATGTAAATGTAAACAACTATAAAACCTTCTGTCAGCACCCAAGTGAAAGTTGGTGTTTAATGACAAAATAGTAAAAAAAAAGAGTTATAAAATAATATATAAAATATAATCTTCATAATCTAGTCATTATAACAGAAGGTTTAGTTGTTGACAAATACTGTACAGTTAACAGTATATTAATAAACACGTAAAAGTGTCCTTATTTCTGTTTACAACTGCATTATGATGTGTTATATACCAAATGTTTGCTGAATCTCAATTACATACTTTCCTAAATCATCATGAAAAAGAGATTTCCTGAAAGTTGACTTACTTGTGAAAGAACGTTTTGAGGTTCCTTCTCCTTCGTTTGATTGATTTACAGCTACAGCAGCCACTCTAATGCTGTACTGGACCCCAGGGATTAAATGGTTGATGGTAAAAGAGGTTTCAGTGGTGGTGTTATTAATGGTGTCTCCTCTTGCAGTCCACTGAACTGTGTAAGAGGTAGCATTGCCATCAGGTTTAGTCCAATTCAGAGACAAGGACGATGTTGTGGCATCAATGACGGAGAGATTCCTGACCACAGCCGGTTCTGTGAATGCAAGAAAAACACAAGATGAGGGGAATACATACAATAAAACGGGTTGTTTCCAGCTTTCCAGCATGTTCTTACATTACATTTACCAATGGGAATGTGTAAATAGGAAACCTCTTGAGCAACTTTTATCACAACTGTGCATGTTTAATTTGGTAATGTTAAATAGGGTTAGCGTGGCTTACTTGTGACTGAGGTGAGCGTGTGCTGGTGTCCTGTTTTATTGTCTCCGGCAACGGCAACGACTGAGATTGTGTAGCTTGTGCCAGGGATTAGGTCTGAGAGCACGGCAAAGGTGTTGTTGGTGTAAACGGTCATGAGCGCTCCACCATTATGCCACTCCAACCTGTACTTGAACAGCTCCCCCAGAGGTGAGGTCCAGTTCAGAGAGATGGAGGAGGTGGTTGTGGACACAGTAGGTTCCCCAATTTCACCAGGTCCTAAAGCAAAGAGGAGGAGAGGAGAGGACCGTTCTCTATGAGTAAAATCTGTATCACTTGGTGTAACTGTGACGTGTTTAAAAAAAACTCACCAAACATCGATAAAGCCAAATACATTACATGTGTTTTTTTATATGAACCTTGTTCTTTTAATAATCGTTTCCCCCTTAGTATATAGTCTAGGAAGTAAGGATAAGGCACCAAATAGACTACGAGCACTGCCATTAACAAAAGTGTGATTCTTCATCTTACTTGTACGGTGAAAAATCTCAGACACTTCACTTTCTGTTTTGTTATCTCCAGCCACTGCTATGACAGTAAAATTGTAAAGCACTCCAGCAGTCAGCTCAGTGAAGTTCATTTTTGTTTCAGAGACACTGACACTATAGTTAGTTGTTCTATTAGTCCACTGTACTCTATAGAAAGAGCTGTTTCCCTCTGGGTTTGGTTCCTTGTCTTTGCATTGTGGAAAGAAACTCTACAATATCCATTCATGATGTGTCATATTAAGAAATTGCTTATAGAAATAAACATTTATCATTTATCTGCTTTAAATTTTGCAACGTCATCAACATATAATAGTAATCCAATGCCATAATCCATTTACTACTATATTTCTCAACAATCTAGTGTTTAAAATGGCATAAACATAAACAAATAACATTGACATTATAAAATACAATTTAAAAACTCAAACTTGGAAAAAGGCTTGCAGAATGTCTCAAAAAATGAATTGATTATCAAAATAATTGTTCAATTAAGTTTCTGTTGATCAAGTAATTAATCAATTAACTAACTAGTTATTGCAGCTCCACTTGCATCATAATTGTTTGTCAACTTATTTTTTTAGCTGTCTTTTATAAACAACATTTCTGTCAAACCCAATGCAATTTGGGGTTAAATGTCCCAGCAACACTTAACTTTAAGTACTCCTATTTAGCATTTATAGGTACAGTAAACAGAGGATAAATGGTCTAAATACATTATAATGAGGTTGTAAGCGGATGTAATTGTTTATTAATGTAAATGTAAACAACTATAAAACCTTCTGTCAGCACCCAAGTGAAAGTTGGTGTATAATGACAAAATAGTAAAAAAAAAAGAGTTATATAATAATATATAAAATATAATCTTCATAATCTAGTCATTATAACAGAGGGTTTAGTTGTTGACAAATACTGTACAGTTAACAGTATATTAATAAACACGTAAAAGTGTCCTTATTTCTTTTTACAACTGCATTATGATGTGTTATATACCAAATGTTTGCTGAATCTCAATGACATACTTTCCTAAATCATCATGAAAAAGAGATTTCCTGAAAGTTGACTTACTTGTGAAAGAACGTATTGAGGTTCCTTCTCCTTCGTTTGATTGATTTACAGCTACAGCAGCCACTCTAATGCTGTACTGGACCCCAGGGATTAAATGGTTGATGGTAAAAGAGGTTTCAGTGGTGGTGTTATTAATGGTGTCTCCTCTTGCAGTCCACTGAACTGTGTAAGAGGTAGCATTGCCATCAGGTTTAGTCCAATTCAGAGACAAGGACGATGTTGTGGCATCAATGACGGAGAGATTCCTGACCACAGCCGGTTCTGTGAATGCAAGAAAAACACAAGATGAGGGGAATACATACAATAAAACGGGTTGTTTCCAGCTTTCCAGCATGTTCTTACATTACATTTACCAATGGGAATGTGTAAATAGGAAACCTCTTGAGCAACTTTTATCACAACTGTGCATGTTTAATTTGGTAATGTTAAATAGGGTTAGCGTGGCTTACTTGTGACTGAGGTGAGCGTGTGCTGGTGTCCTGTTTTATTGTCTCCAGCGACGGCAACGACTGAGATTGTGTAGCTTGTGCCAGGGATTAGGTCTGAGAGCACGGCAAAGGTGTTGTTGGTGTAAACGGTCATGAGCGCTCCACCATTATGCCACTCCAACCTGTACTTGAACACCTCCCCCGGAGGTGGGGTCCAGTTCAGAGAGATGGAGGAGGTGTTTGTGGACACAGTAGGTTCCCCAATTTCACCAGGTCCTAAAGCAAAGAGGAGGAGAGGAGAGGACCGTTCTCTATGAGTAAAATCTGTATCACTTGGTGTAACTGTGACGTGTTTAAAAAAAACTCACCAAACATCGATAAAGCCAAATACATTACATGTGTTTTTTTATATGAACCTTGTTCTTTTAATAATCGTTTCCCCCTTAGTATATAGTCTAGGAAGTAAGGATAAGGCACCAAATAGACTACGAGCACTGCCATTAACAAAAGTGTGATTCTTCATCTTACTTGTACGGTGAAAAATCTCAGACACTTCACTTTCTGTTTTGTTATCTCCAGCCACTGCTATGACAGTAAAATTGTAAAGCACTCCAGCAGTCAGCTCAGTGAAGTTCATTTTTGTTTCAGAGACACTGACACTATAGTTAGTTGTTCTATTAGTCCACTGTACTCTATAGAAAGAGCTGTTTCCCTCTGGGTTTGGTTCCTTGTCTTTGCATTGTGGAAAGAAACTCTACAATATCCATTCATGATGTGTCATATTAAGAAATTGCTTATAGAAATAAACATTTATCATTTATCTGCTTTAAATTTTGCAACGTCATCAACATATAATAGTAATCCAATGCCATAATCCATTTACTACTATATTTCTCAACAATCTAGTGTTTAAAATGGCATAAACATAAACAAATAACATTGACATTATAAAATACAATTTAAAAACTCAAACTTGGAAAAAGGCTTGCAGAATGTCTCAAAAAATGAATTGATTATCAAAATAATTGTTCAATTAAGTTTCTGTTGATCAAGTAATTAATCAATTAACTAACTAGTTATTGCAGCTCCACTTGCATCATAATTGTTTGTCAACTTATTTTTTTAGCTGTCTTTTATAAACAACATTTCTGTCAAACCCAATGCAATTTGGGGTTAAATGTCCCAGCAACACTTAACTTTAAGTACTCCTATTTAGCATTTATAGGTACAGTAAACAGAGGATAAATGGTCTAAATACATTATAATGAAGTTGTAAGCGGATGTAATTGTTTATTAATGTAAATGTAAACAACTATAAAACCTTCTGTCAGCACCCAAGTGAAAGTTGGTGTTTAATGACAAAATAGTAAAAAAAAAGAGTTATAAAATAATATATAAAATATAATCTTCATAATCTAGTCATTATAACAGAAGGTTTAGTTGTTGACAAATACTGTACAGTTAACAGTATATTAATAAACACGTAAAAGTGTCCTTATTTCTGTTTACAACTGCATTATGATGTGTTATATACCAAATGTTTGCTGAATCTCAATTACATACTTTCCTAAATCATCATGAAAAAGAGATTTCCTGAAAGTTGACTTACTTGTGAAAGAACGTTTTGAGGTTCCTTCTCCTTCGTTTGATTGATTTACAGCTACAGCAGCCACTCTAATGCTGTACTGGACCCCAGGGATTAAATGGTTGATGGTAAAAGAGGTTTCAGTGGTGGTGTTATTAATGGTGTCTCCTCTTGCAGTCCACTGAACTGTGTAAGAGGTAGCATTGCCATCAGGTTTAGTCCAATTCAGAGACAAGGACGATGTTGTGGCATCAATGACGGAGAGATTCCTGACCACAGCCGGTTCTGTGAATGCAAGAAAAACACAAGATGAGGGGAATACATACAATAAAACGGGTTGTTTCCAGCTTTCCAGCATGTTCTTACATTACATTTACCAATGGGAATGTGTAAATAGGAAACCTCTTGAGCAACTTTTATCACAACTGTGCATGTTTAATTTGGTAATGTTAAATAGGGTTAGCGTGGCTTACTTGTGACTGAGGTGAGCGTGTGCTGGTGTCCTGTTTTATTGTCTCCGGCAACGGCAACGACTGAGATTGTGTAGCTTGTGCCAGGGATTAGGTCTGAGAGCACGGCAAAGGTGTTGTTGGTGTAAACGGTCATGAGCGCTCCACCATTATGCCACTCCAACCTGTACTTGAACAGCTCCCCCAGAGGTGAGGTCCAGTTCAGAGAGATGGAGGAGGTGGTTGTGGACACAGTAGGTTCCCCAATTTCACCAGGTCCTAAAGCAAAGAGGAGGAGAGGAGAGGACCGTTCTCTATGAGTAAAATCTGTATCACTTGGTGTAACTGTGACGTGTTTAAAAAAAACTCACCAAACATCGATAAAGCCAAATACATTACATGTGTTTTTTTATATGAACCTTGTTCTTTTAATAATCGTTTCCCCCTTAGTATATAGTCTAGGAAGTAAGGATAAGGCACCAAATAGACTACGAGCACTGCCATTAACAAAAGTGTGATTCTTCATCTTACTTGTACGGTGAAAAATCTCAGACACTTCACTTTCTGTTTTGTTATCTCCAGCCACTGCTATGACAGTAAAATTGTAAAGCACTCCAGCAGTCAGCTCAGTGAAGTTCATTTTTGTTTCAGAGACACTGACACTATAGTTAGTTGTTCTATTAGTCCACTGTACTCTATAGAAAGAGCTGTTTCCCTCTGGTTTAGTCCACATCAGAGATTTAGAGGAAGTTGTGATTCTACCAACAGTGAGGTTTCTGACTACAGCAGGCTCTGTGAGTTAAAAGGTGTTATATGAGGAAATAAATAAGTTTTTGAAATAATGTCCTCTTGCAAACTCTTCTTTGACTTTAAGTCTCAATAGTAACAGGACAATCAGACCCATGTTTCACTAGAAACATTATCAATCTGCTTCCAAGCAGCTAGAAGTTCATCCAGCATCTTTGTGTTGTCACACTTCAAAACGCCGACACCCATCATCATCTTTAACAAGTGACCAAAACACCTAATTTGACTGAAGATACAACAGAGTAACAGATGTTTGACGTAAAGACTTCCCTGGATCAATGAGCCTCTCACCCTGAAAATGAGGTAAGCCACCTTGAGGAGAAACATCATTCAACTGCTGTCTCCATGACCTCCATCTTGTCTCAACAGTTTCTGCTCAAACTTGATAGTGAAAAGTCAACGGGACCAAAAACAATCCAGACCTTTGCTTCACAGGTGAGCTCTCTTGTCATCACCATGGTCAAGTATGACAACAGCATCACTGTGACGCACACACTAGCAGTCAATGACTTCTCTGTTCAGAGGACTCATCACTCTACAACTAAACTTTTCTTATAGAAACCTCAGAGTTTCATCCTGCTTGTGATCACTGCAGACAGTCTTCTTCAACAGATGTCTTTAGCAGACTTTCATTACCTTACTTTATGAACCACATGAAATGCTTACTTACTTGTGAATTGAGAAAAAGTGGTATTCTGTCCGTCAGTACTGCCTTCACCTGTCACTGCAGTAACAGTTATTTCATACTGGACACCAGCAGTCAGGTTAGTAATGGTTGTATGTGTTTGAGTCACATTGTCACTGTCAGTTACATTTCTATTAGTCCACTGTACTCTATAGAAAGAGCTGTTTCCCTCTGGTTTAGTCCACGTCACAGATATAGAGGATGTCGTGATATTAGTGACAGTGATATTTCTGACTACTTCAGGCTCTGTGAGCGCAGGATGAACACAAGATGAGGGAGAAAAACAAACAAATTTAGAGAGACAATGAAAGAAATGCTTTCTGTACCAAAGTAGAAAACCCTACACTTGAGTGTGATTCATGACAGAAGAGCACAGAGAGGAGGAGAGGACCAAACCACTCTCTACGAATAAAATCTGTACGACTGTGTAATTGTGATGTTCTGTAGTGATATATAGAGATAGATGCAAAGAAAAAAACAATGGCAGCAGAATGCTTTTCATTCATGACAAAGTACAGAAATACCACTACAAAGTAAAAGCACAATGTCCTCATACTTTCAACTCCCCTGTCATATGGACCATCTTACAATGTTAGCCAAAACTAAACGTGTACTTACTTGTGTACAGAGAAACGTTTGTTTTCTCTCCTTCAGTATAGTTATCAGCTGCCACTGCAGTGACAACTATAGTGAACTTGACCCCAGGAGTCAGGCCAGTGATATTCATAGATGTTTCAGTCGTCTCATCAGGTTTTCCATCAGTCCACTGTACTCTATAGAAAGAGCTGTTTCCCTCTGGTTTAGTCCACGTCACAGATATAGAGGATGTCGTGACATCAGTGACATTGAGGTTTGTGACTGCTAGTGGCTCTGTGAGCGAGAGAGAAGTTTGTGGGAAAAGGAATTCATTTTTCCCTCATCATTCGTGTTGCATAGTATTATTATCTTTGTATTTGACATGGCATTATAAAAGGCATTGTTGTAGACATGGTTGTGGTCCGGAATATAAGCGATTGAACAACAACAAAAAAAGCACACTTACTCGTGGTGGCCTCTTCGCAGCAGCTCAAACAATGAACGGAGACTTCATAGCTTGTTCCAGGAATCAAATCAGTGATAAAACCTATTCCAGAGACATTGTTCCCAATGGAGATGTTGCAGTTTGGTCTGGATTTGATAATGACGGTTGTTGTTGTTGTATTTAATGTTTCATTGCTGCCACATTCATTACCTAAGAGATAGAAGAAGAAGAAGAAGAAGAAGAAGAAGAAGAAGAAGAAGAAGAAGAAGAAGAAGAAGAAGAAGAAGAGCAACTATAAGAAATAAGCACAAATATTTTAAAATAGCTACATTTCTGCAGACATATTGAGAGGAATGATGTAATTAAAAAGCCTCTTTCAACTATAAAATATATATATATTTTTACTTTAAAGAGAGAAATTTGACACAACAAAACAAAGAAACAGCACATGTGTACTTACTGACACATTCTGCTCGAGAGATCTGTGGAGTTAAGGACAGAGAAAACAAAATTAAATGACCAGCAGAGGTCAGCATTGTGTTTAAAACAGCCTCAAAAGCATCAACTAGAACCCCAACCACCTGTTCAATGTCACAGGATATCAGTACATTTAGCAACCACTGATAGTACTGCTAAACAGGTGATGTTTCCTCTGTTTCTTAAACTACAGTCTTTAGTAACCTGGCCCTTCCAGTGAAACACCATGTGAAGAACATGAACCCAACATAAAGGTTTCAAAACCCTTTCCACACTCCCAGGAAATACAGTGGATTAAGAGCTGGGTATCAAACCTCAACACATGTCGATCGGACATTTCCTGATTTAAATCATTTGTGAAGGGTCAAACATGCTTAAATTAATACTTAATTATTGTTTCATTTTGTGAGCCCAAATTTAAGTATATCAAGTCTAAACAGGCAGGAATCAGCCTGGAAAATAACCACCATGTGTAAATAATTACAAAATCTAAACTTCTAATAAATAATTATTAACTTGAATTTCATATCACTCTGAAGAGAAAAAAAAAAGCTTTGGTTTATTCATCAAGACACCTTCTTTTCAATGGTGAAAAAAACCAACACACACACACAAAAGCTCAGTATTACAGGATAAATGTTTGTGGTGCGTCAGTTAGTACGAACAAGAAAGTAGATCCTGGTAATACCCGACCATCGGTAATCATTCTGAAAAATAAGATCATGCAATAACGTACATGGACATACAACTTCCTGTCCACACAACTTCAATGCTGTATTTCTGCCGTGGTTATCATCTGTGTCCTGATATCAGGACTGAACACACAGCTCTGACTCCACATTACTTATTAGCCAAAACGTAAGCAGCACCGAGTCGCTCAGTGACATGTTGCCTTTCAGTCTGTTTACCACGCAGCTAAACATTAAACACATGGCATCATTGCTCAAACCTGCATCGTTCTCTCCACCACAAAGATAAACGCCAGGGTCAATCATTAACTCCCGATGATGATAGCGTAGACTTAACAGCAGCCCTGCATCACACAAAATCAGATCAGGTTGTACTTCAAATTAAATATATCTATTTTAAATATTACACTAAACACAATAATATTGACTAATTGACTGTTCGCTTTCTACAACTATCATGAAGGTAGGATTAGAAATACGGCCGTTGTGTTCGACTGCCTTAGTTTTAGTTTGGTGTACCTGATAAGCTATAAGAAGCAGCTGTGTTGTATTTTTCCCTATTATTTAGAAGGACACTTACATTGTAAATCTTATACAACATGCTTTGCAAATATTGTACTTCATTAAAGTCATGCTAGTGAAAGCAAATTAGAATCATAAATTTGATATAGAATAGAACAGAGTAAAATAGGTCTCAAAAAAGGTCAGACCAGGAAACCGAGAAAGAAAAGGTCTATTCTGCTTCAAATGTTGCCCCTTTCACCGAGCCGTCCCTGGAGACCGGCGTCCTCTCCTTAACTTTTCTCTTTCTATTCACAACACTGACCCTTCCCTTCCTTTCAGTCCTCTGGGACTCTATTCTTCTTTCTGAAGTACAGCGGTGCCACGCAGAGGTGCACGACAAGTTCAAGGGTTCAGTACTCTTTGAGGATCTGGATGAAGGCTGCCAGTGTCTGAGAACGTCAGTATCACAGAATATACTGTCATCATCAGCAAAAGTACATACATATAATTCATATGGGTGTGTGTTTTATTTTATATGAAAGTCTGAAAGAAAACGCGACCAACCAACCATTACTTCAAACTATCAGGTAGTAAGAAAAAGCTCCTGTGACGCTGGGTGTTTTTTGTACATTTGGAGGAGGAAGAGCCTGTATGAGGAAGTATATATCTGACTATACTTCTGCTGTTTGTACAGGGTGTCAGTGTGGCTGAGCTTCACACTATCGCCCTGTTAGAGAGAGTGTAAATGGGGAGGGTTTCTCACTATGTGCAATCTAGTGACACATTTACACTTTCCCATCAGAGAAGATGTTTTTTACGATATAAGAGATTCCCCACAGTGATGAAGAGCCCCACCGTCGATGGTTGAGATAGCCACATTAGTTAAACTCACAAATCCATCAAAATCAAAACTACTAGCTATTTATTTATTTATTATTAGCAATAAGTTCTTAAAATGCATTTATATCTATAATCTCTGTTACTGTCAAAAGCTAAACATTCAATTCAAAGGGAATTAGATTAAGAACAAAATGCAGCATTGAATGAGAAAATAGGATTAAGAAATAAAATATTTTTAATAAAACCTTATTCGTAAAGCAATTTTCTTAACAAAGTTAGAAGTGCTTTACAGAGATGAAGAAAAGCAAAATGCTATCAAAACCTTTCAAAAAATGTTTCCTAATATTTACTGTTATTACTGTTTGAGTGGGATCATTGCTTTTGCACACACGCACTACGTAGGTTTGTTTCTTTGTGCCATTTTTAACAATTCATCCATCTTTTTCTACATTTCAACATTGAACAAGAACTGCTAACACATACATGCATCCTCATCATAGCACTATTGTGGATGATGATACCGAGTGAATAGAGGCAAATGTGACCTAGAATTATACAAATCTGCCAAATTTACATCTGAGTCACCTTGTGCCAACTTGGAGACAGCAAACAGTACAGTATGTGTTAAAATAAGCGACGCTGTGGAGAACAGTATTCAGTCACTCAGATTCATATTTACACAAAGAATAAGTCTGATAACTAAACACTCTATTTTGTCTTTCCTCTTTTAAAACAGGTTCAAAAAAGTAGGTTGCTGCAGCTTCGCGTAATTAAACTTAAAAAACACAACACTTTTAATTTAAGATATAGTTATGATTTAAAATGGCTTAGATGAGTGTCTGTAATGACGGAGGTCACTTGCATTAATGAACCACAGATAATCATTTTGGTCGTCCTGGTCATAATCTTAGTGCGGCTGGTATGGCCTGCAGATTTCACATATGGTTCATTCTTCCCATTTTCAATGAAAGCAAGCAGAGGTTTTTGTTTAAAGTTTTTATAAACACGTTGTATGTGTAAGTATTAAATGTCCACTAACAAACTGCAGATACAGTAGACAAGCTATGTTAGCTATAGGATGTAATGTTAGCTACAGTATTTAGACTAGCTATGACTACCGGTAGCTAAAGGCACAAAAGTCAGACATTTTAAAGTCTTACATATATGTAACATAAATTGTATTAATGTAATTATTTTTTTAACATGGCTGTTTAATTACATTTAGTTAAAATCTCTGTTATTGGTTGACTAAAGTTATTATCACGGTGCTGACAAAAAGTGGAACTTGCTTACTCTACTTGACTTTAAAACGTTATAAGTCATCTGTTTGTTAGATCAGACAGTGTTTTTTCTTTTGGTCACTCAATACCAGATACTATTACCTTTATACCTCAGCTTTCAAGCAAACATTAAAATGCTTTACATAACATGGACAATTGAACATCTAAAATTGCATGACAACTACGTAAAGTCCATCTGCTGATGAAGATCATTTGATCTGATCAAAGGCTCCAGAACAGTTACCAATCGGACTTTGTGGTGAGATTGTTTTCTCAACTGTTGTTTCCGAAGGTCAAGAAGGAGCACTTCACCTCAACAACAGATACATTTAGTGTTTGGTAGGTGTTTATATACATAAGTTCTATTTAAAAACTAGTTTGTGTGGTGAAAGACATTTTAATTTAGTGGTACATAAACTTAGTAAACACACACAACTAGCCAAAGTTTGAACTGAAGAGCAGCTGTTGCTGGAATGGATATAAAAGTGTTTAGTTTTTATCTGACAAACTAAACCTCCTCAAGCTCCACAATATGGTAAAGGTCACATACCAGCGTGTGAAAGCCAAGTATGACAATCTCATGTTTTCATACAAATATTCACGATAATCTGACCTCTGGGGATGTGATTTATCTGAGCTATGATTTCCAAATGTTTTATTGCCCTTGGCTCTCTTCCTAAGTATCACTTATTTTCCTCTTGACTAAATAAACAAAACAAGCCATTATGCCTTGGCACTGACTCAGAGAGCAGAAATAACGCAAACTCAAAGTCCCATTTGGAAAGTACTGCCCTCGAAATACCAAAGTTCAGATAATGGACGTCATTTCTTTATGCATCTACTGGGACTCAGCTCCACCCATCTGTACGTCCTCCCTCCCTGCTTTAAGCTCTAGTCTGTCTCTCATCTCAAGACCTCATAGAATTCATTATGCTGTTAGATATAGCCTGTGTGTAAAATCACTAGTAGTATCAGTTTATTATTATATGGACGCCACTAAAAGAAAAAGGATTAAATACTTTCGCTGATTGTTATTACACACATAGTCGGAAGTAGCGCTGGGCAATAAATCAATATTATCAATATTGTGATATGTGACTAGATATCGTTTTAGATTTAGCATATTGTGAAATCTTAATACGGCATAAGTGTTGTCTTTCCTGGTTTTAAAGGCTGCTTTACAGTAAAGTGATGTCATTTTCTGAACTTCCCAGTCTGTTATTATTTGCCTTCATCCACTTAGTCATGACATCCACATTACTGATGATTATTCATCAAAAATCTCATTGTGTAAATACTTTGTAAAAGCATCAACATTGCTATTGAGGTATTTGGTAGGACATATACGTGATTTGTTCTTCGAAGATTTCCTTTAGACTCCATTAGACTCTCACTTGAGGAGCTATACTTAAAGTTCATCGTGAAACACACTTGGCTGGGACTCAGCCAATGACCCTTTTGTCCTGTGTACTGTATCTGTGCCCTTTGACTGGGCCCGTCTGCATGGGGAGGAGGAGGAAATGGTGGAATTCACCACAATATAAACATTACATCAACCCTAAAGGCAGCCGGGCTGCCACTCTCTGAATCCCTTTCATTCCTAGCAGTCTGCCTTTGCTGCTGATAACGCCCCAGTTCCTTCCTCCATAATAACACTCAGACCCAAAAACAATCACCTTAAAGGCTGTTTGCGCAGGGATAAGCCTGTTTAACCTTAGCTCCTCATAGTCTGATAATTTGGAACAAAAACATGAAGGAGGGGGAAATAAATGCACAATGCATCGTTTCTGCTCCTTGAATTACGCAAAGTTGCACAAGGTGGAGGAGTTGCTGGTGGTGCCGTTGTTGACTTGCTGAGTGGAGAAAGTGGATTCCTCTGCAGCTGTACTTTC
The DNA here is from genome assembly GCA_032191485.1 of Leptoclinus maculatus. Taxonomy (NCBI): domain Eukaryota; kingdom Metazoa; phylum Chordata; class Actinopteri; order Perciformes; family Stichaeidae; genus Leptoclinus; species Leptoclinus maculatus. The sequence goes on from JAVDOI010000007.1 coordinate 11,574,954, forward strand.
TGTAAAATCATGTTATCTGAAACAAAAAAAAAGGGTGCGTATGTGTGTGTGATGATTAGCAACACAAAACAAGGGGCACAGGGAAGAAATGGAGAAATGCTTATTGTTGTTATAGTTGTTTCCTTTCCTTTATTGATTTTTTTCTATTAGACCTTTTCTGGTTTTTGTAGTCGGTGTTTTCATCCGCCCCATGCATGTCAGTGACAGTGACTTATCACAATATTTATTTTTTCTTTTCTCCTCTTGCAGCGTTTGTATGACGACATCTCCTGTCCTCGACTTGATTTTGTTGTTGCAGATAACGGTATGAGAGATGTTTTGTTTTTTTTCATCATCAGATAGCCTGACCGTGTGGCACAGACGGTGTTTTCTTCTCCCATCATTGTTGAATAATAGATACAACACCTGGGAATATACTTGAATAGTAATCGAAAAATGGTTGTTGCAACATATTAGGCTCGTTCGAGATGAACTGCGCCTCGCCTGGGAAGTGGACGAGAGCAGGCGGTAGCAGCAGGGGGCATTGAAAGAAAACCGGGGTCAAGTCGGACAGTTTTCAGCTGCTTTCAAAGAATGAACAGGAAGTTAAAGAAACAGTTGCATCCTGTTAGAGCCGATCTGTAGGCTACTTGTAGTTTCCAGACCTCGTTCGGATTCATTCACGTGTTTGTAAATATATATTTATGTAGAAATGTGCGTGTATTTGGTATTGTATGCTATCCTTTGTTCTTTTTATGTCTAATTATGGGAGTGATTGAAAACACCTGTGTGGATGTGCAAGGCCACTACACTATTCACCCTATATACTATTTGATCAATCATATTGCATATTTTCAACTAACACGTCTCCTCGTGTTTAACATCATTTGAGTCAGACAATGTAATTTGAGATCACAGAGTGACTTTACAAAATATATTAACAAAAGTCAATGAGCTTTGACTGTGCATTCAGCTTTTTAACTTAAAAATGCAGAAGTTCATCTGATGCAAACATCAAGTATGATGTGTTGAGGTTTTTTGGAAAGATTCTCACTTTCTTTCAGTCAGCCTCTCATAAATTGGAAGCTCGTTCTCTATTAAAGTTCATTGCCTCAGCTTGTGAGCGACCTTCTTACTGTTCTTTGGTTATAACATAACTTCCTTCCTGCCACTTCCTGTGCCCACCCAGAGACCCTTGATTACATATTTGAACTACATAAAGGACGTTGTATTATGCTGTGTTTCTTGCCTCCAGCTCATTAAGGTCACATAGGAGGACAAGAGTCTCACGACATTGGCTAATAAATAAACATTTGTCTCACTTAAACTGAAGCACTGTTGTTGCCGAAACATCACTTTACACACTATACTGTTCCTTCCTCATACTGTGCCATATATAATTCTCTCACGCCATTCTGTATCTTTGGGTTTGTTCTCCATTATCAATAACCATGAATAATGTGCTTGTTTTAACATTTAACATGTCAGGCAGAGACACAATTGGTCATGTATTAAAGTTTTTTTTTACTGTATGGCCACACATGATTCTGTCATGCAACATCAATGTCAGATGAACCCATCACCTTCAACCTTTCCTATGCTTCATGGCGACAAGAAAACCTGTGCTGTAGTTTATCTCTCAATTGTCAGTTCACACAAATTACAAAAACATTTACCTCTAGTGATCAGTACTTTGATAAATATAGACTACTGAGAGTAGTCTATGAGAAAAGGTTCGGATCATTACTAATAATTAAGGATTTCACCGATCCGACTTTTTCAAACCATATACGAATACCTGTATAAACCGATACAGAGTATTGATCCAATACCAGTGTTTTTAATAAGCTGTATGTCTCATTATGCAGAAGTGACTGAGATAATTAGATTATGTGTAATGCAACATTAGGCTTGACTTAAACATCGCTCTCTTTAAAAAAGAAATATAGCAAATAAATACATAGATATAAATGTAATGAATTGTTATTTATTAAAATATTGGTCTCCAATATTTTAGTTGTTAAGTTTTTTTTCTACATGTAAGTTAATAAAAAAACAAATTTACTAGGTAAAGAACTTTTGCTAGGTTCCTGTAATGGACCACATCTACTGTTGATTTATTCTTTTTCTACATGCAGATGATCCCTTTAGATGTCTTCTTCTGTTTTGTTTTTTGTCCGTATACAACATATTGCATCTGAGATCCATAGCATTTCTGTGAGAATACAAATGGCACAAAGCTCCACAAGAGAAATGTAATATGAGCGTCCTCCTGTCGTATACTATATGAAAATTAATCATGACAAGAAAAAAGAAAATGCAAAAGCCATGTCTAAAAATATCCACTGCCTCCAAAAACTCTGCGCATGGCTGCTTTAGCTATGAGTGTGTTTGTCTCCAGGTACAGTATCAGCCTCCCACGCTGCAGTCCTGCTGCTGCTATCACAGAGGCCACATCTGAGGCTATGGAAATGAGTGACGTGGTATTTACTGTTCCCAGCACTGCACAGAGCGCAGAACTGCTGGCTGCAGATACCCATCTGAGTACAATGCACTTGCCATCAGAGCTTCCTCCTCATGCTGCTGGCCATGCCAACAGGAGGAAGATGTGCATAAATGCACACGTAGACCCACACCCACAGATTCTGGACACGGAGGGCTGGGCCATCACAGTGATCATAGAAGTGTGATCAGTGTGATGTTGGAAATGTGTTAAAGTGGAGCGTGGGGTGTGATGCGCGCTCGTCTGCAGGGAAGGAAGAGCAGAGAAAGCATACTGTGGGTTTTGTATTATTACAGACTGGCTTCTTTGTGCTGTGTTCAAGGGTGTAATTACTAACTTTAAATTGTGAAAGAAACTGACCTTTGACAGCATGACTGGTTTAACCTGAGGGGAACATGAATATCTGTATCAAATTCAAGAGCAATTTTTCAAGTAGTTGTTGAGGAGAAACGTCAGGAGGTCATTACGATACATCCCCCGGGGACCATGAATGTCTGTACCAAATTTCATGGCAATTTCAGTCTGGACTGGAGTGGTGGACCAACTAACAGATTGCCTTTGCTGCACATAGAGGTGGAAATGACAAAACACTGCCACAGATCTTTAATATGGACGTTTTGTACTAATGGGGCTTTAAAACATACTTGAAGCACTCTCGCACTCCATCTGGAGAGGCAGTATGACCGAGTGATAGCGAGACAAGTCAAACTAGAGAAATATAATACTTTCCCACCCCCACAACAGCTTTGTCTGGCCGTGACTCACTCAGAGGCCACTGATAGAATGATAGCTATCTGCTGACAATAAGGCTTTTGAGCCCGAGAGAGGAACCCGTGTCTCATTTACATGGACTGGGGAACTGTGACTCTTTGTAATTCATCTTGTACACGCTACGCTTCCAGTCGCAACCATGGTAGACAGCAACATGTTTTCAGATGTCAATTTGAAACTGGACTGTCCTGATGCAGTTGGAGGGGTGTTGGGAGTGGGCGGATGCTGCAGCATTCAACAAAGCAGGACTTGACTTGTGACTTTTGCCTTTTCGAGCAATAATGGGATGCAAGCTTTCTAAGGATACAGCGAGAGCACATTTTGGAGAGGGATACTTGTGTTGACACCGTGAAGTCAGCACACGTCATCCACGTTTTAGCGCAAGGCATTCGAATAGCAGCTAGCCAGAGGGACAGTGGTCATCAGTCCGTAGCTAACAGACGGGACAGTTCTTGTAAGAAACGTCACGTTTCCTTTTTCCAAGATGTCTCTCACTGATAGCAACGTCACCATTCTCTCATTCCTGCATGCTGTCAGTAGGCCACAGACGGAGAAAGAGAGAGAAATAAGATACAATGGACACACAGCAAATATTAGACTGAAATAAGACTTCAGACAGCAGGTAACCTGTATTTTGACGAGCATCATGCTTGTAGACAAGCTTATCACTCTCTGACAACTTTATAAAGATAAGGTCAAAATATTAAATTATTTTCGAAAGGGGAACTGAAATGAAAACAAAGATCCAAATTAAATAGAACTTTAGACGGGGAGTAAACATATAGACTGTGACGTCTACTAGATTATTAACATGTTCTGTATGAAAAATGTCAGTATGCAAACAAATTCCTTTCAGGGAAGCAAGGGCAGTTCCACTTTTTCTACTGTAACTTCCTTTGTGCTTTTAGCCAGAATGTTTCCACATTTAATTTATTTGCTTTAATCTGACTAAACTGAATTTAACATCTGATACATTCTAGACTACCGAGAACAATCCGAATGATGACAAATATACTGTTGGAATCTGACTATGTGGCTTCGCCATGTGCTGTGAGACAAAGAGAATCAGGCCTTCCCTTTTGCCGAGCAAAGGTTTCATCCTGATTCTAGTTTGAGGAACCCCCAACCCAGAAAGTTCACACTCAGGTGTGAACTCGTCACGCAAGGCAACACTGCGATCTCATTGGCCGAGGGCCGAGACACTCCTGGACCCCCGTGGTTCAGCCTCTGTTCTACAAAACCAACTCACTCCCTCACCTTTTGGCTTTTTCCAACGACCTCGGTCGACAAGGGAGCACACCAGACGCTGCGCCTGCCCCCCCCCTCCTTTTCTTTTTAAAACCAAATCCTAGGTTTTAACCAGTTTCATATTCCCTGGACGAATTCATAAACTGTCTCATCTTATTTTATTCCTGTTCATCCACGAGGACGAATCACCTTCCCTGCAGAAGCGGAGGAAGCTTGATTTCTTCAGAGAGAGAGAGAAGCGCATCTCCACTCTCCACCCCAGCCTTGTTCCGGTCGTAAGGACGCGAAATTCCCTTACCCAGAAGAGGATCATTCTCTCCCACCGAGAGAAACGCCGCTGCATATCCTGAGTCCACCGAATTCAGAAGAACTCAACCCCCCCACAATCTCCACAATTGCAACTTACGAGTGAGGCAAAATAGATTCTGGGCAGAAAAGAGTTAGAGTTAATTGTGTTTATTTATCTTGTTTGTGTACTTAAAGTACTGTTCATTTTCATAACGTGGTATATGCTTAATAATCGCCGACACTAACGGTCGCCGAGATCGTTAGCGTTGTGTAGAAGTTATTGTGTATTTCATGCTACTGATTTGTGTTGAGACAAGCCGCCGCTGGTGGTCTCGGGAACTGCTTCTCATCAAGCCAGAGGTCAGGACCGCGTCTGTGACAAAGAGCCGCTGTTTCTGCTCCTCTGACTGAGAGAGAGTTTTCCGAACTCCAGCGCATCTTTTGGAGGATCTGTTTTATTTTATTTTGTTTCGTTCCCTTCTCTTTTACTAACCCACACACACATTCCGTTACCAAGCTCCTCTTTTGTGGAACAAGCTTCCCGTTTCAGTCCGAGGGGCAGACACACTCACCACATTTAAGAGTAAGCTTAAGACTTTCCTTTTTGATAGTGCTTATAGTTAGGGCTGGCTCAGGTTTGCCTTGGACCAGCCCTTAGACAAGCTGGTATAGGCGTAGACTTCTTCATCTCTGTCTGTATGAATTGATGTCCCATTAATGCTCACTACTAACTCTACTTCTTCCCCGGAGTCTTTGTGCTTTCTCGCCTCACAGGTTCCCATGGATCGTGGTTTCATCTGGACTCTGGTCCTTCCACCCGCCATGGCCCTGCAGATACCTACTACCAATTTTATTATTTTATTATTAACATTATCAACCATATTACCGTTACCACTAAATGCACATTACTGACTTTGTTTCTTCCCCGGAGTCCCTGTGCTTTCTCTCCTCACAGGTTTCCATGTATCGTGGTTTCATCTGGACCCTGGTCCTTCCACCCGCTTTAACCCTGCTGACTCCCACTAATAAATAACACTCTTATTATTACTTACATTACTATTTCATATTACCGGTACCATTAATGCACATTATTGACCAGCTTCTTCACCAGAGTATCTGTGCTTTATCGCCTCGCAGGTACCTCTGGATCCGGGTTGTACCTGGACCTGGTCTTTCCTCCTGCCGTGGTTCTGTCATACATTGAATGTGTTGAAATTACATTGCATGTGTTGTAATTTTGTTATGCTGTTCAACACTTGACATCTATTGCACTTCTGTCCATCCTGGGAGAGGGATCCCTCCTCTGTTGCTCTCCCTAAGGTCTCTTCCTCTTTTCTCCCCGTTAAAGTTTTTTTTTTTGTTTTTCCTGTTCCGATGTGAGGGTTCCGGGACAAGAGGATGTCATGTGTACATATTGTAAAGCCCTCTGAGGCAAATTTGTAATTTGTGATTTTGGGCTATACAAAATAAATTTGAATTTGAATTTGAATATAGCTTTGAGCTAATGTAGCTACGGGTTGCTAAACGGCTATAGTCACGTGTAGACACTGTTTTGGCTATCCGCCATCTTGAGTCTCACGCATGAGACGTCACCACGTTCCAGACTACGTCATACGTTGTTTTGGCTGCTCCCTCCCCCTTTTACACACACACACACACACACACACACACACACACACACACACACACACACACACACACACCCTTTACCATAGTTTGTTGATTTTAGATAGCGTGCTCATGAATGTATAGTTGTTGTTAGTTTAGATATTAGTTGATTAGATCATTAGTATTAGAACTTAATAAACTCTGTTATATTTTAAAGAGCAGCTGTCTGTGATTACTTTGTGCATGTGTATTGTGATAATAGCTGTATATGTGGTCTGTGCTCGAACTTAAACCTTCACTTTTTGATAACCCAAACACGCTCCTTTACGTTCCCAACAATACACATATTGTTTTTGAAAGCAAAGACCTGTACCTGAGTTGTACCTAAATTACATATGATATATTATGAAGTTATCATCGACAACTCTTCCTTCCTGACTAGTTTCCATGACCTAAGAGGGGCACAAATGTGTAACGCCCCATCACAACAGTCACATCTTAAGTACCCAGTACAGTATGTTAACATGAGACCACCAAAGACAGTTGTCAACACACAAACGCTGCAAGAGGAGAAAACATTAAAAGAGCAAGAGAACTGTACTGAAGGAACCAGAAAAGAGAGAAATACAAAGCAAGGAGGAGGAAAGGGGGAAATTACTTAAGGAAAAGAGAAGATTAAGAAAACAATCATATGTTTTTCACTAGAAGCAGACCACACTTGAATAATATCCTGGAGGGCTGATTTCAAGTGTGCAGAAGCTACAAAGGAGATAATCGGGCCTCTAATCTCTGATTTCATCAAAAGACAAGATGCTGAAAAATCAGCAGGTTTTGTCCCTAAACGAGAAAGTCCTGACTGTCATGTCTCTTAACTTAACTACTTCTGACCACAACTTCAGGCTCAACGACCTTAAATTTACAGTCAAAAAACTTCTTACAACATTCATCAATCACCTCTGAAAATGTGTTGTCATATTGTACAAAACATTAAAAATGCTCTATAATACTGAAGGGTGCGGTTACAGTTATCTGATATAAACCAACACAAGAGTCTGTAACCTTGCCTCACTCTTTACAGTATTAAAACCAGCTGTGGTGGTGGCAGGTTCACATTTGCATGTACAGTGTCACCTGTGTTCATCTCTGCGCAACTCTTCGTAGAAGTTGATTACGTCAACGAGCCATTGCACATTTACTTCCTCATTTAAAGCAGTTGTCACGCCAGGTGAGTGTTTTTACCATAAGACAATTCATTTCTACATTTACGAACCGATTAGACAAACAAATCCTGACTCAGGGATTCTTAACAGCTTTTTCTGGAGCTTCCAACTTCCCTGTCTTCATCGTGATTATTTTGTGGTCTTGAATTCATTTTTGTTAAAGAATGAACTCTCACGCTAAATAAATAATAATTTCAAACCTTCAAATTGGATTATATTCTAGAATTTGTGCAAGAGTATTTTATAGTTTAATCTAAACTGAACAGAACAAACCAATATAGGATCATACTTAAAATATAGACCAATTGAAAAAAACACATTAAGGTGGCAAATATTGTGGTTGAATAGAAAGCGATGGTTGACCGTTGGAAGGAGAAGTTACTCGAAGTGTGGTCTCCGTGCCCGAGACAGTCAAACATTTTACATTTTTTAGTCATAAATATCCACCCACAGCTCCTCACTTAGAGGTTTTGCGGCTAAAAAAACCACAACACCACTTCTGCTTTAGAGAGACGACAGTCATTACCATTAAAAGCCGCTTGCATTTCTCCAGCTAAGGACAGTCTCCACAGTGTTAATGCCACCAGAAAATCTATTACTTTCACCAATCCAAGTCCCCGCGTCGATTTCGGTGCCAATACTGTTCTTATTTAGTGGATCGGTATTGGCTGTGATGTGACTCATACACATTAAAAACAGCTTCTTTGTCAATATCAACATATGTCCTGTGTCCACTAAGTGAGATCTAGATTTTAATGTAAAAGTGATTGCATTAGGAAACAAAAAGTTGGATCTGAGCATCCCTAAAAAGAGCTTTCTGATGTTAATGCACTTTGGCTACAAGCAAAATAAAGTGCATCATTATTTGTGGTTTGAAATATTGTAATCAGCTATTTGGCAGCACCAGGCCTCAACTGTTTATCAAAAATAACTTTCATTAAAACTTGTCTGTATTGTTCTCAATGCTGTCTTCAAAATGACCAGTCAGACTGTAGTCGTACCTAATAAACTGGTTTGTTGGTGAGAGTTGTGGCTGCAGGAGTGACAGGGACACTGAACACACTGCACCTCATTCCTTTCCTGACCCCTTTGTGTTGGCCACACACATCCTCACATGCCTCACATTCTCAACCTCTCTCACCCTCTATCTCCCTGTCTCTCTCCAGAAAGACCAGTGAGACGAGGACAGGTGGGTCTGTGGCTGCTGGATGCCTCAGTCTAATTACTCTCCTTTTAAACACACTCCGCACTGAACGGGTCAGATCTGTGCAATCCTGAATAAATAAGTGGCCAACAAAGAGATTCCAAATATAACGAAATTCACTTAATCATTACAAACGACCTTTTATTTTTCACCAATGGATCCAACATCGTTAGACTTATGCTCTCTACGTCTTCCAAGACACAGCCCACCATTGTTAAACCTCTCCATTCCAGTATTAATTAGCCTACTTGCTGACGTAAATTTTGAATGCAATTAAAACCCTCAAAGGACCATTATTCTTCTCATAGTGAGCCATGCCATTCTCGTCTGCCGTCAAACATTCTTAAGATGAAATTATTTAGTATCAGTTGCAATATTAATTTTTTGCATAAACTTTGCACATAAGTCCGAGCTGCGCTCCTGACTAAGTGAAGTACAGCACAGCAGCAAACTGCGCAACAGGTGCAGTCACACCTGCGTGCTAAACCTGACCTTCGCCATCCAAACAAAGCGTCCCATTGCCATGAACAAAACACTACCTGCTTCAATTCTGCTTAAAATTGTAGTTGTCTGAAAGCTTTCTTACCTTCAGTACGGCGCTGAAGACCAGAAGAGTCCACAGAGGGACGCTGCAGAGCAGCACGGGCTTCATGATGCCGCACGCTTTGAGGCAAAACAGAGATTGAAAGTTGTCTTTTCTAACAGTTGAGTGCTGTCATGACCAAACTCTCTTGAAAAGACTCTGCGTCAAACTCTCACCACATCGGGATGATGAAAAGTCAGAGTGGGGAACTTTTTTCTCTTCTCGATGTTTAACGGGGAGGAGCGGGCTTGCAAGCGCGTCACTCCGGGAAGTTTTAGAGAAGTGTGCCACTCCTCTCATCATCTGTGCGCTTCGATGTGTCGCAGCCTCCAGCGGCCTGAGCGGCGGACTATGAGGAGAAGGGGACTGCCAGGTCATGCAGAAAAGAGTCACCCCCACATTCTTGCCATAGCTGGGCCACGCAGGGTGGAGGAATGCGTCCGAGGGGTCCCTTTCATTATTGCCACACAGAGACGAGCTGCCAAGGCAAACAAGTGATGCCACTGACTTCACACAATGTATGAGCTTGTATCATTACAAGAGGAACTTCTTTAAATCTATCAGGAGACATGTCCTGATCATCAACATCTGGTTATTGGAATGTTTTTTTTTTTTTTTATTACAACTGCAACTAATAATTATTTATACATCAATTCATTTTTGATTAATATGTTAAAGGAACAGCTCACCCCAGAATCCAAAATACATATTTTTCATCTTACCTGTAGTGCAATTTATGAATCTAGATTGTTTTGGTGTGCGTTGCCTTGTTTTGGAGATATTGGCTTCTCTAATGGAACGACATGGCACTCGACTTGTGGCGCCAAAAAAATAAAAAACATTTGAACTCAACAGCAATTAGCTACTAGCCAATCAGGGGCAGTGTAGGTCGGGTCATTGTGGAATGTAGCTGGGGAATAATAACAGGTTACGCAACCACACTTCAACATTCACATTAGTCTTCCAAACTTATTACGGTGTGCCATTGGTTAAGCTTTGGCAAGTGGTAACTTAACGTTGTCTTGCACTATACAACTTCACTGAGAGACCAGGTCGAAAAGTCCAAAATTGACCTCCTAACGTCTATTCCTAACTACTTTTCATTGATCCAAACGTCATGGGGTCAAGGAAAGTTGTGAAGGAGAATTCATGAGGAGTTAGGAAAAGACTACTACACTTTCACTAAGCTACGTAATTATGATTCAACGGCAGATGTCACTGATGTAGGTCTGCCATGGCGAAACTACAACGAAGGACTACAAAACTAAAACTAAAGCGCAACTAAAAATGACCAAATTCAATTTATACTGCTGATGCATGTAAGCTATACGTAAAGAGCTTCTTTTGTGAGAGGCTGCTTCACTCAGGGTGTCACTAAGTGTTTTTTACTTATTTGTTACATGTTCGAAGTAAATAAATACATATAAATTAAACGAAAGGATTGTCACTGTCTGTTCATATTCATCAACATGAATCCCATTACTTTATGAATGCATGAAAATAAGCATATTGTTTGTTTTCATGGACGGCCGAATGGTGCATCACTTTGAATGTTGCCGCCGCAAGGAATTGTGGGGCAACATTATCTTATTTCCTTGGGTAAAGGAAGGTCCAGTGTTTCCTATGCTAAATGAGCTAGTTAAAACACCTTTCCTTAGCATTTAGAGAATCCAAACAGCTCTTATCATGGCGGCCAATCAGATACTTCCGGGTCCTAATGAGTGTTCGACCGCAGCCCGGGACTTCTGCAGTGATGTGTGCAGTCACCAGGGCACCATTCAGCTGTTGACGGTCCGTAAAAAACAAGAAGGCTGACTGCTATTTAAACCACAAGGCCTGTTGTTTCATTTCTATTTACTGCTGCTGTTAACCTAGTAGTAAAGTAGGCTAATGTAATTGCTTTTCCAAGGAGTAATATTGGCTAATGAGTAATTGATACAGTTTTCAAGTAACTTGCCCAACACTGTTTATACCTTTATGATTGAAGTAATGAGTTTGGTGACTTTAGCAGCATCCACAACATGAAAACAGGTCTAACCAGCTGTGATAAGTGCTAACACCTGCTTGCACGGCCTTTCTGTACCAATCATCCCTAAATTAGAGCAGCAGCCTGAGGTGTCAAGTGTATCATAACTCTCCATTGATTCAAACAGTTGCTGTTATCTGTTTTGCTTAACGGCAGACCAGTAATACTGGAGCTGGTAAATACTCAGAGACTGCCAAAGGACTACATTTACTTAGTTTTTTATCATGTAAAGTGTCTTTGAGTACCTTTTAAAGTGCTATACAAATCAAATGTATTATTATTATTATTATTATTATTATTATTAATAGAAGGGTGGTTTTGACACTGCGCTGGTATGTTTCTGCACTTCCTCTCTGTTAATGAAAGAATCAGGAGTGGAATAAAATGAGTGCATGATATGGGCTAGTCATGTTACGTTTATTTATAGAGCATTTTTATCAGCATGGTCACAGAGCGTTGTACAGGAAACAGCAAATAACAGACGGCTCTTCATGGCTGGCTGTAAAAACAGCATTTTTTAGTGAAACTGTGGTGACAATTCAATGATTGATACCTGAAAAATAAACTCTGATTGAGGGTAAATATGTCATTAAAATGATTATTATTATGTTTTTGTTCGTTTCCCTCATCGCCCATGTTTAACTCCTGTTCGCCTTGTAGCCTCCACCTAAGCTGTCACTTTGTCACCTTTTGTAAAAAAAAGATTCGTTTTTTTAATTCAATTTATGAGACTGTGTTCAAGCTGTTTACTTTATCAAGACAATACAGCAATCCTTTACTTTTTTAAGGCATGCGAGAAAAGAATTCAAGGCAACACAGGGTCAGTAATCAATATAAAAATGGTAATTTTGGGGCTGAAGTATTTCTTTAACTATGTCTATCAAAACACTTCTAAAGGCAAAAGTATTTACACCTGTTCGGAAGTTTGGAAAAAAGCCTGCCGTCATTGATAAGGGAACTTTACAAAGACACGAAGAATGAAAAAATAGTTTGAGAGACAAGTTCAAACCCTGGTTATTTTCTTACCAATCACCTTATGAAGTGGTGGTGAAGGTCAGTTTCAGAAAGTTACAAAATTGGTCGGACACAGAGCCCCGATTCTGTCGTCAGAAAGATGATGGCTATTAGCTCGGGGCGAGCACCACACTGTCACTTGTCTCTCCCTGGTTTCTACTGCTGGATGGAGCTGGTCCCCTTCCTTGTTGCTTTCTTGGTCACCTGAAGGCTGAAAGGTGGTACAGGTGAATCCATTTCAACACACTGAAATCAAGCGAGTACTGCCTCCGCAGCACACATTAACCTTTCTAGTAAGAAATGAGCGCTTGATACTCAAAAGACAGATTTTGGGCACAATGTTACTTTACGTTTCACAAAAAATTGGAAAAACCGATGTAATTACCAGTAGACTTCAAAGTAGCAGGACAGCTTATTGTGAATTGCTCAGATGTGTTCATGCAACATTAACACCTCTTAATACTTCTGTTGCATCGCTAAAGATGTGTTGAGTGGGAGATTTCCTGACCTTTAAATCGCACCATGAATGCCGACGCTGCCACAGCTTTGTGACAGACAGTTTCATAATGGCTGTTGTAAGAGGCCTGCTGATGATGTCTAACGGAGATGGAGTTGATGTGAACGGGTCACAATGACCCACCATTCCCAAGGAAATGTTATGCAATCCTCTGGGGGATTGTTGCAGCATGTATGTCTGTGTGTTTCTGGAGTGCTGTGCTTTTGTTACCATATACAGTGTATGTTGTTATTTCTGTTTTTCTAATGTTTGTCTCCCGATATCTCCCCACTTTCCTCTTTCAAGTTGTATGTGTGAGATGATGCTGATAGTGTGCAGGCACAGAAGCTTGTAAGGAATGTTATCTGCATGAATTCTTGACATGCACACATCATTTTAAAACTAAGACCTCAACAACCCCAGTGCACTGAAGTCATACTGTGGTTACCGACAATGCTACTCACGCAGCAGCTGTTTAGGTTTATATTACATGACTGTATTCAGCATTTGTGCTGCTTCCATTCTGCCCTGGTATTACTTCAAATAGTCAAATACACCAACCTGTGTCTGACATAAAAACATGACTACATAACATGGTCAATATCTACACAACCTTAATGCTTTACAAGATTTCACTGTAAAATACTGGCATGTTGTGGAGGTGGGTGTGTTTGTGTTTCTAGTCCGCTGTAGCTGTAAAATGTTGTTCACAACTTCCCTTTACACCACTGTTCTTTTTAATTTGTCTCAATGTTCAGCCACATTTGAAATATTTAAAAGCTTGTTTTATCCTCACTTAAATCCATCCCCTCTGTCACTTTCTTCCTTGTACTGTTTTGCCTTTGTTGTAATTTATTTACACATCAATTAATGGACTGGCGCACACAGTTATGCATGAGATTGTGTTAATTCATGTACATTCCCAATAATTAATACAGCATCACAGTCATAAGATGACACTAACATTTGTGAATTCCTTGCCATTAATTGTTGAGTCTTTGTAAAATCACTAAAATGCCTTTTTTGTCTGGCATGTTGATCCTCCACTATTAAAATTGACTGTTGCAGTTTCCGTAGGAGTGTTTTCCTGTTTGGAGCAGGCCGATGCCTGGCTCCCTTTATTGTTGCTTGCAGCGTTGTCGGGTGGGGCGCCTGTTCAAACCGCGGACGTTCAGAAGGCTGCTTGCATTGTCTCGAGAACCGCTCATGGCTTGTTGACTCCAGTTGACGCCAAGTGAAAAAGAGCTTGTCTGTAATGTTAGTATATCAAGCATCCAGCAATAAAAGTGAACAGCAGTCAATTGGCCACAGCCCGTAAAGGCCCGCTGAAGACGACATGCTCGCCTCCGTGCTCAGAGCCCTGAAGCCAAGTCCTGCACAAAGCGCTGTTAGCTTGTTTATTTGTCGTGTGTCCAAATATATATATATATGTATACCCTACTTTTGTTTTGAGCTTAAACAATGCTTTAGTGGTATAAGGTGCCACAAAATGAAGTAAGAGACATTTAATTAAGGCAGAATACGATGAAGAATATACATCCATTTTAGCAATTTTGAGAGTGGTTGTTTCAGCTAAATATGCTAATGGGCCCAAGGACAATGCTAACATGCTGTGGTTTAGCTGGTATAGTGTTTGCCATGTTCACCATTTTAGTTTAGCATGCTAACATTTACTAGTTGGCATTAAAGGTTTCATGGTTTCATTTATTTATTGTCATTGTACAACAGGGTTGCGCCAGGAAATGCATTAACTATATGAGAAAAACACACACACACACACTCAATAAAAAAACGATATTATATGTGGAGGATAGAGGATAAATTCGGGAGTCTCACAGCCTGAGGAAAGAAGCTGCTCTGAAATCTGGTGGTAGGGCAGCTGATGCTTCTGTATCTCTTGCCAGACGACAGGGTGAACAGACTATGGCTGGGGTTGGTGTCGTGTTTTAATATCCTTTGAGCTCTTCGCAGGCACCTCTTGTCACCAATACCACTGATGCTCGATAGATGGGTACCAATCAGATAGGTGAAAAGTCGGAGGATTGCCAAATTCAGTAGGATTCAGCTGTTGGGACCATAGATGTCTTGACAAAATGTTATGATATTCCATTTGTTAGTTGTTGAGATATTTCAGTCTGGATCAAATGGTGGACGTTGTTATACCTAGAGAATAAGAGTAGAGCAGGTGCTAACCATGTTAAGAAAAAACAGTCTCATTCGTCTTCTTGCCTAGAGTCAGATGAGAAGATTGATACCACTTTCATATTTGGCCACTAAATATGAAGCTAGGTTAGCTCAGCACAAAGACTGGAAACAGTGGCATATGACTATCCTGGCTCCCCCTCATCTAAGGAGCAAGAAAATGAGTGTACTATATTGCCCAAAATGTTGAACTATCCCTTTAGCATTCAGTACGGTGAAACAGCTACCAAGATATAAGATTTGCATGGCTGCTATATTTGGAATCGGTGCACACGTTCGTCATGTTTGTATTTCCTTCGCAGATACAACACAGATACAAAAGAAATTGTGCTATTTAGTTACATAATGCAAATAAAAATGCAAATGACTGTTGTCTTGGTTACTTTCCTGTATTTGACATCCCTTTATTCTCCATTCTTATCCACAAATAAAGGTGCGCAAGCGCCCATGTGTGACGTTGACAAACTCTTAACAAGAGGTAATGCAAATCAGACACATTTTCATGTACAGACATGTTTCCTGTCTCCATGTAAATTATGTTTTCAGGTCATTTATAAACATCACAGCCACTAGTTACATTTTAGGCCGATGGTGTCTATAAGTGCTGGTAACTGTAAGGCACTTCAATGGCAATGCTTCCATGTTATGTACTGTAAAAATCAAAGAACAAACAGAAAAGAAGGAAAGAGTGAACAGAGGCCTGACTAAATCAGGTGTCTAAATGATGATTGACTGTATATTTTGACTGCACATTTTATCAGCGTAAGCTGGAAAGAGCTTCAAAGAGCAGCACTAGCAGACACAAAGTGACCCGGTTCAAGTTCAAACATCAGCCTGAAAAGGTGGTCCTTTGAATGTTGAAGTTACATGCAGGAAATAAACCAAAGCATTTCTAGCTCCAGGCCAAATAATAAAGACAATGGAGGAATTTCCTAATTAATCCAAAATGGTTATATACATTGGCTGTCAGCCACAAACTCAAACCAGAGGTGTTTATCAGAGATAAAGAAATGTTCCAGTCGAAGTATGTGACTGTTAAGTTGAAGTGATTGCTGGTTGTTTGGGTTGTAAAAGGACATATACAAATTAAAATCAGTGACTCAAAAGACGCTTTATGTACATATAAGCTGGCAGTGTTTTTGATATGGACAATTCAAGGCGTCGTTAAACTTGAGAAAGTTAAGCCATTCCATTCTGAGTCATCTCATGTCTAAAAGGGCTTAAACAATCTCTGGACATCAGATACACACGATATTTTCTTGACTTTTATCCCAGTTTGGGATAACTGGGAGGATGTTTTTAAATGGTTCCAGTCCAAGTGAACCCAACCTTTTCCTCAGCTGTGTGATAAATTGATAGATCTTAAAAAAAGGCTTGAAATAGAAAACAGATTAAATGTTTGCTCACGCAATCTGCTGCCAATTGAGATACTTTTTCTCTTTGAGTTCCAAGGGAAACAAGGAACCCAAGGAAATACCCATTTAATTATTTTTCTCTATATATACATGCAAGACTGTTGCTAATCAATGATAGTATACATCCTAAAACTGTGTAGCTTTGGTAACAGCTTTGAATAAAGACCTGTTAAAGTGTTGACTAATGTTGCAATATAACCCAGCTGGGACAGATACAAGAGCAGCACGAGCAGATAGTTACCCCCACTATTGACTGTAATGGGCTGAGACAAATGTCACCCAAGCAAATATGTGGTGAGGCATGAAGTTCATTATTATTTAAGAAATATGTATTTTATTATTCCTTCACAGTAGTATTTCCTTAGTGGAACAGTTATCAAAATTACCACAGAGACACAAACTAAAACAAGTGAAATTAAACACCGAGACATTAACAATTATTGTTACAAAAATGTATTGATACTTTGTATCAAGAGAGCATTTTGACAAGTGCCATTTAAGGAACTGCAGATTCAGGCAGTACTTTACATGTATACACACACACATACAAGTGGAGATCACAGCTTTGCAGTGGCGTTTTTATATTTAAAGAATATGGTGGGGAACCAACATGACAGAATGGCCAGGTCTTATTATTAATATCTTACAGAAAAAGTGTGTGAAATAGTTCAACTTCTCTTCCCCTTTCTCACTCTCTCTCTCTCTCTCTCTCTCTCTCTCTCTCTCTCTCTCTCTCTCTCTCTCTCTGTAATGGTTTCAAAACGTCATTCAAAGCTTCACATTTAAAAAAATTCTTCCTCCAAATTTACGGTTCATTCATTGCATTCATTTTCTCAAGTTCGCTGGCGGTCGCTCAGAAAGTCTTCCCTCTTCTTGCCGAGCAGTCAATTCCAAGCTAGTGTTGGCTTCGACAGATAGCCATCAAATTTGAAATGACGCTGTAGGGGGGCTACGGGCTGTCAGCCCCACTTGACAGCCGTCATCAAATTTGTGTTATCTACATTAAATACAGACACAGACTCTGAGCATGCGTATTCATACTTTCCCACGTACAATACACATTGCATTGTAAAAGAGGGGCTAACCCCACAGGCCCCCGTAGGCCTACTGGAGACAGTCTGAAGCAGCTTAATACTGGCTACTTAACATGATGACAACATTAAATCCTAACACAAATTATATGCAAGGAATATTCTATATTCATAGATGATAAATGATCGTAGATAGTAAGCTTTGAGAATTAATAATAACCCACCTTCCCCTAATGACCATCGCCACTGCAGCTTTGTACTATTATTTCCCCCTGAAGAAATGTTGTCCATCAACCCTATCCCTTATTCCTTTTCTCATCTTCTCCACCTTGTAAACTCATCATGGTTTATGCATCTCTGAATGTATAGACCCAGACAAACATAATGGCAAACTATCAAGAGGTCGTGACCCAGTTTTATGGAGAGTTGTGAGAAAGCTTCCATCCAGACTCAAGTGCTGCTGCGTGCAGAATCCTTGTCATGGTTAAAATAAACAAGGCTCTTTTTCTGTTTTTGCTCAATGTCTGCAGGCGAAGAACGTATGAAGTTCAGATCTGTTTTACAACATTTAAAATTTACGGCACAGACATTAACACGGTTAATCATATCATCTCCAGCAGTGACTCCCAACAAGGGGCACTTGTATCCCAGGGGGTGCCAGAAGATACAAGACAAATTGTAGTGCGGCTAATTTGAAAAAAATGTAAATAGTCAGCTGTTTGGGACTGTTTGAACTAGTTAGCAGGATAGCAAAAAAGTCTTAACTGTTAGCTAAAAGTAATGCATAAACAGTAATAGTTAGCTAAACGTTTTAACGGTTTAAACAGTTTACTAATAATAATGTAGTAAGATAAAAGGTTAAAATAGCTAGTGCTAAATGTAGCCATCAGTTGAATGGTTAAAATAGTGATCTAAAAGTCACGATTAAGTGGTTGAAAAATCCAGCCTCTGCCTCTCTTGATTGATCAAACTGACCTGTATGAAAACATTATTGCTTTATAAAAAGTAATAGTGATAGATAGCATCCAGTTTAAGTTCTGTTCAAATGAACTCGTTTGGAGAATTCTGATGGGTTGGACAATGAACTCCAGTTTATGGGTTTCTTGTTGGTAACCACCACTCAGTAGTGTTCATGTTGCTGCTGCTCCATCACTCACTGCTCCTGATACGTCTGTACTTCTGTACTTCCTCCACCTCTCTCTTTTTCTTTTCAATCTCACAAACTAAACATAGTCCATTAACTCTTACTTCCACAGAACTACAGAAGCACAGATCAGTATCACAGAAAAGCTTTTGGGGAAGGTTTCTCGTTACGCTTGTACACATATTCACAGTAACTATCAGAGCCGGATATGCCTACTGTAACTCTGCTCTCAATCTCTCCATCTACATAACTGTCTGTTATTTGTTTGTTTATGTGGAGCAAATGGTCATAATTGCTGCTATGACCCATGAACATGTGTGTTTACATCTTCGCTGTCAGAGCTTGTTGTTTAGATTTGAACGCTGGAGTAAACAGGGACTGCTAATCTAGCGTTTGAAACTGTCCCATCTGAAGTCCCTCGTCCCTCGATGGGATCCGTTCAGTGTTGAAAGAGGGTTACTTAACAACAGTGGGATGGTGAGGTCGCAGTGACAGATCCCCGCAGTGAGGGCGGAGATGCACTGGAAAGACATTATCTCTGCATTAAAAACTATATTAAAGACATCTCAATTTCTCTGTATTTTCTTCTTCCCAGATTAGCATCAGATAGACTCACTCTCTTCTTTCGCTGTCACAAACACATGCATTGTTGACTAGGATACATGAAACAAAACCTGCACAATTCTACACACACTACTCACACTCATTCACAGATAAACACTTAAACTATGGTGTCATTTCCAATCCAGCATCACATTAGCAAAGGTAAACTGACCCTATTATTAATCCACTCGTGTCATCACACACATGCAACCGCCTTTTGTTCTAGCTTTATTGTTGGCTATATTACAATATGTTATGTTCGCCCACTGTGATAGTCTTTTTCTAATTGCATATTACAGTAGGTGAAGATGTGTCACTTTTTCCGTCCATCTCTGGTCCTCAGGCGACAGAGACATGTCAAAGTATTTTACATAACGACACAGGAACTGGGAGGAGGTGTTTATGACTTCTTACTGTCATTGCAGTATGAACAAGCAAAAATATCTTTCCGGGTAAAGGTCTGAGAATCATCAACATGTGCCACAGTTACTTAATACCCAACCCGTTATCATTCATACGGACGCATGGTCGGGACCCCTTGGCATCACTTTTCAACACACTGGGTGACCCTTGGCAGCCAACAAAACTTCTTGGTTAGCCTTGCAAATTTCCCCACTGTGGGACTAAGGATTGTCTTATCTTATCTTAATTAAAAGATTGTGCTCTGGGTTCAAATTAAGTAAATTTAGTATATTATGTAGCCTACAATACATTGCATCAGTTTGCGTAGCGTTGCGTCACCCCTCCTGATTGCCGTGCGCCAGTATCAGACGGCAGGGGCCTTGACAACATGTCTGAAGCCCTGGGAATGAGATCATGCTGGAATACCTATGAAAGGTATTCCAAAATGAACAAATGAAACGTACAGCAATGTGATAGATAGATAGATAGATATGTACTTTATTAATCCCGCAAAGGGGAAATTGTTTTTGCTACAGCAGCATTTATGGTACAGGTAAAAAGAAGAGTAAAAATATTCAATATAAAAATGCACAATATATACAATAAAATAGAATCATATTAAATTAACAAACTAAACAATAGTGCAAGATTAAACCAAACAAACAACAACAGTGTAACAATGTTATTGTTGTGTGATTGATTTGGCCAGAGGTGATTTATTGTAAAGTCTTATTGCGGTGGACAGGAATGTTCTCCTGCATCTGTCCTTGTGACAGCGGAGCTGGATCAGTCTGTTGGAGAAAGTGCTCCGATGTCCCTACAGTGGAGAGGATGGTTCGGGTTATCCAATATGGATAATAATTTCTTCAGTGTCCTCCTCTTCACCACCTTTTCCAGAGTGCCCAGAAGCCCTGGCAACTCACCAGGGCCAGGCCCACCTGAACAGAAAGAGACAGAGATTGCGACCACCACTCAAAACCCCTGAGACATCAACAGGTGTGAGCCCAGTCCCATTCCCACAAATGGCCCCAGAACCGGGCCCCAGAAGACAGCCGTAGTCCCCACCACACCAACCCCAGCCACCCAACCTTTTTAAACACAGGCTATCTGTTCTACGTACATTTGTGGTCCCCAGGCCCAAACTTAGATACACATCAGGGATTATAGTCTCAGATGTTAGAAAACTCTCTCCAGTGCACCTGGACCACACAGCTGTTCCCCAGGCTCAGTAGCACTTCCCCAGATCAGTAAATTGATCTTGACGTGTAAAATCATTTCTGCTTTAATTAGTTCCTAATAATTTTCTTTTAGTTATTTGTGTACCTTACTGTATAATGTTACCATTATTGTATCAGTAACAATGAATGGACTTTTTCTCTTTAACCTTTTATGCCTTGTGATGATTTGTGTTTGGTTTGAGCCTGACTGACTGAATATATCTCAATCTATTTAATAGCATTCCAGTGAATATGGTTTCCACACAGATCTAGCACTGTGTCACAATGTGTCTACAGGAAACAAGCCGACTGCAGCAGACTGCGGCCATCAGATGAACACTCCACAGCTCCCTGATTCACTCACAATGCAAATGTGCAGCAAGATTAGCCTGTCTGTCTGTGTTAGACTGTGTTTTATAACTCCAGATACGCAGGCTGCAAGCTGCCATCATCACCTGGATGTGATGTGATGAGACAAATTCAAATCTGAGGTTGGCAGGGGTTTAGTGGCAGGAAAGCTTTGAGCTCAATTTAACCTGTTAAAAACTCTCAAAACTAAATATCACTTGGCTAAACTCTCCGGCAGTGAGCCATTAGGACCACTAGATGCCTCCATTTGTCACTAGTGGAATGCTGCTCCTCCATCATCTCAAAGAATTAAACTGAGATTTAAAAAATTGTAATCATCATCTTTTTTTTGTTTTGACAAATTACAGTGTTGGTGATTGTGACGCTGGTATAATTATATGCGTACTGTAACTTATTTACTCTAGTTTTCCAGGAAGTAACAACAATTCTGTTGCTTTGAATTTTAATTTGCATTAACACCACATTACAGTAAAATCGTGTCAGTTTGTAGAGCAGCGAGAGAAAATGAGGAAGTGATGTAACAGTTTGATGTTTCAGCTGAGAAGCAAGATGGCTCAAGGCCGCCGGATATCTGCCTCTTTTTCCCGTGTCATTAATTAAGTAAGATGATTTCTTTCTTTCACACTCACCATTTGCACTGTGTGTGTGTGTGTGTGTGTGTGTGTGTGTGTGTGTGTGTGTGTGTGTGTGTGTGTGTGTGTGTGTGTGTGTGTGTGTGTGTGTGTGTGTGTGTGTGTGTGTGTGTGTGTGAGGTCATTTTAAAAAAAGGGGATGAGGAGGAGAAGATAAGGAAGGACAGAGGAGTTCATTTAGTTGATTGGAGCGGGGGAAGGCCAGGCTGTGTGGGAGAGATATATGGACGGAGAGGAGAGGACTCTGAAGTGGGTCATAAATAGTGAAGGCAAAAGGGAGAGAGAAAGAGTCAGAGAGTGTGTTCAATACAAGGAGATAGTTTAACAATCGACTTTAATAGTAATGGTCTAAATAATGATAATCAAAAAAGAGATAATTTAAAAAATCTAAAAAAAAGAAGCTCAGTGCAGTTTCAGTATCCGCTTAAAGTTATTTGAGTTAAAAGTTAAATGAGAAGATAAACTCTGCTCTCATGTCTGTACGGTGAATCTGCAGCTAGCCCCAGTAGCCGTTTAGCTTAGCTTAGCATGAAGAATGGAAACAGTGGGAAGCAGCTAGCCTGACTCTGTCCATAGGTCTCTGCCTACCAGCACCTCTAAAGCTCACTAATTAAAACATCTTGTTTAGAAGTGTAAAAATAAACAGAGGGTGTGTCAGACTATTTCTTGGCTGGACGCACGTGACTCTGTGGATTTTGTTACTTTATAGGACGGCGCCAGGCAAGCTAGAGGAGTCGCCCCCTGATATACAAGAAATAATGCAAGTCGAAGGCACTCTATGCATCGGCTTTACTTTTCGGACCCGCAGCTTCCAGTCTGGTTGACACAGAAGGCACCAAAAAAAAAACATCTAAATTCCTGCTGTACGCTACCTGCCCACCAAATAGCCGACAAAGCTGTGCGTGTACGTTGTGGATAATTTTGCATAGTCAGATATTTGCCTCAGGAGTTGGTGGAGACTAAAAACAGACTCACTTGCCAGGTGACCAGAAACACGACTCCAAATGAATGCTAATGTTGCTCTGTGTCTGCTGCTGGATGTGATCATATGTTGTGTTTACAGCTGGCCTGTTTCCACTGCACCGTAGTGGCCATTCAATTCATTATTTAAGCATTCAATTATTTGTCTGCAAAGATTTATGTTTCTTTAATTACAGTATGTATACAGTAGTACACTGATGTACAATACAGTACAGTGTACATGCAAAGTAGAGCCTAATGTGAATACCATTTATTGTCTTTTTTTGTAAGTACATTGTGAACATTACACAACACTTGGCAATGCTATACGGTCATGTCAATAAAACAAATTTGAATTTGAAAAAAAAAAGTGACGTAGTGTTTGTGTTTCCCAGTATTTGTGTTGATCAGATGACTGTTGGCTGTTTTCTGCTGCTCAGTTCAGAGAGCTGACAGGGAAAGGCTAACATATGGCAAGACAGGAAGGAGGGAGAGAGAGAGAGAGAGAGAGAGAGAGAGAGAGAGAGAGAGAGAGCATCACACACTGAAGGGAGGAGAGACTAGAAATGACAGAAGGTTGTATGGAAACAGAGAGCAACAGAGGAGGAGGAGGGGTTGAGGGTATAAGTAAGAGCAGCGAGAACATGGGGGACGACAAAAACGATGGCGACCGGAAAAAGAATGACGATGAGTGGGAGGGGGGCTCAGGAGTGAGAAACAGGGTGAGAGGGTTGCAGAGCCTATAACTTGGAAGCAGAGGAGGTGACAGTGTGTGTGTGTGTGTGTGTGGGGGGGGGGGGTTCACTGCTCAGTGATGTGTTATGATCCAACACCCCTACACACACACACACACACACACACACACACTAACGTGTTTTTGTCACTTAGGAGGACACAGACAGAAGGACTTACCTTAAAGGATAAGGCTCGAGACATTCTAAGTCTTTATTATTGTCAGCAAATCCAGTGTGAAGACCAAAAACACCAACACGTTTGTCCGTCTCTTATTAATTTCCGGCTTCTTGTCTGTGGGTCTCAACCCACAACGTATTTGATCCAACTGAAGATATATATCTTAAAAAATGACTAATAATTATATTGTTTTATTTTTCAATAAGGCTAAATCATTTTTTTGGGGAGGTCTATTTTCAGCTGCGGATAAATGAGTATTTACGACAGCAGAACAGTGTGTGTGGGATTGACTTGAAATAAACTCCCGGTAATAAGGAAACATGTCGCCCCGTGCAGCGTTGTGGTTTTGAACAGTTTTTGGGATTGAGGTCTATGGCATAGAGGGCTATGATATTGGTGACACAATAAAACTTGTTAGTAGGATACATTTGCCGTTGGATTTGGTGTTTTTACAGGATTTGTTGACAAAAATTTAAATGTTGAATATCACCAGCTTCGTCCTTTAACCCCAAAATTGAATTGTTTAACATGTGGGCGCGATCCTTTGGAGGCGAGACTCAGTAATGTGGCTGTGTGAACAGATTTATATGCCTACAATGTGATTAATACACACACATACACACACACAGTCTCTCTCTCTCTCTCTCTCTCCCCAGCTCCCTCGCTCGCTCTCCCTCATTCTGGCTCTGTTGCCAAGGCTACCGTACAGCCTCTTGCTGCATATACCTAGACGAAGCTGCCGCCTGTGGATCTCTCTCTCTCTCTCTCTCTCCCCTCCAGGATACAAACAAAAGAAAACCCTTCAGACTTTTTAATTCCTCTATTTCTCCCACAAACACACATTCTTAGATTCTGCCTTTCCTACCCTCACACACGTCCTCTGCCTCTCGCTGTCAGTCTGCCTCCTTCTTACATGCAAACACGCTCCCTCTTCTCCCAGACAGAGGAGCAGTAAAGGGATTGCCGTGGTTCTTGGTGTTTGGCTCCTGGTCTTTGGCTCAACGGGAGCAGAGCAGCAGATGGCGATGTGAAGACGGGCTCAGCCAGGTAAGAGGACTTATCCTAACCAGATTTAGGGCTCTGGGTGAGTGGCTGTTCCAGCCCTCCTCTGCTCCCTCCGTCTCTCCCTCATTCCCCCTCTGTGGCTGTGCGACATGAGGTGAATACCAATTCCTCAGCAAAGCCCCCACTGTTCATATGGCTGCTGCGCTTCCCTGGCTGTGAAAAGGTAGGGATGTGTGATGTAGCCTCTGTATGTGCGTGTTCATTTTCTCATTATCAAAACTGATTATTTGCCAACAGGTTGGTTCTTTGGTGCTGCTCTCACTGAGTGTTTCCTCTCTCATCTATTATTATTCGAAGCTTGATTTCCTCTGTGTTGTATCATGTCTCTGTGACAATGTGGGAGTTACCAGAGCGGGATGCAACAGTCCACCTCCCTGGGTGATTCATTACTAATCCATCCAGCTCTGCACTGTGTGGTCCCTCTAGCTCTCCGTAGCCATGTACGTGATATGAATGGTGTTTTGTCTTAGCATGAATGACTGCCAGAGAATGCCATTCCTGCACTGGTGTTTTGATGCAGTGCAATCATGTAACGCAGTCCTTTGTCACCGGGAATCCAAATGTATCTTCAGCAGCCTGTAAATCAATTCCCTATGCAGCACATTTCAATTATTCATACAGTATGGCTTAAGCTGAATTGTAAGTTTATACGTGTGTTAATAAAATGTATCTTTGAAATGCCCCTGGAGCTGCTCCGAGAATTTGTAGGAGTGTATGTAAACAATAGAGCTGATTGATTATCTGTCTCCGGGATGTACATGAGGAAGCTGCAGGCTTGCTAGTTATTTAATTCTAAGGTCATTGTGAGCTTATGTGTGTATTGATATACCAGGATGTTATCTGTGTGAGTGTGTATGACAGAGAAAGGTTGACAAGGCAGGTCTTGGCCCTCGTGACTTTCCCTCAAGTTACCATCCCGTCATCACTTTCAGTAAGAGCTTCCTCTTACCCCGTCTCCCTGCCACATTCAGCACTTCGACAACACGCTCGATACTTCAACCTCGACGCGCTTTTGATTCACCTGGAAAGAGGAAATGCTGCTCTGCCTGAGAGTTTTGCTGTAATGGCGGGGACAAAGCGAAACAAATCCTGCACATTTATAAAGATAGAGCAGATTTGAACACATTATGTTTCCAGACGGACACGCTGGGAGCCTCAGGAATGTCCATTAAAACACGAGCCAGCTGTCACCAAAAGAGAGAAAAAATAATAAACCAGATTAATTCCCCTTGTTCCTGATTGCAGGAACTGAGCTTTACACAGCTGTCAGCAGACAGCGCTTCCTGGTCCTGTGGTTCTTCTGGGGCTTATTGTATGGCTCCGTTCAGACTCAGCTGGATGTTGGGTGCTTTGAATGGACGCAGATCAATGGAAACACTACACACATACTCTATTTGAAGACTGGGGGGGTGGTGTTTGTAAGGACCCAAAGACAGTAGACCTTCAGTGAGGAGTGAGGCTGAATCTGTTGTCACTTTTCCCAATACATTTTTCCCAGAATACTGTATTATGGCTAATTGGAGTTTACGTATCATTAGACTGTCAAAGGTGTAACTTGAGTCAGACTGCCTCCCTCTACAACTAATATTCAGCTCGTTACTGCAGCTTGGTATTGTCCGTCATTCTCTGATTTTGTGTCATTTTGAATACCAACTTTATTGTGAGCTCCCCAACAATCGACAGGGACATTGTGTCTGAGATTAAAAGAGCCGGTTTGTTATCATTTATGGGTATTTATAAGAATCATTATCATCGTTCAAACCCACAGAACTTTATCTTCAATTCTCGTGGGGATCCCAAAGTCTCCAAAGGTAACAAATGTGTGTCAAATGAGGCTCATTTTTGGAGAAAGGTGTACAAAATGATGAACAAGACATGTAGAATATTTCCATCTGATGCATTGTAAAAACAAATGAGTCTTGGTTTGTGGGTTTTTTGTCAGTGTTAACATCCTATAGCTTCAATGAAAAGCTGGAACATGCTGATACAGAATACAGTGTGACATGAGGCAAAATTTTAAACTAAAATATAAAACAAAAGAGAAAAAAGGTCCAAATGCAGGGCCTTATTTACCATTGAGGACACTGAGGTCATGTCCTCAGTAATGTACTGTACTTGGGGGACTTCACATTTTATATTCTGATTTTAGTTTTTTATATACATTCTGCCTCTGTAAATAAGAATGTATTTATTCTAGAATTCCTGTCAGTGAGAAGAGAGTTCGACACATGTTGGGATGTAAAATATAATGGTTAATCAAATGTCTGACTTTGGTTCCGGTGTCTTGTCAAAAGGTGTGAATCATGATCTCAGTATTTGTAAAATCCAAGCTACAGCCCTGGTAAAATGTACCAAACATTTCACCAAGCGATCGCTCAGCAGCCAAAGCGAGCAACAGAAAAAACAAAGATATTTACCTCAAAGAATCAAAGCAAAGAGAGGACGATATTTTCTTTTCGACAAACGTGAATATTGTCACTGCTCTCCCAGTGCAGATGTATGTTTGTGCTTTTCATTTTTCATGCAGTGTGTCTGCCAAAGTGTGTGTGTGTGTGTGTGTGTGTGTGTGTGCTACAGTATATGTTGGTTGCCACAGTTACCAAAACGCCAACCTCACTGCGTCATTGCCTCAGACAACCTTCACACACATAAAAAGAGCTGCTTCTCCTCCCATTCATCCCGCCATCAACTCATCTCCTCGTCCAGCTATTGTTTGAAAACGGAAGCAAGCTGAACTTTCTCAGCTCCTCTTATACAACACAATCTGTGTGTGTGTGTGTGTGTGTGTGTGTGTGTGTGTGTGTGTGTACGTTATGTGTGTGTGTGTGTGTGTGTACGTTATATGTGTGTGTGTACATTGTATGCACATTGCCATGACTACAGGGCGGCCTAACTGGCGTCATCACTTCAAAACCACCTTCGCAGCAAGCAAAGAGAGATAGAAAAGGACTCAAAGCAGCTCCCCTCTGGTCAACACCTGCACTGTCTCTCTCTCTCTCTAACACACACACACACACACACACACTGAGACTCATCTCCTGCTACTGGTGTGGTCTCATATTCCGCTGAGCTCACCTCATTCGTTCAACAGGGTCCAGCGGCACAGAAGGAGAGGAGGGGAGATGAGAGAGAGGAGAGGAGAGCGGAGAAGGCTTGACTTCATGCATACTGATTCGACTGGAGCAATCTAAATGTATTTCTGAGGGTGTCTGCTTAGTCTGGCTCAAATCATCCCCGCCTCGTAGAGAGGGAGAGAGAGAGAGAGAGAGAGAGAGAGAGAGAGAGAGAGAGAGAGAGAGGGGGAGAAATATTGACAGTTTACTGTGTCACCTTACATCACCATCCTCCGCTCATGAAACCACAGCTGGGAGCTGACAAGGGTGCTACTCAGATCCATCTTTTGATGGAACAAGATTCAAAACCTGAACCAGTTGAGTTTGAGTGCCAAGGTGTCTCTACCGTATGTGTTTAGATGACCCGTAACATGTTTCTCTTTTCTTTATTTTCAAGTTTTCAACACATGAGATGTAGTGTTTGGCTGTTGTCTTCTGTCCTTCAGATTTGACTCTGCCACACAATGGCTGACAACGGCTGGTTGCCACGGGATACAGGATTTATCTTGATCATGTGATCTGACTCCCACCAGTTCCCTGCCATCTATCATAGGTGAGTCATGTGACAGGCTGTTCAGTTTTTTTATATCCCAGTGAGCCAACTGGAAAGTCATTTTCGTCTGCATTGTTCGTTGATTAAATTGAAGTAAAAAAAAAAAACTTCCAAACTCACTGCTGACAAATTTAGCCATCAGCAACACATTCAGATAAAAGTGATTTGTGCGCAAACACTACACCACCACTCTCACAGGCCTCCGCATTCACACATCCGCACACACCACGTGGTGGTAATCAGCCAAATGTACAAAACACCTTTATTAATGGTTGGACAAAAGTATAGGGCGGAAAAGGGCTTTGAATACACTGCTGACTGATACAGAGAGGCTGTGTGTGTGTGTGTGTGTGTGTGTGTGTGTGTGTGTGTGTGTGTGTGTGTGTGTGTGTGTGTGTGTGTGTGTGTGTGTGTGTGTGTGTGTGTGCGTGCGTGCGTGTGTGTGTGTGTGTGTGTGTGTGTGTGTGTGTGTGTGTGTGTGTGTGTGTGTGTGTGTGTGTGTGTGTGTGTTGTCAGTAGATGATAATGCTCAGGACGAATGAGAGGGATGAGAGCCACTCTGTTGCCAAGGCGACGGACAGGGCTGTAAACACGCTACCCCTGACTCATCTCTCCACAATAGAGCCTCTCTCTCTCTCAAACACACACACACACACACACACACACATTCACCCAATAGAGTCCCATCTGAGGGAGACAAGAGGATCCGGAGATGAGAGCCACTCCAAGCCGCTTAGCTATACATCTGAATAGGCCTGTGGAATAAAAGCAACTCTCTCTGTCATCTCCGCGCTCATTTAAAAACACAACCTGACAAACACAGGCAACATGTAATTGAACTAGAAATCAATACGTAATTTGGTTGAATTTTTTTCTGTAGTAAAGCAACTAAGACAAAAAGCATTAAAGTGTGATTGCTTATGAAAGACAAAAGTGGGATATGTCTTCATTTTATTCACGCAGGGAGTCTTATAATCTAACACTGTGAAGAAAAAAGAAAGAAAACAACTTTACCCGCACTGGACTTTTTGTGTTTATAAGGGGTTAAAGATGCTTGTTTAAAAATTAAGAGCAGATCAATGATTGATGGATTATCCCCACACAGCTCTCAACATGGCGATGGCTACGCTGACGGCTAACAGCCAACGGTGCTAACACCACAAATGGTGCAAACAAAGGCAACAGTGCAGACAGAGCTAACATCGTTTACCTGGAAGGGAACCAGAGGGCTACTCTTCCAGAGCGACTGAATATTGAATTTAGCACCTTTAAAGCAACAACTAAAGCACACACTGTATTTATCTTGTTTTAACAGTGTTTTTTTTGGGGACTATCTTCATTTAACAGGAGTATCATGACCCGCCGGCTGAGCAGCTCCACCCGTTCCCACACTGAGGACTCCATCTTCCTGAGGCCCGACGAGGACCCCGTCTGGCTAGATGAGCCCACAAAGACTGATAAAATAGGCGACAGAGCCCTTAAAAAAGACAGGCTCCCAAAGTGCAAAGATGGACCTGCAGGGGGCCAAAGCCCGCAGGGAGAGGAGGTGTTTATGCACAAGGTGTATGCGCTCGTGATTGAGATCTACTGCTGGGCTGCACTGTTCGCCATCTCCCAAGTCACGGTATGCGAATGGCCGTCAGTTGAAACCAGTGGAGAAAATCTTTACTTGTTTGATTTTTTTTTCTCAAATGTCTGCTTTAAATTAGATTATGATGAACTTCCTGCACAAGCTTTGGTTTTCAGCTCAGCATAGACCAGTAAAATCCACACAGATTTTCTCATCATATGCGTTGTTACATTGTCTCCAAGGTGCTTTGGTCGACAACCAAAGCACCTCAATGTTTGGGCTAGAATTTGACACTTGCATTACCATATGTAAAAAACTAAATAAATAAATGAAGGCTTTGTAAACGCCGCAATGATTATGACACTAGTTCTGCATGTGGTCAGTTTACATATTCTTTATTCCTGCGTGATAGGCCAATATTCTTTTCTTCTCGGTTCCTTTTCACCCGAGAGAAGCCACAGCGCTGCCTGATTACCAGTGCACGAATGACAGGTGTGTTCACGGTGACAGTCTGCCTTCCCTCTCTCCTCCCAGGGGTACTGGGTGTTTTTTGTGGTGGAAGGAAATGGACCTCTCTCCTCCATCTACAAAGCCCTGCAGGTCATTGACTTCTACCTTGGCTTCATCTTACCCTGCCACCCGATTTTTGGAATGGACGTAAGTGTCCGTCCTGGAACTCACCAATAGAGCTGTTTGTTTTGGACGGAGAGTGCAAAAAAGACACCCTGAAGATATGCTGACTCTAGTGTTGGCTGTGTCTAACTGCCTGTCCCCCTGTCTTTTTCTCTCTGCACTGCTCAGTCCATAGTGTTGATGAGGGAGGTTGTGAACACCGAAGAGCACAACTGGATTGTCCATGGAACTGCAGGCATTGGCGTGGCCATCTGTGTTATCATGGTAAAACTCTGGAGAGACCATTAAATTCCTGCCCATTCATTTCAGCATGAATGTGAGAAATATAGTAGAAGTTGAATTTTTGTAATTCACCATAAAGAACCATGACGAAATTAGATTGACTGGATTATTCACTTCTCCATTTGCAGATTGGCCAGTTTCCTGCTTGATTGGTGTGTTTATTGGCTGATAAATGGATACACATTCACTGCTTTCTTCCATTAACCTCTCTCCAGGTTGTCCACATGGTGTGTAAGTGGCGTTACGGCACTGGCTTGTGGTCGTCAGGAACTGTGTCGCGGGACATTGGTGATCGCCGTCAGTCTGTGAGCCGCCAGCCCTCCTTCACCCTGTCAGAGTGGACAGACGCTCAGGAGGATCTGCTGGATATGGACCCTGAGCCCCAGACGCCGGTCTTTGACATAGGCACCGACACCAGGATGGAGGGAGACGCCACCACCCTCACCGTCACATCAGTGGGGCTTCAGGAGAGGTTAGGGTGGGCGGCAGAGGGCTGGGAGTATGTTTGGAAATAATTGACAGACAAAAAATGTATTGTGACTAGTTTTATTTGTTTGCATTGTTATCTGGAAGACAAACGCTGTATACTTGGATGTTAAATCCATAATGCACGTTGCAGATGGGTAAACCCGTACTGTACAGCTAAATGCATTTGTATGATTCAATATGTATCACACAGGAGGGGCTCCAACGTTTCCCTGACCTTGGACATGTGTTCACCGGGCTGCACTGAGCCCTACGGCTACGGAGCACAGCTCTCCCCCAGAGACCAGACGGCCAAGGAGTACCTCCGACAGGGAACAAACAGCCTGACCCCTGCCATGCTACACACACGGGCCATAGATGACCAAAGCCTGCAGGCTGAGTTTTATGTAGGTGCAGCAACAGCAGCTCATCCACCTACACGCTTTAAATTAACAGGGATGAACAGGGATGAACAGAGACCGGAAAAGATGTACGCTGACACACACACATAGACACAGCCACTAATGCACACACACACACACACATACACACACACACACACACCCAGCGGAGCTCTGCACACACCCGTAAGCTTTTCCACTGTGTGTTAGTGGGCGAAGGAAGGATAGATACAGGCATATTTGAATACGAAAACCCACAGAGGATCCTAGTGTCTGCTAGGCAGAAAGATGCACGTTCAAGACCACACACAAGTAGATCGTAGAATCTCATCACACACAATGAAGGTTGGATATAATTATCTTACAGTAGAAGGCATGGTTAGGACTTCCCCTCCATTTCTGCAAGGACTGATTGTTATTGCACCCATTGTTCTGTGTCCATCGGCAGGAAACTCCCATGAACTTTGTGGACCCTAAGGAGTACAACTACCCAGGGCTGGTGAGAAAGAACCGCTACAAAACCATCTTACCCAGTGAGTACAGCTGCAACACGAGTCGGAAAACAGCCAGTAAAAGAGATTATGCGGTTGTAAATATTGTGAAAACTGCATTTCTTTGTGCTGCTCCTCTTGAATAATTTCACATGCTCATCAACTATTTAGCTCGGATGCGTTTGTAAAAGGTCTGTCTCTGTGCACCAGAACATTGATATTCACACTGAGACACAGCACCACAGCATCTTCTTCTGCTGTCATCTTTTTGAATTACAACAAATCTGTCTCTCTTTCTTCGTGGTAACCTCACACTGTCGTCCTCCAGACATACACAGCAGAGTGATCTTGAAGTCACAGGATGAAGATGATTTCCTCACTACTTACATCAATGCTAATTATCTCAAAGTAAGTGAAAATATGTGTATTTGTAAGCACAGCTTTGTGATGTAGCCACTTTATTCATGCTCCATGGATAACACCTCGTATTCTCAATGTGTCCTACTGACGACAGGTAGTAACTGATTATATGTATATGACAAGACTGGGCATGTTTCTGTGTGTGTGTGTGTGTGTGTGTGTGTGTGTGTGTGTGTGTGTGTGTGTGTGTGTGTGTGTGTGTGTGTGTGTGTGTGTGTGTGTGTGTGTGTGTGTGTGTGTGTGTGTGTGTGTGTGTGTGTGTGTGTGTGTGTGTGCGTCGCTCTGCAGGGTTATGGGGATGAGGAGTGTGCCTACATTGCCACCCAGGGTCCCACCGTGAACACAGTGGGGGACTTCTGGAGGATGGTGTGGCAGGAGAGAACTCCAATCATAGTGATGATCACCAACCTGGAGGAGAAAAACGAGGTCAGGCAGGGAGATGATGGATGCATTAATGGATAAACGGACAGATAAGTTGATAGTCGGATGAGTAAAAATTTCCACTTGACTGTTCATTGTGTCTCGCAGAAATGTGCAGAGTACTGGCCTGAGGACACTGTGACCCACGAGGGCATCGAGATCACTGTCGTCACAGTAACCCAGGAGGATGATTACAGTCTGAGGGTGTTTACTTTAAAGGTAACACAATAACTCACAAAAAGTAACACAATAACTCACAAAAAAGGTAAATACAGTGCACAACATTGCTGAAAACAAGTTGAGGGGTGAGTTCAAACCAATTGCAAAACTACTATTTTGGCATCATGCTGACTTGAAGAAGACTTTAAACTAGAAAACGAGACCATAATCTCATGTTTATAATGTTTACTGAGGTAATAAATCAAGTGATGAGTATGGTAACTTTTTCTTAGACTTCTAAACAATCTGACTTGTTTTTGCAGCCAGAGCAGTCGCCCCCTGATGTCCATTATAAAGCATGCAAGTTTAAGACACTTCTGCATTGGCTTCACTTTTCAGACCTGGAGGCGGTCGCCTGGTTAACCATCTTTTGGACAAATTAAAATTTTGACCAGACAACAGTACCGATGAAAAGTTCAGGGATTCATCCTGAGGGGAACATGAATGTGTGTACTACGCTTCATGGCCATCCATCCAAAAGTTCAAAACATTTCACTTAAAACTACAATTTAAACCTGGTGGCTCTAGAGGAAAGGTCACAGAATAACAAGTCCTTATGATTCATCATTGACCATGAATGTCTCTAACAAATGTCAAGGCACTTCATCAAATAATATAATAAGAGAGATTTGAGTGTGGACAAAGTGGTGGATCTACAGGCCAACATTACCATTTTTAGAGCCACACTACCAATGTGACTTAAAATTGCAACAACAATTTATATTGAATTTGGGGTCATGGTGGCATTGGCAGCAAGCCAAACATGATAATTCAATAAATGCAGCCTGCATCTGATTACTAAGCACCAGGGGATCATTATATAACTGTGCTAAGTTAAAAGCTGTTTTTTTATATTGTTTATCTATTGGATTAATGATTATTGTCAGACACTCTAGGAACAGAGGTAGTTGATGGATTTGATTATTTTACAGTACGGGAAAGGGAGGAATAGACTATAAAACCTAATTTTCAAAAGCGTTCATTGTTGTCGTAGCAACTAACACCAAGGTAACAATTTGGGTATGCATGCAGAGCAACAGGCTGATCAGAAATCATTCTCAGTGTGTCTGTCTCATGTACATGTGTACGCAACATGATCACATCAGTTTTAGTCTGAATACCCGTCTCTGTGTTTATGTGTGTGTGTGTGTGTGTGTGTGTGTGCCAGTGTGGGGGAGAGGAGCGCAGTCTGCAGCAGTACTGGTACACCTCGTGGCCTGATCAGAAGACTCCAGACAAGGCTCCACCTCTTCTGGAACTGGTGCAGGAAGTGGAAAGGGCCCGAGAGGAAGCCCCGCCCTCCACTGGCCCTATAATTGTCCACTGCAGGTACAAAAGTAGCATGTTTGAAATATAAGGAAAGATACATAGTTAAAATGTGTTCCCATGGCTGCGTCAAAAGGCCTATATTAACACTATTTTAATAATATACATGCATAGGGAAAATTGCCCAGCTTAATGTTAGAGGAACACTTTTTACTTTTATGATAGAAACCACTTGGCAGAGCAGAGCATTTGTCTTCTTCCATTTCTCTGCTGTCTGATTTTCCCTAGGAGGATTTGACATTAATCAAATTAATGGTGTGCTAATCAATACACCAATCCATCCATTTTCTCCTGTGTCCCTTTATCCCTCTAACTTTTTGTCCGCAGTGCTGGAATTGGTCGAACTGGCTGCTTCATCGCCACCTCCATCCTGTGCAAGCAGCTGAGGACTGAGGGTGTGGTTGACATCCTGAGAACCACCTGCCAGCTCCGTCTGGACAGGTGAGATATTCTTAGCCCTTATCCATGCTTATGTCTTTCTTTAGTTCTTAGCATTAAATCTATGTTTGTTGTAGGAAAAGAGCCTACAGTCTACGTAGATTCAGTTGATCTGGTTTCAAATCACGAGCTGCAGTAAGTTGTTGTGAGCTCAATTTTCAATAGAACAACAAAATTTAAAGTTTCAACCAGTGTGTCCACAGCCTTCTTGCGATATGCAGCATAATTTAAATGTTTTTTTCTTCAATAAGGTACGAAATAAAGCTGAAATGTAAATGAAAATGTGGGCTACTTCTATGTGTGAGACATCTGTGCAGTTTGGATTAAAACTAGCTAACAATACATTGTTGTAAAAACAAAATATCCTCCTCTGTAATACAAAAATGTAAAACCTGCTGTACCTAAACAAAAGTAGACAACAGTTCTATAGGGTCAGTGTACCTTTTGATAGTTTGTTTTGTCGTTTAATCCAAAAAAAAAAAAAAAAAAAAGAAATACCATGTTTCATATTTCATCACTGTTTTGAATTACAATACCAAGAAAGTAATTTTCAAATGTGGGTGAACTGCTCCTTACTATAAGACAGAGTGAACATAGCTCTGGGCTACAGCTACAAACGATCTTCAGAAACAAATTGGAAAAATTTGGAAGACATTTTACTGACAGGCTTTTTTACTTTAAAGAATGCCATACCTAAGATCTAGCATACTTTGTACTTGTACTTTATCCATACTCTATACTAAAAACAAGAATGAGAGTCTACAGCTATGCTACCTGCTTTGTGAGACTGGCTTCTGCTACTGAGCTTAATGCTTACGACAGCCTGCTAACATGCTCACAACGAAAATGCTAACCTGCTGATGTTAAGCAGGCATACGTTTAGCATGCTAGCATTTGCTATTGAAAAGGAACACAAAGTACAAGTTAGGAATTTTGCAGATATAAACCAGAATTATAGAATAATTCAACTGTTTCCCTGATGATTGTGCTAGAGCTAACGTTATGGGTCATCAAATCGAATGGCTTCACCATATGTCATGGCAATCCATCTAACAGTTGAGACATTTTGCTGAAAAGTCTGAGTCACTACAGTCATAAGGATGCACAATTTTACACCAATCTGTCTTGTAGATGATGAGATGTTTCACTGGCTAAGTGAAAACCATGAATTTCAGTGCAGGCTCTCATGGCAATCCATTCAATAGTGATATCTCAGTCTGGACCAATGTGGTGAACCGACTGACCAACCATTCTGTGTGTGTGTGTGTGTGTGTGTGTGTGTGTGTGTGTGTGTGTGTGTGTGTGTGTGTGTGTGTGTGTGTGTGTGTGTGTGTGTGTGTGTCTTTCTGTGTATGTTCCTCAGGGGTGGGATGATCCAGACGTGCGAGCAGTACCAGTTTGTGCATCACGTCCTCAGCCTGTATGAGAAGCAGCTGCCTCACGCTGCTGAGGAGTAGAGTGAGCGCTACAGCCACACCCAGACCGAGACACACCACTGTACACTGTACCGCCTCCGGTGGTATGCACCACTGTACCTAGCATCATCTCAATCTCACCCTTTAACAAGTTCCAACCCTGTAGATCCCTTCACCCAAGACAGGCTCGTTCAGACAGGACTGAATGGTTGACACACAATATGTGCGTACTGTGTGTCCATGAGCAGAACAAATACAGGGATCAAATCCTAATCAGACACTTAAGTGATCCACACAGTCAGAGTCGTAACAGTTAGGCCCCAAAATAATCCAAGCCAAGTCCTGACATCCTTTCATTTGCACTGTTTAAAAAAATAAAAACACATTACTGTTAATGAGTCATAGTCATCAAGGCCTCATTTAGTATTTAGCCCCCTCACATACTGTATGTACAGTTATCAAAAGGTTAAACTGGAGCTGAAGTATAATCAGTTCACCTGCAGCGGTGTCACTTTGCTGTAAGGAGGAAATTTAAGTTCCATCTCCCAAAGTTAGTGTCAATGCTAAGGGCCCATGCAGTATAAGTGCCAGCATAATTCAAATCTACGGACAAATGATCAAATGCCAGCCTATTATTAAACACCATATAGATGTAAAATTTCACATGAAATTTAAGTTAACTTACATCTTTTCTCATTCACTCTCATTGACTCTCACTTTTAATGTAAAAAACAACAACAAAAAAACATGATAGAAGGCCTGTTTCAACTTTTGATGCATTCAGGAGCCACCTCATCTTCAGGTTGCATGGTGCTAAGTGTTCATTAAAGGCATGTGCAATGTTATGGAACATAGGAATGTATAACAATTAGGTTATTAATTAAATAATTAGGATTTCTGTGCAATCTACAGTATTACAGTTTTACCATGCTGCCTGTGCAGTCCTCATGGCCCATGATGTTTACAGTAAACAACTCCTGCATTAAGGCCACATAGACGTACAGTCAGAGGCGTCACAGAGCCGGAGACACTGAGGGGACAGAGGCCAGAAATAGAATCAGACCATCTGAAAAATCAATGCAAAAGCCCAGAAAAAGCTCTGGGGAATCTGACATGTACACACAGGGAAGTGTAATGCACAGGAAAGCAAAAAGTTGCATTAAGAAAATGAAATGCATGTATTGATGACGTATGGTCACATAAAGCTAATCTTCTTGCAAATGTCATATTCCCATCATTATCGCCCTCAGAGTCGGGCGCTCCGTGATGCCTCTGCTTTCAACAGTAGCTTGAACACATCCGTGAAGTAAGAAGCCCATGATTGTTGTATAGACAGGCCAGACCTAATCTGTATGAAGCACAATAGACCAACTAAGGTTGTCTCTGATGTTCAGCTGTAAAAGTTCTTTTTTTCCGTATTGTGTTTTGATTGTGTTGAGTTTAATGGATTGCATGTGCTGTATGGGACTCCATAGGTCCACAATCAAAGCGACGTGATTGGTTGTCCTGCTTTTTGTTGTGTAAAAGGGTTTAAGCCTATTATATTGCTTGCTCTCGGCCAATGCTTTTGATACAGTTTGCTTTTGTGACACCAACCAGAGATATTTTTAGAACATTTTGATACAATCCTTTCGAGTAGATGCCTTGTGTATATTTCCGTTTACACCATGATGGAATGTAGCTCATACTGTGGATCAAACCATCGGTTTATATTGCAAGATTTGACAGAACAAAATGTGACGACTACCTAAGTTACCTTACGGTGAAGAAAATAAATAGATTATGTTCAGTCTTCAGTATTATTACTTTATGCCTCTAGGCTTTGCTTTAATATGCTTTGCTTTCTGTGTATGTTTTTATTGTTTTTCTTAGAGAATTTTACCTCAGACTGAGTTTTTACGCAGTCCCCACTCGATTCCATCTGTGACTCTAGGCCACTCTCAGTTGACAACACGAGAAATAATTGCTATGTGTAAGGCAGCTAAAACAGTGAAGACAGTTTTCTATGTAACAAAAATCTGATTAAATCCAACTTCTATCTTGACTCAATGCATCAAATCAACAGTCATGAACATTATCAGAGGATGGAGTTAACTGTGTGGGGCTCGGACCAATTTACAGACATCAAATAAACTAGCAAATTAAACTGCCAAAATTAACTTTTACCGGAAAATAAGACTGGGATGGATAAGAAAAGCTACACTTTTTTGTTAGACTTTTGACATAGTCCTCTGATAATGTCCTGTGTACTCGATTGAAAAGCTATTATTTTGAGTGCTTATTTTCTATGCTTACCTACCTGGTCCTCCTCCGGTGATCAAAATGGGGATGACGAAATAGCCAAACAATCAGACATACAACCAACCAGCAATCAGTATTCCTCTTCCCTGCTACAGTATCGCTTTAAGTTGTGAGTTTTTGCATCCAAATAAAGGTAGATTTTCATGAATCTGTGTTGCTCTCTCTGTGACTCTCAATCACTCAACGACACACAAAGCTCCTTTTAAACCGGAGCACCAGTGAAGCTGATTACTGTGGTAATAAATAAAAAATATGAAATTTGTAATCAAAATATGGCTTTGAGATTTAAAGGTTTATGACAAAGCTATATTGGCTTTGTGTTCTGGAGACGTGATATCCACTACTGCACTCTTTACTGTACCTGCACCACAGAGTGCAGTTAAATATTTCTACCACTTGGTGTCAGTATATACAATGTAATTACACTTTTTTTTATCTTGCATTCATCTGCGAGCTCACTGACACATGTAGTTGGCAGAGCATCAGAACAAAGGCTTTCAATCAAACAAAAGAGATTAGGCCTTTGTCACGGCAGACATTTTGACATGTCATAGTAAGGAAAAGCACAGGTGTATTAAATACTATATTGATAACACTTAATAACATTAACGGTATGCATTCCACTGAGGCATGTTGGATCTCTGGAATAGCTCAGTCAATGGAACTGAGCCATCATGAATGTTATCATTATCACCTGTGCTTTTTCTACTAAAACATGTCAAAATGTCTGCAG
The DNA here is from genome assembly GCA_032191485.1 of Leptoclinus maculatus. Lineage (NCBI taxonomy): Eukaryota > Metazoa > Chordata > Actinopteri > Perciformes > Stichaeidae > Leptoclinus > Leptoclinus maculatus. Next base: position 11,614,626 of record JAVDOI010000007.1, read on the forward strand.
TGAAAAGGTCCATTCATGATACTGAATTCAAACACCCACTTATTGCAACTGTTTTATTAGTGGTTAGTACGAATGTGATACTGCGGATAAGTACATATTAATTTATGTTACCATATATAAGATCAGAATGTGTTTTTATAAATATTCTTGATGTCTCTTAAAGTCCCTACATACCAATAACACACACAGAGGTGTTTTCACTTATGTTCCCTGCTTAGAGCTTTTGTCAGGGCCGTGTGAGTTACAGACTGTGCTTTGTTGGCATCCCCCCCTCACTCCCCTGTTAGTTCTGTTGTTACAAATTACACCTCTACCCTTCTATTTAGTACACAGTGACATAACGTGAATCCCAGCATAGCCTCGCCCAATTTCCACCTAATTAGAGGTATAATCAGCCAGGGTAATTGAAAACACCTGTGTAGGTGTGTACGGCCTTTAAATTATTATAACACATGTTTAACGTTGCAATACCTGTGAGAAAGTCAGGCTTTATTGTGTCCACATAAAAACACAAATTCAGCCTTTGTATATTTTTGTAGCAATCTGTGTGAAACAAATAAATAACTCAAAGCAGCATTCCTGTAAGGGATCATTATGAAATAATATAATAATCAAATGACGCTGATTTGCTTGAAAAACAATCTCATGTTAGTGGTAATTCTTTTTTTTCCTCACTGGGACTGACTTCTTGTTATGGCAGCCCAGTGACTGCACCATAGACTGTGGACTGCGCGAGTTATTGCGCGTCTCCTTTAAAAAAGCCGAACTGTCCCTTTAATCCGCGGATCACAACGTTGACGTCACCCAGTCCCTGAGCCGCCTGCGCTGATTGGCTCGAGGTGACGTCAACCTCATAGTCTTTTCCTTTTTTTCCGCTCTCCCTACTGAACCATGACCTCATCGCTTTAGTTCAAGAAAGTGCTAAAGTGCACCTTCTGTAACTAGCCCCCCCTCCTCCTCCCCAACACGCACACACACACACACGTTTGAGCAATTATCTAGCAAAGCGAATCTATCCCTCCACGAGCTGACCACGTCAGTTGACCGACTACTGGGGAGGTTTGTTGCCTGTCACCGCGCTTTCATGTCTCGTTTGTTCCTGGCGGTGTCACCCTCCGTCAGCTGCACTGTCCCCGCCACACAGCCAGGTAAACACCGGCCAGCCCCATGAAGACACCGCGGCTCTCCCCCCTAACACACGGAGGCCAGTTGAATAACACACAGGAGCCGCGTGGAGCCCGAGGTGAGTGAGTGAGTGAGTGAGTGAGTGAGTGTGTGTGTGTGTGTGTCCATTCGTAGGAACGAGAAGTGTTGTTATCTAGTGTGTTGCTGCCCACAGAGCTAGCTCACGTTAGCAGCGGTTACTCGCTATCTGTGCTCGTGCCCCCCCTCCCCTCCCGCTGCTGCGGCGAGCCTGTCAGCGTGCACTCCCCCCTTTATGTGCGCTCCCGTCTTATTATGGGAATTATACCCGTCCAGGCTGAAGTTATCGATTCTTCTATTTTGACCAACATCTGGTCATCTACCGTCCGACCATTTCAAGGTAGGTAGAATACGTGTTTTATATATTTTTCTGTTTAATTCGAGCGCTGTTGTTCATAATCATCACAGCCTGTCCGATCAATGGAGTGGTTAATTTTTCGCATGCAGACATATCCACGCGTCATAACAACACAGTGCAGGTTTCCCACTCAGACAACGCGCATTGAACCTGCACATAAACGTGTATTTTAATATTGCTTGATGCTAATTGTGCAACGTTTGTAAAGGCAATGGCCGCTAGTCCGCATTGTGTTCTATTCTTATTTCTAATCTAGGTCGGTTTATTATGGTGCGCTATGACCGCTTACCGTCCATCATTGTTATTGACGTTATCAAACAGGCCACAATGTCCCATGTATCTCTTTGTGCGCCCCATCTCTTTATTGCTCTCAATATCTGAGGATAAGCAGTTTTTGATGAGGGGATTTTCCACGTTTTTATTTATATGCTATTTATAGGCAGTGTATTTCATGTCAGGTATTCTTGGTATTATTTTCATCAGTATCTACATCGTGATTATTGTTATGTTAGATTCCTATAGTCCCAGCTTGTTATATGATCCTGCCGTTTGCAGCAGCCTACTGGGAGAGTATTGATTAGAGGTCACCAGAAGGCTTTATACCAGGTTATGTTGTTTACAGTATGATGACGCTTCTGCTCCAACAGGGCTTTGACCAGGAATTGATTTTGTCCAAATTACATGATCACCATAACAGCACTTATCTTGTTACACTATTTTTTCCCCCCATGGAGCCCATTTCCGTGTTACTCACTCCAGGCCCGTCACTCTATTAAACCTTTTTGTTATAACAACACATTTATTATTCACATCCAGCTGCTGGAGTATATTGCTATCAGCCACACAGGCATTCATAAATATATAGGGTTTGCAGATGAAATTCAAGTCAGTTCACTCAATTAGATTTTATCGATTGGTCTATTGACAGAAAATTGAATTGCAGCCATTTTGATAATCCATTAACTGTGATTTTCTTTCTAGAAACTAACCAAACATTACCTAGTTCCAGCTTCTCACTTGGGGATTTGCTGGGTTTTCTTTCTCTTATGTGATAGTAAACTAAATATACTTGAGTTATTCAGACAAAACAGGCAATATTTACACAGCAACTCAGGTTTTTAGGAAAATGAGATTAGTCAAGAGAACAACAGATTTAATGATAATGAATATAAATGTGTTGTTGTACCCCTCAACTCAAGGTTATTTTCCTTAATTTCAAAGACTAATTTAGTCTTAGAAATCAGCTAATGTAACGAAAGCTGTCAGGAAATAGGTTAGAAATGCTCTTATCAGACTAGATGTCTGATACCTAATAACTAATCCAGCAGTGTTTTGAAGAAATACCAGCACACCCAAACACAATCTGTAATTCTTGTTACTTAATTCTCCACTGTAAACCGGTGACCCTATAATCCTCCAGCAGCCCCGTGTTGACGGTGTTGGCTGCGGAGTCCCGTGTTGTGGTCGCATGTACTCCAAAAAAAGAAAGTTGTGTAAACACACGCAGATGCAAGCTTTCCGTTCATGAGAGAGAGCCTGTGTCACGGGCTGAAGGGCGTGAGGTGCTCTGATGATGTAATTCTTTGTGGTCTAAACAAAACATTTCCTGTCTCCCATTGTATAAACCGAAGAGCCAGCTTTATGTCGGTCTACTCCAGCCACAGCTCTGGCCACAGGTGACGTTATGCAGGGAGCTAATGAATAACCTGGATGGTATTACATCAGCGCTGGTTGCCCTCCAGTTGCTCTCTTTGTGTTTGCTTCTCTCACTGATGTCTGATATGGCAATCAATCCACAATATGGCATTATTGAGCTATCGTCCCGCTTCGCTCATTGTTTTGTATGAAGGGCCTATGAATATGTCTCCGTTTTATGGAGATAAAGTTACTTCCCCAATTTTTTTTGTTTTATTGACTCATTACAAAGAGGCTTCCTTCATTATCAGTCTTTTGTTATCAGAGAGTAACAGTGGAGTCTGTTCATGTTGAAACAAAGTAAATAAGAAAAAGTATGGCACCTGTTTAGTACAGCAGGTTAGACATGAGAATGGCAACGTTAAACTTGCCTCATGCTTTTTTTTTGTAGTCCGGGTTGATACATGTGTAAGCTTCTTTTGCTTTCAATGATGCACAACTGGAAGTTCCATTGCCTCTGAGTCACCGTAGGTAAATTCACATATTCAAATTCCCCAACAGCGTAAAAACTAAAAATCCTTCAAAATGAACCCGTTGATCGGGTTCTTCTGCCTTCAGCCATAGCCGAGGTGTAACTGCATCGCTTCATCTTCAACATGCACACAACCGTGTCCGCCTAAAGTCTTCGGACTTTGTGCACTTGTTTGCAAGCGGACTTCATTTTTTGGAAAAGTGCTCGTATGTTGTTGTTTCTTGAGCCAGTTCATACAGCTTGAGTTGTGAGAATCTGTTTACATAAGTGTGTGCAGCATTGTCAGTTTTAGCTCTCTTCCCCCCCCCCCCCCCCTCTTGCATCCTGATCCAGCATCAGCACCAGTAGCATCCCATCATCACCATCACCATCACCCTCCCCGTGCCCCCTTGCTCACCAACCGGGGCTGTTTCTATGGCAACAACAGAATCTGCTCCGGGCCTGTACACACTGTCTCCGTCTCTCTGCCTTCTCTCCTCTCGGCTTGTTTTCCTTCTGTTCAGCCAAAGCCTCACAGCAAGCTCCTGGCTGCTGCCTATTTTAGTGCGAAGGGCTTGTTTGTTCTTTTCCTGATGGGGGGGGGGGGGGAAAGATGGTTTTGCATAAGGGGGTCGTGTTTGTGGTCGTTATGCTGAGTAAGCATACTGAGGTTTGCGCTCCCTCTTTGTAACATTTCTATTTCCCCTCCCTTTCCATATTCTGATTCCCATCTCTCTACCTTTCTCTCCTTTTCCTTCACTCCCTCCTCTTATCCCCACTCTTTATTCCCCATCTTGGGCCCACTGAGAGCGTCTTAGCGGTGTAGAGGATGCAGAGCACCAGTCTCTCTCCCTCTCACTATACCGCCGCACATGTAAACCTGCGCACTCCGCCCCTCCCCGTCCCCCTGTTCACTGCACAAGAGCAAGAAAGGAGAGTGATTGAGGAGGAAGGAGGGATTCAGAGAGAGAAAAAAGTGAGAGGGGCGGGTGGTGGGGAGAGCAGTCGCCATTAGACATATGCAGTGTCAGATGTTGTGCTCAGCAGCGGCGGGGGGGGGGGACAGAATAGAGAGAGAGAGAGAGAGAAAGATTCACACCCCTGGAAGCTGTGTTGTTAGCTGCCTCGGCTAAAAGGGCTCCGCGCCATAAAAGGTATGATATAACAGGTGATGGGGCAGGTCGTAATGTAGCATGCACGCTGTTTGTAGTAGGGGAGCGCTGGCGTTGCTGCAGAATAGCTGCCGGGGGTGCACATTGTGGGAAAAGTGAGGGTATGTCTGCATGTGTGCATGTGTGCTGTGTCGCTGTAGGTCACGCAGTTGTGCCTCGCTAAAAGTGTTAACGCAGAAATCCGCATCCAGTCATCACTGTGACACAGACGGGCCGATGAGATTAACTGGATTAGATGGATCTGCGTTGCTTTCTTAAAAGAAGTCTTCATTGTCCGACTTTACTCTCTTTTCTTGTCCAAGATGTGTCTGCTATGCCTTGGTTTTGTCTGCACAGCCGTGCCTTTACTGTACTTTCTGTTACAGCAGCAGTCTGGCTGTGTTTACAGTGCAGGCAGTTGCTGCTGTCTATCTAGACGTTCCTCCGTGTCCCTGTGCTGCTGCTGCTGCTGCTGCTGCTGCTCTTGCATCAGGCAGGTTGCCAAGCGGTAGCAGCAGCAGCAGCAGCAGCAGCAGCAGCAGCAGCAGCAGCAGCAGCATGTGTGCATCTATGTTCAGGCTCGGCCAGCAGCCTGTGGGAGATACAGGCCTCGGCAGTGGGTGACGGAAAGCGATTATCTCGGTGATCCGTTGGAGGAATGATGGCGCGTCCTTCTGTCGTTATGAATGGCACTGCAACACGACCCACTCCGCGTCCACGTCTCTTTAAGTTTGGTGCAGTCGTCTGCGAGTTAGTTTGTGAGATCCTCTTTCCCTGCTGTCGCTCAGCTTCTCCCTTTATGCGTCTCCTTTCTCTTCATCTCTGTCCTCCCCGCTCGATCTTGACAATTGTCCCCTCCCTTACCTTGGGCTGGCTGAGTTGCTAGGCTGGAGCGATCTCCCCCCCCCCCCCCCCCCACACACACCATCTCCCCCTCTCTCCGTGGCAGCGCTGTCAGAACAGAGGTGAAAAGTTGCAGAGCTGCCTGGACGTCTTCCCAACACACTACCGATCAGAGGACGCCGTTTCTCTACCTTTCCTCTCTCTCCGTCTCTGTTTTCTCGCCCACCTTCTCACCGCTGTTCTGCTTCACACAGACAGGTCTCTTCTGTTTCTATTAGCATAACATGACACATTCCTTTTTGCCTGCCAAAAAAATAATGCCATTTCCCCGCCGTCTTTTCACCCTCTTTGCCGTCTTTTCATTACTCATTTGTCTGTGTGTTTCTTCTTTTAAATGTTTTTTTACTTCATCTCCCTCCGCTGTCTGTCTCCACATCGCTATCATGTCGTACTCTCCCTTTTCAACCGAGGTTTAATCCTCCCATTTAGGCTTTGGGGTAAATGAGAGGAGGCCCATTCATTTTTCATGACACCGTGTGCCTCCGAGATGAATAAAACAACACGACGGCATTCACATTCTGACCTTCTCACTTGTCGCATGACACCTGGTTAACCAAGGAAATGGTCCTCAAGCCACACAGGGTTTCTGTTGATATGTTCAAACAAATGGCACTTTGGTTTGTAGCCTCGCACACTTTTGCACATGCAGCCAATGATCTCTCTCTACCTTGATGAGTAATTGCATGCACGTGTGTGTGTGTGTGTGTGTGTGTGTGTGTGTGTGTGTGTGTGTGTGTGTGTGTGTGTGTGTGTGTGTGTGTGTGTGTGTGTGTGTGTGTGTGTGTGTGTGTGTGTGTGTGTGTGTGTGTGTGTGTGTGTGTGTGTGTGTGTGTGTGTGTGTGTGTGTGTGTGTGTGTGTGTGTGTGTGTGTGTGTGTGTGTGTGTGTGTGTGTGTGTGTGTCACGTTAAACGTACACGCGCTGTGGGGACCGTGAGCAGGTCTAAATATCAGAGTGATTAGTGATAAACAGGAGGAGGCAGTTCATCAAGTTTATGGACGGCTCTCTGTAACACACACACACACACACACACACACATGTACATGCACATTCACACGCACGCATACACAGGATGTCACATGGGCCGTTTGCCTGTGTCCAGACCTGCTCTCTGAATTCCCCTAGCTTAATTTATCTCACGCCCTCAGTTTCCTGTTTCATGAGCTACCAAGAGACCCTCGATCAACAACAACCAGCCCTCACACACTTATGCCGACGCGTGCGCACACACACACACGTTTTATTGTTGTGCGTGTCTATCTTAAGTCTTTGTGTTTGGATGTGTGATATTTATTCACATCTCAGGACTGATGAATCTCAGGGGATGATTCAGTTGGCTTTGAAGCCTTTAAATAACTTTTTATATTCATGTTTAGCATTGTGGCTATTTTTGGTGCTCGATCCAGTAAAAGATAATACGATGCATAAAAATACAACGTGCACTTGACTGTGGTTTTGGAAATGTATACGCAATAAATTCTGCCGTTGTTGCTTTGCAGCAGTGGGGTTTAAATGATTGTATTAGTTGCGCTGACATGAGTGGGCTGAAGCTCAGGACGAGAGGTGGCCGTGATGTCTGATCATCAGCATCTCAAAACTCACAGACTTTTCTTCTTCTTCTTCCTCTCTGTTTGTCTCCTCCTTTTACAGGCACCATGGATCTCTCAGCACCTGCTTCGGTGGTAGCCTTCCTCCACTGACCTCCTCCTCCTCCTCCACCTCTCCCTCTCTCATCCACCCCTCTACCGCCACGCCCCATCCCTTACTCCCCACCCCCACCCGTGTCTGTGACCGCTCCGCCCCTCCTACATCATGGCGGGCGAGAAAGGGCCGACTAAGCGAAGCGCTATGGACATCAAGCGCCTGGCGAGCCTCATCCAGAGAGGAACGGGCCGTTTGCTGGTGATCGACAGCAGAACCTTTTCCGAGTACAATGCGTCGCACGTGCAGGGCGCGGTCAACGTCTGCTGCTCCAAGCTGGTGAAGAGGCGACTGCAGCAGGACAAGGTGTCCGTCACTGAGCTGCTGCAACCCAACGGCAAGGTGAAGGTGAGCAGACCTGACAGTTGATGCTTTTTGTGTGGGAGGATGGGGGGGGGGGGGGGGGGGGGGATTGGAGAGCCTTTCCTTTAGGTGCTGCATTTCAAAGCTTCCACCTTGCTGATAAAGACAAGACACTGGATTCCTACCATTTTAATAATCTGACACATTATCCCGGCAAATTGTTGTGAGCTTCGGAGTTTCCCCATGTTCCCAGTCTTTCTGCAAAGCTGAGCTAACTGGCTGCTGGTTGTAGCCATGTTATGACATGTTATGGACATGAGAGTACTTGAGAGTGTTTGTATTCTCTTCAACTAACTCTTCATCCAAATGCAAATATGTGCATTTCCCAAAATGCAGTACTGTTTTTTTTTTTTTTAATGTTCAAACATGGATTTCATGCTTTTATGTCATTTTTTTTATGTAGTGTTTTCTTTGCAAGACCCAGTTAAAGATCAGATTATTCAACTTTAAAAAGCATGGTTACTCGTAGACTTTTGGGATTACACATTTTTCCTGTGACATACAAAGACAAATAGAGTGACTCTTCTTGCAAATGCGGGTTGTTAGTTGAAATGGTGCATTTAAAGTACAGTGCGTTGGACACGTCCGCATAATCTCACTTATTTTCGGCATCAGTAGCAGAATCAGCACGGGAATGAAAACAGGAATACAGCAAAGAGACTTTTTAGTTTAAACGGACGTAGAGACAATATGTTGGTCTACAGCTCTATGTTCAAGGGTTAAAGTTTAGGGTACACTCTTAAATTGTACAGACATGCTGTGTGTGTCGTGCATATGATATAAAGTAAGTGCAGTAGATGGAACAAGTTGGGCGTTGAGGAGAGACTTTGCCTCCCCAACATCTCCAAACATTTCCAACAGCCGTTGCCGTGTACTGTCGTGGATCCGGATTAGCCTCCTCTGTGCTAGCTCAAGCCTGCTCCACATCAGTGGGGTTATATTTGGCGGGCGTATAGGTTTGTTGCTTATCAGTGGCCCTGAAATCGGATCCTCCCGTTTTCCATGACTTCTCCTCCGAATATGACAGCCTTTTTTCCATGGCCCTGTCCACCCCATGGCACGCTAACTCCTGTATTTTTAGTCGCTGTGTGAAACTGAAGGAACTCTGAGAGGGGAAACCTAAGCGGAGACAGGGGGGGGGGGTTGTGTTTTATGTGCGGGGGGGGGGGGGGGGTTGTGTTTTATGTGCGGGATGTATTTTGTGACCTCGTAGGCGTGCATACTTCACCCAACAGCTTTTCACGATTGGACTACTTCATCAACAAAGCTGTGGAGGTGATAGATGGGATTCTTCTTCCTGGCTGCACTCACTCACCAAATGTTATTTTTAGGTATTTCATTTTTTAAGCACAGTACGCCCAAAGCTGTAAAACGCTGATTCACAGCGGCCGATGACACATAACAGGTGATTGAAATGTTTTTCTTAGGTGTGACACATTGGGTTTTAAATGGCATTATTTATTGCTTTTTGCTTTTGTTGTTTTACTTCCTGGTTGCCAGGAATCTGACTTGTAACACCTCTCAGTCTGTCTAATCTACTTATGAATGTGATTTATGACCTGCTACCATTTCATGCCCTCTAGATACTGCACCAGTCCCCTGGAGTTGTAGAGAACAAACTGACTCTGTATTTCCATTTGGTGCTCAGCAAGAGAACTTTAATCACCAAAAACACGCCCTGCTCACAAAACGGCAAATAATTATACATTATTGCTTCAGATTATTGCTTTGCACTCCTTGTTGGATTACAGTTCACACTTGTAGGTGACTGACACTTTCCGTATGGTCAGACGGTTAAATGGAGGAGAACTGTGGATTATTGTTACTTTCTCACGTCAAATGAACTGCGGTTCAGCTAATAGCGTTTGCGTAATTGGTACATTGGCTGAGAGTCCCCATGCGCCTGCTGTTTCTCACCGCCTCTCTGTTATACCAATTAGTTTTAATTCAGCTTTATTGCACTGGCTTCTGGCAGTCAAACCCGCATGCCTTTCTTCTCACCAAAATGTACCACTATTAGCTGGACAACGATCTTGTGTAACACCTCTTGTATTAGTGCGTTCTGCCAGCCTGAGTTACCAGGTACCAGGACGCCAGAGATGCTGCGACGCCTGAAGGCCACATGGGAGATCCTGCGTCTCAGAAATGTGTGATCATCCCGACCAACAGATTCAGTTTTTGCTTTAGATAATGCTTTTATTTCGGGTGGTGATGATGCATGACCCCGCTCTGGTAGTCTACGGATTTAGACCGAAACGGGAACAAAAGCTGGAGCTGGAGAGCTGTGAAGTGTGAGAGGTTTTGGTTGTTCTTGAGTGTGTTTCAAAGCTGGGTCTATTGGGTCCATCTCGGTGTGGGGCCCTGTGGTTGGCAGGTCTCACGCCGTGGCACCCCATGGAGCCGTGCTTCCTCCTGATTTCTCTCACTTTCGATCTCATGATTGTCTGTCCGTCTCCCACAACTACAGCCTGCAGCTTCCCACCACCGACGACATGCCGTCATCATTTATTCCTTCTTCCTCTCCCTATCTCGTGTTGCCCCATGGCTGGTTTGTTATTATCCATTCCCCACCCCCAGCAAAGAGGATAAGGCTTGCGATTAATGCTCGGCTGGATAAAGCTGGAACTATCCGTGTGAGAGAGGAGGGCCCGACGGACCCAGACTCTTTTGTTATTGGCTAAGCATGACATCATCCCTTTTGTGAGGCCACTGGCAGGCCGCGGGCTGGGCACGTGCAGACGGGCTGTGCGATGTTAAAGCCGGCTCCCAGCTAACCCCTCACACTAACGCACACACACACACACACACACTATCCTCTCTACCCCCCACATGGTTCTGAGCATCGCCAGGAGCCGCCTCAACCAGCCAAGACAGCAAAGGACACCATTGTGGCTCTTTGTTGGGGAAGTGAATGCAGGAAGCGGGAGAGCAGCACTGAGGGTATTCATGGTTGTGCTGCTGCCTCCGCCTCCTCCCTGGCTGCCTCCCGCCTCACATCCCATTGAGCACTAATAGCCTGCATCCCCCAAGGCGCTGCACTCACCCTCTTTCATAGAAGCTCCCAACGCTTCAGTTAACTGAGCTGAATGAACATCCATGACCAGCGCAGCGGCAATCAAAAACGGTGTCCTCTTTCTTTCTCCTTTTCACAGCCCCATCCCTCCATAACCTCTTTATTAATGCTCTCTATTAATGTGGGTCAGGGAGAGCTGGATACAGTAAGTTAGGTGGTGGTGGTGGTGGTGGACCTCTGCTGGGAGAGGGATGGCACAGGCTTAGTCGGGAATGGGGCTTCCTCGTGCCTTTCCTGACCAGGAGGGCAGGCCGGTTTCTTGGCTTAAGCCTGGCTAATCCCTGCTGCTGTGACGAGGACAGCCGGCCAGGCAGGCCCTGACAGATGGACCAGAGGTTTTCACTCCCGGCAGCCAGCCTTGGTGGGGAAGCACCCGTCATCATGTATGCAGGCATGGAGGCCAGACCTCAATGGGACCCAGAGTAGTGGAGAGAATACAGCAGCCTCCTCACAGTCACAGAAGTTACTCGTACAAGCTGTCACATGGTAGAATGTGGAGGAACTGACGTATTTAAATTCACGAGCATGTCTCAAGTTTTGTAGTTTTTGTGTGAGAGGACACAAATGGAGCCATGAATGGTTGCTGTGATTCAGCATTTTTTAACTGTGGTATTTTTGTGGTTCCGCTAACAAAATCTAATTATGAGTTCCAGACAGTGTGCTTTACATATATTTTAATTTTGGGAGTAAGAGAGTTTTGTACTGGCCCACTAGGGGGGGGATTGGGTCGGTGCATCGTTATTTGCCAGTTGGGGACTGATCATTTTGACCATTGATTTAAAAAAATAACCAAGGGTGGTGAATCAATGACACTGATGTAGCTTTAGAACCAATTAGTGGATGAATCAATAAGCGGATCGACAGCAAATTAATCAACAACAATTTGAAAAGCAAATGATCATTTTGAAAAATGAGGGAAGTTGTGATGTGTGGCACTTTAAACAATAAACTGTTGTTTTACTGTATAAACTTAAAGATAACAGTAAAGTCTCACACCTGTAATTCCACTCTAGTGTATCTGCAAGTGTTGTGATACCAACATATTAGTCACGATAACGAACAGTAGCCCAATTGTTGTTGTTCGGTATAATGACGTCGTAGCAATAGAGAGATCCAGCTGCTGGATCTGTGATCTTGTCTGTGCTCTTAATTGGTAGGATTGGCTGAGTCCCCTGCTGCCGAGCACGGGGGGAGACTGCACGTGATCAACTAATGCGTTTATGCAACAAAGAAGATCCCCGTCCATTCCACTTATGACGCAGGCTGAGGCTGTAATGATACGTGATTCGAGGATGATTTTGAAGATTTAAGGGCGAGTATTCCTGAGATTGTGTAAAAAAAAGAAAAAGTGGTGGCAGACGTCGGGCAAAGACACTGGTAAGAACTTTGGGAAACCCCGTGCAGTTTTCTTAATAGTATTGTTCTGGACACAGACATTTCCAGTTACCACAAAACAACATTTCAAAAAATAAAGGAAAGAACATGAAAGTTTCATGTGTGTTCTGTGTCGACAGCCACCGCAGCAGAACAGAGAACTTAGTCGATGACTCACCGCGTGGATTGTACCCAGAGGGCAAACTCAGGGATTTTCTGTTTTGTACGTTTCATTCACATTTTTCCTTTTTGCCAAGTTCAAACAAAACAAAGAACCCGGCAGTGTTTGTTCTACAGAGCAGGATATGTCATGTGTTTACTTTGATGAGGTCATGGCATGAATCATTGTTTGCTTTAAAGATCCTACTGTTTGACATAGACACACACGCTTACATACTGTATGTAGTTTCAGACACAACCCCACTGCACCACAAAGAAGGAGTGACATTTATGTTAAAATAGATTTGTTAGGTCATGGGGGAAAATGGAGGGAATGATTCATTCATGATTTGCAGATATGAAATGTGTCTTTCATTGTATGCAAAGCCAGGAGGATGACACGGTAAAACCGGATCCACAGCATGCATGTGCTTCTTGTAAGACGGCAATTTAGTCTGAGTCCGACGAGGAAATTGTACACTTCTATGTAAATGTCTGCAGGCACTACTTGCATCTGAATGTGTAAGTCTGGTGTGTGTCTGTATGTTCATGTGTTAAAGGTCCTCTGACATTTAGCGGTGTGAGTGTGTGACCAGATCAGGTGACCACATCTCTGAAACGATCAGTGACGATGACCTCACACTGCACATGGGCATCAGGGACTTTCAACACTGTGCCACACCTTCACATCCCTGTCTGAAACACACACACACACACACACACACACACACATACACACACAGCTATCATTTTGAGATCTTTCCACAAACTACATTATGTCCCTAACCAACTCTAAACACAAACCTGTTACCTAAACCTGTGACTACTTTGTATTTGGTCCTCGCAAGGATAGAAGTAGAGGAACGCTGTGACACACACATCACACCTATACATGCATACATGTAAGTGGCAGCTGCCGGTGCCAGTCAGTGACATCATCTGGTCCCCGGCACACTGTGTGTGTGTGTGTGTGTGGAGGAGGCTTAAGCTCACACTGCCTGTTGCAGCAGCTCCTCTACGAGCATGTAATTAACTTTAGGGAGTGTCCAACCGTTTAGCCGGTCTGTAGCCACATTGACATAATAACCCTATTAAAAATATGCATACAAATCAATTATTAATTAGCGAATCAAAGAGTGATTTGTACCGTGTTTTCTGCAGTTGATGAATCTACTCGAGGGCTGACTCTTGCACACAGTGCCATCTTGTGCCTTCAATTTGCACAGTGTAGTTTACTACCCCCCCCCCCCCCCCCCCCCCCCCCTTCATGTCTACTCTAAGGCTCCAAACGGCTTCATATTGACGGTCTGAGCTGAAAACGCCGTTGGTTGAAGCGAGTTCATACTGCAGTCGACTTGTTTTCTCTGGGACATCCCAGAGAGGACGCATTGAGAGGACCCGGACTGCACTTCAGGAATGTGGGGCCATTTTTAGACTGTTTGTGCTGATGTTGTGTCACAGGCCAGTTCACACACAAACACACATACTGTCCCGCTCAGCACTGACCTTGTCACAGCAGGAGCACTGCTGAGGTCGGGGGAAACCGTGTTTCACTTTCTTACACAAGCACTTACCGTATGCCGGGTGCTGTGTTTTCCGCAATTCCACTGATATCGTTTGTTGCCCCCTGTCATCTTTGTTTCATGTTGTGTGTGTGTGTGTGTGTGTTTTTATAGAGGAGCATTGACAGTACGGCCAAGCCTTCTGTCAGACCTTGTTTTTCTCCCACTCCTTTTATATTTTATAACACAGGGTCAGTCACATGCAGAGACTTCTGTCTCTTGCCCAACACCTTCATTCTTTTCTCTTTTACTCCCACATTTTCTCTTTCTCCAACACAAGTGTACACATTTCTTCAGCTCTGTCTCTTGCTTCCCCTGCAATCTCCTTCTCTCTTTTTTGCTGTTTCCCTCTGCAAATGACAGGATAAAAAGAAACATCCTCTCCTCCTATATGAGCAGTCTTTGTTTCTGCCCTCTTGTGACGCCAGCCTTCCGATCCTTAAGAGATTGGGTGCTTGGGTGCTAAAGGACCATAGCAATTGTTCTGCCAGTGCCACCTTCTGATCCTCTATGCACCCTCCTTCCCTCTTTATTCCTCTCTTTATATTTGATCGTCCTCCTGCCTCAACTTTCCCTCTGATCACCTCCTTGGCCTTCCTTTCTCTCCACTGGTCCCTCCTTTTTTTCTTTTTTTTTTTTCTTCTCTCTGCCTGTGGCATTCCTTGTTTACCTGCAGTGTGCATGCGTCAGAGCAGCACAGTAGTAGTAGTGATGCCGTAGCACTGCAGAGGGATGAGAGTTCTGTGCTGCTGCTGCTGCAGTCTGACAGCCGGCCCCGCGCTCCCTCGGGTCGTTGACCTCTAACACTGCAGCAAACTCTATTACACACTGAGCTGGAGGTGTAGCTTTACCCCATCATCATAAGCACAATCTACAGAGCGGCTAATATCACACTATTATTTACTATCATTCATACACTTCTATTAAATATTGAGGTAGCTGTTGTTTCCTAACTCACAGGGTTCAGATGGGATGAGTGGAGGTGTAATTGTATCCTCTTAGCTGAAGCAGTGAATGAACCCTCCACGTTTAGTGTGGATACTTTTAATACAGATAAAATCAGTCTGTTAGCTCCGCCCTTTCCAGTTGAATTTCAATATTCCTCCTTTAGTTTTTGGTAATATAACCCAACACATCATTATAAACCCCAACAACCTAATAGAATATTTTAACTGACATACTGTTTGTTTTTTTGCCCGAGAGGTGACACTTTTTGCTCTGTGCAGCTGACGGACAAGTCTGCGGAGTGTATTTGTGCTGTGCATGTATGTATAGTAAAAGGCCTGTAATCCCCAGGCGTCAAGATCAGGCTCCCAAATTAGATGGGATCCCATTAGGATCATTAGCCAAGATTACGCAGGGTTAGTGAAGATGGAGGGTGTAGGGGATTTTAAACAAAGAAAGAGAGGCATGAAGATGAACATGTAAGAAGGAAAAATAACAAAGAAATGAGTGCTATGTGCAGGTAAAGACTAAAAATAGGGTGAACACTGTATTTTTTATGTGTAGCACTGCGTTGATGTCTTTCACTGACAAATGAAAGGCTGTACAGTTTTGTATAAAGGGCTCGATGCTATCACATGTCATCTGTGTTAAGTGTTTGAGGGGTTATTATATAACTTTATTGTACAGTCGACGGTAGAGAAATGACAGGAAGTGAGAGGATCGACGTGTGACATGTGATGTGTAATAAAGTCCCCCAACCACACTCAAACCAGGAACATTGCATTTAAAGGTCTGTGCCTTAAACTCCTCGGGCCACCAGGGCGCCTCGACAAGCAGCGATCCAAACGGAGAACAGATAAAACTCTGAAGTCATCCGTGGTAACCTCTTTATGCATCGGAGAGGTGTCATTGAATTATTTTAAGTTGTTTGAAGTCCCTCACGATCGATGCTACGGATCAGGCTTTTTTTTGCCTCAGCTTTTCATGCCTTTGTGTCTGGACGCAGGCAGGCGGAGCTAAGCCGCTCTTTTACTTGTAACCAGACTTCAGAGGCTGACCTTGTCCTGTCTAAATCACCTGCATGGCTGTCTGCCCAGGAGCTGGGCCACAGCTGCTCTGTAAGCAGAAACATAATCAGTCACTCTATGCACACTGTATAGCTGTGTGTACATGAGCTCTCATCACCAGCGGGCCTTTCAGCATACACGCCGGGCGATGAAGGGATGGTGGCCACGCTGAGAGAAAGTGCGGTTTTGCCTTGAAGCTAGAGTTTCCTCTTCTTCCCTCTCTTCCTCTTCCTCTAGCATCTTTCTCTATCTCATCTCCATCTCTCCCTGGCCCACTACTCCACTAACCCCACCCTCTTTATCCCTCTCTTCAGCTCGCTCGCCATCCTCCCTCCTCCCTCCTCCCTCCTCCCTCCTCCCTCCTCCCTCCTCCCTCCTCCCTCCTCCCTCCTCCCTCCTCCCTCCTCCCTCTCTCCTCTCCTGTCCAGTGGCGGCTCAATGATGCAGTGATTCATAGCTGCAGTAGGCGCTGCCTGCCTCACGTGACCAAAGCCTGCCTGACAACATGGGGAACAACACAGCCTGGCTGGTGTGTGCGCAGGCACACGCTCACACTATCTCTCACACACACACACACACACACAGAGGCATACTCTATCACACTGGCGCATGCTCATACTTTCTCATCTTCCTCACTGATACACTGATGGATCCAAACCCTCCACAACGTAGTCTGCTTTTTGGATTTCATCAGTATTACCTCAGATTATGACAGACAACCCTCTCAGCAGTATCTGCTCAGTAAATATTACCACCGCAGTTGCACATTGCAAACTCAGCCCTAATGCATTTTTCATAAACCTGTGTTTTATCTTCATAACTTTACTCTAGCGTCACCTGTAGTTCACCCTGCTTCCTGGTGCAGTCACTAGTGTTTAGAGTTCCTTTTGTTTGCCTTGTTGCTGCTTCCTGGGTATCAGGTAAGCAGAGTTGTCCAGTTTTTGGGGAAACTACCTCAGGGTCAGACAGCCGGAGGTTTCAACCCTGCGGCAGCTCATTTGCATTTCTTTTGTCACAAAGTTTGATAGAAAAGACTTTGCTCAGCCGAGAGGGAATACGCTTCATTTTCCTTTTAAGGATCAGCTGGTCTGATAAAATGTATTGGTTTTATTTATGTGTGTGTGTGTGTGTGCGTGTGTGTGTGTGTGTGTGTGTGTGTGTGTGTGTGTGTGTGTGTGTGTGTGTGTGTCCTAAATGCAATGCATTCTCAGTTACACTGTCCAGCATTAGATTATTCTAATTCTGCTCATATTAACCAACTCTTTCTTCCTTGTTGGCAATGGATGCTTGTTGTACTTTTCACAGTGGCACTGGAAAATAACTCTCCTCTCTTCCTTGTTGTTTATCTGTTGTGCAGGTGGAGCTGGGCAGGAAGCAGGAAGTGGTGGTTTATGACCAGAGTTCCAAAGAGGCGGGGCATCTGTCCAAAGACGGCTTTGTGCACATTCTCATGGGGAAGTTGGAGGGCACCTTCCACAAAGTCTCCCTGCTCACTGGTACGTGACGAGGAGCATGAGTGCGATGAAGGCAGTGTTTGCTTTTCTTTGTTTTCCCTCCTATGTAAACAAAAGATGAGTCCCTTCATCCAGAATGGACATGTGTCTTTTAATTACCCACTTCTTATTGCACAGCGGGCAGGTGTGCCTCACCTCACCCCGCTTGACTGATTTGAGTGTAGTTCCACAGTTTGGTCAGCAGATGTCACCGATGAGCCCGGACAAGCGTTCGTCTCCTCACATTATTCTACTTGTTCCTCATTTCTTAACCGGCAGTAATCACGGGTTCACAGGTTCACAGGTATGTGTGGAGACAGGAACGAGAGGAGGAAGTATAAAAGCCCCGGCTACAAAGCCTCTCTGATGACTCTTTGACGTTTAAGCTTCCCCGGAGTCGTTCTCTTCCCCAGCACCTCTGAAATAAAGCTGAAGCTTAATTTCAATCCTCAGGTCTTATTTACCACATATATATCCTGTCAGAGTGTCCACTAAGCACACTAAGACTTATAATTGAGCCCCAGCACGCCTGTTAATAGCCTAGTTGAGTTAATAACCTCTCGATTGCGGTGGCTGCAGCTTTTTAAGGGACAGTACGCACACACCGACCAGCGGAGGCTTCTGAGTCCGTCTCAAATGTGTCGGCGCAGAATGGGGAGCGTAATCTGCCTCAGTCAGGATTGGAAATGAGACGGCAGAAGCTCGCTGCTCGGGCAAATCTCTGCTCGCTTCTCCGCATTCCCACATCCCCATTCTTCTCCTCTTCTCAGTTCTCTCCCCTCCGCTGGGAGATTAGCGCTTCTTCGTGACTCATTCATAGATTTTGAGGATTGCCTCAAAGCACCCGGTGCTCCACAATTAGTCACAGAGATGTACTGAGCACATGCTTAGGCTGGGGCACACCCACAATGCATGTTCAATATCACACACACTCTCCCGAAAGCCAGGACTTTCCTCCTCAGCTTTTCTGATTAGACGTCATACCCGTCTTAATGAAAGACCCCTTGTCAGCGATTCCCTCCTCTTCCTCTTTGTCAGTCTCCTCGGCTTACTGTCGCATACGTTTCATCGGGAAAAAGAAGGAATCGCACTTCTTCCTTTTCTGTGCCCGCTTTTCTGCTGTTTCCACGACAACAGTGGCAGAGAATATTCCCCAGAAGGACTCAGCCAATGGCGTTGGCTGTTGTTCGGGTGGTTGTATTATTGGGGTCAGTGGAGCTATGCAGCCTGCGTCCGTGCATACTTGTGTGTTTATGCGTGTAGGTGGGTGGGCGCTGCGTGTACACGTATGTACGCTTGCATGTCTGCATGTTGTGCATGACAGCATGCGGATGAGTGCTGCAGGATGTGTTTGTGTGTCAAAGGAAGCTGCAGAGTTATCATGAGAGAGATGTCGTGAGAGACAAGAAGGGAACATGGTGGCCAGGGAATACGGCTTTTGAACGATGCTTATTAAATCATTTTAATTAACGAGACATTATGCTTATTAGAAAATATACGGGGGAACTATTTAAACCATCAGTTCTTTGTTTAACAATCAACAAAATAAAAGAGCCTGTGGTCTAAAAGGGTGTATGTATTTATTTCTACTTTCTACTCTATTTTTAGCAATTAACTGCTGAAGCAATCGATCATAAGTGTGTTTGCTACAATTAATGACTAGTCATTTATCAAGCATGAATATCAAACAATCCCCGGCTGCAGCGGCTCAAATCTGAGAACGTGCTACTGCTCAGACAAAACAAGTAATTTGAGGACGTCCCCACGGGCTCTAGAACATTTTTACAGGCTTGTTTCACTATTTTTACAGCCTAAAAACTGATGGCTACACAATAAATGTTATTATTAGCTGAGGCCCTTCTTTTTTCCCTCCTTCCCTTTTTCTCTTTCCCCTCATTCTTGGCTTTGATTGTCTTTACTCCCCCTCTCACTCTCTTCAAGATTCAAGGTAAAAACAGTAATCATCCTCTCTCTCTCTCTCTCTCTCTCTCTCTCTCTCTCTCTCTCTCTCTCTTCCCTTCATTCCCCGCTCTCCCTCTCCCATTACCTCCCTCTCCTCCCCCTCTCCCCCTGCCCCTCTACTGAACCTCAGATTTACGACGCTGATAATTCCTGCGATGACTTCATATCTGACGGACTTATTTTCAGCCTCACGTACGCAGACCACACAGGCACACGTACAGTGCTCACCATACATAAGCCCTCGCTGCAAATCAAGTGAGGGGTACTGCGAGTGGGAAGGGTTAGGAATGAGGGTCAGATCGAGAGATGAAAAGAAAAGAATCCATAAATGGGATGGACAGGGTGAATAAAAGATGAATCACTGAGCTCCCTACCAGAGGCCTTAACTGTTACTTATGCAGAAGCTTGCCAACAGGAGATTAGGGCACAGTCTTGCAGAAACACGCATCTCTCAGTAGATTTATGTTTTTTTACATTTTGAAGATACATGTGAATGACTTGAACTGTCCATGAATACTGGCAGATATTCTGTGTGTGTGTGTGTGTGTGTGTGTGTGTGTGTGTGTGTGTGTGTGTGTGTGTGTGTGTGTGTGTGTGTGTGTGTGTGTGTGTGTGTGTGTGTGTGTGTGTGTGTGTGTGTGTGTGTGTGTGTGTGTGTGTGTGTGTGTGTGTGTGTGTGTGTGTGTGTGTGTGTGTGTGTGTGTGTGTGTATACTGGGAACACATTGATCTAAAAACAATCGGTGACTCCTCTCAGGTTTCTCTCCATTCACTATCTAATCAATAGCTGAGGCTCAGAAAGCACACCACTTCCTACACGTGGATGATGTCATGGAGCAAGCCATGTCCCAACAGGGCAATTTTTACCCAACAGGGTAATCTGGGCAGCCAATGACTCTCACCCTGTGTTTTGTTTGAAATATATATTCAGGCAGGATGTTGTGGTGGCAGTTGGAAGATGATTATGTATGCGCATGCATCTGAATACGTGCATGTGTGTGCATGTGTACACGTGTATTTGTGCGTTATTACTTCCTTGACTGTGTGAAAGTGTTTGTGAGAAACATGTCTCTCTGAGGACAGCAGTATTTTTACCACAGTAATGATCTCACCCAGTTGGAGCTCAGGCTGATGTGTCTTGCCTTTTTCAGAGTTCTGACTTTGTGTGTGTGTGTGTGTGTGTGTAGAGGAGGAGAACGTCGCTTGGTCGGAGCCAGCTGCCTCCCCAGCGGGTCTAAAGTTTGCATGTTTCCCACCAATCTGCAGCACACAGCCAAAACCAGAGTCAACTCTGCCTGCTAGTGTGTAGCTAGGTGGTGTGTTAGCCGCTGCCGACTGCGTAGCCGACTCATGCGTCACATCGGCTCTGATGTAGGGCTGCCAGGAGGAAATGTTTTGATGTTGGCATCAAAACCTCATGTTCCAGTTTAAGACGGAATAAAGAGAATAATAATAAAAGAGTTTGAGGAAAAAGTGTGTAAAATGCACTTATGTTCTGCAGATTAAAGAAGCGTTTTATTCATAGCTCACTTATTTTGTTGAAATACTGGAAAAAATTACAACTGGAAAATAGAATAAAAAAACAAAGATTGTTGAGGGATCTGACAGGAAATAGAGTTACTGTAGGTCATGAAGCAGGAGATGAAGGTGTAGGGACAGGGATGCAGGTGTGTATTGTATCCAGTGTGTGTGTGTGTGTGTGTGTGTGTGTGTGTGTGTGTGTGTGTGTGTGTGTGTGTGTGTGTGTGTGTGTGTGTGTGTGTGTGTGTGTGTGTGTGTGTGTGTGTGTGTGTGTGTGTGTGTGTGTGTGTGTGTGTGTGTGTGTGTGTGTGTGTGTGGAGTTTGCAGATGTGCAACACTGCTCCTAATCTTCCCTAGCGCCATCTGCCAGTGTTTTTTGCCGGATTACTAAAGCATCACACGACTGGGTCAAAGGGAGAGAGAGCGAAGGAGAGAAAAGAGAGGAGGGATGGCGGCGCGTGCCGGACGTGTCTAGATTCTCATGGAGGGCAGCGTGTACTTAACTTACAGTCTCCGATTATCCTTGATGATGAGTACTAAAACTATGAGTTATTCAACAGAACAATTTGTATAAGGAATTAACTGTTTAATCACAAATAGATCTACAGATTCACTCATAATGAAAACGATTGTTAGTTGCAGAACTAGCTGCTCACCAGGTCGGTATGTGGACCCGACAGCTAAACAGGCTTGGTGACATGTGAGCCGAGTCACATTCATTCCATACGTACAAACTAAGTCTAACTGAGTGTTTAACGTGCAGGGCTTTCCCACTGAAAAGTGACACAATTAAGTCATTCATTTAATTGCTGAGTGTATGCTGGTACATTTCCCCCTAGATGCTCACAATCGGAGAATAAATCTATTGATGGTGGTGAGACAGGAAACAAAAATATAGGTATTCAAGCTTTTGCTTTTCTCGTCAATATTTTGTTTTGACAGGGAGTAATGTCCAAAGTTTGAGTGATATATCATTCTTGTATGACTGAAAAACAGTATATTGTGTTAATATATATATATATATGATACGTACTGCAGTAGCTGGGAAGTCATTTGGGTTTTTTACGGGTTAGCATGCTGACTCCCACGCTGTCAGCCTGCCAGCTCAATGCGAAAGCACACAGGACAAGACATGGCGATGACATACTGATGAGAGGTATTAGGAGATGAAAGGTTCCTCTCTCTCATTTTCTTCCGCTTGCGCTCTCTTTGGCTCGCACACACTAAGAACACACGGGAGCTGCTGTGGCCCCGGGGCTCTGATGAGATCAGGTTAGGGTGTGACTGCACCGACTGAGGTACAAAGGTCAACTCAGTTATGTGTCATTCTTCTGTGCTGTTATACAACGGGGCGGTCCCTGTGTGTGCGTGTGTGCGTGTGTGCGTGTGTGTGTGTGTGTGTGTGTGCGTGTGTGCGTGTGTGTGTGTGTGTGTGTGCGTGCATGTGTGCGTGCGTGTGTGTGTGTGTGTGTGTGCGTGTGCATCAGAGAGAAGCTGAAGAAGTGAGGTAATCGTGGGAGGCCAAATCTCACAATGCAACCGTTCACAGAGACATTCCAATGAGCTACATAAGGAGGTCTGTTTGTGTCAGTGTGTGTGTGTGTGTGTGTGTGTGTGTGTGTGTGTGTGTGTGTGTGTGTGTCTGCATGAATATGTGCATATGAAGTAGTGCATGCACGCGCATGAGGCAATGTTTGAGAGTGCAAGTGTGCGAAAAAGAAAAATACAAAACAGACGGAGGAGTGCCATTGAGGAGATGAGGTAATACTCCTCATTTCACCCTGAATGTGTGTGTGTGTGCAAGTGTTCAATTAGTTACATTTATGTGCATTCATGTGTGTGCATGAGTTGTCAGAGTGTGTGTGGTCGGGGAGGCCATCGTGCTGACCCGTGTTTGTCAGCCTCCTCAGAGCTGAAAGTCTTTAAGGTTTCCTCTTCTTCTCCTTCTGGAGTCCAGCAGGAGGTTTCCACATCCTCTGAACCTGAAACACACACACACACACACGTGCATGCACACCTGCACACCTGCAGAGTTCCAGAGAGCAAGTCTGTGCGGGTGAGGTTGCACATCAACTGTGGCTTTGTTGCCCGAGGGCCACGTTCTTCCTGCCGCCATCCTTCGGCTTTCCTCTCTCCACCTTCTCCGTCATCCCCCTTCGTGACCTTCTAACCTGCCCTCTCTGCACCTCCTTGCCCCTCACCCCCCCCTCCTCTGCCTCCCCCCCCCCTCTGACCCCTCTCCATTACGCCGTGGGGAGCTTCAGCAGATCAATGATTTCATTGAGAAGTTGCCAGTGGTGCCATTAGGAGGTGAGCTCACCTTCCCCGGGGAGATCCGACACATTATTCTCAATGACCTCGCCTTCCTCTCCATCCCTCCTTAAGCCCCTTTACCTCCCCACCCCCCCTGTTTCTTCCTCTCTTTTCCACTCCTCCTCCACCTCCCTCTCTCCTCTCTTCTGTTTCACGGTGCTGAGAACAGAGCTCTATTTTTAGTTCCAGACTCCTGCGGTCGTCACATCTGGCGCCAGTGGCCTCGGTGCTCTCACCCCGGCCTGTAGATACACAAACACACAAGGACACACACACACACACGCCAACCCCACCCCAACCAGCACCAAGGGAGCACAAAGGTCAAAGGAAAGGGCCCTACAGAATAATCTATGACATCACCTCCCTGCTCTAAACAGTGTTACAGACTTTGAGAAGCCTTGGAGCCAAGCGGTGGCGCTCTGTTTTCTGCAGTCACTCTGCAGGTATTTAATGATCTCCTTTTTTAGGCTCACACCTTGAAGAGGGATTGTGCAAATGCTTAACTCGCACACACACACACACACACACACACTTTGAAGCGTGCAAATGCATGCACATATGGACAGACTCACACACACACACACACACATAATATGGTAACAGGGCCCAGAGGAGGCCTGTACCGAGTTGAGTTTTATGTAACAATGTTTTGCTTCTGCCAGTGTTCTCACCCCCTCCCTCGTCTGTCTCATTGGCCTCACATGATGAGCTTGATGTCATTTTCTCCTTCTTTCCCTCAAAACCGAAGAACAAAAACAGGCCAACATGTGAGTGTGTGTGTGTGTGTGTGTGTGTGTGTGTGTGTGTCTGCATGCACGGTGTGATGCGTGTGTGTTTATGCGTCTGTGTGTATTTATGTGTGTCGTTGCCAAATGTTTCCACCATGACGTGATCTCACTGCTCTGCTTGCCTCCTGCTCCTCTTCCCCTTCTCCTCCATCACTCAGAGTCCCTTGCTGGCTCGGAGAGGCCACACACACACACACACACACACACACACAATGCACAAAAGCGAAACACTGTCATACATATACTATAGATAGAGAACGACATTTCCTCCCAGATGCACGCATAGGATATGTGCATAAATTCTAAGCAGTGCGGATAAAGATTAGAGCTCAAGACGTCAGTGCAGACACATTAACACACACACGCACGCACACACACACACACACGCACACGCATGCACACACACACACACACACACACACACACACACACACACATTTTAAGACTTAGATGTGCAAAGTGACTAACATTTCTGTTCATCTCGTGTATTGTATTCATACAGAATGAACAGCACGTACTACGATTTCATTAAACTCACAATTTCGGTGTAAAATAGAATTCGACCATAACTCAAATGATCTCAGTTCACCATTCCCAGGCACATAAAAGAAAGTCTCAGATATGTTGCAAAATGACCCTTTTGTATGGTGCAGTCTATCCCAGTTAAGCTGATAAACTCACTGAATAACTGTGCAACACGATAGTCAAATTATATACTTGCATTTGTTTCAGGAAACAAACAAAAAAAACTGTAAAGCATGACTGAATTTACAAAAATCAACAAGTAGGTTTCAGCCTTATACAAATAAATATGACACGCATATAATAACCTTTCTTACCAGATGCAGTTTTTCCTGTGTTATACAAAGTAAAGCTCGTGGGTAAAACCTGTAGGATGGTGCTTGTATACCACGGTGCCCTAAATACTTCTACCATACTTGTTTAAGCCGCTTGTGTATACAGTCCATTCACAGCGCATACCTTCTGGCTCCTGCTGCATTTGAAATCTCTCTAGAAGCCTTTTGAACGTCCCAACCCGCCCCTGTCACGGAGTCATCCAGCATGGAATAAAAATAGTTTGTTTAAACTGTTACCTAGGCAGTGTCAACACATCAGGTCAACAGGAGCTGAAGTTGAACAGCGTGCTAACCCAGGCTGGTTTCCCCCCCCCCCCCCCCCCGTCAGCACCTCATAACTCGAACTTCACCATGAATTTGGGCCAAGCGCTCCGTAGTTCGGCTGCCGCGGCATCAGTTTACCACTGCAGCAGCATTTATCCCGCTGACTCTGACACACGTGTGGAGTGGAAATGTTCAAGGGCAAGAAGAAAGGAGTAGCTAAAAAAAAACGATGCTAGTTTATGCTCCCCAGAGCTGGCCCGCATCCACCGGATTCCATTCGTGCTCGGACTGCCCACTGCCGCTCCTGTCGTAGCGCCATTCCCTGGAACAATGGTGGATTCCTGTTTATCACTGTGCCGTCTTAATGCTTGAAGCTGATGCACTTTATCTAAGGCATACCGCTGCATCCTCGTTTACCTAATTTGTTGCCATGAGGGGGGGGGGGAAGGGGGGTTTCAGCTGTTTTAATCAGATTTAGACTGCACCTCCAACATTTTGAGTGAGGTTATATTTCTTGGCAGCCTTCTGAAGTGTGTTACAGTATGAGGAAAATCTATTTTATTGTGCAGTTTCCTAATAATGTTCCAAAAAAAAAGATGGCTCATTGGCATTGAGTAGCATAGCTGCCTTTAGCAGAGCAGAGAGTTTAAATCCTCTGCGGTTTAACACTTCCCCTGGTATGTACACAGACTTGTAACAGAGGTCTTATGACCGGGATTTCATGCTGGCCACACACAAACTTTTGAGCTGAACCTCTGGGGCTACCGCTGCTTCCTGATAAAAGCAGGAGATTTTCCATCGCCACAGCAACAGGCTAATTTTGGAGTTCCAGGCAAGCCCACGGCCCCCAGATTGAGGAATGCAGCACTTTGTGATCATTCCTGGTCCTCCTGATATCTTCCCCCTTTGCGCACACATAAACACTAACACACTCGCACGCACACCCACATGCATAGTTGAAGGCGGCCTACAGAGAGGTCACTTCCCCCTTCTGTTGTGTAACTGCTTCCTGTTTCTGATAACGTGACATCAGGGCTCCCCGGGGTGAAATAGGGAGACGCCAAGGAAACTCAGCATGTATGTATACAAGTCTGTGTTTGTGTGTTTGTACTTTAACTGTGTCTTTTGATTTAGGAGTAAAAAAGAAGATCCAGAAGTCCTACCATTCGCTTTAAAAAAATCATTTTAAAAGCGCCGTGAAGGCGTTGGTGGGGAGCACACAGAAACAGCTTGCCCAGTTCCTCTCACGACATCGCGTCATTCCTTCTCTATTGTTCTTTTGTAGCTGTTGGAGTGATGTCACTGCAACATTGTGGATGTGACACAATCACACACACACACACACACACAGTCTCCAGGGCCTGTAATGGCAGGAAAGCCAACCCTGACCGCGGGTGTTGCGATAGCCACTGTCACCATGTCCTGTACGCCCAAAATGCAGTCTCCAGGGTGTAACGCCTCACTTCTGCTGCATGTCTGTGTGTAAGAAGGCACTGCTGAATGACTACAAGTTCAGCTATGTGTTTGCGTTCTGTGATGTGATGTGCAGGGTTTGTCTTTTTTTTTTTAAGTATATCATATTTTTTAAATAAAATCTGTTCCATAGACTTTGATTTGAAATCAGTTTTTGATTGAATTCATTTCAATTTTGTCGCACTGGAACATCAGCAGAAATATTTATTTAACATTTATGTTGGGAAAAGATTTATTTGAAAATAAGCACTGTTATGCATTTGAGGCCATGAGTCATGCTGCGTGTGCTGATGAGATAATAGGAGTTGTTGAGTAAAGGAATATTGGGGGCAAACTTACCAGTCAGTGGCACACAGAGGAACACCCTGGTACAGTTTGAGCTAATTATGAGACAGGTAGACAAGACACTAGTGTGTGTGTGTGTGTGTGTGTGTGTGTGTGTGTGTGTGTGTGTGTGTGTGTGTGTGTGAAACCAACAGAGGACCAGATGGCTTGGCTTCCAGCACTGGTGTCAGGACAGTGTGTCTCTCAGTGTGTTTGCCAGACATGCGAGAGACAGAGCTGAGGTGTGTGTTCAGGGTATTGTTGCCTTCAAGTGCTGCAAGGAAACCCTGTGCATCCCAGCTCAGGCCATTAGCATTTAGAATAAAATATCCATCCGTTATGCTCAAGTGAACCTGTGTAGACAAACTCACCTCTGGGGAAATTAGACAGTTTGCACACACACACACACACACATTGTTCATCTTTTCATTCTTGCAGACTGATGTGCATGGTTCCTGCTCTTATTTACCCTTTTATTCTTCCTCTCATGCACACACACACACACACACACACGTATTACTCCTCTATATACCTCCTCAGAAAACAGCTGCGAGCCTCTCGGCTAAAATTAACATTCCCCTTATACATTCACACTTTTACACAAAGTGAATGCCAGGCTTTATGTGCATGCAAACATACTGTAAGCACATGCCTGTGGTGGCCAGCAGCATTTCATTTTGAGCCTTAACAGCCCCCCCCCCCCCTTATTCTCCACGCACACACACACGCTGAACATCTCCAACTGGGATTTTTAAGTAGTTCATCTGGTTTATGAGGGCCCGTCTGGTCCTGAAAGCCCCCCTTGGTGTGTTTGATAGCTTACCCTCTTCTCTTTCTTTGTGTGTGTGTGTGTGTGTGTGTGTGTGTGTGTGTGTGTGTGTGTGTGTGTGTGTGTGTGTGTGTGTGTGTGTGTGTGTGTGTGTGTGTGTGTGTGTGTGTGTGTGTGTGTGTGTGTGTGTGTGTGTGTGTGTGTGTGTGTGTGTGTGTGTCTTTGTATATGCACTTGCTTGAGTGTATCTATCTGTGTGTGTAAACTGATTTCTTGCCAGCGAGTTACATTTACTGCTGCAGAAGCCCCGGGTGCTGAGCTCCTCCAGGGGGTTAAGTTATTCGGAGGGCAGGGGGTCTTCTGCATGACTGATGCGTGCAGGCCTCCCTCCAGGCTGCACCGATAGAAATGAAGCTACCGCATGCATGAGCACACATGCATGACCGAGTGGTGCATCAGTGCTGCACCCCTCCTCCCGCCTGCTCTTTACATCAAACGGGCGCTCCCCTACATCCTCCTCTCGTCTTCACCTCCTCAACGGCTATTTTTGACGTCATCGGCTCACGTTGTCTGTCTGAAAAGGAGATTGAAGGAAGTTCTAATAAATGTAGGTGGGAAAGCACTTAATATCGACGTTTTGAAATGTTTGATATTGGTGACCGTGCATTACAAAACCAAACCATTAGCAATGTTTTGCTTCCTTAGTTTGGGGAATATAAATGTGTTTTAACTTTTTTTTTGCGCAGTGCACCAGTGTTAAATTTAGACATTTGCCAAAATAAAATTGTAAAAGGTCTTAATTTTGAAAAAGCTTCCTGATTCAATCAAATCATGATTTAAATACACACAGGATTAGTCACTGCACCAGTAATGTCCCCTCGCAATACAACTACGTCATTTCAGTTACCATCTCCCTATGGATTCAAACACCCCCCCCCCCCCCCCAATTACATCCAGAACCCCCAGCTACCTAAACCTCCCCCTTCTCTCCTCCACCACCTCCCCCACCCTCAATTGCCCTCCATCCATCCTCCCCTGTTGACTACCTCACCCCCCAGGCATGGCAGCTGCGTTCTCCTGTAGGCATTACATCACTGCAAGAGCAGCCTCGTTACTGATCCCCTGACAACCAGCACTATCAACACACACACACACACACGCACACACACACACACACACACACACACACACGCACACACACACATATGCTTGTGTTTACGCATGTTGGAGCAAATAACTGTCCACCCCGTCACATCTGACCCCCCCCAGCTATGTCCTCTCTTGTCTTCCTCTCACCTTGCTCCGTTCATCCTCTTCCCACATGGTCTCAACACATGGGTGCACGCACACACACACACACACACACACACACACACACAGACGAACTCACACACACATTAACTCATCACCCTAACCTGCCCTATCCGGAGAGAATGACGTCTCTCTTTCCCGTGATATCCTGACAGATGATCTGTGGTGTCGGATGACGCTCCTGTCGCTGCCTGTCTCAGCGGGAGGGAACGGTGGACGGGCGCTGACAGAATATGTTAATTAAATGAAAAATATTTTATTTATGTTATGATATTAGTACCTTCGCTTTTTGCATAGATTGTTAATGTACATAGACTTTAGAGGAATTATTGTTTGCAAAGCACATACAAAATAGAAATGGGCAAACTTTATAATATTAAGTAAGCATTAAATATAGTAAGTTGAAGAATTGCAGGCAAAGTGTAAAAGAGTGAAGACGATGGATCAGAGAGAAGATAGCAAACAACTTCCAGGTCACACCTGTCAGTTTTACGGTGCCATTACTTCAGTACATGATATATTTGCATCCACGACATATCTGATACAACTTCACAGACATAAAACTAGATTACAATGTGAAAAAAATGCAATCCAAACATGTATTTCCTTGTTTTCTCTCCAGTTGTCGGGTGCAGACAAAGTCTCTCATATGTTAATCTAACATCTAACATTAGCGCCTCCAGTGCAGAGAGGCTGCGCCATGTTGTTCTGGTCTCCAAGGCCCCTTTGGCCTTTCCACACCTTCTCTCTTTCTGCCTTGCGCCGCTATCTCATGCTCATCTCCACTTCTCTCCCTGTCTGTTTTGGCTGGTCTCTGTGTAAACTGTGCGTTGTCCCAGTAACTCCACCATAAAAGCACGCTCTAAATCTAAGAGATGTCAGTGGAGGGGGGGGCCCGGAGTGACCGTCCTACCTATTTCTGTCGCAGCAGGGCACACATGTACAGTCAATAAAAAAAAAGGCCTGGCTGTCATTTATAGCGTCTTGGCTGTAATCCTCTAATTAACACGCCTACTATTCTGAGCCTTGTTACCCTGCTGAGGACCAGAGGAGGGGGAGGAGAGGGGTGTAAAGAGGAGGAGGGCACGGTGTTTGCTCGAGGAACTGAAGGAACGAGTTTGAACACCAGCAGCTACTTTGTTTTGTTGCTGTTGGCTTCCAGCGCTGTGGGTTTGCAGGGGTGTTAGGAAGTCGTGTGTTCCAAAATCTGGTTTCATGGCTTCGAGCCACACAGACGGAAACAACCAAACGGAGGTGTTTCGAAAAAGTTCAAAGCGAGGTGATGAGCGCTGCGTTTGGAGTGTAGTGACCCTCGTCGACCACTGTGGAGTGCCACACCTGAAAACAGCGCGTGTGTGTGTTAGTGAAACCCCCCTTATTTGTTCTTCGCTTCGACATCCTCCCAAAACCAAAGTCTGCATTCTTCACAAAGCTCATCATCACCAAGCGACCTGTTTCCTGTCCCGCTCTCAGTGACCCGCGGTTGAACAGAGGGTGACGTAAGGCTGTTCTCACCCGAGCGCGATCGTTCAGGGGTCTGCAGTGATGAGATGAGGTCAGTCAGTTAGCATGCAGCTGGCCCCCTAACTAGACATCTTGTATAAGCTTATTTGCCTCTTTTTTTCTTTTTTTTGAGCGCGTGTCTGTGTGGCGATGACTGAATGTACTTGAAGCCCATGTGACCTGGTTTGAATGTAATCAGTGTGCTGTGATGTCTCAACCTGAGACATGAGACAGGACATTTCACTGGCCCACTCATGGCAGGTGCTGTTTTAGCATCTGTGCTCTGTATTACCAGCAAGATGTTGAATGACCTAAAATGGCAGCTAAAAAGAACCGCCACGTTGAATTGATAATTCATACAAACCTGTGTTGATTTTTTGGGGCTTAAGAATGTATTTATAATAGCTGTATTTGCATAATAATTAGTTCACTTTCAGTTAACATTTAGGCCTGTCCAGCGGTTACGTTAAGGCCTGTGCTGCTTTGTTTCCATGGCTGGACTTGTGGCCTACATGTTTGTCATTCCATAGTAGAGTACCAGAAGTCTGTGGCCTGTCAAACGGGATGATGGCTGCCGACCACAAGCTTGTTTGGTCTTCTCATCACCTCTAGTCTTCTCTCCCTCTTTTGTCGGCTTTTCTTTCCTTTCTTTTTTTCCCTCCTCCTCCCTTCTCTACAGCTTCAATTCCTTTTGCTCTCCTCTCCTCTCATTCATCCTCCAACACGAGGACACCGTGTCCAAAGACGGGCGCATTAGACATGAACCAGTGCAGGAAACATGGTGAAGTCGCACACATTCCCTCACCTTCGGAGACAAATCAGCTCTCAACACACTGACAGTCTTAATCCTCCTCTGCAGTGAGTGTGATGTGCTCCGAAGCTGCAGTACATTTAAGGCAAGCGACCTAATGTAGGTATTCAGCTTCTGCTTACTGTTATGCTGTAAAGCTTTGTTAAAGGGACAGAATCTTATTTGGTATTTAATAGGAATTAAATATGAAAATGATATGGGACATTTAAAAAGCAAAAGTCTGCATCCCATGTATCTTGTTTTGAAACCGTCCAGTTCACAAAACCCTCAGCAAACATACAAATATCATCTCAAGAAACGAATTGTGATGCACGTCGACGCAGGCGCTTTCCTTTCTCTCCTGTAATCGACAACACGGATACTACGCAGTGTTGTAGCTACTAGTGTGTGTGTCTGCTACACAGCCTTAGAGCTGTGTCTTAGCCTCCATCCTGCTCCGCAGCGAGGCCCCTAAAGTGGCCGCATATTTGTTGGGTGAGTAAGGAATGTGGTTACATGCCTTAGACATTAGCTATGACGGAGCGCTGGCTCCACAAGGGAGGGAGGGTGCAAGGGAGGTAGCGGAGGAGGGAGGGAGGGAAGAGTCTGAGCTCACGGCAAGTGAGCTCATTCACCCCCAGAGCTCGAGGAGAGAGTGCAGCTCCGTCATCCTCTTTGCTGAGAGAGAGAGAGAGAGAGAGAGAGAGGGGGAGGAGGGAGGAGGGAGGGAGGGACTGAGAGGGAGGAGTGTAAGCCAACGACTGAGCGAATGAGAGACGGGGAGAGTGAAGCAGCACAACAATAGTGGGCTGCTCTTCTGGCTGTGGACTCACAGAGACAGAGAGAGCGCTCCGAGAGACACACAGACGCTCTGTAAACCAGCTGCAGGCACGTTACAGCTGGCTCCTACGTACAGACTCACTCACTTTTGTTCCTCCTCTTGCTCTCTGTGCGGCGACCCTTCGTCACAATACCACAAAATAGCACAATTTTGACGCAGGAGCATTTTAGGAATTTTTTGGGGGGTTATTTTGTAGGATTTTCGCCCGTTGGTGGACTTGAGGAGCCCACAGACATTTTGGACTAGTTTTTGTTACACCGGGTCTGTTCTCAGAGGGTTACCGATTGGACACTGTAACCGCTGACTTGAGTGGACTTGAACTTCAGCAGGAGTTTTTGTCTGCTCGGGATTGTTACACTCAGACTGTGGGCTCACCTCAATCAGCCCTCTAAGGAGAACACCTCCGTTTGTTTGTTCTGACTTTTTTTGCGTGGCAAAGGGCTCACTCCATCCCTGAAGGAAGGGGGACCAGAACAGTGTGTGTGTGTGCGGGACACAGAGTGTGTTCTGGGGGATGCCTCTGGATGTGGTGATTGCCCCAGCGGAGGACTGTTTTTGGCCGGACCGACAGGAAACAGACATGAGGCTGAAGATCAGGGTCCGCCGAATGAAAGAGGGGAGAGAGCTAAGAGGTGTGTATCCACCTGGACACAGAGCAGGAGAAGTGATGTATGGGTGTGTGTGTGTGTGTGTGTGTGTGTGTGTGTGTGTGTGTGTGTGTGTGTGTGTGTGTGTGAGAGAGAACATCCCTTTCTGGCTAGTAACATGTTGAGGATGTAGGCCTTTGTGTTCAGACGTTACAGAGCAAACATAGTGAACATGCAAAGAGCGTGGAGTCTGATTTTATACGATATAAACACAGACGTTGCTGGGGCTTTGGCTGTAAAAATGCACCACTGTGGTATACAGTTGAAGGTGTGTATGAGGGGGGGGGGGGGGGGGGGAACCACTGATAACAGTCAGTGCACTGCAGATGAGTACAAAGGCACAGCGGGCGCCCAGGTAATGAGGTATTCCAGTCCACGCGTGCTGCAAGTGAAAGATGGATGTGCTTTGAGTTTTAAGGACGTCTAGTGGATCAATAGTGAGATGTTCTGCGACAACAGGCTGAAAGAATACGTCTCCAAACACCGCTAATTGTTTTCCCACCTTTTTTGTTTGTGCAGTTAATGTGTTCAGAGAGAAAGAATAGGAAGAAGGGGGATTAAAGGGATGACATTAGGAAGACGAGAAGCGATGAAGAGGAAAGAGCGGAAAAGAAAAAGGGCTCGGGGGGGGTGGGGGGGGGGGGGGAATGAGAGCCGTGACCTGCGGTATGACATAGTGCTCATGCTCTCTCAGCCTGTGGTCATTGAGATGTAAAACTATCACAAAGGCTCTTTCTGTTTCTCTTTCTTCTCCACTGCTCTTGGCTTTTGTCTCACTCCTGCTCACTCCCTCTCTCTCTCTCTCTCTCCCTCTCTCCCTCTCTCTCTCTCGCTCTGCAGAAGGGTGTCTTGTGGAGATTATGTTATCAATATGTGTGCAGTGTGCACTGCAGGTGTTTAACATAACACCTTTCACACAGCGATGAGGCAATGCAGAGCTGTGGTGCTGTGGAATCTAATCTTTTTTTAAATAACACACTTGCATGCGATATTGCACAAAATATCTAGTCAGTCATTGGAAATGCTGTTGATACAGTTGGATCCTTTGGGTCATAAATGTGTGACAGTTTGGGTGTAGAGTTTGTATGCAAATGTAGACGCTACATGCATATCAGAAGCAGTTAGCATAGCAGCCCTCCACACCTGCCACATTGTTAGGTGTGTGTTTCTTTGTGTGTGTGCACATGTGCATGTACAGTCCATCTCGTTCAAGGTTCTGCATCTGGAAGTGAAACTATCTCAGAGAAAAAGAATCGCACATTTGCCATCAGCAGGTGAAAATAGAATTGTGTCTGTCACAGGTTATTTTGAGGCGCCGCAACACGTCTCTGTGGAAATAGATCGGCTGAATTACAGGAGGGTTTATAGTCCAGTGTTGCAATAACACGGTGCTGCTGAACCAGCAGTTGATCAAAGTGACATACTCCCGCTATCTGTCTGCAAAGATAGAGGAACAATAAACAGTTCACCCATCAGCCGGGGGGGCGACGTGTTAATGACACATTCCCGGCCGTCATCCACCTGACGCCCTGCCTGAAAAGCGATGACATCACCCCCACTACCTCATCAATGGTCTGTCAGTCAGACAGACTCTACCCCCTAAAACACACACACACTCCAGTCGCTTCTCCAGGCTGCAGCACTGCCTTTGTGAAGCTGAGTGGGACATGTGTGCAATGATGTCATGTTGGGAGGGTGAGGGATGAAGGGGTGTGTGTGTGTGTGTGTGTGTGGGTGGGGGGGTGGGGGGTCACATTGAGATGCTAATATCCCCTCACAGTGGAGGGGACAGCTGGAGGGGCACAGAGGATGGCGTCATGTCTCCCCCGATATGAACCACAGAGGAGAGCGATGGAGGGGTGCGGGGGACTCATTCAGGCAGATCAATGCCCCCAGGCTGCCGCGGGCTGTGTGTGTGTGTGTGTGTGTGTGTATGTACACGTCTGCCTTGTTTGTGTGTGTCCCCCCCCCCCCCCCCCCCCCGTCCATTAACAGACGAGTTACGAGAGACTGAAATACACAGAGGCGAGAGGGAGGGGGGTGAGCTTGTATTGGTGAGGCAGTCAATTGCTCCAACTGCAGTGATGTAACAGCAGAGCTCCCATTAACCATAATAGCCGGGCAGGTGTTGTGTGTCTCTGCTCGTCCGCTCAATATCTCCGGGATTCCATTTCCATTCATCTCTCAGCTTTCCCGCATCGATTCTCACAGCAGCACGGCCCTCAAAAAAGCTCAAATTTGATCCAAAGATCTTCCACCAAACGCACACTTTTCATGTCAGTGGGATAATAACCTGCACCCTTCAACTGAAATGTGAATATTTAGTTGGAGGAAATGACTGATGAGGAGGAGGGAACCGGCGAACAAAGGAGGCCTGAGTGCTCGACTCTGACAGGGCAAGAGAGGAAAATAAGCAGTTGCACAAGTGATGAAGTGGGCAGAGGAAAAACGGAAAAAGGAAGTCACTGCTGGCTCGCACCGCCAATGGCGACACAGTGCCCTCTTTCCCGGTTGTGTGTTTTCTTTCTACCCAAAAGATTTTCTCTCTTTTTTTTTTTCTCTCTCCCAGTGCGTTCAAAATTGGGTTAGTCACATCCTGTCCAAGTACATTTTCCAGAAGTACATGATACACCGCTTACTGTAGCGCTGTGCAAAACATGATCCGGAGGCCCAACAAATACAAGTTTGAATGTTATTTCTGTGTGGCAAAAAGATCACGACTTTAGCATGTGACTGGAAATGACAGCAGCCTTCATATCTGTTCAGCAGAACATCTGTTCATTTTCAAGTTAACAATGTAGGGTAGAATGAAGACATAAGAGATGAAGACACCTCTTAAAATATTGGAGTTAGCCTGACTTGTGCAGCCGGCAAGTTGGCTTTATCTCTGGAGTTTAGTGTTTGTCTCTGCTGGTTATCATGCTGCACTGAAGGTGAACTCATCTCTCCCAGTTGACTTTCTGATGTCATCTTCATGGACAGCTGGGCTGGTGTGTGTGTGTGTGTGTGTGTCACAGGGTATTTTCAGTGACCTCAGTGTGAGTGTACAGTGTGTTTATGCGTGTGCTTTGTGTGCTTATATTGGAATGGACAGATGTGTCATCGTTGTCTTTTGGAGAATGTGAGGCCATGTCTCTTTGGGTTATTTGGTGATCACTGTTGTACGTGTGTGTCTGTCTCTGTGTGTATGTACGTGTGTCTCTGTGTGTGTTTTTGTGCCCTTTGAAGGCTCAGTGTGTGTTTTATGCCATCTTGACAGCACCCGGGGCGGGGGGGGGAGCGACTGTCATCACCATCACTGCCCTTCCTCGCCACCATGGCAACCTTAAGTACAGTGGGGTCAGGTGACGAGGTGACAATAGCGCGCTATCTCCTGTGTGACTAACGTCCATTTGTGGCGGCCGTGTCAAGCTTTGACTACAAGGAAGGTGTTTGTAATTGTGTTGACGTAATGTCACTGTAATGTAGGAGCAGGCCGGCACACTCAGTCCTGCTCTCTTATCTCTGACTTCAGTCTCCCTTCATGCCAGTAACCCCTTTACTCACTCTCCCAGTCACACACTGGCTCACCAGTCTTCCTGCCGCTTGGATGCTTATTCAACACGAGACGAGGTCAGCTACACTAACCACGGCTATAATTATTAATCCAGACGCACACACAAAGGGCGACAGTATTTTCATTCATATGTTCACTTCCCCTCACACACACTTTCTCTTCGGTGTTAAACACACACACTGTCTCCACCGTGGAATGTCCTGTCTTCTGTCCTTCTAACAACTTTCTAACAATGTCCCCGCACCGAAAGGGAAATGGTTGATGTGTGACGTGAGGCGTTTCCTGTTGATTCAACGGTCTCCAGGAACATAGCGCTTCCTCTACGCTGATACAGTATACATGCCTGTGGTGGGAGCTATATGTAGCGCCAGTTATTTTCTTTGCATGCGTGTGTGCTCCACTCCAGCAGCTTGGGAACAAAGAAAACCAGGAAGAAACCCTTCAAAGAACTACCCTTCCTCTCGCTGTTTTATCAATTACTGACACTGTAGCACCGCCCGTAGGATCACTAGAAAGAGGCTTTGGTGGACATTTCACAATGCCAGCACAGTCTAAAGCCAAACTGTGAACTACAATTGGCTGTTTAGTCTACTTTCTAC
Source organism: Leptoclinus maculatus (assembly GCA_032191485.1). NCBI lineage: Eukaryota > Metazoa > Chordata > Actinopteri > Perciformes > Stichaeidae > Leptoclinus > Leptoclinus maculatus. Next base: position 11,651,640 of record JAVDOI010000007.1, read on the forward strand.
AGGCCCAAGAGGTTAAATCTCACACACACACACACACACACCAGCATAGCAGCCTCTACTTCTTTGCATGAAGCTTTCCTTCCTGTATCTTAGTTTTCTGATCACTCTTTCTACATCCATGTACCCCCCCCCCCATGTAGAGCGCTGATGTCATTGCGCCGCCGGTTGCGATTAATAGCTGGAAACAGACAACACTTCTTCACTTTGCACTTAAAGGGACAGTGCACCCATAATAGCTCTGGGTCATGAGCATGCACCCAGCCTCAGAAGCTGTGCTGTTGTGTAATAGCACCAAAATACCAAAGTATCTATCCTCCGAGGGTTTGCACAACTTGAATTTTGCAGCTTTTTAGACCTCATATCTGTTGAGGCACTGTGTGCTTGTGCTTGTGTTTGTGTGTGTGTGTGTCGGCCAGACGTTGTTACACGAGTAGTGCAGCTGGGTGTGTGTTACAACAGAAGGCAATGTCATGCCTGCACTGTGCTGCGTGTGCGACTTTAGAACAGTGATGTCATGTCTCACTCACTCTCACTCTGTGCGCGCATCCAGGCAGGGCTGGACCAAGATTAGGTTCTAATCTCCTTTCTGGGGCTCAGGGTTTCCTTGAAGCACTCCGCTCCGTTCTACACACTCCTTAGCGAGGTCATTACCCACTCCTCAACTCACACACACACACACATACACACTTCGCCCCCACCTCCTCTCGTTGGCCCCCACCCTGTAGTTATACAACGCGGTACTGCAGAGTAATGATGAGTGTGGGTATTTATGCGTGTGTGTGCGTGTGTGTGCGTGTGTGTGTGTGTGTGTGTGTGTGTGTGTGTGTGTGTGTGTGTGTGTGTGTGTGTGTGCGTGTGTGCGTGTGTGCAGAAATGGGGGCAAGCAGTGCCTATGTGTGTGTGAGTGGACAGAGAGGTACAAATAGTGAGAGTGAAAATTGAGCATATGTTAACTGCAAGATTATGTGATCATGTCTTCAGATTGTATCTTCTTGGAGAGTATCATATTGTTAACATGTGTGTGTGTGCGTGTGTGTGCTGTGTGTGTGCTGTGTGTGTGTGTGCGTATGTGTGCGTGCGTGTGTGCGTGTGTGTGCGTGCGTGTGTGTGCTGTGCAGTTGTCAGGGGGATGTTACTGGGCCTCTGTCCTGGCCCTGCACCTGTGGCCTCTCTCATTCCCCCAGCCTGACGCAATGCACTGCTACAGGACATGAGCTCATGCAGGAAACAGAGCCACACACACACACATATATACACATGTGCCAAAAGTGGAGCCGCCTGCCTCTTAAAGGGCCAGGCATGCACATTCCTGGCCGCCCAGCAGTCAACCTAACTCGCACACAGAAGCACAGAGAGCCTCTTTTTTTGCTCCTGTTGCACCAAGCAAGACCCAGACATTGTAGCCCAGATTCGCCTCTGAAAGCCTACAGAGCGTCTGTTTGCTCTGCTAATGGTGTTCTTGATTGGTTCACAACAGTCTTCGCAGAGTTCCCAGAGTGTTGTGTGACTGCTCTGTGGATAATCATTAGTGTACCTAACCAGGTCTCTCCTTCTCTTCCTTCTCTGCAGGAGGTTTTGCTGCTTTCTCCTCCTGTTTTCCTGGCCTGTGTGAAGGGAAACCTGCCACTGCTCTACCTATGAGCTTGTCCCAGCCCTGCTTGCCTGCGGCTAATGTAGGGCCCACTCGCATCCTGCCACACCTCTACCTGGGCTCACAGAAGGACGTCCTCAACAAGGTAGAATGTAGTTTGCATCTGTTCACTCACTTTATCACTATCATTGAAAGATAGCTATCTTGTTATTTTTACCTGGCAACAAAACGTGTCCTTGAACCTCTTTATCTCTATCTCTGCAGGATCTGATGGCTCAGAATGGTATTACCTATGTGCTGAATGCCAGCAACACCTGCCCCAAGCCAGACTTCATCAGCGAGAGCCACTTCATGCGCATCCCAGTCAACGACAACTACTGCGAGAAGTTGCTTCCCTGGCTGGAAAAAACTAATGAATTCATAGGTATGAGGAGGGGAAATGTAATAAAAACAAGAATGTGATTGGAATGAAGATTGGCAGTTCAAAGCACAATAGCCACTCAGGGAAGTGTCTTTATAAGGAAGTGAATTCATCTCAAGTTATGTGTCGAAGAATGCTATGCTATTCAATACAACATCTCCGCACATTGTCCCAGTTAATAAAAGTTCACGTGCGGCTTAGGTAACAGGTATAACACACCCGTTCAGGTGTCTCCCCCAGTACTCTTCCAGGAAATGTCAGTTTGCTTTCAACAGCCTTTGATTGTCTCCAGACACTTTGTGCTAAACATGCGTATTCATACCTGTTCGCTTTCCCCCCACAACAGATAAAGCTAAGGTGTCAAACTGCAGAGTCATTGTGCACTGCCTGGCTGGAATCTCGCGTTCAGCAACCATCGCCATTGCATACATCATGAAGACAATGGGCTTGTCATCAGATGATGCCTACAGGTACGCTTGCTCCTCCCACCCACCTCCAGCTGAGCTAAGGTGTCAGCCCCAGTGAAAGGACAACTCACTGTTGAAAGTAATGCCAGATGTAATGCTTGTAATGTTCCCATTCTCAATTTCCAACTCTTTTCCTCCTTTCAGGTTTGTGAAGGACCGAAGACCGTCCATATCCCCCAACTTCAACTTCCTGGGTCAGCTTCTGGAGTTTGAGAAGGGCCTGCGATTACTGCAAGCTTTGACTTCCACCTCTGATGACAAGATATCCGAAAACAACACCAAGCAAAGTTCAGAGGTTAATGGAGGTTTCGAGATGAACGGTCACCACAGCAACTATGACTCATCTGTGGCAGATGCACACATCCCACCAGAACCCAAGCTGCCATCACCCACCTCCCTCCAGCAAGGCTTCAACGGCCTAAACCTCTCCGCAGAAAGGATCATGGACACTAACCGGCTTAAACGCTCCTTCTCCCTTGACATTAAGTCGGTCTACTCCCCAAACAGTCCCAGCCCCTTCCCCAGCCAGGCACCCACACACTCTGAAGACGTCCCAAAGCTCTGCAAGCTTGACAGCCCAGGAACCGGCACCTCCAACGGTGTCTGCTCTCAGTCTCCCGTCCTTGACAGCCCCTGCTCCGCTGACTCACCGTTCCCCTCACCAGGCTGCGGGGGCAGCATTGGAGGTTTGGGGCTCCGAGGAAGTGAAGGAGTCCATCGCACTGGTTCTTCCTCGTCCAGACCCAGGAGGAAACCCAAGCATTGCTCCGGCAGTTCCCCAGTCCACTCCCAACCCCACCAACCTCCACAGTCCCTCAGCTTGTCGCTGGACCCCAAGAGCCCCAGCCTGGACGAGAACCTAAAGGGCTCCCTGCTCCTTTCACTACCCTCCCTGCCCACCGTGGAGTCTGGGACCATGTGGACCAAACACAGAGACACTGTCCAGGCCACAACTCCCGTCACTCCCGTCACCCCCACCACAGATGCCCCCTGGCACTTTGGGGCAGTGGAGGGCGGTGAGGGAGAGATGGAGCTGGGAGGAGGAGGGGATGGACGGGGAGAGGAGTCGTCGGTGAGGTTTGGGAGCAGCTCGGCATATGTGGCGTTTGGGTGCAGCGAAGGTGTGCGGTTACGAGACAAATCCCAGAGGGAGAAGTCCTCAGCGCCACTGACACAGAGAGACCACCGAGACTCCATGTCGTCCACAGTGACCCTGTCCAACAGTGCGAACAACAGCGGGCCTGCGTCAGAAAAGCAGTTCAAGCGGCGCAGCTGCCAGATGGAGTTCGAGGAGGGCATCTCCGAGACGCGATCCCGAGAAGAACTGGGGAAGATCGGGAAGCAGTCAAGCTTCTCCGGGAGCATGGAGATCATTGAGGTATCCTGACAGATAATGGACCTGATCGGGGCGGTCCCTTGGGGGCAAAAATGGACCTGGTTAGAGGGAAGAGGAGGACATGTGACGAAGTAGAAGAGGCTTTTATTTTGCTCCCCTCACAGACAGTGTTAAAGACTCCAACTGAGAGAAGGACAAATAGATACACAAGCAGAGAGGTCATGTGAAACGGTAAGCAAGCGAACCAGCATTCGCACCTGGAGAGACAGAGCCTGTGATGTGGTGCTTTGCCATCCTGAACTCTCATGCAAATCTGAATAAAAGTCTGGGGGAGGGTGGGGGTAAAGGGGGGGGACTGTAGGTACTGAAACTCTTAATTTTCTGAGCTCTGTCGCAGATAAAAAAAAAAAAGAAACGACCCAGGACAAGTGTCATGTTGCATCCTCACTATATAGAATATCCTTATTTTGACAGAGTTCGGACACAAACTGCTTGCCTGCGGTCAAATGTATTGTTCTTCAATGGGTGTATAGCTTGTGATTTGAACCAAGCCCCATGTTTCCTCCCAAAGCTTCACCCCAGTGTCAGAACGCCTCAGAACCTTGCACGGCTATATCCCCCCCCCAGTGGCTCTGCCTGCTACAGACTCTGCATAGCAACATCAGACAACAATAACAGACTCCTTAACAGCACCGTCTCCTCACATCACCACAGCACAAGGCAGAGAGATCCCAAGGACTTCATCTAACGGCGGTACTGTATCCAAACAATGAAGGATCCTCAGCATGTTGTTGCTGAAAAGACTTTTGAAGACTCGCAGTGATGGGCAGTGTTCCCCCCTTAAAGCACAGGGTGTCTTTCCTGACTTTGGTTCCCTTGTTTCCAGTGTTAACAGCGCAATGGGACTGAGATTTCGGGAGGGTGGCGAGGGTTTCGCTTTAATGGCCCTTCAGCTCCTTTATAGACACCCCCCCCAACCCCCTCCCACTGCTCCCAGTCACCATCTATGGTCACCACTGAGCATGCACCAGAAAGGCTGACTACAGACAGACAAATACTATATATACAATATGAATATATATAGCAATTTTAATGGACTTCTAATGGACTTTGTTCAGTTATAGTTTTAATTTATTGTATTGGTTCATTCTGGTAATGAGAAATAATATAATGTTTTGTGGATTTATTTCTTTTTTTTCTTGTTGAATTATTATTATTTGCTGTATGGTATTTATGAACACACACTCAAACAAATACATGCATTCAACAAAATCAAGCAAGCAATATGTGCTGGTCCTTCTTTGGGGAGAGTGATGTTTGACTTTGAAATGCACTTTTCTGCTTTCTGATAACCAAGTTCAGTTACCCCTCACTCCCATGGCAGCAAGATACTCCGAAAGCACAGGCTTGAGTATCGAAGGTGCAAATATAGAGCTTCTGTTTTATATTTGGAGGATGGCACAGACATCCCACTGGAACCGGATCTCTGTAGTGCGTAATCACAGATTCATCACAATCCAGGGCTCCAGCGTTAACTAAAAACCTTGTTTTGTTGTTCAGAGGAACAAAGTAGCCGCACACTCTCTGGTCGCTCATACACAGTAAAACATGTCCTGCCAGTGTCATGATTTCTTGCATAACAACTATATGCAAACAAATGCACGCTCTTTCACAAGATTAACAGACGGAGTGTCCTCCCCGAGCCAGCACCAGTTCTTCATCCAACACACATACACACACACACACACACACACACACACACACACACGCCCTATTCTGTATGCAGTTACACATATTTTCACACATGTAAAGCATAGGAGGCCCTACACCCTTTTGTTCATTCTCAGGGGATCTTTCAGCGAGCCAAGCCCAGCACAGGGTACACACATCAGCACAATGCATGTCCGTAAAGCTCCCTCTCTTTCTGTCTTTTTTTGCTCTTATTTCTCACTTTCCAAAGCTTTGATTAAAAACAACGTGACAAAACGGAAAGAAAAAAAAATAAGCGGATCTTCATATCTTGAAGTGAAAGAAATGAAAATGTTGCTCTCCTGGTGCGAGATAGGTATTTATTTATAATGTAAAATGTGTTTATTTTCCCATTTATCCTTGATTAGCTTCTCTCTCTGGTGATCTCTGACCTTTGACTTTGGGCTGCTGCAGCTACAGTAAGTTCAGATAGACTCCTCTGTTCCCCCGAGGCTCAAGCAACTTCTCCTCACCCTCCTCCCTATATTTTTAAGAAATGTTATTAGAATTATTTATGACATGTAACAAAGATGATGCAGGCTGTCCCATTTGCTAAAATTCTTGTTATCGAAATATTATTATTATTATTATTATTATTGTTATTATTGTTGTGTAAATAGCAACTCATCTGAGAACACTGATGAATATAGATGAGTTTTTAAAAGAAAATCCTGATACCTTAGGCTGCTTGACGCAAAAATACCTCAGGTTCTATTGAAAGGCTTTTCCTTCCCCTGTACATGTTTTGTGAAAATGAGACAAAAATACAGACATGAAAAAGTACAAACTCTTCTCTGCTTCTTCTTCATCTTGTGTGCTTGCATGGGGGCTTGATCGGGGCAGGGAAGGGAATCCCACTGAACAGACGAACAACACATTACGACATCCCATACGAGTCTTGGAGCCTTCCTATTGATTTTGTGTTTAACCAGCTCCATTCTGACCACAAAACACGGCTTCATTGATTTTTGTTTTG